>JAQFVV010012419.1:4358482-4988482 GCA_028023455.1 Epiperipatus broadwayi
AACGGAAATCTCCAATCCCTTTCCGTTTCACCATCAACCTAATGACCTACTCGTCTGAACTAGTTTCGAACCTATGTCAAATGTAAAAATGTATATATATAAATCGAGCGGGAAAACTTTGCTATAATTGCCGCTTAAATGGCATTATCCATTTACATACGAAGACACGCTATAATTAGACAGGTTTGATAAAATTATAGCGGAGAAATGCTCATAAATTATTATAAAATGTTTTATTAATTTTCGGTCAATTCTAAATTATATTTCGCTATTATATTCGTATGTGGATGGATAATTTAAACCTTGGAATAACGGCAAAATGATTCATATATATTTAAGTTTAAATAAAAGTAATGTAAATGTTTTCTTTAATTTATTTAACGGTTTTCTGATTTAATGTTTTACATATATAGTTGAAACAAGTATTTTCTTTAAATTTGCTTTTTTTTTAATAAACAAATATGTTAAAAGTTATTTAGTTTTATAAAATAAGAATTATCTGTTCGCAATTAAAAATGAGAATTTTTGTAAACAAGATATCAATTAGTGACACACCCGGGTAAAAAAGTAAAATCTGTTTTCTGATTGATTTTTGTTTGCAACAAAAGACTTTTTCATTAAATCAGAATACCGTTCCTTCTGCTAAGTAATAACACCTGAAAAGGAATTTAATTAATGAAAATGAATCAAATTATATAGTTTATATATTTTGATACATTTTTTTAAGGAAATTAAATATAACACCTCGGAGATTTTATCAGTTGTTGTAGAAATTGAATTATATTATTTTGCTTTAATTAAAAGTCAATTGGTCCCGAGGCTTACGAAATTCCAGAAAGGTGTTAAAGTTTAGTAGAAGGATATAAATAGGCCTTATTTTAAGCGGGAAGGGAGAATCCATCTTACTTTTGAAGAGAGTCAACAGGAGAAGTTTTATTATTGTTCAACCTTAACATGTCTGGCTAAAGTCAGGCAAAATTTTGCTGCTTTCCCGTGATGGAACGCCTAGTTCAATCCATCAAATGCCAAAGGAACAACCAAGCTTACACCAACTAAATTTGAAGATGCCATAAGCCGTAAAAATAATTTGCCCTCGTTCCGATTTCAATCCAGCTAAAGAAACACTATTTTAAAAAATCGTCTCCCAACTAAATTGAAGATGCCATAAGCCGCCAAAGAAGTCACCTTCGTTTCCAGCTCGAATCTCTCCTTAGCTACAGAACTATTTTAGTATTATTTAAAATCGCAGAGCTCTGTGTGCATTTCAAAAACATTCATTATTTCTTCAAAAACAGGTTAGCTAACCATATTATTGAAATTTCTATCTAAATTGTTTTCGAAATAATATTTAAATGAAATACTTTTTGCTAATACAATAGTGTAAACTGTCTAAATTGTTTCCTAAAATATTTTAATTCTATAAATGAAATACTTTTGCTAAATTTCTGTTAATTAATGTTTTGCTATATAATTTAATCACTGCAATTATATTTTGCTTTTCTTTTGCTTATTTTATTTATTATTAGTTATGCCTATGTTTCGAAACGGCATGCATTTAATTATTAAAATGTTTTTAAAGATATGAATTTAAAATCTCCGTATTATTATTTATATAGCGTCATTTCGTGCGCTGTTTCGAAACCCAAATTCATATTTTTGTCATTTAGTAAATTAATTAATATAAATATAAAATGTGGCTTTTCAACCTTTATTTATTATGTTACTAAAGATTAAACTAGCCTGGAGTGCAATCATAAGTATATTTTTTTAGTTAAGTATTCATAAGTCCCCTATTAAATATACTTTCCCCCCTTTTAAAAGTTTAGTAGTTATAGATAACTAAAGAGATTGAACGGGATAAAGTAAAGTTTGTATCTATATATTCCTGTCAGTAGCATATCGTATTTCTCATGCTACAGAAGAGTTGGCTCTTTTGATCAAGCTGATGATCTAGTGTTCATTTAATATATGATCTTTAATTTATAATATCCTTCGGCTTGGCGGATGTGGGATTTATTAATATTTTCTCGTTGTGCTGTTCTTTTTGATATATATATAAGATGGAGCCACGGTAAGTCCAGCCCATCTTCTCTTATGGGTAGTGCAGTAGCAAAGTCTGAGCTACGGGCCAGATTAGCACGTAAGTCCCCCGCCTCTGAACCAAATAAAGGTTCCCCATTAGCAGCATGACGACCGGTTCTTGGGTAAACCGTTGTTTGTCACAAAAACCCTAAAACTATTCTTCCATCCGCAGAGCCACTTTATTATTATACTTTACTTGTGCCTAGCGTATTAGTAAAATCGTTATAGCCAACTCTCCCTCCCTAATATGCAGTCTTTGGCGTTGATCCGAAGCATTCTTGAAAACCCGTTCGATCTAAAGCTATCTGGGACGCTTTAAAAGCCCATAGTTAAAATAAATTTCTTATAATTAAGATGTATTAAGTTTCACTCCAGACTTGGGTTGATTTTACGTAAAAGAGCCACTCGAACTGATTATAAAAGGACATAACAAATAAGTTAATGTAGTGATTAGTTGTATAGCAGGATATTTGGCTCCATTAAATCATAGCCACAAACCTATTTGCCAACATCAATTATTGTTCAAATAGTCTAGAGAATGTTACTTTATAAATGAAATGCCTGTGTGCATTTGCCAACAACAATTGTCAATAAATATATTTTAATTCATCATATATCAGTTTCTGTCTCATTATTAAATCAATCCAATTCACTAATTGCCCATAAGTATTCATTAGTAAAGCCCCTATTATTTAAATATGTTAGATTTTATCTGTGGAATGTCTAGTATTTACGTTGTTTATATATATGTTTAAGTCCATGAGTCTTATTGTTTTCTCCGATTTGCTAGTGGGCCAGATGAAGAATTAAATCTCGTGTGCTACCATTGTTATGTTATCCATTGGGTGTTAGATCTGGTGCTTGGAGAGTGGGTTCGAATCCAGGCTGGTCCCTGACCTAAATCTCGGGCTTGACTGGGTTTGAAGTACATTTTGTGAGTTCCAGCTCGTGTTAGATGGATAAGCATGTTTTGACTGGCACAATATATATAATAAAAAATGTAGAATTAGTTAAAAAAAAAGAAAAAAACTAAATTTTTATATACAATTTTAACATTGCAATAACTAATTATTATACGTCTAAAGGAATGAATTTTGTTTTTGTCTTTTTTATTTAAAAACTTTTTAAACAAATTCAGTTTTTATTTTTTAAATTTATTTTATTAAAATTGTAAAAGATGGAGCATTAAAAGAATATAGGTATGTTTTTTTTATTATTATTATCAGTAAAATTCTATTAACTTACTTGGATTAAAAGATAGTGGTAAAAGCACAGAAAATCATTTTAAGACTGAACATTACAAATAAAACATTTGTAAAGGTATATATTATATAAAATATTCTATGTAACATTTCTAATATATATATTTTTAATTAAAATATATTATAGGTGTATGTAAATACAATACTTTCTATTAAATACTGCCTATTGCTATACTAGTAATTATAAATTTATTTAATGCATATTGATTACCTAAGTAATATTTACTAAGGCAATAAACCTCAAGAATATGCGCTTGAAAATGCGAAGGTAGGGACCCCTATAGGTCTTAACCACAAGCTTACGCTTTGGAAGAAAAGAGGAGAACCCTTCTTTACTTCAACCTACTTTCTATATAAATAGCTGAAGCTGAAGCAGTTAGATCTAAGAGCGTGAAGCTATTCAATACTTCACTGATTAAGTCCACAATTCCTATTTCACATTAGTACTTGTGAAATCTTTCGATTTACAATGAGTCAATGGAAAGATCTTATAGTTAGAAATCTATTAACATAATTTAAAGTTGTAATTATAAATTTATTTAACTACTTGCATAATATGCATAAAATAAATTTATAATTACAACTTTAAATTATGTTAATAGATTTCTAACTATAAGATCTTTCCATTGACTCATTGTAAATCGAAAGATTTCAAGTACTAATGTGAAATATGAATTATGGACCTAATCAGTGAAGTATTGAATAGCTTCATGCTCTCAGATCGAACCGCTTCAGCTTCACCTATTTATATAGAAAGTAGGTTGAAGTAAAGAGGGGTTTCCCTCTTTTCTTCCAAAGAGTAAGCTTGTGGTTAAGTTAAGATAGGCAAAACTCTCTCCATACAGTATTGCCACTCTAAGCAAGACAGAGTAATCAATGGATGCCAGAAGGCTTTTGCATAAAATCCCAATCTAGTGCCTACTCATCCAATATCCCCACACTAGTTTCTGGCTTATGGCCTTTGGCAGTTAGGAGCCTTGGATCTGAGAGCACTGCACCTAGATCTTAGGATCTAATGCAACTCTCCAGCAGCCACCTTTTAACTCTATATAACTACTAAACTATGAGAATAAATTGAAAACACACAGATATTTTCAATCTAAGCACAATAGCTCAAATAGTGATATGGGTCTGAACTCAGTTCAGCACCCATACATTTTGGTGTCTTTGGCTCTTTTACAACCATAGCCACCACCTTCCTATAAGGCAGGATTGGTATTAAACCTTAAAACATCACATGATCGCTATCTTTCATGCTTGCTCATACCTGTTGTTAAAATAGGCAAAACTCTCTTCATACAGTAGTGCCACTCTAAGCAAGACAGAGTAATCAATGGATGCCAGAAGGCTTGTGCATAAAATTCCTATCTAGTGCCTACTCATCAAATATCCCCAAACTAGTTTCTGGCTTATGGCCTTCATCAGTGAGGAGCCTTGGATCTGAGAGCACTGCACCTAGATCTTAGAATCTAATGCAACCCTCCAGCAGCCACCTTTTAACTCTATATAACTACTAAACTATGAGAAGGAAAACACAGATATTTTCAATCTAAGATCAATAGCTCAAATAGTCATATGGGTCTGAACTCAGTTCAGAACCCATACATTTTGGTGTCTTTGGCTCTTTTACAACCATAGCCACCACCTTCCTATAAGGCAGGATTGGTATTAAACCTTAAAACATCACATGATCACTATCTTCCATGCTTGCTCATAACTGTTCTTAAAATAGGCAAAACTCTCCATACAGTAGTATCACTCTAAGCAAGACAGGGTAATCAATGGATGCCAGAAGGCTTGTATGGAGAGAGTTTTGCCTATTTTAACAACAGTTATGAGCAAGCATGGTAAATTGTGATCATATGATGTTTTAAGGTTTAATACCAATCCTGCCTTATAGGAAGGTGGTGGCTATGGTTGTAAAAGAGCCAAAACACCAAAATGTATGGGTGCTGAACTGAGTTCAGACCCATATGACTATTTCAGCTATTGAGCTTAGATTGAAAATATCTGTGTGTTTTCAATTTTATTCTCATAGTTTAGTAGTTATATAGAATTAAAAGGTGGCTGCTGGAGGGTTGCATTATATCCTAAGATCTAGGTGCAGTGCTCTCAGATCCAAGGCTCTTTACTGACGAAGGCCATAAGTCAGAAACTAGTTTAGGGATATTGGATGAGTAGACACTAGATAGGGATTTTATGCACAAGCCATCTGGCATCCATTGATTATTCTATCTTGCTTAGAGTGGCACTACTGTATGGAGAGAGTTTTGCCTATTTTAACAAGTTATGAAAAAGCATGGAAGATAGTGATCATGTGATGTTTTAAGTTTTAATACTAATTCTGCCTATAGGAAGATGGTGGCTATAGTTGTAAAAGAGCCAAAGACATCCAAAATGTATTGGTGCTGAACTGAGTTCAGACCCATATGACTATATAAGCTATTGAGCTTAGATCGAATATATCTGTGTGTTTTCAATTTTATTTTCATAGTTTAGTAGTTATATAGAGTTAAAAGGTGGCTGCTGGATAGTTGCATTAGATTCTAAGATCTAGGTGCAGTGCTTTCAGATCCAAGGCTCCTCACTGACGAAGACCATAAGCCAGAAACTAGTTTGGGGATATTGGATGAGTAGGCACTAGATAGGGATTTTACACACAAGCCTTCTGGCAATCTGTTAATTACTCTGTCTTGCTTAGAGTGGCATTACTGTATGGAGAGAGTTTTGCGTATTTTAACAACAGTTATGAGCAAGCATGGAAGATAGTGATCATGTGATGTTTTAAGGCTTGTGGTTAAGACCTGTAGAGGTCCCTACCTTTGCATTTTCAAGTGCATATTTTTGAGGTTTATTGCCTTAGTATATATACTAGTAATTATAAATAAAATAGAAAACCATATGACATTATTAACCAAAAAACAAATTTTTTTTAAAATTCCTCCATAACCATGATTTCATCTATTAAAAAATAGACCTTTTCAAGTGAAATTCAAAAAGATACAAACAATATATATATACACACACACACAAGACAATTCCCATCATTCACTTCAAGAAATAATTTCCTTTAACATCAAAGAAGGTCTTTGTGAGATTGATGTTAAAGGAAGTTGGTTTTTTAAGTAATTGATGTTTAATTGTGTATTTTGTTGAATTTCACATGACAATGTCTATTTGTTAATAGATAAATCCATGGTTGGGAAAGAATTTCAGTAAAATTTTGTTGTTTTGTTGTTTTTTTTTTTTGGTATTGTAATATATGATTTTCTATAATATTTTCTATATGTGTGTGTTAAAATGTTTATATATAAAACTTGATTTTTTTAACTATATACTTAAGAGTTCATTATTATCCATGGATATATCATCCATGGGAAGTTTTATAGTTAAATATCCTGCAAATATAGCAATCTGATTATATGCAATGCCCCTATCAAGCAGTTTTTTTAAAAAAAAAAAAACATTTCCATATATACAACCCAAGTAGCCTGGTTGAATATTATCTGCTATTAGCAATTTGCACATGTGAAAACTTTTGTCATTTTTTGCTTTCTAATATTTAGATTGAAATTTCACATTTTCAGAGATTTTTTTGTTAATACGAGTATAGTATTTTGTTATTTAAATAATTTTCTGTATGGAATATCTATCAAGTAACATTAAAATATACATTAAATTAATACTAACTGTAGTGTTTTGTAAAATGGCAGACATGTTTGTGCTCTCGAGAAAAAACTAGAATTTATTCGTAAGACTGTTTTTAGATTGCGCTCTGATAGCTGAGGAATTTAATTAGTGCATTGACATAATGGCGATCGACAATTCCTAGAAATATTTGCTAATTACAAATGTTTCTAGATAAGAGACGTTACCTTATTGGTCAGTGCATTGATTGATCATTGCAGTTGTCAGAGAGTGATAAGAAGACTGGGTAACATCTAGCAGTGTAAGATAGAGAGCAGTAGAGAGCAGTCAAGCAGTACTGAGTAAGCAGTATTGAAGTAGACATCTGTTTAACACCAGCAGATATCTCGTTAGTGCTGGCGGTTAATGATCAGCGCCCTGTGGAAATGTAGTTTACGGGTGTAGCTGAAAGAGACTGCAGTGGAGATATTGAGAGCATTCGTTGGAGAGTTTCATTGCAGACCAATTCATTGGAGAGCTTCATTGCAGACCAATTTGTTTGGAGAGCTTCGTGGCAGACCAATTTGTTGGAGAGCATTCATTGCAGACCAATTCAGCAGAGAGATTGCAGACCAATTCGTTGGAGAGCTTTGTTGCAGACCAATTTATTGGAGAGCATTCATTGCAGACCAATTCGTTGGAGAGCTTTCATTGCAGACCGATTCGTTGGAGAGCACTCGTTGGAAAAGAACAGCGTGGGAATTGTATAACGTTATTGGATGACCGCACAGTATGACTTGCAGATATAACATTGGCACAGTTGTAAGTGCAGATTTAACACTAACATTTACATCTACTAAAATTGTGTAAAATGAGTTACATAATACAGCAAAAATAAATTTAAAATATCAATAATGAGAAGTAAAATCTGACTATGTAGGAATTCAATTGTCAATAATAACTAACAATTGAATTCCAGAGCAGGGATGGCCAACTTTTGTATTCATAAGATCTGCTTTTTATTTTAAAAATGTATTGCGATCGACTTGTTGTCATAGGCATAAGGTGTACTCTAAGTGGAGGGAGGTGTGAAATACATACTATTTTTATATATCTACTTAATAAAAAGTAACAATTATTTAATGGGCAAAAAAACTCATGACCGGGGGAATTAAAGCAACATGAGTAATTATTAACAATATTTGTTAATTCAAATTAGCTACATTAAGTCAAGATTAAAAATATTATTTTCAATAATGATACAACTTAGTGGACTTCATCTATCTAGAATTGGAAAAAAATTTAGAACAAAACTAACAAAAAAACTTGAAAATCTTGACTTAATTTGTTTCACTTGTTACCCGACAGCTCTTGCCAGATTGGCTTCACGATCGACTTGTTGACTACCTCTGCTCTAGAGCAGTGTTCTTCAACCCTTGGTCTATGGCCCAGTGCAGGGCCGTGGAACTTTTCTGCAGGTCTGCATGCTAGACGGGCAGTAAAATGTTTGTAATAATAAAAGTTTAAACTTTTAATTAATATAGCCAATTTTTATTTTTTTCATCTCATTTTTACCCAATTAAAAACAAAAAGAAAACAGAACGAAAACAAAATCTAATCAATCAATCATAAATTAATTTGTTTTTCTAGTTATCACATATGTTTACGGGGGGGGGGGTAGAATTAAATTTTTTATTACTTTTCTAAAAAAATAAAAAGTTTTTTATTATATAAACTCCATATATATATATATATATAAAACTTTATCTTATATATTTAACATTGTTGTTTTGATCAGTTATAACAATTATACTTATCTTTAAGAAAATTTATCTATAGACTTCTGCAGGTCTGCGAAATCTTATCCTTATTTTTGCTGGTCCGCAGATGTGAAAAGATTGAAGACCACTGTTCTAGAGGATCTATTGTATTAAAAAACCTTCCACCCAGATAAAGATAAAATAGATAGATTACTCCAGAAAACAAAAGAGATAAACTATTTAAGCAGGAAAAAAGAAAAAGCAATGTCTTTTTCTCCCTGTGTGTTCACACATTTGGGTTGCACCCCAGGGTAAAACAGCAGAATAAATCACATCAATCAGAGCAACATGAAACCGAAGGAGAATATAGACCCTGGCCTAAAACAAATAAACTGTAGCAGATATTTCACATGGACCATGTTGGTCCCATTAGTGACAAAATACTACTAGTACTTATAGATTCATATTTAAAATGGACAGAGTATTACATTGTCAAAAATACAATGCTAATAAAACAAAAATATTAAAAACGAAACAGCAGAATAAATCACATCAATCAGAGCAACATGAAACCGAAGGAGAATATAGACCCTGGCCTAAAACAAATAAACTGTAGCAGATATTTCACATGGACCATGTGGGTCCCATTAGTGACAAAATACTACTAGTACTTATAGATTCATATTTAAAATGGACAGAGTATTACATTGTCAAAAATACAATGCTAATAAAACAAAAATATTAAAAACGATGTTCTCATGCCACAGATTACACGAAGTAATGGTTGACACTGGATTTACATTGCAAGAGATGGAAGAATATTTTAAAAACAATGGAATCAGACACGTGCACTCCCTACCACCCAGAATAGAATGGTCTTGCTGTAAAGGCCATCCAAACAATTGAAAAAGCAATAAGAAAATAGAGAAGTAATATGTAAGAAATATACAAAGTAATGCTGCATCAACAATTATGACAGATTGTGATCAGAGTTGCTGATGCATAGAAAGTTGTGCATTAAAGTAGACATGTTAATGCCAAAGACAGGTGAACACTTCCATTATAAGAGCAAAGAAAAAACATTCCAAATTGGTGAAGTATGGGTTTTGTGTTAACCTGCAAAAGAAATGAATCAATGGTATAATTGTAAGAAGGCTATCCACACTAATAGTAACCATTCAAAATAAAAATGGTAAGGAATACAAGAGACATATAAACCATGTTCATCGCCGAACTACAGAAGTGGCACTATATCCAACAATAATACCAGATAATGAAGAATCAGCAAAACAGACCAGAAAACAAGAAAGAGAACAAATAAATCCAGAGGCCAAAAGACGAAAATCTACAACCTCAAATTCAAAGTGAAGCTGAAACAAAAATGGAGATTGAATCCAGGGAAAGGCAAAAATCACCCAGACCCCAACGAAGTAAATGTAAACCAAAAAAATTACAGGATTATGTATAAATAGAAGAATTTCTGGAATAAGGGGAGAATTGGAATATCTATCAAGTAATATTAAAATGTATGTTAAACTAATACTAACATTTATATCTACTAAAATTTTTGTGTAAAACTAGTTATGTAATAAAGTGGAAATAAATTTAAAACATCAGTTAATAATGAAAAAGAACTAAAAAGTAAAATCTGATGGCATAGGAATTCAATTGTCAATAATTAATTAACAATTGAATTCTAAAACGATCTAATGTTTTAAAATACCTACCACCCGGATAAAGATAAAACAGATAGATTACGTCAGAAAACAAAAGATATAAAAAACTATTTAAGAAGGAAACAAAAAGAAAACATCTTTTTGTCCCTCTCTCATGTGTTCATGCAACTGGGTTGAAGTAGCAAAAGAAACCAGTGGGATTTGTTTCCAAACTGAGGATCTTGGCTCATGAAGATACTCAAGCTGACTAGGGATCAAAAAAATTGCCCAATTTTATAATTTAAATGCCCCTCAAGGGCCCACAGATATAAAGATATTTGCCAGAAAATTAGGTAAATAGTGACTTTAATTAAGTATTAAGTATATGATTAAGCAAGGGACTAATACTTTCCGGAAAGTCTCAAAAGAAATAAATGAGTAAAATTGAATTTATATGTATTCATATTGTAATCTATGTATGGTGTATAACTATATGTGTATCTTTACTACTAGAATTATATTGTTCTGTAATGAGTAGTATATATGCGGTATATATTTCCCACAAATAAAATCATCAGATAAACAAATAAAAGAATTACAATAAATAAACGACTATTGAGTTTATTCAGCTGACTACTTTTGAATGAATACCTTCATTATCAAATCTGTGTGCAAAATAAATTGTGGAGTAAAACTATTAGTATGAGAAATGCAAAGTGTATGCAGATTGTTTGCCATTTTTTGGAGATTGCGTAACACGTCTCTTTTATTCATCACATTACAATCAAGATTGATAAAATAGGTTTCTTTGACCTTTCTTTAAATGATGGTGCTCTTTGCATACAATTTGAGGGTTGTCTGGAATGCACTGGTATCCTGTGGAGGTGCTATGCTGTGCAACGATGGAACTGTGTGAGATGTTTGTGCTTTGTTTGTAAGCGTAAGTATGCTGTGAGTCTTGTGTGTAATGTTGCCTTTGTTTCCCCATAATATGATGCAAGGCATTTGTTGTACAGACATGCTATATTATATACTGTTTGATGTGTGTGTGTGTGTGTATTGGAGGTATCTGATCTTTAGTATTGTTGAGAATTCTATTGAAGTTGGGAGGAGTGCAATAGCATAAGCTGAAATTATCATGGAAAATTGTGTAAATTCTTGTGTATATTCTTTATGCATGAGAGGATTCAAGGTTGGCTCTGTGTGGACTAATATCACACCCACTCTAACATGTTAGTTCTTTACTTAGTTGTTTAGTTTGATTTTTATACTTTAATTTATACTGATTAAAATTCCAATCCTATATGGTTTGTTGTTAAGCAGTTTTTGCTATTGCTTAGTTTCTTCCATGTCATTTTGTATAAATTCTGTATAATTATTGATGCCAAGAAATAATTGAAGCTCTTATCTTATTAGGTTTTCTGCCTTAACTATAATTTATCTTGTTACTCATGTCTTTTCCATCTCCCTCTTTCACTTCCTCAATCCTTAATTATTGTAGAGCCTGGTCATTGTAAGCCTCTTGTGCCTCAGATGTCTCTATACAAACTGTGACAATGAGATAGTGGTTTTGTACATTTCCTTCCTTCAACTATATGCACAACATTTATGACTCCAATTCCCTTTCTTAACTAAAACCCTTGAGAATTAAGAAATGAATAACTAAAACCCTTGAGAATTAAGAAATGAATGTTGGGGGGCAGGTTTAAAAGGCTGGAAACATTTAGTTGTGATCTTTGCTCACAGGAATACAATCACTATTGAGTCAGGATTACTGGTTAAATTCCATTTGTATTATCTCAAATCTGAGAAATTCTAATTCATTAACTCCAAGTAATCATTTATCAAGGCTGATCTTAATTCCTACTTCAGTGAATCTATTTAAAAATTGTCTATGGGTGTGAAATTCAATAAGAAATTCTCAAAATTAAAGCAGAATTCCTCTTGCAAGCTGATTAACTGCCTTTAGAAGATATGTGGATCAAGATATATACTAATGACTAAATGATATACTTTATCCATTTCTTTGTGATTGGTTATTGGTAAAGCATGTGAGCCTTCATTATCCACAGATAACTGTGATAATTACAAATAATAATCATTTGTAAATAAATTTGTTTTATAGAATTTATTCCTGTCATATTATTTAGGAGTTATATGATATTTAAATACAAGTATAATATATATATACTTTAAGCTAGATGTAATTGGGGGAGGGGGACTTGAACTTGCAGACTTTCAAGCTTAATCATGCATTTCTAACATGAATAATTTAACGTAATATTCACTTATATATGGTGATTAAGTTTTAAGAGATACACTTCCTAGCATTCTATTTTAATATATGTTTTTCAACATATATATTTATCTATCCCCCTCATAAATAGAATCATGTATTTCTAATTTAACTATTAAATATCATTGTGTTATCGTATGGGCAGGGAAGACTGATTTTATCTCCGGAGTCACTTGGCGATGACCCTTTCCTGGGTAAAATACTATAAATTTATGAGTTAGTTGATTTTCTTTATACATTAACATAAGTGCATAACTATTTGCTCATTTTCATGATTCTGTATGGCTTGATTAATAAATATTATTATTGGCAGTGGCAGTAATTGTTATATGTTTATCCAAGTGAAATAGTGACTGGAACTCTCTCTGAGCTGCCTGAAGTGCCCTCTGTGAATCAATGCACATATTATGTAATAACATATTTGAGTTATTTATCCCTAAAACTGCAAGGTATAATAAAGAATAATATAAAAATATTTTTAAAATTCTTTAAAATTTTGTATGGGATAATTTTTAATATTGCCCAAAGCAATGGTCTTCAAACACTGGTCTGTGGACTGGCGCCGGTCCGCAGAAGTTTTTTACCAGTCTGTGCTAGACTGGTAAGAAAGTTTGTAATAACAAAATAATATTTTAAACTTTTAATTAATATAAACAAATTTTATTTATTTTTTCAGCGCATTTTTACCCGATTAAAAAAAAAGAAACAGAACAAAAACAAAATCTAATCAATCGTACATAAATTAATTTCTTTTTCTATTTATCACAGATGTTTATGGGGGGAGGGGTAGAAAAGTTTTTTATTACACAAACTCTGATTGTCTTTTGATAGCCAATCACGGCCACTTGTCGGCGCTGTTAAAACAATAAAATGTAATGTGACTTTTTTTTGATCTCTTAAATTTTTTCTACTCCCTCTTTTAGTATTTCATTTTTAGTGGGGGTTTTTTTGGCTATATGGTGATATATTTTTTTTGGCTTTAACTTTTATTTTTGAAATCAATTTTTATTACCTGTTTTTAAAAATAAAAACCAAAAAATAAGTTCTGTCTCTAATTTTTACAACGTATTTCTCAATACACCCCACCACCCCAAAATAAAGTAAGATCAAAACTTTTGACTTTTTCAAGTTTCAGTTGTTGTTTTTTTTTTGTTTAAAAATAAGGCCACTTTTTTTTGGCCTATAAAGCAATATCTTTTTTGCCTTTATTTGTATACCACTGATATACTAAAACTTTTATTTTTAAAACCAATTTTTATTACCTTTCTTAAAAAATAAAAACAAACCAAAAATAACTTTTTCCCATTAAAGACAAAGTCTTTCTCAATCCACTCCCCCCAAAAAAATTAAAATAAGATCTTTTTTGGCTTTAACTTTTATTTTTGAAATCAATTTTTATCACCTTTTTTAAAAAAGAAAAACAACCCAAAAATTTCTGTCTCTAACTTTTACAAAGTATTTCTCAATCCACCCCCCCCTCCCCAAATTAAAATAAAATAAAAACTTTTGACTTTTTCAAGTTTCGTTTTCTTTTTTTTGCTGTTTAAAAATACGCCCACTTTTTTTTGGCTTATAAGGTGATATTTTTTTTGGCTTTATTTGTATACCGCTAAAATACTAAAACTTTTATTTATAAAACCAATTTCTGTTATCTTCTTTAAAAATAAAAACAAACAAAAAATAACTTTGGTCTCTATCTTTTGTCTCAGTGAAGACAAAGTATTTCTCAACCCACCCCCCACTCCCAAAAAAAAATTAAAATAAGATCAAAACTTCAGACTGTTATTATTTTTTCAGATTTAAAATACGGCAACTTTTTTTTTTGGCTGTATGGTGATTTTAATTATGCAATTTCTATTTTGCTCTTACTACTATCAAAAGACAACCTCCATATATATATAAGTATAGAGGATTTGAACTCAGATTTTCAAGCACCCTTCAACTATCAACACTATCTCATACAACTGATACATATGACCACACACATGTAGAAAAGATTAATAATCACCAATATACGTATTTCATGCTAAACCAGCAATCATCAGTTGGTCCAGACTATCATCTCTCACATATATATATAATCAATGCTCAGTTTATATTAAAATAGCAAATCTTCATATTTTAATAGACAGGCTTCAATCCACTGCAACCTCCAACTTTTCAGCCATCCATATCATTGAAAATCTGATGATGAAAACTCAAATCCCATGCGGATGCTAATATTATGGATGGCTGAAAAGTTGGAGGTTGCAGTGGATTGAAGCCTGTCCATTAAAATATGAAGATTTGCTATCTTAATATAAACTGAGCATTGATTATATATATATGTGTGAGAGATAATAGTCTGGACCAACTGATGACCGCTGGTTTAGCATGAAATACGTATATTGGTGATTATTAATCTTTTCTACATGTGCGTGGTCATGTGTATCAGTTGTATGAGATAGTGTGGATAGTTGAAGGGTGCTTGAAAATCTGAGTTCAAATCCTCTATACTTACAATTAAGCTCCCAGGTTTGTGAAGAGTGCCTGGTTTTCAAATATATATATACACTAGCTGTGATATTTACCAACATTTAGGTGAATAACATTTTATTCTTGCATGTTTTAACAATGAAATAATGAACATAGAAATGCAAGTACATTGATGAGAACAATTGTTATTGTACTGTTTTCTGTAGCAGTCTATATATGAAATACATATATTGGGATCATATATTTTGTTCACATGTGTGATCATGTGTATTGGTTGTTTGAGATGGAATGAAGGATGAATATATTGGAAAATCCTTATTTCAAATCCCTCTAATTAATTAAATATTTATGTTAGTATCGATATTTCAGTAAGTATATGTAACAAATGTTTTGGCATTATTATAGTTATATTTCAATTATTTAAACCACTAAACACCATGATCACTCATAAACCTGCCTAATCATTTAGTGATTGCTATGGTTATTAAAGGCACTAAAATGTATAGGTACTGAACTGAGTTCAGACCTATATGAGCTTGGATTGAAAATATTGTTTTCAATTTTATACTCATAGTTTTGTAGTTAACTAAAGAGCTAAAGGGTGGCTGCTGGAGGGTTGCATCAGATCGTAAGATTATGTGCAGTACTCTCAGATCCAAGGCTCCTCACTGATAAAAGCCACAAGCTAGAAACTCATCTGGGGAGTAGACACTAGATAGGGATTTTATGCCACAAATCCATTGATTACTCTGGCTTGCACTGAATGGTACTACTGTGTGGAGAGTTTTGCCTATTTCAATTATTTATTAATAGCATTATTTTCAGACAGCATATATCTTCGAATTTAAATACCTATTCTTTTATGATAGGGAAAATGATCTCAGATCTGCTTATCTATCATTCATATTATCACTACATAGTATTTCACTAATCTGCTGACTAGAATACTTTGAGTCATAAACTGTGCTGGAAAAGAAATATTTGCCAATGGATGCCTTTCTTTCGGATGCATTAACTTCTAAGAATATATTATATAGTCCTTCTAAATTTTTGTAATTCAATATTTCTAAGAATATACTTAATTATCTATATTAAAATCTAGGGGATTTGAATTCAGATTTTCAAGCACCTTCCAACTATCTACACTATCTCATATCACTGATAGCCATAATCACACCCATGTAGAAAAGATCAATAATTACTAATATATGTATTTCGTGTTGGTCCAGATTATCATCTCTCACACACATACATATATAATCAGTGCTCGGTTTATATTAAGATAGCAAATCTTCATACTTTAATGGACAGGCTTCAACCTCCAACTCTTCAGCCATCCATACCATTGAAATGATGGAAAGCCCAGTAGACTGAGTTCAAATCCCCTATATTTACAAGTAGGCTCCAGGTATATGAAGAATGCCTGTTTTCAAATATTTCTATATTAAAATCATAAAAAATAATAATAAATGACTAAAATTATTTGATTTCTTATAAAAACATAGTATTTTGTCCAGAAAATAATCAAGTATTACAAATAAAAACATTAAAAAATTTTAAACAAATTATAAAAAAAAAAAAACTTCGGTGAATCTTCCGCGGATTCTGTTTACATGCGCGAAAAGATTTCAATTTAAAAATCAAACTGATCAGAATTACCGCAGCGCCCTCTTAATTCTATCATAAGCGCAATGGAGAATTTTTACCATATGCGCTCGTAAGATTATATATAACTAATTTACAATAAGTCACAGAATAATTTATATGTGTAAAATATAAAAGTAAGTTGCAGAATTTTATTTAATTCTGAATATTTGACTCTTTTTTTAGTTAAATTTTAACAACTAAGTACTAAATGATATTGAAATATAACTACTTTCAGTTACAAGCCTGGATAAACTGTACAGTCTCGAACTTTGAATAGGTTTATTGCTACTATTGATATAGAATTGCAATTTTTGAATATTTCCTAGAATCTAATAGAAAAATATACATCAGTAATGTGTAATAAAATTTTCCGTTAACTTTAAAAATGCAAATATAAATCTCTGGATCATTACCAATAGGAGTTTAGCACCTCTTTATTTTTGCAAACGTAATTTTTTGTTTTTACAGTTAGCACATACTTTTAAAACAAAAATACAAAACCAGATTAATTTGATCATTTATTTACTTGCCAATAATAGCTAGGTGTCCCATTGACTGACTAATAACTGGATTGCTAGTTCGTTTAGCCATGCATGGACTATACGAAAGGTCTAATTATTTTTAAAAAAATTTCAAAATTCTCCCAGCATGACTCAAACTCCTTGCAAGCCGATGTGCTAATGACCACCTCATCAAATCCTTACATCATTAACTTGAACTTGTTAAAGAAATAAATAACAGTTAATGAATTTCATTGTATTTAAAACAATGTTAAAATTTACAAATCATTATCATAGATCGTGTTAGATTATTTTTTACTGAATAATAAAAATATTACAATTTTTAAAGTATATTCTTAACAAATTTTCCATAACCAAATGTATTAACTTTTGAAAATGCCCTACAATTTTATGTTCAGCCTAATTATCTTTGAATAAAAATGCCCCGTTTTACAACTTTCAGTTTTGTATATGAAGCAACGTTTGTTTAATGAAATCTTCACATGGGCAAAATTACAGTTGAATAAAATTTTAATTGAAAATCATTTCACCCATATTTGGTAATACCACTATCGTGAATTATTTCATATTTGAGCTATAGATTATTAAATTTTCATTTATTATTAATTGTGGCTTAATAAATTAATATTATTTTGCTAAATTAATTGAAATATAATAATAAATTGATAATTTAATAGAAAAATTGTAGTGTTTTCTAGAATTTAAATTCGCATTTATACTTAATTTTAATTGCAACTTGTAGTTAATGTAAGAGTTGTGACTGATGGAAATATATAAATTTTTAATTGGTGTATAAGTATAGTGATTTAATAAATAGGGATTATGTATATAAGTACATTTTAAAACAAATTATAGATAGATTATATATGTTATTCAATAATAATAAGTGATTGTCGTATATATTTATTAATATAAGAAATTGAAATATAATCCTTAATGTAATTTTATTTTTTTGTCGTGAAAAGAATCTAGATGTTTTAATGATGGCCCTTAAAAAATTTGCATAATATGTAAAGAATCACATCATATTAACAGAAAAAGTAAATAGGCCTATTTTATAGTGTTAATTTAAGTAATGAACATGTGCAGAAAATATTCATCTTTATTACAGCTTAGCATGCCTTTGATATATCTTGTAGAGTCATATTACTATAAGCTACGAATATGATATACCAGTAATAAAATGAATATTTATTTAAATATACTTTTTCTGCATATGTGTTCATTAGCAGTTGTTTATTATGTTAGATCAGAAAATAAGGAAGTAGTATATAATTGAATTTAAAGTGTTAATTCTGGTAATATATTGAATCAGAGCCCTATTAGTGTGCAACTGAGAATGCTCTGAAATTTTGTTGGTTAAGTTATTATTATATGTTGTATTTGCTAACAGTTGAATATAAACCTCATATTATAAAATGCTGAAAACTTTGAAATTATTCAAACAGTAGTCAATCTCTGATAATGCGCTATATCTTAAGTATTATAAATCTTTGCACACTCTCCCACCGTAAGAGTTTAAAAAACTTAAGTGAATCACTTAATTTTAGAGCATACATTCTATATACACCAACTCTTACAGACCATGCTTAAATCAGGACTTGAGTCTAGTGCCTGATGTTATAATCAAATATCCAATTGTACAAATCTGTTTAAACCCTGTGATGGGTTAAATAGATTTGTACAATTGAAAATTAAGTATTCGCTTAAGTTTTTTAAACTCTTACCGGCGGGAGAGTATGCGGAGATTTATAATATTTAAGAAATAGCGCATTATCGGAGATTGACTTCCATTTGAATAATTTTAACAGTTGAATAGCACGTTTGTTTGAATAGTTTTTGAATAGAGGATACCTGGTAACTACTTTGATTAGAAATACCATCTAAACTCAGACTTGCTGGCTTGTGTCAGGCCTATTTAACCAAAGAAGTAAATGGTTCAGGTTCCTTTTTTATACGCATTTGATTGATGTGAGAAAATATATTTTTTAAAACAAACTATCCATAAAAGTCTTACAAAAACCTCTAACTAAATGCCTTTTAAAAAATGCTTTACAAAATTATAATAAATATACAAAAAAATAATAACAAACAGCCACTCAAAAATGAATATGGCCATTCTGACTCCAAAAACAAAAGATGGGGGGACTGTGCTAGAAATGATTTTTGCGATGACTATTTAAACCAATCTGCAAACCACAAATATGTCCACATATAGAACATGCTGTTCCATTTTTTTGTTTACTTGATATTTTACAATGTTATTTTTTAGTATCTCAGCAGTAAATTTTTCTTTTTGAAATATTTCAACACCATGTCTAAATTGTAGCTCTTCAATGTATTCTATTCTTTTCATATCTTCCTAATGGAAATAATTGGCATTAGACTTCCTTAGATTGTCTTTGGGATAATCCTTATAACATAGACAAGATCTAGAGATTGTCCTATGAAACCCATGCTTAAGTTAACCATAAAACATCATTCTAAGAAGTCTTTCATTGTTTATCCGTTTTACATGTCCAGTCTAACAAAAGCATGATTTTACAAAAATGATCTCGATAATACCACATCTGGTAAACTAAAGAACATATTGATTGGTTTTACGATCTTGACATTGTACTTTCAAAATTTTACAGAGCATCCTTGAATGAAACTTTTCTAACACCTTTCCATTGCACTTTGAGAATGTATGTAATAAATTAAGTATTAAAATAGGTCTAATTATTAAAAGAGATTGGAAAAATTTTTGAATGGATTGTGAAAGTGTGATTTTAGATTGTATTTTTACAAAATGTAACTAAAGTTTATTCAATATATGGTTGCAAACATAGTTCTTGGGATGCATTTCAACCAATTATTGTCTTCAGTAGACCAAACTCGTAGTTTTTTTAAATACAAATCTGATTATGCTATTATCTAATTGCTTAAAATTATTTTCTCAACTCTATGTACAATAATTTCAGTAATTTATATACATGCATGATTTATACCATCATTCCAGGGAATTTCTTTTTCAATATCTTTTTTGTAGTATTCATCAAGTGAGGATACAATTTGGGTGGGAGGGGGAGTGGGTATAATTTGTGTGTTTGAATGTTTTCTCAGACTAGATTTGCATTCTATGAAAACATCTTTCATTAATTTTTTTGTTAGGGATGATATTTCTATCTGTTTGTATGTAATACGGTAAATGAATTTGGAAACGGAGTGAAGATACATTGTGTTCTAATACTCAGTCAAGAATCATTAATTTATTTAAAAATTAACACATTTAAAATTAAAAATAATTTTGATACTTGTCTTTTATTAATACGAAAATGAAACTTTTAATTAAAAATCGTTATTATTATAGTTATGTAATATAAACATCCTAAAATTATCTTAGTCATTATTATCCCCATTTCAATTTATCGTTATTTAAAACTGTGTTGAGTTCTGTACAAAATAATTTGATCAAAATATCTCAAAGTATTTGTGAAAAATAAAGTAGAAATTATATTAAGAGCTTTTAATTCAGCATAATCTTGCTATTCCGATGTGTTTCAAAGCTGCTTAGATTTTTAGTATGCTCGAGAAAGGCTGGGCTATAATTGAGATGTGTAGTATAAAAAATCTAGTCAGTTTGTTTTATACTCATTAGCAATTAACCAGTTTAAATCTCTACTGGAGGGCACTGACATTTGCTTTCTTTATTATAAATATCTTCAGTATAAGCATTGTTATTTACCTTCTTAACTAGTTATCTTAGATGTGTTTGAAGAGTGCGCTCATATGTAAACCATGCTCTTAATTGAAACAATGACTTGCGGTGATTAATGCAATAGTGGAGCAATAAATTCAGGAACTCAAAAGTTCGTGGATTATGGTTCTGTTATATTACTCCCAGCATGTGATTTTATGAATTTCTGAGCAACTCGAGTAATGATATGTATTAAGTAACAGACATGAAAACAGTAGCATTTTTAAATTAATGGTATTTAGGTTTGTTTTCTAAACAAGATAGTATTCTAATTATAAAAACAAGCTTTTATAATTAAGTTAATCTATTTATGGCTATGAACTGTGAAACTTTTATCCGGCTAGAGAATGAAGAGATAGAAATTAATCTATTCTTGAGACACTGCTCTTCATAGATGGTAAAGGCAGCCTCAGGGATATGCTGCATATTATGCAGGTATTATCATTATTTAGGTATGTTTATGCATAAAAAGAAAGGACTTCTGCCTACTATGTCTATATTCTAAAATTCATATTAGGACCATGAGAATTTGGGCGGAGGGGTAGGGATTTGCTCCCGTGTAGCTGACTCTCAACCAATCCAGCTAATCAACCAATACTGATCTGTAAATAAGTATCTGCATATCTAACTAAATGGCAAAATAAGGGTGAAAAAATATTCAATCTCTCGATATCAAACAATTGAAAAATCTGACAATTGTTTCTGTTGAGGAACTGATGGAGAGATATTTGTCCTGCAGTGGGCTATATATTAAAAAATGTGTTTGTTTATTTTTTTGTGTGTGTAAGAAAATGACATATTACCTGACAATAATCAAACCTTATTGATTGGTTTTAGTTTTGTATAGAAAAGTATGTCTGCCTTTGAGTAAGAAGCTGAACATAGGCACAATTGTCTTGGAGATGACTGATGACCACATCGCCATCACTAAATCAACTATGTGTTACCTAGCAACATAGTTTTGCTATTCATTGTGAAAATTTTAAGTGCTAGTGCATCTGGATCATAAGTTACAGTATAAAATTTGATAGCGATCTTTGTACCATAACCCATGATGGAACACTGCACTAATGTTAATTTTTTTGTTTTAAATGGCACAAAATGGAAACAACATGATTCAAACTGTGTATGGTAATGAAACCATAAGTTTCAAGAACAGTTTCGGTTGTTGAAAGATTTTGTGATGGCAAGCAAAGCATTGACGATAATCTACAATCATATGAAACAGTCACATATGTCACAATACTAGCATCTTAAAAAAAAATTGTGAATAGCTAAATTATGTTGCTACATAAATGTTGATTTAGAAACGGCACTGCAGTCAGTTTAAAGAATGAACCAATCACCTTTTCACTGGTACACACTATATGTATATGTATATATCTTTTATAGGCAATGCATCCATCAATTTATACATTGATATATGTGGTGATTGGAGCATACCTTTTTCATATGGTTTGGACATTGTATAGTCTTTTTTTTCCAGCATCATGTACATCTAAATTTTGTATACATCCTTATCTTAGAAGAAATCCTCAATTAAAGGTATCTATCTGCTCATACAATTTTATAGTTCTTAATTTAATATATAACCTTTTTTTTTTGTTAATTGATAATGTTGTCTGAAATTATTTATTAGTTATATAGAAAGCAGAAAATTTATTTTTAAGATATATATTAGTATTCTGAATTTTAGCAAACAATAATGCATTCAGCAAATATGGTGTAATTATTTTAAAATTTAGTTTTAAAAAATAGTTTCCTGAATACTTATTTATTATTGTTTTATTTTTATGTTTAAACATGCTTCTTTTACTCAATGTCTTATGCTTGATTTATTTATATGTTACCTTTTAAATCCTTGTAATTGGTTACTGTGTAGGCTTTTTAATTTAGAGGTGTGATTTTTTAAATGTAAAGTTTGAATTATGATCTGTAGGCTTTTAACTTAGATGTATGATTTTTAGAATGTAAAATTTGATCTTATTTATAAATTATAGGATTATTATTATACTCTCTTTTTATTTTAGTCTCTTATAGAATACTTAGTCATTTTCAATCTTCTCCCCAACAATCTTGCATATCATCAAAACGTTTAATATCACCAAAACTATATGGCATACATATAAAATTCTTAAATGTTTGCTAGTCTGATGATAATCCATATAAAATAGGCAAAACTCTCCATACAGTAGTGCCACTCTAAGCAAGACAGAGTAATCAATGGATGCCAGAAGGCTTGTGCATAAAATTCCTATCTACTGCCTACTCATCCAATATCCCCAAACTAGTTTGTGGCTGATGGCCTTCGTCAATGAGAAGCCTTGGATCTGAGAGCACTGCACCTAGATCTTAGGATCTAATGCAACCCTCCAGCAGCCACCTTTTATCTCTACATAACTACAAAACCATGAGAATAAAATTGAAAACACACAGATATTGTCAAGAGTTATGAGCAAGCATGGAAGATAGTGATCATGTGATGTTTTAAGATAATCCGTAGAATATATTTATATTAATTAATATAGATAGATATTACTATGCATTAAAGCTAAATAAGGAATTGATCTCAGAAATGTTAATAATTATAGTATAGTGATATTAAAGATTGAAAGGTTCATTATATGTAGATAGCGCTTTTTAACCTTTTTTCATTCAGACCCCTTTTTATCATCGAGATTTTTTCGTGACCCCAGATATTAAATATAAAATAGATATAGAAATAAATATTCCCATAAATAATTTATTTCTTTGGTAATCAATATACATATGAAAATAAGTAGTTTTAGGATTCTCTTTTAAGTATACAAAAATTAATGAAAGAACATCATGTTTTAATGAGATGGATGTGCTTGTTTTTTGCTGCATAACAAATTAAATCTTGGTGAAATATTTGATACTGCTGGACGTAAAGCATCTTCAACATTTTTTACTGTTGACATTAAAGCTGAAAAAGTCATTTCACATAAGTATGTGGTGCTGAATGGCAGAAGAACATTTAATGCCATTTCAGAAATTGTGGGAAATTCAGTCCTAACTCCGATTCAGAATTCAGTTAAGGATTTTTGTGTAAAATCAAGTTTTAAGTTTGAGTCACTCGATAGCTCAGCACGATTCCTCTTGGGCTTTATATGGCAGATGATTAATCTCATTAATGTCAATCAAAAATGGTCTTTGAATCCAAGATAACTTTTTGAAATCTAAATTCGATATAACTGTGTTTCTAGGGTTTTTAAGTGATCTATAATAATTTTTGTAATTAAAGTTTTACAATTATTTTTTTCAATTATAAAACTTTTCGATAGTCGAAAACATTTCCGATGAATCATTTTTCACCCTATTCTTCCATATATCTTTTTAATAAAACCTTTCAATTTTATCATTCGAAATAAAAATATTGCTATTTTTTCCTTGAAGAGACAAGTTAAGATCATTTAGCATCTCAAAAATATCAGACAAATAGCACAGCTTTGATAGCCATAAGTCATTTTGAAAAGAGCAGCAAGATCAGATTTTTGTTCGGTTAAAAATACAATAATTTCTTTTTTTAATAACAGTAATCTTATTAAACTTCACCCTCTTGACATCCATCTTACTTCTGCATGTAATAATAAATTTTTGTATTCAGATTCCATGTCTTTACAAAGATTTGAAAATAAATGGCTGTTAAGGCATGGTTTTTAATAAAGTTTATAATTATGACTGCATTCTGAAGCACATCGTTCAATTCCGTTGCTATTTTTTTTGCTGCAAGGGCCTCACGATGGATCAGGCAGTGTGTAACATTACATGATTATTGCCAGAAACTTTAACAAATGATGTAAAACCAATATTTTTACCAGTCATTGCTTTTGCAACATCTGTGCATACTCCAAACCAATTTTCCATTCTAAACCTTCAGTTTTAATAAATTTGTTTACTTTATTATATATGATCTTCCCCTCTTGTATGTTCTTCCAAAGAATGACAAAATAACAATTCTTCCTCAATGTTTTCTTTTTATAAATGTATCTGATATAACTAATAATTGAGCTATTTTTGAAATAACATTTATTTCATCCAACTGAATTGTAAATATTGGGCTTTCTTTAAGTGTAGTAATAAATTGATCATTGCTAATTTCAGAAATTCTATTACTGACAGTGTCATTTGACAAAGGAATTTTCTGAATTTCATCACCATATTTACTTCCATGAAGTATTTCTACCATTTTAATAGCAGCAAGTAATATATGAGCTTCTCCAATGGTGTATGGCTTTTTATTTTTAGCAGTCAGATATGAAACTTCATATGATGTGAGTAAACATTTTTCATTAACAGTTATAAATTTCTCAAAATATTGTTTTTCTTTATTTGAAGTTTTTAACAGTCGTTCAAAATATTCTTTTGGTTTATTGACATATGAAGGATGCTTGGATTCAAAATGCTTTTTTCATTTTGATGATTTCATACTCTCCATAGACAAAATATTATTACAAATTAAACAAAGTGGTTGTTCATTACCATCACAGTTGTTAAAAGTAAAGCCAAATTGGAGAAATGTCTATATTTTCTTTTTTGAGATCCTGCTTGAAGAGACTTTGTAGCATTGCCCCTTTGATATTCAAGTTCAACCATTTATCCATAGGTAAAAAATATTTTTATCCTAAAATATAAAATAACAGTACTTATTAGTTAGCAGAGACACCAAGAGGCAGGCGTGTTTTTTGCTTAATTATACGAAGCATATTTACTCCCGTATGTTCTATTTTTAATACCCCTGTAGGTTTTATTTTTTAATATTTAAAAAATATCAAATCAATTATAAATGACCTGTTAAGTTTAAAAATTAGGAATATGTTTTTACTTGTTAATAAATAAATAACAATAAGTTTCAAATAAAAAATAAATTTTTATTATAACTAATAGGATGATAAATTTTGAATAAAAAAGTGAGAAAAAAAAGTATACAAGCATTTTTATATATAAAAAAATAACATCTTTCATAATATTTATTCAAATACTAATCTTAGTTGAGTAAAACAGTAAAATACAATATTGTATTGTTCTTGCGACACTGTTGAAATGAAACCGAAACAAATAACTTGACCAGAAATGCATTAGATAATCACAGTGGCGCCAAACTTATTCTCACCACTGCAACATATATTTTGATTCTGAAATAACTTATATGCTGAAATTGCAATTTCGACACCACTATTACGATGCATTTAGTGTTATTTTTCAATACGTAAATATAATTTACAGCTCAACTTGGCCATCATTACAATTTTATAATTGCGCTGTATATATTAAATTAAAGATAATGAAGGGATTGCGACTAATATTTCTTTAAATTCATGTATCTGAATTAAATTTTTGCGCCCCCAACTTTTCGCTTTGTGACCCCAAATTGAGTCACGACCCACAGTTTAAGAAACACTGATGTAGATCAAATAAGTGTCAAATTTAAAGCAAATAATATATTGAAACTATCAATACTTGTATATTTATGAGGCTAAGATGTCAAATAGTCTTTCAAACTTCTTGCACTGTTTATTTTAAATAAAATAATAAATTATATAATTACTCTTGCATTATATAATACACCGCTGAAAAAGACTATTGGATACCGAAACTGTTAGAAACATGAAAGTGCACAATTTATTATTTATATATATGATTCCAAGATAACCGATCTATTTTTTAGTAAATTGATTTTTTTCAATCTTTTAAAATGCATTTGATATGTGACTGAAGAACATCAGCAATTTTACTCCTAATTTACAAACCAATTCAAAATGGCGACTCCTATTCGCTGATCTTTTCTCTTAATATTTGGATCTGATCTACCATAAAATGATTTTCAAATATTACTTGTTTTTTTTTTTTTGTTGCCTTAAGTCCAATGTTTATAGAAGATTGCTTATCATCTTAATAGTAAAAATCTTACACAAAACTGATATAAGATGTAATTTCTAATATTAACTACTTCTTTTTTGTACTATTTTGCAAATTTTACAGATGATGCAGTTCCTTTTGCAAATAATATTTCAGAACAAAATAGGAACTAAAGATAAAATCTAGAGACTAACATAATGATCTATGGATTTTTTTGACAAAAGAAAATAATGATTGTTAATGATGAATAAGAAGAAGTTAATTACAAATACCTCAGTCAGTTGGTAACATAATGGATATAATTAATTATAGAATTAAACTTGGATGTAGTCCTTTTGGTAGAAATAACTTTATTTAAAAAGAAATATGTGTATATGTTTGAGAAGGTTTTTAATAAATGTGCTTCACCTGTTTTTATTTATGGATCTAAGACTTAGACACCTAACAGATGCCAATACAAAGATTTCAGACCACTCAATGAAGTATGAAGAAATGTATATTAGGAGTAACAAGAAGGGACTGAAAACAATATAGATAGGTGGGAGGACAAATAGATGTTTCTGACATCATTGAAAGAATTAAGAGATTGAAGTGGAGTTGGAGTGGACATATGGTGAGAAAGATAATAATAAATGGACATTTGAAGTCCTAAACTGGATCCTAAGAGATTGTTAAAGACCCAGAAAGATACCACATGTGAGATGGATGGATACAACAAGGAAGTTTGCTGACGTGATGTCAAGAAAAGCTGGAGATCAAAGAAATTGGATTACTTGAAAGAGATATTTTCTTCCTTAAATGTCAATATTATCAGTGCATTCTTCTAATCATCAGATACATCTTTATTAATTTAGACATTTGGAATATAGCTTTGCCAATAATTTTTTTATTTCTTTATCTGCTTTAAAAAAAAATTATAATTCTTTCATGATTTCCTAAGGCAATTTCATTCTCAGATTTAATTGGATGTCTTTTCATTTAAAATTTTTAGCATTTCAAAAGTTGTTTAGCTGTAGAGACTATTTTGTTTTTTGTCTTTATAATTTTTTATAGAATTACTTCACACGCTTTTTGATTGTCCCTTTTTTTGATATAAGCATCATCTTTTTATTGCTAAAATAGCTTTCTTTTCTAATAAAATGTTGTTGTTTTTTGTTTAATGCATAGATTTTTTTTAAAAAAACAGCTTAACTATTAACAGAATATCATAAAGAAACTTATAGAATGTCCAGCCTAGAAGTAGATCCACTTGCGGCTTTATTAAACCCTTCAATTCTATCACTGGAGCCATAGATTTGATAGACATTAATTATATGGTTTATAGTTTGTGTTTGTCCACATATCTAGGAAAGTCAAATCTAGCTAGTTTTACTATTGAGTCTGGAAAAAGAAATTTGTTGGGGCATCATAAGAAATTCCTTTTTTTATGCCATAATTATGTTTCTGAGATTTTTATTATTTCCTACAGCTTTTTTTGTATTCTTTTGCAGGTTTCCAGTTAGACAGTTCTTTAAATAGTTAATTTTAAAATTTATCCTATTTCTTTTCTTCATATATCATTTTAATTGATTGCAAAATTGCTGCTTTTCTTGCTATCTATGCAACTCTTGTTCATAGATTCCCTGACCTCTTACTGATCTTCTTAAATCTTAAAATTCTTCCAAGTCTTAATATTTTAGAATAATTCACAAATTTTATATTTAATTATTGATACTGTCTTTCTTTAAAATTTCTTTCTGTGTCTATTAAACAAATTATAATCTTGAAATCCATATTTCTATTAATCAAAATGTAGTCTTATTCTGTTGTCTTTATTTGAGTGATTCAATATTTTCATTTTATTGCAGCCTTTATATCCATTCAATCATCTTCCATTTCTAGTTTTTTTAAAACCTCTCATGACAATTTTAATATATTGCTTGGTCTGATCAAAAGCTTCTATATAAAAATCCTCTATTTCATAAAAATGAAAATTTGTTAGGGTATAAACTTGAATTATTTATATGCATTGGTATCTTTCATTAAGTTGAATATCTAACCATTCTCTCTGATATATGATCAATCTCCAAAATTTTGTTCTTCTGTACTTTCACCTGTAATGAAAGCACTTGTGCTTCCAATATTTGTGCCTTTTTAATAAAATATTTGTTGACTTTTAAAATCATCTTTTCTTTTAAATTCAAATAAACAAGCAATGGCTTTTAATATTAAACAATGCTTGCAATTTGTGCAGTATTTTTTCAGCGAAATAAAAATGATCTAAAGTTGTAAGTAATCAAATAGGAAAATCCTCAAAAGTATATATTTATATATTTTGTTATTTATGCCAAAACATTTTATTAAAAATCCTTAAATTCACTAAAAGTTAATGAATTTTTAATGATTTATTCAGGAAAGAACTTTTAGATTAATAATAAAAAGTACTAATTTTTGCAAGATTAAATCACTTTTTTTTTAATTCGTAGCTTTAAATATTATTTGGGTTTTTTTTTTTAATTTATAGTAATTATAATAAATTTTTCTCAGTAAATGTATTTATGGATTTTTTCATTTTGGCCGTTTTTAGGTTCAAATTTACACTTCTTTTCAAAATAACTTATATCCCCACAATTCACATCTATTATGGAGCGATCATAATTTTGAATTAAATAATTCACTAGAAAAGTAAGTATTTTGCTTTGTGTACACATTAAATTCTGAATATGCATCATTTAAGTTATTTGAAAACTGTGTGTGTGTGTGTGTGTATTATATTATATATATATATATTGTAACCTTCTAAGGAGCAACCAAGAAACCATGCAGAAAAATGTAGGTCTAAATCAGTACAAGAAATCTAATGTATTAAAAAACATATAAGGTAAGGTCTCTTACAGGCTCAATGCATAATAACTAGATAAAGTCCCCTCGTAGGCTAAGCACACTAATTCGTACATTATTTTCCAAGATGTGGGTAAACCAACGGTTAATTGATAATTTATTGTTACATTCTGCAAATCGTAATAATGAATAGCAGTAATAATCTCAGGTTTGAGCATTATTAAACTGGGATTACAAAAATAATACAAATCATGCTGAGTAACGATGCTAATTTTACGAGATGTATTTCTATAGAAATACTGTTGTAAATACACCGTTTTAAAAATATGTAGATTTACATAGAAAAATTTTCTTGCTTGAAAGACTGCTTATGCATTTTTGAAGTGGTAGCTGGAATGATTTTTCAATTTCAAAGCAGAACCTACAGTTACAATGTTCTTACAAAAAGACACAAAATTGTCATTGCATCATATTAGCCACAATATTTGAGATTATTTTGTACAAATCGAATGCAAGTAAATTCCATGCCTAAATACTATGACGTGCATGGAACATTACATCAACAATTTTTGTATTTAATAGTTGTTTAAGTAGAGCATTATTTATAACTATTGCTTCTAAAGAAATAGATATCAAATTTTATATGGTTAGGATTGGACCTATTTTTTTGTTTTGATCTTGGAACATTCTAATCTATGATCTTCCTGTCAATCCACATGTTAGATTGTTCGTGCAATATGGTCATCTTTTATATTCCAACTCATAATTTATAAAACTGTCATTGTTTTGAGCATGGATGCATCCAATATTCTTTGTAGATGATTTTATGCTTAAGTAAAGTGTTTATGATAGTCAGTCTAAACATAATGCACAAAATATGCATTTGATGACACCGAACCAAGAATTAATGATCATTTACATGTTTATTGAAAGGTGATATTTTGGAAATATGCATTCATAAATTTGCATAATGTATAGTGTGAAATATGTATACGTGTCAAGAATGAAGATTTCTCTGACAGCCTCATAATGTTAGAAATTTTGCAGAAACATAGATTACTGCCAGACATACAAGTTTCTTTAAAATTTTTAATGTTGTGCAAAGATTGGAAGTCTTTGCTATTGTCGTAGTTATGTATATGCATGTCTGTGAGAGTCTGTGTTGTTAAATAGCAGAATAAAACTAGATTTAAGATAAATAATTAAGAAAGTCTAAAGTCATGCAATATAATACCAATCACATGGCATATTATTTTATAGCTTACACCTTAAAGAGTCATTTTATTATATGTGAAAGCTTTTCTCAGAAGCCACAGAGTTCAACTCTTTATTTGATTATGGAATGAATATGCATTGTGGCATTCCACATGGCTTAATGCTCCATCAGAATTTTTATTCTTTAATAAATATAGTAGCATATATAAAAAGAGAAATGAAAGAAGGTTGGGAGGGAGGGGGGGGGATCTTCAAATATGTCTTGAACTGAAATATCAGGAGAACAATAAACAGAGGAATTTAAAGAATGAAAGTAGCATTATTATTTGTTAAAAAGTAGAAACTGGACTTTGAACTGTGAGTAAATGTAATCATCATTTAATTTATAATTAATACTCATATAGTGCCTGACTTTATGGTTCAGTAGTGCGCATATCCAACTCAAGAACAAAAGATTTTGGTTTGAACTTGGAGAATGATTTGGATAAAATAATGCTCACTATTCTTTATAATTATTAGATCATTAATTACAAAATTGCTGAAGTGGTTTTGAAGCATAAGCATTAGTGATCAGCGATGATAAAAACTATAAGCTGATGGCAGTGATTGGATATTAATTCTCCTGAAAGACAAAAATTATTGATGAAATTGAAAAGCCTATTGGAAGAATTTGCGATGAAAAAAACAATTATTGTTTATGGGTAAACATTCTAGTGTTAATAAATAAAGTATAGACAATGACGTGGATTTTAAAAAAACGTGTTTTTTTTAGATGCACTTAAAAACATCCTCTCCATCATCCATTCTCAAAACATGAATAGAAAGAGGCAAAGTTTGTTAATTGTTCCATGTATTTATGTTTAATTGAATAACAGATACATTAATCTTTAAGTGATGTTTAAAGTTTATATCTGGCCTAGGGATAGTCTCAAAATTGTGAGCATAGAAATTGTGACACTTATAAATCAAATTCTAGTTTAAAAAATATTAATATTAAATGATGCGTGCCTAAAATCTTTCTTACGTATTTTATGTTAGGAGTTATTAAAAAATCCTTTCAAAAGCCATTATTTTCATGTCTGTTATGTCTAAGTTTATTAATACTAATATAAACCAGTAATACCAATACATTCTTCTATGCATTTAAGACAACATTTTATTATATTCAAATTTTCAAAAGTAGCTGACAGTTTCGATTGTCCAGCAGTCTTCATCATATCTGTAAAATACACAATATAACACACTCTTTTATGTATTTAACACAATGCTAATCCAAAATTTTATTATATTAAAAATTCCCCAAATTGATAACAGTTTTGATTACTCAGCAATCGTTGCCAGGACCTGTTTATATTATCAATAAAATTCCCAGCTTGTACAATTTGTCCTACTCTGATAATCATTGTCTACTCGGGCTGTAATCGGTGCTAGAGCCAAGAACTTTTTTTTTGTAACTATACCATAAAGAGTAAGAAGTTGTGTTTTTTTTTTTAAATTCCAAGCTATCAGATATTCATAAGGATCAAAAATCACACAGTTGTCATTGTTTCAAGGATAGTGTATATCCAGATATTATATCTCACTATTTTTCAGATATTAATAAATCTTTTTTATATCAGGTTCAGCCCTCTATCCTTTACAATTGTGATAGAGGGCCTTATTTGTCGAAGTTAGATAATTGGAGGGAAAAGAAATTATCAGATAGTAATATCGAAAAAATTTCACATTTATTTCAAGTACAAAACTACATTCTTTTACATTCGGTTAGTCATTTTTCAGATTATTCCTGATCGAATCACAAATTTAAATTGTAGAAGTAAAATTATGTAAAAGTAACAGCTCAATATCCATGATTAATATTTTGTATTATTGTGTGCCATTAAGACATGAGAGCAACACCAAGATTTAATATACGATTTGAGGCTTCATAAATTATAAAGTAAAAGAAATGTTTCACGATACTCAATAATTATTACGCATAATGAATAAGCACAATTAAAATATTTTATTGTTGAACATAGCACTTTATTGTCTATAATAAGATTGTTTTCTATCATTCAATAATTTATTCTTGTTTGTTTATTTTATATTTTTATTCATATTTGTTTTTCTTATTTTTAGATCTCTTAATGTCAGTATTCCAAACAGTTCTGCAAAGAAAAATTCTTTATATTTGCATGTTGTTATTTGTCCAAAGAATGAAAATCCTTTTACAAGCAATTTTTGTTCAAAAGGTTCTTCTTTGCTTGTCCAGAAAATGCTTCCACAAGCGGAAACGTTTAGCTTAATTACAGATCATGTAAGTAAAAAATAATGCTGAAATATTTCATTAGTACTTCTATAAAATAAATAGAAAGAATGATTTGAGGGTGTTTCTAAATTTAGCAGCATTCTAATAGGCTAAAATAGAAATCAAACTAAAATATAATTTATTTTGGTTTTTTATTTAATTATTAATAATGATTAGTTTCTTTTAAAAAAAAAAAAATGATTCTCAACAGTTCCACAAAGCTAAGTCAGCAAAGTTACATATAAAATGTCCTCAAGATATTTTATAGCAAGTCATTAAGAATTGTGATTGTCAAATACTTAGTATTTGCAAAAATAATTATAATATTGTATAGCAAATGTGTGGCCATTTGGAAAATAGGGTCTGGTATAAAGAGCCAGTAATTAAAACGATATATGACACAGAGTGTGGAATTAATTAAACCTACAAACTTCGACTAATATTCAGTATTTAATAATGATATTAAGATATTATATATATATTTGCATTTATAAAGTAGCCTTATTTTCCAAAACACCAGAAACATTAATCATGGCTTTGGTAGGAGTAGATCCAGTCATCAAAGAATTTTTAATTCCTAGACTGAATGAAGCTGAATTAAAATAACAGATTACAGACATTATTTTTTACTGAGAGCATCTTTGAATTGCATAATGCAAGACATCATTAAACACTTAACAACAAACAATGCTTTTAAACTATATAAGTCTCGCTAACAAAACATAAGAAAAAATTAATACATGCTTTACCAACCTTTATTGCGAACCATACTTCAAAATGTGACAGTGGATGGAATACACATCAATATTAAGAGTACCTTTTGATATTTTTTCTTCAATATGTAAAGAGTTTTAAAATTTGTATGTTTTTGAGTAAATATCTGAATAATAAATATGCAGTAAATGTTTTTAAATGACTTTCAATGAACCGGTGGTCGATAAGAATGAGTAAGTAATTATTTTAATAAATAGTAATATATTTTCAGCAGACAATTAGCCTGGGAATGGGATCAAAGGACTACAGAAACTTCAGTGATATTCCAGAAGCTGTCATAGAATAGGAAGATTTCTTTTTTTATTACAGCAAATGACATTTAAAGGGTATGCTTGAGAAAATGAATTGTTGGAAAGAAAATTATAGTTTTAAATGAATAATGTAATTGAGAGGTGGGTAGGTTGGGGGGTGGCTAACATTTTTCTGATTACCCAAACACATGAACTTCTGTTAAAATGTTCGATCATTGAGTATGGGATGTCTGTGGTCCATTGCTTTTATTCCTAACATCAGCATGCAAAACTTAATTGTCTGTTGTTAAAAATTTTAACTGTATTTGGAAAAGTTGTATTGTTAGTAATGAATGAATCTCGGGTGAATAATGTGGATAAACGAATATCAATCACAAAGGATACAAAGTATAATTTGAGTTTTTATTTAGATGCCCTATATATTTACAAACTAATTTGATATTAATTACACATTGAGTAACAGTTTTAGTAGATCATGTTTTGTTCCCTTTATCAATTTTTCTACATTCCCGTGACAAATGACCTTTAAACCTCCATTTAAAACATTTTTCCAACTACAATCTTTTGCTCTGTGACCCGCTTTTCGATAGCAATAACAAATGGCTTTATCCTCCTTTGTATATACTATTTTTTTCAGATTAATAATTTGTTCATTCGTTTTATAGACTACTGTATTTAGGTTGTCATCTATTTTATTTTTTAAAAACATGCTTGCTCTAATATTAACTCATAAGCTATATCTTTTTTTAATAGCATATCATGTGTTATCTCTGGCTCTAAAAATTGTCTGAGCCTGTCGTCAGACATGTTGACAAAATCATCAGACAATCTTTTGCCAATTCTCTAAGGGCTGCATTGTAATCTTTAATTTTCTCACCTTTCACTTGCTTCCTATTTATTAATTTTAAACAAGTTGTAGTGAGGTGGGCAGGGGGACTAAGTTTTTTATTATTCCCTCATACAGTGTATCATTCGTTAATGCAGGTTAGCTGTTTCTATTACCTTTCTACCTGAAAAGTATAAGAGTGCTGCTACCTTTCTCTATTCCATTCAATTTTTAAAAATTCTCAATTTGAGTTACGTACAATGGTCATTCAGCAACATTGCTTACATCGAACTTTAAAAACAGGTTTGTCCAAATGTAGACTTCTCTCTCTTCAATCATTTCTGATTGCAATTTGACTGCCAATTTCCTTCATGGCAATTTTAATCTCTACATGAACCAATATAATTTCCATATCTGGATTGGAACTTTGAACCAATTTTCTTTATGGATAGATTCGAAATGCACTTGCACCAAGATTTGCAATGTTCTTAGCTCCTAATTCCCTTATAAGGAAAACACTGTTTTATTCAGGAGTAAGAAGGCAATAAATTTTTGTGGTATAATTGAGGATGCAGTAAACCAGTGACTTAAAATGCTTATAATTACACTAGTACTCATTGAATTACTATCTTGTGTTATATATACACAATTCAAGTTAATAAATAAACTGTCCTCATTGAATTACTGCTTAGCATTATATACCATAATAGATACCCATAGACTAATAAATAGATTTCTACTCCCTATCCTTGCGGCCCTTGAGGCATACTAAAAAACATAATAAGATTGGGGCGACCTATTTCAAAGTCCGTTGTCGGCTTGGTGATCTACAGGAACCGAGATCCAGGGAATAGATGTCCCTCACTGATTTTCTTTAACTAATTCAACTGGTTTCCAAATAAAGGAAAAAGAGAGTGTTATCTGTTCTGCTACAGATTTTATCTTTTTCACTTTTGTTATTTCCGGAATATTTCAGCCAATGGGGAGATTACAGATGGTGAGTTTATTCTCAGTCCATTTATTTCTGTTTCAACTCGGTGATTAATCATAGTTCGCACTAATTAAATTTCTTTTGTTAAACGGAAATTTTTCATTGGTAACGATTTTTACTTTTAATGTACATTTTAAATAACTACAATCATTTAAATATATATTTCAGACTTTACAAAAAAAAAAATCAAGTCAGATGTCACATGACCTAATTTAATAAGCTTGCATTTACAAATGTTATATATAGAGCTCACAAAATAATCTCTTAACAAGCTTTGTAGAATATCCTCAACTCCAGACCGAAACCGGTCTGGAGTTGAGAATATTCTATTTCAGACATTGAAACTTTGCTGAAAATAATATGCCTCGGTGCTTAGAATGTAATTATGTTTATGTCTACATGGCTGTTTTAATATAGGTTTAATGTACAAGCTTTTAAATTTTTAAAAAATTTATATTAATGAAGTCATTGTATTAAATAGCACCAAATTTACTTTGTTCATATTTATAAATTTTTTAAATATTTCATTTAACTTTGATTTTATCTGTATTGTATTTATAAACCAACATGATCTAAGATAAAAGCCAAAAATGTCAAGTTTCTGCATGAATATTTCTAACAAGACAATGCAATGTTTGTATTAAATTTTCCATTCCTGCTGACAGTTTTGACTGCATAACCATCTTTTTCAGAACTTTTTCTTTTCTATTTACAAGAGCTTAAAAAAACCTACTTCCTTTCTCTTTTTGATATTTTGTGCTAAAACAAGATGCACTTAATAGAAAGATAGATATAAATTTATTATGGGTCAATTTTTTTTATACTAGCTTTGTAAATATGCGATTTTTATTTTGGAACAGAAATTAGAAAGATAAAAGTTGCAATAAGTTTTAGTGATCAATTAAACAGTACTTTATTTTTGAACAATACTGTTTAAATAAAACGTTATGTAATAAATATTCATATGAAACCAATTTTTTTCCCTCTCTTCGATCGTATAACTTTTTAGATTAGTTCATGTAACGGTAAATCATGGACTCAGTGCCTAGGAGTACCCTTCCATCAATGGAGCATTTTTTTATTGTTATATATAACAAGTGGAATTTATCTGATCAATACACATTAATCTAAGTTTATCTATCAAATTATAATATCTATATACTGACCAATATTGGATAGTTAACAAGATTGGTTACTTGTTAACTAGCTTTAAAAAAAACTGGCTGCTTATGACCAGAAAAAAGATTCCAAGATTCAATTGGGCCAAATTCAAACTCCACTTAGTGAACATGGCAGTCCGAAATGCTGACCTCTACAACATGAAATCCTTTGTAATAAAAAGTGATTGTTTCAAAAATTAAAAAGACAGTTTGAAAAGTAACAGATTATAAAATAAAATGTTAAAGCTACAAATATTTAACAGATATATATCCAATTCCTACTTGTGATGGGACTGGTAAATTTTTTAGAAAAACAGTGAGTGTTGCATAATGTTTGACCAATAAAATAGGGACTTTTTGAGTGCACGAGATCATATTATTTTTAAATAATCATTGTGTACAGCTAATATTTTTACTATTAAAAAAAACGAACATAACCTTAGCAATATATGTTTTAATGTATTCAATTACCGAGTAAGGAACTCTTATTTAAGCAAAATAATACCAGAAATGAGGGATACTTACTTATTTAATATAAATAAGTTTATTGTATTTATAATGAAGTTAATGCTATTTTATTGCATTTGGGGGAAGGTAGAATAAACAAGTGGATATTTTATTTTGTAAGGAATTAAAATTGAAATGGGCCAATAAAGTATCACGTGACAAAGTTTACACATTCTTATTCAATAACAAATTCTTCTATTGTCACTACTTTTATGCCATCTAATGTATAGCAGTGTGTAAACTAAGGTCATGTGATATCTTATTGGTTTTGCACCGATTTTTAACCAAAGAATAAAGGTGCTTAAAAATCATAAAAAAACTAAGGTTACCATAATATCTAGAAACTGAATAGGTTTCACATCTATATAATCATGCAGACAAATAGATTTAGATTGAAAAAATTAATAAGCTTTTCCAATTTAGTTTGGTAGTTTAATAATATAATAAAAAATAGCTGCTAGAGGAAAGGTATATTAGATCCAAAAGATGCAAGTGCTCCATTCAAAAACTTTTAAAGCTGGAAACTAAATTGGAGATATTTGGATAGGAGAGCTGAATAAGAATTTATTTAGCACTCTAGTATCTTATGTTTACTTAAGTTTACACTAGGTGTCATAAAAGTTGTGAGAAGAAAAAAAATTTCTAATGAAATCATGGAAAGAAGCCGAATCTTATTTGGGTTTTTTTTTTTAATTCTAGTAACAAAAAGTTTATATTGATTGGACAATATTTTGGCAAATATTCATCATTACTTCAGTAACATTTTACAATTCAGACTATATTTAAAGTTATACTCTATGTAAGTAATAATCTTGCGCATAGAAATTATATATAATTTTTGCAGTAAATCTTGCAATGCATATTTTTTAAAATATTGACAAATACTATTTAATATAGTATTTAGTCAAACTTGTTTATTTAAGGATTTACATTGTAAAATAGATTGCAAAACATTACTAATACAAGAAACTATACTATGTTCAGTTTAACTCAATGGTAGAGTGTCTGATTTTGGTAGATGGGCTCCTAAGATCTATTCCTATGCTGACACTTCCTGCACTCGAACTTCTTAGAAGCTCGAGCAATAAAATCGCTAGAATATACATATAACTTTTTGCTATTTGAACATGCTTGATGGGTAATTTTTCAGAACATCTGACATAGATATATTCTATCTGGAACATGACGATAGTGTGTGAGAAAGTCTGATTATTACTTTGAATAATGTTTACCACTATTTAAGATATGTACTGCAAAAAGAGTGCTGAGATTTGTCTGATTATTATGTATAGCGAACTCTTTCTTTTTAGATACATATGTATCATTTTGAACCCATTGAAATGCTTTTTTTTTTAACGGATCTATCATTAATTAATAATAATCTCATTTTAGTATATTGCCATATATGTAATTTTTTTTTTTTAATTTTCAATCTATACGAGTATTGTGTGTGTGTGTGACACATGCACTATAATTAATTTGCTTATTATTGAAAAATATTTTTGAGAATTCAATTTTCATAAATTCTAATTATAAATAAGAAATTGAAATGTCTACAAATTAATCTTACAGTTTTTCAAAAACATTTTTATGATTTCATTTCAAATAAAATTACCCATAAGTTTTTTTTTATTCTACAATGTGAGAGTTGATTACGAAAAACCATCCGTCCGACTGTCACTTTTATTTTTATTGTCTGGCAAATTGTCTTAAATATTTCCAGACTACTTCAAATGAAATTTAAATAAATATCTTAGCAAATAGTACTATATTATTAAAATTATGCATATGTAAACATTCACTTTTCGCAAGTAATAAGTGTGGAAGATTTAAATTCCAAAATCTAAGTTAAACTTTACATATATTTATTAAATTATCATCATAATTTTTATTACGGTTCTGTTGTTTTTCCGCATCTCTCATTTATTTTTTTTGGATTCTTTAGAAATGTTGGATTGAGAGTTTACTGTGCATATATGTACGTCATTGCTTAGCAACTTATATAACAAAGGCAAAACTCTCCAAGGTGATCATGTGATGTTTAGTGGTTCAACTTATATAAACTACTGATTACGGTTTCAATTCTTTTATTTTAGTTGTTATAATATTATTATTTTAAAAAAAAGATATTGTTTTATTACTTTTAAGAAGTTCGTAAGTTTGAGCACCGGAAATGCCATAACTGAAATCAATTTAAAGATCTTAGGTTCCAGAATCTGCCGTTCTATCACTGCATGTGGCACTTTTATAATTATGTTTAATTAATGTCTTTTTTTTGTTTTTGTTTAGACGCAGAAATCGTATTTAGAAACTAACAAACCCGTTGACCACTGGCGTTCTAAAATTTATTTCAGTATTATGAGCGATTTATTTTCTTTCGACAGTAAAGCTATGTTGACTGATTTGTATAATTTTATTAGGTAAGTATTTTTAAATAATTTTAAGGTTTTAAATGAACTGTGAATTTGAGAGTAAAATAATCAATTAGTCAGTAAGATCGTGAAAAAAGTATTAATAATCAGAAGTCATTTATGTTTATATGTTCATGGAAAGCAAAATTGCAGAAAATAATCAAAATATGATAAATAATTGCCTGTCTCTGTATACATCTTTTTATATCTTATTTGAAACATGAAAATTAGTGATTACTGTAAATCTGTGGGGGTTTTTTTTAAATTTATATAATATAATTTAATGTGTAGTGTTTGATTTTCATCATTATTACTAGCCATTCCCCCAAATCTGTGTAAAACTAATTTACTTCAGAGGCGTTAGATTATTGGAATTTTTTTAGACAAATCAAATCCAGAGTCTTTCAGAGAAAATGCGAGGCCCGGGCAACTAATATTTTAGAGGCCCTTCAAAATTTAAAATAAGAACATGGGGAGAGAGAGAGAAGAAACTAGAGTTTTTACGAGCAGTTAGTTATGAGTCACAGAGATGAGCAAGCAGATCAGATCTAGATAGCACTTGAATAGCGTAGATTCACTCTAGCACTGTTAGTATTGTAAAACAGTATTAGCACAGAACTGACTGTAAGGAGACTAAGACTATTAGTTCTGCTGGTTACAGAGTGCTACAGTCACAGAGGCGTCAAATTGGCACCTCATCCCTAAACTGCCTTACATTTTCGACTCATGGTATGCCTGCTTGGAAAAAAATTTTTAAAATATTTTTTGAGGGAATTTAATTATAAAATTAAGATCATTCTATGAGCTGTGATATCACTTTGCCTTCCACTATATTTTTGTTTAATATATTGAGTTGCCAAGTTGAGGCCCCTAATATTGTGAGGTCCAGGGCAGCTGTCCCCCCTGCTGATTGGCTCTATGCACATTGATAAGCTATCCATCTAAGCCCTCAATAAATTTAATTTTACAAAATTTTATTATCTTTTTTTAAAAATTTATTATTGTGAATATAAAAAATTGTGATCATTTTATTTCTAATGTCATTATAAAAAACATTATTTTGTGTTATATATACTTTAAACTTCAGATTTTATATTTATTACTATTGAATGTAGTTATGTGTTGGACTATTTCCATTATCTACTTTAATTGTTAAATATTTTAAGAAAAATTCAGGGTATTAATTTATCGGAATAATATATTGCATTAATTATTAGTTTTACTTCAGATTTATTTCTTTTTGCCCAAGATTATTTTGTTTTTATCAAGAAAGTTTTAACAAGTGCAAATTTTATTATATATTTTAATATTTCTTAATTAAATCAGTAAAGAATTTTTGATGAGTTACGAATCACATGATATCTAATTCTGACTCCTCTATTTATAATATTTCCATATGACTGCGAAATAATTACTCATATGTGAATTGTAAATTTTTTCTTTTATCTTTTCAAATACATTTAATTGTTTATTGTAACATTCAAGTTAATATGGAACATATTTTGAGTGGTATTATATTATTTTCCTGTTGTCTTTGGATGTTGTTGGCCTGACTAGTGATAATGCGAGTACTGGAATCAATTAATGAATATACCGAATTTATGATAATGCTGTAACCACCTAGGTTATTCCTTCAAAAACTGTAGTCTTTAGAAATCTGATTTACTTATGAGGGCAATGATAATGAATGGTTTCCACATATTGTGGATTATCACACGAGATTGATGTGTAATGTTATTCACCATTGTCATGTGAACAGTTTCTTTAATTTTTTTGCTTTTGAGTTGTTGTTTTTTTTTTCTAATATTTCTTTCTTCTGATTGAACATATGTTCATTGATAAGTCTGCTATTTTTGACATCTGTTTTTTCCTCTCTAATTATTGGTTTTATTTTATTTTTTTGTCATTTTTCAGTGATATGACTAGTTTCACTGACATATGTCCTTCCACATTCCCATGGTATATATTTTTCAACATTTTCAAGTTTAGGTTTTGTAGAGATACGCTGCTGCTTTGGAAATCTGTTCTGATATTGTACTGATTGCAGATTTTCTTTAGTTTGTCTTCTTTTTCTAATATGTATGGATTCACTACAGTAATTCTTAATGTTATTTTTATTTATGTTTGTTGTTGTTGTTGTTTTTTCCTATTTGGGGTTTTTTAAGTGATAGTTGATGAATAGCCATTTCTTTATGACTTTGCTAGGCATTGGACTTTTGTGTTCCAAATCATTGACTTGTGAACAAATTTCTTTTGTTTCATACTGGTAGTACAACTCTACCTTTTGTATTTCCATCATGATAAGACATATACGCTAACTGTTTCCCTATTTGATAACAGTAGTTTTTGTCCCAAGAATATTAAAGAATGTCGATTTTTGCTCTTGTTCTATTTTTATTGTGAATTTAATCAAAGATGATGTGGTGTGAATTCTTGTAATAATGCTTCATTTTATGACAAATGCATCATTCTTGTAGCAAAACCAGACTTTTGGTGGAAACAGAACAGCATTGAAAGCATGTTGTTATTATGATATCAGTTTATTCTATATTCATGTTATTGATTAACTCCACAAATCTTGAGAGCACCCTTGACAAATTTTGATGTGAATTTCTAAAATTAATATTTAAATACAAGTATATTGTTCATACTGAACTTGAAGAGATTTGAACTCGGACTTTCACGTTCCCTATGGCTATCCACTCCATTTTATACAATCTGATACACATGACCACATACATGTGTAAAAGATAAATGATCTTCAATATAAGTATTTCATGCTGAACCAACACTCATCAGTTAGTCCAAATGATTTTCTCCCACACATATATGTATAATCAGTGATTACTTTAAATTAAGATAGCAAATCCTCAAACTTTAATGGACAGGCTTCAATCTTCTCTATCCTCCAACTCTTCAGCCATCCATATCATTGAAAATCTGATGATGGAATGTTCAAAGCTTTTGTTGATGCCAGTCTTATTGTCATATCCATGTCGACTTTAAGTCACTTTGACTCTTCACTTATAGGACCTTAATATGTCCATTTAAATACATAGAAATTGTTATTTTCTTATATCACAAATTTCAAAAATTTATCCTATCAAAAAAGATTTCTTCTTAAGATTTTTGGTTCTTTGGCATATAAGCTATAGTCCTTTATCACCAGATTTTAAACACTGGAATTAATTAAGAACATGAAAATTGAAAGAACTGCCCTCTTGTTAAGTATATTCACAAATGTATTTTGTGATGAGACATTGTATATTATAAGGAAAATATTAAATGATAATAGTTTACAATCCAGGACAACTCTTCCTATTGATAATGTAATGGAACTGTCAACCTTTTGCTTAATAACATTTTTAGTACAATACAGAATTCTTCCAATAAAATCAAGGGATGTTATGGATTCATCATGGTCAACCCTGATAGCAATATTTTTATGGAAAGACATGAAACCACTGTCTCCAATATTATCTTATCTCCACCAAAAGTCTGTCTTCATTATGCTAATGATAGATTAATTGTATAATCACGTGGTGAAATGCTATTACAAATTTGCTAACTGAAATCAATAATATATCTCCTTTAATAAAATTCTCCATAGAATTAGAACAGGAACAAATATTGTTATTCTTTGATATTTTTTGTGACAAGTCTTCCTTAAAGAAAATAAAACTGTTATTAATAGTCTCCCACCCTTTATATGCATAAGAAAATATTCAGCTTATATATATCATAAATACTAAATGTGGAATTGTATTATTATTATAGAGAGCAAAAGAAGTTTGTTCAGAAGTCAAAGACTAGGAAAACTAAAAAGACCAATTTAGAACAAACTTTCATAAGCATTTATTTTATATAGCACTATGTTTATAATTGTAATACATTTAAAATCAGCCTTTCCAAGCTATTGTGCATGCGCTTTTTTTATTACGAGTGTTAATAATAAATGAATACTTTCACTTTCAACACGAGGTATAGTATTTATGAAAGAATAAAATGAATCCACTCGTAATAAAAAAAGCACATGCACAATAGCTTGGAAAGGCTGATTTTAAATGTATTACAATTATAAACATAGCGCTATATAAAATAAATGCTTATTTACATATGTTTAAGTTTCATTTGAGAGTGACTTTTAGTAAATTCTAGATAACTTTGTCGATGTCATTCATTCAGATATCATAAACAGTAATTTAAAGTGAGTGGTCTATCCTCACGCTTTCACTTCCAGGACTTAAGATTTGGCCATATATAAGTATTTGGGTTGAAAAAAATAAGTGGATTCATTTTATTCTTTCATAAATACTATATCTCGTGTTGGGAATGAAAGTATTCATTTATTATTAACTCTCGTAATAAAAAAAGCGCATGTACAATAGCTTGGAAAGGCTGATTTTAAATGTATAACAAACTTTCATGAAAAATGGTTATTCTATAACCACTAAAAAAACATTAACAGTAAAAAAGAAATATCAAAAGGAAAAACAATGATAAATACTGTAATGTTTCAAATGATACCAGAGATACCAGACAACTAAAAAAAATCTGTAATCAATATGATTTACACGTACATACTATGAGACCTAGAAGGTTATTAATGTGTGGGGTTATGAGAGATTAACTTTCTGAATGTAACATCAGAATAACTTTCCAAAGCCATCGCACAATGAGGAATTTTGATTTTTTTAAAATCTAAATTTGAAATTCTGAAGAGTAAGAAGTGCATCTATAAAATACCATATGAATGTGGAAGGACATATATAGATGAAACTAGCTGCTCCATTGAAAAGTAATTAGAAGAACATAAAAATAATGATTAGAAAGAAAAAAACAGATGTACCTAAGATAGCAGACCATTCTTGTATTAATGAACATATGCTTCGTTGGAAAACTAAGCACATTGAGCAGAGAGGGAAAAGTTTTAAAAAAGAAAATTTAAAGTAGTTGCTCATATGGCAACAATAAATAACACTACAAGATGGCCCATTGTAATAAACAATCATATTTGGAAACCATTCATTAACTTTGGTCTTAAAAAGGCAAAAAAAAAAAAAACGGAGAAATCAAAAAAATTTTATTGACTGTTGCCTTTGACAAAATAATATAATAGTTTGGAGTATCATTTTAAATTCAGAATTCATTTATTTTAAAGATCACCAATTCAATGCCTATACTAGCTGTTAGCCAATCAGGCCAAGAACACCCATAGAAGAGACTAATATCACTTGGAAGAATGTGTTCCATACTAATCTATGTGTTATTACTAACAGATGAATGCAATTTAGAAACACTATAAATAAAATTTGTAATTTTTAAAAAACATCAATTTAACTAGGTGATGAAAATAGTCCAACATATAACTGCAAATAATCTGCCATTTTCAAAAACTTTCAGACAATCAATAATTTTGTTTGTTTTAGCATAACACAGCATCATGAATATTTACCAATATTATACATGGATAACTTGAGCGAGAGAATAAAGGATTTGGTAGTAAGTTTAAATGACTTTTCTCTTAGTTTAGTTTTATATATATAGATATTATACAGTAGTGTCATCTATCTTCATTTATAGCATTGATTTTATTGACCTGTGCAGTTTAATGCAATGAAGGACGCAGCAGCCAATAGTTTACTTATTTAGATTCAATCTGTGGCTACTTCCTCAACAATAAGCATTCAGTTATTTATTGACTTCATTATCATGTAACATTCATTGACTAGTCAATATTTACATAAAGTTCTAAATAAACATAGGTCTTACTGCTCAGTAAAAATATCTATTCATTATGTTCTTTATCAATTTAATTTTTTGTTTCATTTTCTCCAACATTGCTTGAAATTAATTTTCTCCCAAAGAAATTCATCTCTATTGCAAATAAAATGAAATAATGATAGCCTGTTATAATTTATTTTTATATACAATTTGCTTACAGTCTTCTATAATTTTTTTAATCAGTACATTTATATCGCAATTTACTTGCAAACTTTTATAATTATTTTCACTGCTGCATGAAACTAGTTAATCTATTTTTAATTATTCAAGCTTATAATACTTGAATATTGCAATATAGATATAGTTTATGTGGAGTTGAAGAGAGAATTGAATATTTTTAAATGTAGTATGCATAAAGAACATCAGGAAAAATTGTATGGAGAGTGGAAGAAATGTTAAGATAAAGAATGAAAGATATGATTATTTTGTTTGGATCTTTATAATGAAATTCAGGAACATGAGGACAGAACAATGAATCTGTTGAAACAGCAAAATGAAACTAGAAAGAAAAAACTAGGACTAGAGAAATGATTAGGTAATAAGGAGTAAGAATTAATGAGTTTCTTGGGGTTTATAAGAAGTTTGAAGTGAAGGAATGTTTAATTTGGTTAGCAGGCTATCTATATAATGTTTATATAGAAGTGTCTATCTTCATTTAAGGGATTGTTATTTTATCTGATATTATTATTTAAATATTAGAGACATTCTAAAAATATTTGTAGGAATGCAAAATGAAATCGAAGTATACCTTTTTCAAATTTTGAAAAGAAATTTTAACTACAGTGGTGATAGTCTGAGTGAGTTTTTAACCCTTTAGCTAAGACTAATTAAATACCATTTACTGACCAACATTGGTTGATTAACCAGGATGGCTAAAAAAAATCTCAAGGCTGTTGAAAGGTCATAAGCATAGAAGACAAATGCAACATGAGTCCCTATTTTAAATAATGTTTAAATCAAAGGCAGTTTTCCAGCCTAATGCCATCTACTGTAAGATTAAATAATCATTGATTATTAGACACATTATTGCATTTTAACATCCACTTTAGACTGGTTTCTGGTTATTACCTTTATCAAAGAGGCTTTGGATTCAAAATCATGAATTGTACAGTTAAGCATCCAGCAACCACTTTTAACTAAAAACTTGAAATTCAAGTCAGCCTAATGTTTGAACCCAGTCAACTACCTAAACCATTATGTAGATCTGGCTGCATTTACTATCTTGTACGCTTTATTTTCCTCGGTTTTTATTAATTATAGGTACTTAATTCTCCTGGTTAAGAGGGTTAATGACAGGAAATTAGTTAATTCCCCAGCTCATGAATAGGATAAAACATGTGATATGATGTGATGTATTATGGCTTCTCCTTAAACGAAGTCAATAATATCTCAGCAATTATGCCCAGATAAACCTGTTAGCCACTTTATTTTACATTCCCCACTCTAAATTTACCCATAATCTGCTCTATCCCATTTCCACAACATAATCTTTGTCAACTCTATAACCTTTATATCTAAATCCCCCTTATCTTTTCCCAAAACCCAACGTAAAAACCAATAATTCACTTTCTGTATAATCACTCTTTTTATATTTATTTTGCCACAACTTCCTACTCTAGTGCCATCTACCATGAGCTTAAGTAATTAATTAGTGATTACCACATACTGTATTTAAATCTCCATACTCGGATCCATTTCTGGCTTTTACCTTTATCAATGAGGTTTTGAGTTTGAAATTGGAAGCAGTGCAATCAAGCATCCAGCAAAACATATAACTCCACTTTAGTATTTAAGATAATCTGAAATTCAATTTAGTCTAAAGTTTTGAACCGAAGTCAACCTGCCTGAACAGTTGTATAGATCTAATTTCAGTTCAATATCTACATATATTTGTTCCCTCAGTTTTTTTATTAACTGTAGACATTATTTCCTTGACTAGAAATGTTAATTATGATAGGAAATGACTTAATTCTTTGCGCTGCATAGTTTGATGTGATGGTAGAGTGGAAAATTCTGAAGCTTAAGATGTTATGAATCACAATAGCTCCCCACTGCTCCGTCTATTGTAAGTGCGTAATCAGTGATTATCAGACATTTTATTGTAATTAAATCTCCATCCTCCGACCAGTTCAGGCAGCTTTGAATTGAATTCAAAACGTTAGGCCATTTTGAAATTTCAGATTTTTGGTGTGAACAGTAAATGAAGTTAGAGTTGATCGCTGAATGTTCAACCATGTTGGTTCCAATCTTGAATCTCAAATCCTTGTTGGTAAAAGCCAGAAATCACTTTGAAGATGAGGGCTTAATTATAGTAAGCAATAATTATCCTATCATAATTAGTGAGTTGTTTTCGGGTTTGTCTTAAGTGTGTAAGCTGGAAAATTTAGAAGAAACTAGCCCATCTAATAATGTAACAATTATTTAATTCTTAGTTGATAAATAAATAATTGTCTTTAATATTATCTTATAAAGAACAGTAAATGATATTTCTTCTTTAATACCCAATTGCATTGAATTACGATTAGAAAACATTACCTTTGGATTTGAAAATGTAGTAGTATTTATAAATATTACATTATATGCACTGCTCAAAAATTGTAAGATAAGCATTAAACTTTAAAAAAAAGAATAAAGTAGAAATGTTTAAAAGCAAGCATGTGATTGGTAAATATCAATCTCAATTTCTTTGCACCACTTGTCTGCAAATTCATAATTGATATTTTAAATAAATGCGAGTATTTACACAATGTAGACATGTAAATAGTAAAAAGAAACGGCATGTGGCTTTATTGCTTTGGAGTTCATAAGAAATTTGAACTCCAGAATCGATCCCAAGACCTTCAGATCTCAAGTCGGACCTCTACTAACTGTGTCAAATCACAAGGATACCGATTAAAAAAAAAGAAAATAATCAAATGGTTTTATTGCTCGAGTTCATAAGAAGTTTTAGTGCTAGAAATGACCGCTAGGTGCAATTCATGGACTCTTAACCTCCATAGTTCGTCACTGCACCAAATCACACAGGGCCTTGTGGATAGTAAAGCCTTTGAAAATTATTCTTACTTCTGAATGAATAAAGATTGAAATAATTTGCTGCCTGTGGCAAAGGGAATGTTTATTTGAAACTATTACTCTTTAATTTTCAAATGCAATTGATTTATTTGTAAGACTTTTTATTAGTTTATGGATCTGAGACTTGGACACTTAATAGAAGAGCAGTACAGAGACTTCAGACCACTCAACGAAGTATGGAGAGTTGTATGTTGGGAATAACAAGAAGTGATCGAAAACGCAATGTATGGGTAAGAGAATAAACAGGTGTTACTGACCTCATTGAAAAAATTAAAAGACTGAAGTGGAGTTAGGCTGGACATATTGCTAGAAGAGTTGATAATAGATGGACAATTGAAATTTTAAACCAGATTCCAAGACATAAAAGACCCAGAAAGAGACCACATGTGAGATGGGTAGATGAAATAAGAAAGTGTGCAGGGGTGATGTGGAGAAGAGAAGCTAAAGATCAGAGAAGATGGATTAAACTTGGAGAGACCTTCATCCTACAGTGGATTGATAATGGTTGATGATGGTGATGATTAGTTTTCAAAAAGTTGATTGTTACATGAAAAACCATTGCTGTACTAAATTAAGGACTATGAAATAAAAGTCTTTAAGTATAAATTCACTTTCTTTAAATATAAATGTGATGCTAATTGACTTAATTATTTTTGTTATAATTCATGATCTTTGCTCCCTTTAATGCTGAGTTAAATAGTACAATATCATTGCTTTTTTTTAAGTATTTTATTTTGTTTTGACAAATCCATAGCCTTCATTAGAGATCTATAATTATTTTACAATATTATTCAGCATTATAAAATGTTAAATATCAACTTTAAATACATTTTACTTTTGAAGCTGATATTTAACATCTTATATTGCATTATAATATAATAAAAATATTTACAAGTCTCTAAGGCTGAAAGTTTATCTGAAACAGAATGAAATAAAATAAAATTGCTTAAAAAAAAAATAGAAAGTGGTATCTTCATTACTTTTGACAGACTTAAAAGCACATACATTGAATGTATTATGCCATACTTCCTCTGTAAATATTTTCAGTCACACACTTTGTGGCATTAAATTATAGACACCAGACTGGATAGCTCAGATATTTACTCATGCCATACTTGGGTTGCCAAAATATATACCAAACTGGATCCAATATGTATACTCATCACTAACATTTTGTAACTCAATAAGCATTTCAATTTCTAGTTGCCAGCTTACTTGACTGTATTTTATCATATCATGTTTGATGATGATGTATTTTATCATATCATGTTTGATGATGATGATCAAAATGTGAGTTAGATATATTTCCTGACATATTTTACATCACAGCGGCATTCAAATGTGAGAGCAATGAACTCCTATATCTACGTGCATTTTTTTTCTAGAAGCCACTTTCATGTTGAAAGAATGTTGTTTTTACCAACTCCTCTGACATCAATCATGAGATTGGTGTAATACTCTCAACTGCTCATCTTATATTTATTTATCTCAAAGTGTGTGACAAATTATATCTAATAGATTTGGTATGAGAGAGAAAATGGATAATTAGGTTTATAAGTAGTAATAAAAAATAAACAAAATTTATTTAAAATATAAATTTTGTTTATTTAAAACATTTACAGTATTCATAATCACGATATATTTATAAATCACTTAGATAAATATATATATTTATATTTGGGGCTGATATGCATATCAGAGAAAAGTCATTTAATTGGACTGAATTTAAACCCTGAGCTCCTATATGCTTATATAAAATGCAGATCCCATCGCAACACCATTATTACATTTAAATTAACACCAATCTTATAAATATAGTAATAATAAAGATTGGCAATAAAAAAAAAATATTATCATATAGATTAAATATAAAGCAGAGAAAAATCTAAAATATGTTTGATACTAGTTTTAAATATGAAGCAGGGAAAGTTTAAAATTTATTTAAGACTAGATTTATGATTATTAAGCAGAGAAAAATTACAATCAATTTTTAGTTTCTGTTATAATTATTTTTTTGTCTTTTGAAGGACTTGAATTCTAAATAAAATAGACCTTTATTCAGATTTTCAGAATTCTGGTTTTACTATTAGTCAACTAAAAGTAGCTTTGAATCCTTTTTTGGATAACTAATCTACAGGACGATCATCAGATTTATTTTCTTGAGCTCTTTTTCATTATTAATAGGAAAGATGGTATAGACGGTTTGTGCATTTATCATGGATAGTTTTACAAAATCCAAGGGAAAGACGACAGGAACTGCTTGTTCCTATTTCATCAGCTGTTGGCACAAGCAGGGTTAACGGCTTTCCAGGAGGGTACAAGTAACAATCAGCATACTAAAAAAAGATTTCAGAATCCAAAGTACCGTCTGCTTTTCCATATTAACTAATCGATAGTTCACAAGTTTGCATCTTCGTGATAACTTGGAAATGCATTTCTCTAGAATACCGTTAACAAAGGATCTTAGGTTGTTGAGATGAGCCACAAGTTGATTCTTTTCAAGCTCATTTTGTTTGCATCGACATTACAGTTCTATTTAACAAGCAAAAAAACTTTTTTATCATTGATATCTATCATTCCATTTATATATCCATCATCAAACACAACAATTTGGGTAGTTTTATTGTCATTAACTAATTACACTTTTTTTTTTAAAACTCAAAATTACATTTTATTATTTTTGCAGAAATAAAATATAAGAAATAATTTTTCTTATCTTTACTTTTTGCTAATTAGATAAGAAATCAATTCTTTTAAATAATCATAAATAAATAGATCATCTATTATTTTGCTTAGCAAAGTACAATTAAGTTTTATTTTTTTCACTTAAAAAAAAAAAAAGTGTATTAAGGATACAAGAGAAATGAGAGAAATAAATAGACTTGTGCCATTACAAAAAAAAATTAATTCTGATTTGGATGTTTTCATTTATAACCTTAGCTCTTTTAAGTATTTATGATTATAAATGGAATATCTGAATTCTCTATCTAATTATCTTTAAGATATGGTCTTTCTCCTAAGATTAGTTTTTATAAATCCTTTTATAGGCTTCAGGATTGTCAATGAATATGCTAATTAACTTTATTAATCCAATTTAACCTTTATAAAACTGAAATTAAGTTCATTATTTTTTCTTTCTTCTTTATTTCATATTTACATAAGATACTGCCAGAAAGCTTGTATGGTTAGTCTATTCTATTTTTAAATGGAACCTGAACCAGCACAATGTGTTAAATGAATTTCTGGCAAGTAAGGTTTTGTACCTCTATAAAAGTCTTTTTAGAATAAAGAATTCTGTAATAAAAACAAAGTAAAAAAAACCCCACCTGATTATTATTAGTAGTAATTTTGATTGATTTACTTTAACATTTTGCACTTTGGCTAATTTTATTCAGTATATATTCAGCCAATAATTCCAGATTTCTCTTACTAATAACAATAATTTTAGTCCATTCATAGAAATTCATTCAAAACTGTTAAAAAACAATACTAAAACTAGGTATAATTATATTTTGCGTACAAAAGTATTAAATAGATTTTTTTTTAAAAAAAAGCCACAAAGATTATCTCTTGATCTCTCAATTGATTTTTACTTTTTTGCCGATGATCTATCTAAAATTAAAATCCATGATTTATTAAAGAATATTTTAGTTTAAAAGCTTTTATCTTTTAAAACAAAGAAAATCAGATGACTTCTCATATACTTTCAAGAGCAGATCTCTTTACTGCAGAGCCATCTACCATAAGTTTGGATAATCAGTGGACCTCTGGTCGTTTAGTGTTCATATTTCCAAGATAGTTTCCAGTTTTGCCTTCATCATTGAGGGCTATAATTCAAGAGCAGATCTCCTAACTCTACTCCAGAGCCATCTGCCATAAGTTTGCGTAATGGGACCCCAGGTCATATAATATTCATATTTCCAAAATAGTTTTTGATTTTGCCTTCATCATTGAGGACTAGAATTCAAGAGCAGATCTCTTAACTCTACTCCAGAGCCATCTACCATAATGAGTTTGGGTAATCAATGGACCCCATATCTTATAATATTTCCAAGATAGTTTCTGGTTTTGCCTTCATCTCTGAGGAATAGAATTCAAACCTGGAATTAATGCACTCATGCATCTAGGAGCCACCTCTTACTTCTTTATGCTATTCAAGATATTAACCCGAAATTCAGGAAAACTTAAAATTTTGAATCCAAATTAACTCATTGGCATAGTTATATAGATCTGACAACATGTCACTTTCAATATATTTTTTTTGAAACCTCACTAAAGGCCCCATCTATTCTTCACCTACAAATGCTAATACCAACTTCATCTTATGACTTTTCACATACTTAACCATGTGCTTCCAAAAGTAGTTCCCTTCTATTCTATAGCCATCTCATGTAAGCTTGAGTAATCTGTGAACACCAGATCTCTGGGAATGGTAATAGTTAAAGCACTTACCATCTGGCATCCCTTGTTTATTCAAGCTTACACTAGTCCTAGATAAGGATGAAGAAATTTGATATATACCAAGTTAAATTTCTATTGTATGATTTCAAAAACAGCATCTCCTTGCGTGTATGGCCAATCTGTCATCTAAAACATATGGAGACCGCACATCAAAATTCAACACTAACATTTTTTTAACTAATCAAAAACTGATTCCTCCATGTTATGTAGAGCAAAGAGGCAAACAGGGCTGGTAAATTTGACATTCCCTGTAAATGTGTACCATTGTTCGTGATCTTCCACCCTCACAGTTTGGAGAGTCTATATCCCCACTTGTGCAACATATAACATCTACCCTGACCTACCCTGACCTGTTCTGATTCTACTAGTTTTTGACCAGAGTTTTTTTTTTTGGGGGGGGGACCAGATTAGAGTACAGTTATTTATCTTGGAGTTATTCCAGTGATATAACCATTCTGTTGATATCCAATGTAGATGGCTTCTGAGAATTACCAATAAGCCAAAATGACTGCTTTGACTTTAGCCTGACGTTTCCAGGACTGTTCAGAATAAGATTGGATGGATGATTTGATAGCTTGAATTCATTGGTAGTTGCCAACTTGTGTCAGGTTAACTGGAGGGATATTTAAGAATATAATTCTACTGGTATTGATTTAAAAATGCTAGAAATAATCCAATAGGTTTCATTAATCTGAGTATCCACAAGATTAGTATGTCTATTTCTGCACCATCCTGGAGACTCTGTCACAGAGTAAACAAGTGCTAGTTCAGAAGTTCTAAGGATGTCAGCATTATAACCTTATGTGATGCCTGCAACCTTGGAGATGATATTCCTGGTGCAAGTTTTTTTTTTTTTATATCGGTAAAGGGTTTAAAGGAAAGAATTTGATCCAATTTAATTCCCCCAAGTATTTTGGGTGTGATTGACTTGTAACTTTGTAGTTATAGAAATTGACCTTAAGTGTTGTTGGGTTGGATGGTTATTGAAGTGGAAACTGATTTCTCTGGATTAAACATGAAATGCCAAAAATTGAAATTTCAAGCATCTTTAAATCAGCGTTTAGGTTTCTTTCAATTTCACTGAAACTGTATCCTCTGAAAGCAAGGGCAATGTGATCAGCATAGATGAACTTTTTCTGAAGCTGCACTAGGAAAATCATGAATATACCAGTTGAAAAGATTGGGGAAGGAATTGATCCCTATAGTAGTAGATTGTTTTTAGTTGAGAAAGTTTTGTTTGTGTTGTGGCTAAGAACACTCCTAAATTTCCTATCCTCGAGAACATTTTCTAAAAGTGTAAAAGTAGATCTGCATTTGATGACCTTGCTTAGTTTGTAGATCAGCCCCTTCCTCCAAACAGTATCAGAAGCAGAGCGAAGTTCAATGAATGCAGTATTTGTTTTGTAACAGATTTGAAATCCTTCCTCGATAAATGTAGTGAATGAGAGAACCTGATCACAGCAGTTATGGCCTGGTCTGAAACCAGCCTGTTTGTAGCTGGCCCAAGAATTGGCACCTAGTTTTGCCAGAAGAATTCATTCAAAAAGTTTTTAACTATAGCTGGGAGAGAAGTAGGACAAAAGTTCTTAACAGAATTTGATAATTTCCCTAGTTTAGGAATGGCAATAATTTTGGCCAATTTTCAACTGCTAGGTATATAACCACTTAGCAAAAGATTTGTATAAAAAGTGGTAAGCCATTTAATTGCTCTAACATCCAAGTGTTTCAGAATGTTAGGTAAGATATCCACACCTGTACCCTTCCATTTTTGGCCAACCTAAGGGCATTAATCACTTCTTCAGAAGTAATTTCTGCACTAAGTGAGGTTGATTTTGCAATTATTGGTTCCAATTCGCTCAAGAAGGATTCTAGTTTTCTGATCTTGGAAAGATTAGGTTTAATCTGCCTTGTCTGTTTAGTGTGCTTTGCAATGTCATCAGGTGAAATTCCATATGTTGTGTGTAGTGCATTTTCATTAGCACCCAATTTGTGAAGGAGATCCCAAGATTTTCTACTTAAATGGGTAAATTTGAGATTTTAAATAGTTTTGATCTATCTTGATTTCCTGGTACTATCAAAGCACTCTATCAGCCAAAGCATGTCTGAATAATAATAAAATATTTTTTTGATGTGCTGGACTTCCCGTACGCATCTTAATGGCAATGCCCGAAAAGAATCCCTTGGTATGAACTATGTCTACTTTGAGGGAGTGTGAAAGATTGGACCGGTCATAGTTAAATTTCTGAAGGTCCTGAGGAGTAAGTAGCAAAGCAAAATAATAATAAATGGTTGGTTGTAGCTATAAATACATAGTGCCTTAGACCTATATAGATAGATAATGTATCACTAACAAAATTATAACTTAAATCCTAATTAAAATAATCGACTCCCTGACATGAAAGAAAGTCCCAGAGGCCTTAGGCCATTACTGAACGGATTATAAAACATAATATTAAAAAAAGGAAGGCAAGAATTAAAATTGAAAATATAAATTGTTTTCCACACTTTACAAAATATTTCATTTATTAGTAAATTATTAAATAGTTCATCATTGAAGATTGCAAAATAAATCAGTCTTTTAATTAACATAAACAAACTGGGTATTAAATATCAAACTCACTTCTGGTAAGTTTGACAATATGCAGCCTAATAACTTATACATCGAATTTTACTATTTTTTTGACAAGTAAACTATATATGTATGAAACATATACTGATAAAATGCTTTCAACAATTTTCTTTCGAGATATACGTTTTACAGAAATTGTAATAGGTTTAACTAACTGATTTAATTATGAGGGCAGTTTTAAATTTTAGGTAATAATAACACATCTAATTTTTAAAATAATTTTGATCATTTAAAACAATTTATAATGATGTACAAAACGAAACGAGCTTTCTATTAATTAATTTACAGAAGTAAGTCTCCTGTAATGATTTTAAATAAAGAAAATAAGAGGGAGAGGGTTGAAAGTTAGTTTCTCATTGAGTTTTATACTATTGTAAATAAACCAACAAAAATTGAAGATAAATTTGCCGTATCAAAATACTGTTAAGATTTTATAAAAATTGATATTTTAAATTTAATAAAATTAAAAAACGCATTTTAAACCAAGCCGTATAAACATCATACAGATATATAAATTAGTATTGATTTGGAAAACAAGTAAAATAGAATCAATTGCTTGCGGCGAATTGGAAGTTACCTCAGAATCAATCGGTAGGCATTCCATGGCTTGAAACAGCAGTTACAATCAGACCATTCAGCAGGCTTCCTTGACACAGTATCGTCTCAGGCTAGGTCTTGAGAGCACTGGAAAAGCATGATGTTGAGGTGGTGGAACAGACCTCTGAGAAGCAAACGACCGATCTTTTCACCCCGTCATTTCTTTAGGCACGATGTATATATAGATTAATCACTTCTCTCCAGTAAACTCAATAATAATCCCTCTTATCAAAGATCCACTATTTATGTGATCTGGCTTTATCTATAGGATTAAATCTACAGTGACAACTGCCAATTGCAATCGCTCTAACTGTTTCTCTGAGATTGGAGCCTGCTTTGGAGGGAAAATCTATCACTCTGCATAAACATGCCCCAAGGGTTGATTTGCTAATTAAAAAAACAACAACAAGCATATTAAATTTATCAGTCATTGTACTAACAAAATCTATTTAATTAAGGTTTAGATTAACAAAAATGTAGATTTTATTCAGAAAAAATTTTAGGAATATGGTACAATGACTTTCAAACATATTTCACATAAACTTAAGCAGAAATTTACAAAACATTTCTTACAAATATTACATTGTTGAAATAATTGACTCTCTAATGTACATTGATTAAAAGATAAATATAAAATGTTAACAACTGATTAATTGAAGAAAAATGAACTTTAATAAAGAATTTGAAATATTTGTAACATTTTATAGATATCTAGGATTCAATTCAATTTAATAAAAGAAACACAATATACATTTTTACAATTATTTTATGTAATATAAAAGATTATAATATTGATCAAAATATACTACCACCTATTATGAGATGGGTATCAGTGAATTTAAGATTGGTTCAAACCCAGACTAGTGCTGATGACATTGTACTACATTTCCAGCTTCATATCCCTCACCTTGGGGAAAAAAAACATTTTACTTGGGTGTCCAGTGACAATAGAGGCTGACCAAGGGTTTGCTGATAGGTTAATTATATTATTATTGGAATGGTAACTGTATTGAGATCTGCAAGCCTTTAGTTTCTTCTAAATTTATTACTCTGCTGAAATTACAATTCTTAAACTATCATCCTATTAAACGATTAATTTTCTTAGCAATTCTTTCTTATCTTCCTCATTCTACCATCTTTAGTCTTCTTACTTCATTTAGTTACTATTAGATAATAGTCCTTAGACAAGATTTATATCAACAGGGCCGATGAAGAGTGGTGGATTTACTGCTACATCATTTTTAGTTTCACCGCGATGTTAACAATCATTTTCACTAGAGTAGCTAATCTAATTGTCTCAAAATTCAGCCATTTTATACTTTTTTTTATCGGTTGTTTTTGAAGATGCTACAGTAAGATAACATCCAAAAATAAATTCAAATCTATTTCCAGATTAGAAATAGATTTGACAACATGTTTTTAACAAAAGTGTCTCTTGATCTTAATCCCATTTTAAGTAAAACTTTAATTAAAAAAAAACCTTCCCCAGATTAAATCAATAGTGCTTCCAACCCTTTTAATTAGTTTTAGACAAGTACTGTAGCATCTTCCATATTGGATTTTACAATAGTTTAATAATAAAAAAACAAGCAATTTAAAAAGAAAAAGTTAAAAATGACGCACGATAAAATATTTAAAAATCAATATTTTGTTAGTAAGTTTTGCTCCTATATATATATTTGAGTCGTTCTCTGATACTTTAATAAAAAAGAACTAATAATTTATAAAAAAGAATTAATAATAAATTTTAAAACATGTTATTGAAACATTAAATTTTATAATTTACGTGCGCATTTCAAATATATACATGAAATATATATACACAACAAACGGAGCGGGATGGGAAATAGGGATTTAAATGTAGGTTAGTAGGTAGAAACATGAAGCACAATCTTAAGCTAAGATTGACTGCTTCAATATTAAATATATAAATGAGCTGAAACTTGGTTATATGGTATATTTACAGTAAGTGATAATATATGGTCAGTAAAAAAACTCAACCCTCAACATCTTTGTCAATTGACATAATATTTTGTTACTATATCATCTTCGCAGCTGAAGACCTTTCCTTTATTAATCATCATTTTCATTTATTATCAAACACTGTAAAATCCCTCCAAGTTAAGCCAGTTATCTAATCCTTAACTCCTTTTCTTCCCAAACTAGCAAATTGTATTCATCCATCTCACATAAGGTCTCCTTCTAAATCTTTTACATCGTTTGGGATCCAATTTGTAACATTGAATGTCCGTCTATTACCATCTGTTCTAGAAATTTGTTGAGTCTAGCTTCATTTCATTCTCTTAATCTTTCAATGATGTCAGTGGTTCTGTTCTCTCACTAGTGAATTTTATTTTCAATTTACTTAATATTCCTAACATCTCTACATATTTTTTGAGTAGTTCAAACTCTCTGTACGGTTCTTCTGTTAAATGTCCAATTCTCAGATCCATGAGAACTGGTAAAACACACCTATTGAAAATCTTGCTTATCAAACACCTAGGCATATTTCCTTTTAGTATTAAGTTATTGCTACCAATTCAACTCATAAATAATCAACACTGATGTTATTAGAGTCTTACTTTAATTTACAACTTTATATTAATTTTAAATAGAAATATTCTATGATTTTAAAAAATATGTTAGTAGATAGTACTCATTAATTGAAAAGCTGACAATCATTTTATCATATTAAGATAATTTTTTTGTTCTATTGTTTAGATGATCAAAGAGAATATGACAGAACTTACCCTCACTATAATCTATTCTCCGATTTCCATTGGAAAGTTACGATTCTTTTATAATGTGCATCAGTCCCTCGATTCGTTCAAACTATTTGGTAAGAAACATTTACGATCTTCGATGCTAATAAGAGTATATGAATGCATGTGTAACTGTGTGGTGTATCTGAATCTAGTTCAGTCCCATATGGCTATTTAAGTTAGATAGCTGGATTTGAAGACATAGATGTCTGAAATTTTTCAGATTTTCTACTTAATAGTATTAGATAAATGCTGCGCTGGAATTGGTATTTTAGATTTAGTGTCTGAGTATCCTAGCATCTCACTGAGGAAAGCTATCAGCTCGAAACCAATTTGGGGATAGGGATAATTCTAGATAGAGATTTTAAATGCTTTCTCTTCCGGCATTTATTGGAAAAGCTTGTTTAGAGCTATTAGCACACTCATTATATTACATTTGTAGCACAAGCTATTAAGAAGTTGAGTCATGTGATGTATGACTTGATTTTCTTAATATTATAATTAATTCATATATGCTGAAATGAATGTTTTTACAGACAAAAGATGTTTTATAAATCATGTTTCAGGAGCAACCATGTTTAATAAATACTTGCCCTCATCTGGGTAAAATAGTGATCACATAGTTGTTGCAGAGATAATAATTGTGTCACATGGTTATTGAATAGTTTGGCTAAATCTGGGTGACTTTCTTTATTATTTCAGCACCTTTGTTAATATAATTTGCTTTTTTACAAATTTCTATAGCCTCCAAATATCCTTTGATGATGATTGTTACAAGCGGATGTTTAAACATGAAAAGTGCTGAGGATGTTGAAAATAAATATATGTATAAACTATATTATATTTGCATACTGTAGATAATATCTAATAAAGTATATTCTACCAAGGTGTGTAGACAATCATCAACTTTTCTGGTAGCAAATCTTTAGTACAAACAATATTTGTTACTTTGTTGAGCCAGACTTTCCTTACAGTTTATCTTCATCAAGTATGACTATAGTGAACATTATCATATCTGCATGCATATAAACATACACCAAACTTGTACTCATTAGCATAGATATTTGCATATGTAAATTGATCTAGCAACTGACTGTGTTATTGAATTCAGCAGCCAGTGTTGCTGAGAGGAATGCTAATGGCGGCTCTTATATTTATGGAGTTCTTAGAATTCATTACGTGCCAAGCTTATTTTATTTTTCGTTTTATTATTATTACTTTCTAAACAAATAATTTTAGCATTGGTATGTTTAAAGGAGTGATCAAATTATTTCTTGTGGTCTACAAACATTGAGCTATGAGCACTGCTGCATTTAACTCTGTTATATAGATGTCCTTGTGGAATGATTCTAGATTTTAAGTTTGCACGTCTCTCTTCATAATATCTGACATTGCAAAATTGATAATCCAGGGCAGATACAAGTTGAGCTTGATCATCATCTATAATTATTAATAAGTTTATTTAGCAATAATGAACATCTAATAGAAACCAATATTAAATTCCTTGTGCATAATTGACACTATTTTTATAATATATTAGGGACATAAGGCATATCAAACCATGGTTAAGAGTTAGATGTTCTCCCAAATTTATGTCCAATAGATTAAATTTTATAATTTGTTTGTTAAGTATGACCTTGGGATAACTATCTTTAATTAAATCTTTTTTATAACATTCCAAAGTATTTTTTCTATCAGCTTCAAATTTAGACTGTGAAAAAAAATCTAGTCATTCCCTTAAACCTGCCGATGCTAAAATGATTTCTTTAGAAAGTAATAATATAAAATGCAAAATAAAAGAAACTTGGCACATAATTAATTCTAACAACTCCTCTAATATAACAGTGACTAGCTTTTCTCTCAACAAAAACTGATTGTTTAATGGCATAGCAACTGCTAGATCAATTTACACATGCAAATATGCTAATATCTATGCTAATGAGGACAAGTTTGGTGTATGTTTATATGCATGCGGATATGCTAAAGTTCATTGTAGTCTTGCTTTGGCAAATATACATTTTATCGAAAGCCTGGTTCAGCAAATAACCAATATTGTTTTGTACCAAAGATTTATTACATAATAGTTGATAATTGTCTATATATTTTGGTAGAATATATTTTATTATATATATAATCAAAAGTTTATCAACAGTGTTTGGTTCATTGATTAAGATTGGAGGTTACATATATATATGTTCATTTAAACATTTGCTAATATATACAAAATGGAAAGTATTGCTTTATTATTTTTAAAAAAATTGTGCTATTGTTAATATAAATGTGCTCTGTATTTGAAGTAGGAAAAAAGATTTTGCTGCTAACTGAAATGAGATCCTTTGGTTTTGTTTTCAATTCTTTGATATTTTAAATGAATTGAGCAAGACAAATTTTTAAGGTTCCTCTATATATTCTTACCATTCCAGATATTATTAGTATATAACTATTCATATGGTAAATGAATGTTAATGGACTGCTCACCAACATATATCCACCATCTTGGTGAGTTTATTAGCTTTCAACCTCTGAGTTTAAAATCAAGAAATACCATAGTTTTTTTTCTCAGTTGCTCGATAGTTTTTAACTGAAACATTAGTTGAATTTTCCCTCAAAAATAGGATGAATGGACATATGAATATTTTTTTCCATATAGATATTTTTTAATCATGATAAACAAAATTAAATCATGGCTCTTATTTTCAGAAGAATGTAAATCACCAGCCAAGAGAGCGTAGTTGATGGCCAAAGGCAAGGGTGCTAAGAATCTTTTGATTGTGAACTTAGAATGCCATTCGGTGACGGTCTTTTATTTAGGTACTTACAACTTCAGATTACTTTCAACTTTATTGAAGATTACATGAATTTGCAGAAGGACTCTAATAATTAATGTACATTATCGGTCTTTATGAAGTTAGAAGAAAAAGTGAAGATGATAATTGATTTAAAAAGTGGACATAAAGGCACAAATAGTGGAAGCAGAAGTGGAGTGGGATCCTTTATAAATAAAAGAATGAAGACTAATATCATGGAAAATGAAGGATACTAAATGTAGATAATTTGAGTTCATGCCTCATTAGGTTCTTATGACAGAGAAGTATATATTTTTTATATGAATGCAGAATACGCATTTGATCAGACCAAACATTTTAAAATTATCATGAGCGATTTTAATGCTAGAATTGACAAATGATTGAAAGATAAAAATGTTGAGAGTAAATTAGATTTTGGCAACAGAAATATAAAAGGACACAGTCTTGTGGAGTTTGCAGGAAAAGAAAAACTATAAAAAAAATTTTTTGCTAAGCAGAAATTGTCATGGAACCATTCAAATGAAGATACAGCTGAATTAGATTATATTCTGATTAACAGAAAATGTGTACTTCAAGTTTGTAATATTCTTAATAGTCTCAAAACAGGAATTTATCAACAATTAGTTAGGCGGAATTGGATTATATTTTGACTAATAGAAAATATGTATTTCAAATTTGTAATATTCTTAATAGATTCAAAACAAGAAGTTATCAAGAATTAGTGAGAAAGAGGATAATTATTGAGAAAGATACTATTCTTAAATAATTTTCTAACTTTCAGAAACACTCCAATGACTTCGAATTAGAATTTGCAAATCATTTTTAAATATTAATAGACTTTGAAGAAGTTTCATAACTTGATTGAAATCATTAAAAAAATAATTCATATTCTAATTATTAATCTCATTATAATCGAGTATTAAGAAAAGATAATAGTTAATATTCAAAACTAAGCATGTTTTCGGCTGATCACTGCCAGAATCGTAGTGCTATTTTGTTTAGCAGTTGAAAATTATGCCTATATGTGGACATAATTTGTTATGTAAATGAGACATTTAAATATTTTATTTTTTCCGAGATTGGAATGCACGAATCCTTTCTGTTGATTGCATTTGAGTCTTTTGCAATTGCCCATGCCCTTTTATATTTTTGTTTTCTATTCTCTTTCAGCACAAACCATCAGTAGGATTGAAAGTGTGACCCGTAGAGAGTTCCTGATCAAGGAAGATTGAAATGTATTCTTTATTTTGGTTTGCTCTGTTGTATAAGTGTGTGTGCTGGGCGTCCTTGTAGATGTATTTGCCTGCGATTCTCCACCATACACAGAATTATAAAATGGAACATTGTGTGTAATTTTGTATTAACAACTGTAAGAAAACAGCTTACCCAAAAAAAAAAAGCAGTAATTTTCCAGAAATTATTCTACTTACACAGGACAATGTATGAAGAAAAGAACAAATATGAAATTTTTTAACGATCCATTAAGAAGAATTTAATATCTCAAATTTTACAAAATGTCTTAGAAAAGAGGTTTATAAGAAAGTATAATAGTCAATTGGTAAAGAGAATATGGAAGAGAATGTTTCAAAAGTGTAAAACAGCTTTGTTTTGGGGAAAAGTTGTTTCAGCAGTAATAAGAAAAGATGGAATGACTACTAAAAACATAGATGATATTATGAAATAACTATATCTTTCTTATTGCATTGCCAAATCCATATAATATTAAATCATCTATACTCTTTACTACTGTTTCACAATGCTTTTATTTACAAACCTCTTTTTTGACAGTTTCAAGTGCCCCAGCAATCTTCTTCAGAACTTTCACTTAAGTGAAAATTCTGAAGATATAAGTGAAAGTTCAGAAGAAAATTGGGCAATCAAATCTGTCACAAAAGAGGGTTGTAAATAAAGAATTGTGAAACAATAATAAAGAGCGTAGATGATTTAATATTAAGCCAATAAACATCACATGATCACAATACATATAGAGAGTTTTGCCTGTTTTTAATGATTTAATATGATATTATGGAATATGTGGAAAAGTTCTACAAAGAATTATAAGCTAATAAAGAACAAGAAAACAATTTTACAATTAGTACATCTGCATTGTCAAATATATTAAATAAAGAGAAAGTAATAATAAATATGATATCTAAGTATACAGATTAAATAAATTGAGTCAACAATTAACATTACTATGATTTTGTTGTGTTTAACTTACACAACATCCCATTAAACATCCAGTGGTGAACTGGTATTTATTTTCCTAAGGCATGGATCCTCAAATGTTAATGTTTTTTCAGATGTTATCTAATGATAGAAAAAATGACTTGAAGCATATTTTAGCCTAACATTATTTGCTCTACTTACACTAGTATATGAAAATTGAAGAAAAAAAAATATTAAGAAAAATTAACATGATTTATAACATTTTAATTATATCAATAATATCCAGGTACAGTTTTTAATAATAGAATCTTATATATAACCAAGTCTAAATAATATTTTCAGGGAATTCACTTCTTATCTTTTGATTCCTTTTATTTTTCGTTTATTTAAAATGCCATGAAATAGTTTTCTGGATTTTTTTTTTTTGACCTTTAAATCACAAAATTTTTTCACACATATATATAATTAATTTTCTTATCATGCCACATTCAATATAATAAATTAGTTATTATACCCAAATCCTTTTCTAAATATTTGCTTAGCTAATTAAATATTTGTATACACGTACTTTCAATACTGTCAATTTTTTTAAGTATGTCTGTAAAATATTTATTTGTAATAAGTGAAAAAATGTATAATTTTTTTAGCATGATAAAAATAAATATTGGCACATTGTTAGGCCTAAACAAAAATAGTAACTTGCCATCTTAATCATTCGGTGGATTTAAATATTAGTTCTTAATTCTTTCTTTTTTTTAAATTAAGTGTAATTCATCCATTCCAAGGTGACACCGCATTTCTTGCTTTAGGCCAAACATTTTTATTTTATTTGCATATATACTAATGTACAATAAGAAGTTTGGAAAAAAGAAAAGTTTTATTACCAGTGTTTCTGAGCAATTGGTAGATAAATGTAATTGCTATTACATAAATTGTAGATATTGACAAAATATATTTTTTGCACAAAAGATTATTCTCGCATGGTGTCCTATACAAGCAAATTAATGATGAAAAGTAGTATGGTTTCTATTTTGGAGGCATAATTATTTTAAAGAAGTACCATTGTTTTTATTTGTGCACATTAAAATACCAAGGCCTACTCTTAAATACCCTTTTATAACAGTAGATATCTACAATTTAGGTGCAGTGCTCTCAGATCCAAGGCTCCTCACTGATGAAAGCTATAAGCTAGAAATTAGTCTGGGGATATTGAATGAGTAGGCACTAGATAGAGATTTTATGCACAAACTTTCCTGCATCCATTGTTTACTCTGGATTGCACTGAGTGGCGCTACTGTATGGAGAGTTTTCTCTGTGAAAATACCTTGTGTAAGCGTGAATAATGGTGATCGTGTGATATTTTATTTATGTGAATTTGTTATACCCATAATTAAAATAGTGTGTTTGTCACTGGCGTAATGCTTTTCATTATTATGAATCTTATTATTAGATAACAGTTTTGCAGGTTTAACCTTCTCATCTGCTATTATAAAGCCCATTATTGTTTGTATATCAATAGTAATTGTATACAGTGTGTCCAGTGAAAATGTATCTGGTGTGCTCTTCATGTTACTTTTATTTTAGCTATTCTTTACAAAAAAAATTTAAGACATTAGTATGTTTAGATTGTGAGATATAATGTGAAATGCAACAGTGTGTCCCCGCCTTCATAGGTCATCTTCCATGGTCTTTCCTACCTTGAAAACATCTTGCAGCTCACTTCAAAACATTCTCGAGACTCATGACTTCACTGTCATATATAGTTTAAATCATTTCAAACATTTCTGTAGATTACAAAGAAATCAAGTCATATGTCACGTGACCTAATTTAACAAGCTTGTATTACAAATGTTATATATAGAGCTCACAAATAAGCTTTTAACAAGCTTTGCAGAATGTCCCCAAACCTGTTTCTCCTACTAGTTTCCTCAATGAGGTACACTGAGGAAACCAGTAGCAGAAACAGGTCTGGGGTTGGGAATATTCTGCAAGGCTTGATAAGAGCTTATTTGCGAACTCTATATATAACATATCTGTAGATGTTTCACCCAATTAAAATCAAAATTTAATGTTAACATATTGATTCCATTATTGATTAAGTATCAAATACATTGTCACATATCAATCATGATTCAAACATTTTTATGAATTAGTAAACTGTCATAACACATTGTGATTCAGAGATGGCGCTATGGGCAAGTTGGATAAAGAATCAATCACCAGTCGCTTTTTCACCGGAACACATTATGTTTACGGTATATAGAATTAATATCATACTTTAATTTTGGATTGAAAGATGTTATTTTAGATGAATCTAAAATTATCACAAGTTTATGTCTAGCAAATTTGATTTTAAATAATTACGAAATAGAAATACCATCATAATAAAACATGGGGATCTTTATTTAAATGTGTGTTAATTCAAAGGTTCTGAGTTTGTTTGAGTATATTTAACACTAATATTGCACCAATGTTTCGTTTTGATTACATTTATTATCTGGCTAAATGATAGAAGGTGTAATCCAGATGAAATAATATTGGTGCAATATTTGTGCTAATTATGCCTGGACAAACCCAATAAGTGTATTTTTTATATACATAAAATCATATTAATGTGGGAAGAATAAGATTTGGTTTAAAATAACTGATGAGAAGATTAGAACATAAAACTTTTGCTCCTTTAATAGGAGTTAAGAAAAAAAAGATTTGTTTATATATATAGGTACAGATACACGCACCCATCGTGCCCACATATATATATATACATACATTGACTTACATAGTCTCTTATCGTTTTTTTTTTTTTGCAATTTATTGTAGGTTTTTCAGAAAAAGACGTTGATGAAGCCAAAGGAATATTTGTTGAAACTAATTTTTACTTCCTTAGTTTAACATTTATAATTTCCCTTTTTCATGTAGGTATTTTAGTTTAAAATTTATACTACATTAATTTTCTCTTATAATAGATCACAATATTATATAATTTTTTAAACATAATAATAATGTGAAGTGTTTCACAATCTCTTTATCTGATACCGTTAACTTGTAGTAATGTAATACAGGGTCAAACCATATTTACGCCTAGACAAATCTAGGCTTCGTCCAAAATGATTATGGTCATAGTGTAAATGATAATAACACATTTAGATATAGTCGCATTTAATGCAGTATTATTTGAATTAAATCTGAATTAAATCTTTAATTCTTTTGTTTTTTTAATAATTGATGTTAATGTTGTCACGAGTAATGATTATATAATATTTTATTAGATGACTTTAATTATTTGTTATGTGTTCTGATCTACATTTTTTTTTAAAGCAAAATTTTTTATAAATGTGTTTTTATTTTAAAAAATCAATTTTGAAATGTAAAAAATAATTAATCTATTAATTGGTGTAGAATGGATCTGATCAGAATTCTTACAAACTCCAAACCAATAATTCATTCAATTACTCTGCATTGATTGGTGCAATGTAGAATCACAGACTCTGGAGCTTGAAGTTCATGAATTGTGACCTATTTTTGTCATCTGATGCTTGAACTTCCAAACAATAAACCATTCAATATAGTTCATATTTATGGATTGGATTCCCAAAAAAATCTAATATTAGTGCCAGTTGCTTAAAAGTACGTAAAAGTGTTAAGATAATCTGGAATATTTTATAAAATAATAAGAATTTTTAAGACTGACGCAAAGGGTCTCATAATGCAGAGGTAATGTATTCGCTTGCCATACCTATGATGTGAATTCAAATTCAAACTGCATAAATTCGAAAAATTTTTAAGAGGTCTTAGTTTTTTTGGGGTTTTTTTTTTCTAGATTGCTGACTCAAGCCGATTCAGCTAACTATCCAATCGTGGTCAGTAAATAATAATATCTGCTCGGAGCTGGAGAAACAATGATGGATGATTGCTCTCCTTATCTGGTAAAGTTTGGTGAACTATTTCTCTATGAAGTCCTACCTGTTGGAGAGGTTTTGCTCTGTGGTGAGTTGATAGTAGGAATAATACTCAAACAATGTTTTACAAATATAAGAAATTGTCTGAAACCTTCTTTAAAGCTGATTTTAGCACATTGTGAAATGAAGGTTTCTCTATCTTCAAATGTGAACTATTTGAAGGTTTAGGGGGACAGTATTGTTCCAATTTATTTAGATCATGCATCAGTTATTGGTTGGAAAAATACAGGGGTGTTGTTTTTTTATATTTTCTATGGCTTCTTCAATCACCTTATTTAAATATTGCTGATTTTCTTTGGGCCATTTCTGAACCATGAGTAAAAAGTCGACATCTTTTGCTAATGTTTCTTTGAGAATTTAATATCTTGTTTTTTAAGGAATAACTTAATATTCTTTTGAAATACTAATCAGTAATTGCAAGAAAATCAAATCATATATCATGTGACTTAATTTAATAAGCTTGTATTACAAATGTTATATAATGAGTGTGCCAATAGCTCTTAATAAGTTTCCTATACTCAGACCGTTTTCTAACTCTGGCTTTCGTCGATGAGGTGCTAGGATATTCAAGCATTAGATTTAAAATACCAGATTACTCGCTGACGAAAGCCAGAGCTAGAAACTGGTCTGAGACTAAGGATATTCTGAAAAGCTTGTTAAGAGCTATTGGCACGCTCATTATATAACATTTATATAAAATACTAATCAAATATTATATAATTTCACTCTGTATTTTTGAGTAGTTCTTAATGTAAATTATGTCCCTAGAATATATTAACAAAAAAGTATCATCTATAAAACATTATATATTCATGTGTTGATCTAAATCCTAATTTGTAGAAAAATATTTGAGTTTAATGTAAAGATAAATAATTGTGATTAAAGTATTTTTTAAAAAAAATATATGTCTATACAGAAATAAAATGTATACATATTTGTAAACAATTAATATAATGAATATAAATTATAATTAATTTGTTTTATATATTACCTCATATCTATGACCTTTGATTACAAATTATATCACAGATCTGAGGCAATTGCCATATGTACAAAACAATTAATTATATTTTTATATTAGACGATCATTAAAAATGGAAAGAAGCTTAATCCATTTTGCTTCATTTTCATATATTTAAATAAGTCATACAATATAATATAAGCAGAGGCAAAACTCTTCATACAGTAGCACTACTCAGTGCAAGCCAGTGTAATCAATGGATGTAGGAAGGTTTGTGCATAAAATCTAGGTGCAATGCTTTCAGATCCAAGGCTCCTCACTGATGAAAGTCACAAGCTAGAAACTAGTCTGGGGATATTGATTGAGTAGGCATTAGATAGGGATTTTATGCACAAACCTTTCTGCATCCATTGATTACTCTTGCACTGAGTGGCACATGCCTCTGTGAAAAACAGCTTGTGTAAGTATGAGAAATGGTGATCATGTGATGTTTGATGGTTTAATATAATATAAAATAAAATATATTTATGTAACAGCAGTAATTGTATCTATATAATAACAGTAATAATAATAACAGGCAAAACTCTCTATACAGTAGTAGTAGTAGTAGTAATGGCACTACTGTATGGAGGGTTTTGCCTGTTTTAATAACAGTTATGAGCAAGCATAAGAAATGGTGATCGTGTGATGTTTAGTGGTTTAACAATAATTATACATAAAAGCTCTTTTTGACAAATATTGATTTTTGCTTTTCAATGTGTTGGAATTATTTTACAGTTTCAATTGCATACATAGGAACATCTATCTTTTATAAAAAATTAGAACCTATTATGCAATGTAGATTGAAATTGTAAAATAATTCAACAAATTGAAAAAAGAATAAATTAATATTGGCCGAAAAGAGCTTTTATGTATTATTATTGTTATTATATATTTCCAATTATAATTGTTATGTAAAGATATATTATATTATATGATTTAGTTTTATATTAATATATGTTACATTCATTATATCAGCTGTTTATAAATATAAGTAATTTTTTATTTATCTATGGGTTCACAGTTTTTTTAAAAGTACTTACTCAGTTATACATGAAATAGTCAGATATCATTTTTCTGAAAATTATAATTTACGTCATCACACAGACATATACACAAAGCTTTATTGGAAGTGAACTCAAGCCTAATCTGACTTGAACTTAGACATATTGCTTTTCATTTGATCACCGAAGTTAAGCAATGTTAAACTCAGTTAGTACTTGGATGGAGTAATCTGAGTATTGTAGACTTACTTGTTTTCCTGCATAATTTAGTGCAGCTGGGATGTGCAGACTATGAATTCATGTTCAATAAATTGCAGTTTCCTTATGAACTCCCAAGCAATAAATCTTGATTAGTTTTTTTATTAAGAGTTCATCTGTAAAGGAAACCTCATCATGACTATTCTGGGTGACATCTTTGCATTATAGTTTTTCTATATAATCTTAACAGTATATAATAAATATTTTGAAGCATATGTTAATCATCATATTTGATTAATTTTTCTTTAGTTGATAAGAAGGAATTAAATATTATCTTTCAGTCTAGAAAAGACATTTGCCCTCTTTCAGGAAATTGTACATATAGAACTGTCTTTAGAACATGAAGATGATAATGTAAATAATTACAAGATATGTTAACCTATCTTTAGAGAAGAAAAATTAAACATATATGTGTAAATTTTATTCTTCCAAATTTTATATTAGTATCTAATTTGTATATTTCCATCTTACGAGTATATGTTAAAAAGAAAATAGTACTTCATTCAGATTACGAAAAAAGGTAAATTCAAATTTTCCAAATTCCCTTTTATAATGTATATATATACCTGTGCATGTCTATCATCAGTTTCAGCTATTATCATTCCTCTGAGAAAACGAAAGTTCAAATTAAATCAAGTACCTCCAATCCATAGTCTTTTTCTGCATATCATTCCAAATAAATTTCCTTATTCATCTTATCTCATTATAGATCTTTTACAATTTTATGGAATTTGTTTTAAGATTTCAACTGTCCATTTAATATTATCTCTTTTAGAAATATGTCCTGTGCAGCTACATTTCATTATCTTAGTTCATTTAATCATGACAATATTTATTGTGTTCTCTTACCAAGTATTTCACTTCGATTCCTTTTTGCCATTCCCAACATACATATCTATATTTCATTGAGCGGACTGAAGTTTCTGAATTGCTCTTTTGTTAAGTGTCCAAGCCTCAGATCCATAAGTAAGATCTGGTAAAACACATCTATTAAAAACTTTTCAAACAAAGAGGCATATTTTCTTTTAGTATTAAATTATTTCTTTCAAAAGAACTCCAACTTTAATTCTATGATTAATTTCATTCATTATGTTACCATCTTTCTTAATAATCTGATTAGGATTTTTGTAGTTGTTTCATCTGTTAACTCATGCAACATTTCTTGAAGCTTTCAAAAATAAGTCCATCATCTTCAAAATTTAGATGACTTAAATAATCATTATATTATTTTTATTCTCTTAGCTTCCCACTTTAAACCACAAAATACTTTTTGTAGAACTGCTTTAAAAAGTTTTGAAGATATAGAATCATTCTGCCGTATGCCTTTATTAATGTTATTTCTTTTAGTGGTGTCATGTAATCTGATTATTGCACTTCCATTTTCATAAATATTCTTCAGAATATGGTAATATCCAAGTATTTTGATAGTAAAGACAATGGGAATACTTATAGAGTCAAATGCCTTTTCATAATCTATAAAACCAAAGTTTGCTGTAGATGAGTTGTAATTATTTTGGTAAAAAATTGTATAGAACTGATAAAAGACTGATAGTACTGTAATTTCTAATATCTTCCTTATCGCTTTTCATTAGTATCAGTATTACTATTGCATTCTTTCAATTGTCTGGGATATCTTTATCGTTTAGATATTTGGGATTTAGTTTTGTCAACAACTTTTCTATTTCTTCACTTGCTTTTTTTAAGATATCAACAATAAATCCATCATTTCCTGGAGTTTCTTCCTCATAGATTTAATTATATATCTCATCTCTTCTTTATGCTTTGCAGTACAAAAAACATAATAATTGTAATGATTATTTTGGATTTTTTTGTTCTTTATTTAGTTATGGAATTCTTCCACACATTGTATGATGTTATTTTTCGCTTATCTTTTCTTATTGTCAAAATAACTTTTCTTCCAAAATCACGATGCTGTTTTATATACTTTTATGGCTATGTTTAGCTTTGCTTGCCAATTTCCAATTATAGTTTCTTATATCGTTATTTCTCTTTTTCATACCATTTTACATAACTCCAAATATTTAATTCTTCTTAATGGAATTTTTAAAACTTTTCATATTCTTTATTTTTTTCATACATTGTCTTGTTTCAAAAGAAAATTTACTGATAAATTTCTGAGTTTTTTGCGTATCTGTGCCAGCTATCTTTCAGTTCTTAATAGAATTGATCTCAAGTTTGAATTGTCTTCCAAATCTGTTGATACTTTAAAATGATTAGCAAGTTTAAATTCATTGGATTGTTTCTAAAGATTAAGAATATTAACTGTCAATACTGTCTTTTTTTAATAGTTTTCATCTGTTTTGCACTAACACTAATTTTACATTTTACCAGTCAATAATCACTTCCTGTGCTGAATCTATTAAGAACATTACAATCCTGAAGTACATATTTTCTGTTAATCAAAATACAATCCAATTCTACTATACTATTATTTGGATGTTTCTATGTCTATTTCTATTTAGTGTTTTTCTCAAAGAAAAAATTTATAATATATTTTTCTTTTTCCGTAAATTCCACAAATCTATGCCCTCTGTCATTTCTGCCTTCATGGCCAAAATTATTCATAGCACTTTAATCTTTCATTCATTTTTCGATTCTGGTATTAACAATTTAAAATGTTATTTGGTTTGATTAAAAATATTTTTTTACATTTATACAAAAATCTTCTACTTTTTTATTATAATGAGAATTTGTTGGAGCGTAAACTTGAATTATCTACATTTGATATCCTTTATTAATTTCAATAACTAATCGTGCAGATATACCATCAATCTCTGCAATTTATTTGAAAAGTGGACATAATACTTAATTATAAAATGCATGACCACTTTTCAAATCACTTATAAAAGTTCAACAATATTCCATGGTTTTTCCAATTCATGCAATCTTCCTTTACTTGAGAGTGATCTGTAGTTATAAGAAGTTAAATAAGAGATCATTATTGAATAATATTCTGGATCAACACTCAGGAGATTTTTAGCATTCTTTACCTTGGCTGACAACTTTACAGCTTCCTGTATAAGAGCCATAATTTAGTTTTGTCGGTCATGATTATAAATAACTAATTTAAGAAATCATTCACACCCATTCATCCTGCATTCAAAAAAACTTGATGGATGTTTCGATTAAGAACTTTTAGGCAATTGATAAGTAAGACCATGATGTTTGTTAGTCTAAAACCACAAATAAAAAGCCAAAAAACTGATCCAACAATCTGATGCTGTTGGTGAACATCCCATCTTAGATGTAATGACAAATCATATGGAGTAGACGTTAGGACATTTGGTTTCCTCAGTTTCTTTAAGACCTTAATGAGGAGTCAAAGAGTCTCCTTTCAGTTAATAACAAACTTTTTTCTGTAATCACATATGCATATTTAAACATAAAGAACATTCACATAGCGCACATATATGCTACATCATAATAACTTTTCTATATTTTCTTATGTATTATATTTCATTGTTTTCAAATGTCTTATATATAAATTATATAGTTTGTTTACTTGAGCCTAACCTGGAGAGAATCATTCATTGTGATAGTCATGCCCTCTACTGAATAGTTATCATGTATACACTATTGATAGATTTTATCTCTTAAGTATTGCTCTATATGTCTTGATGTAGTCGCAGGGTCGCATACACTGATGCTTATTATGGATAGTTATTCCAGTTCATCATTTTCAGGACTTGAACTTTTTATGAACTCTCAAGCAATAAATCAATTGGTTATTTTTTCTTATTACTGTATTTATATGTATTATAATAAATGTATATGAAACGGTGTGTGTGTTAGTGTTAGATAACAGTTAACTTGAAAATTGTAAAAATTTATATTTATTTTTCAGCTTTTATTTGATTTCTTAGCATTTAAAAACGATGTCACTTTTTGGAGAAAAAAGAAAAGCATGATTGGTCTATCAACTAAAACTAGTAAGTAATTTATTTTCTATGTACCCATATATGTATATAGAATTGTATAATATTTCTATAGTGTAATTTTCACTACGCCACTCTCACCCAAGGTAGGAACTGGTTTTTTATCCACTTTTAATATCTTGTGAAGGGATGTAATCATAAATATATGACCAAAGACGTGAAAAGATATATGTCTCTACCTTGCATGAGAACGGTATAGTCTAATGATTGACTAATAAAAATTATTAACGTATATAGAATTGTGCTTGTAAATTTTAAACAGTCAGCTTGTTAAATATATACATAATCATGTGATGTGATACACTGTGACTTCTCCTTAAACAAAGTCAGGAATCTCTCAACAACTATGCCCAGAATTTCAATGAAGCACTAAACTGCCCTCTATCTGGATAAATATGAAACAGATCTTTTTAGAAGATAAGTTTAATTGCCAATATCTAAGAAAATTTGCATTTACAATAATATTTAATGAAACTTGCATTCACATTGAGCTCTGTAACATATAATTATAGTAGGAATACATTTTGTATTTATTGTATTATTGACTACCAATCAGTTTTGTTTGTTGACTTCTTACATTTTATAAGTACATATACACAGAGGGACCCAAAAATAAACAGAATTTTGTAATAAAGAATTATATACATCTGGATCTCTTTTTATGCGGACTTATTTAACATGATTTTGAAGTTACGCGATTCATGTTTCACCGGAAGTAGAACTCCGATAATGCGCTATTACTTTAAATAATAAATTTCGCGCACTTACGTTATATTGAAAGTAATAGCACATTATTGGAATTCGACTTTCATCTTAGTAATTTCAATATTTTCAGTGCTTTATAATAGTAAGATTTTATGCAATAATGAAATTAAAATCATGATTTCCACATTTTATGTATACACACATTAAATTTTACAAGATTATAATGTAAATTTGTTCAAACATTGTGCGTGTTAATTTTGCATTTTAAATCACATTCTGTTTTTGCTTTTTAAACGGAATTGAAAATTAAAGACAAAAATAAGAATTTAATTTTTAGTTGTTAGTCTCATAAACAATTAATAAAATCATCGTCTCAAAGATTAATTACTAATTATGTTGTCAGAAAACCATTGACCAGTTTGCAAACGAACGTGTTTTTCGGCAAATAGAGATAATAATTAAAATGTGTATAAAAAAATGTAAATTACTGTACTGTAAATTATGCATAAAAATATATTATTTTGAATAAAATTAAATATTATAGTTAAAAAAAGTTTGTCTTGTATCAATTTTTTTCAAATATGAAATTTTTTATTAGTCATATTTTATTTCCTTATTTTTTTTTTTTTTGCGCGAATTTTAAAGTAATTTTACGTTAGTGCTTTGCTTTTACGCGAATTTTGAAAAATCACAGACCGCATCCCCCCTTTTTCAATGTAAGTTACGTCTATTTTTGCGCGATTTCGTTTGCGCGTGTTTTCTGAGGAACCTATCTATTGCGTAAAATGAGACCCAGGTGTATTTATTTTTTTGGTGTTGCAAATTGAATCGCTTTAAAAAGTATAGTGTATTTAATGCAAGGCACCGGTCTAAATCAGTTTGTCACTTTTCGAAATAGTCCAGAAACACTTGCAAAGTGTTGCATTTTAATGCTTTTGTCATTTTCCCCCTCCTAGTTCTAAGACCGTAAAAAAAATTGAGGCATTTTTTCATTCGAGAGATTAAAAGAAAATCACACAGTGAGATCGATTGAATATAACTGAGATAAGCTGGGTCAAGCTGAATTTAATTAAAAACTATTTCACACTCAAGACTTTGAAAGATGATACTATTGGGATGGAGTTTACACTTTTCTTTGCACAAAATGGGATGTTTATGTTCTACTGCATCGTGTAAATGGTTCAGTACTTGCAGATAAAATGTCTGACTGTTACAAGCTAAATCTGAGAGAAAAATGCTGTTTACATCAAAAAGAAATCAGCGTTAATACAACATTGCAGCCATTGTAAAAAAAATTGACAAATATGCGAAACACACTTTAGAAAAAAATTTGCTATATAAATCCACGATTTCACACGGTGATATCATTTGGCAGATAGATGCAGAAGGGTTCCTGCAAGAAGTATTTAACAGCAAAAGTATATATTATGGCAGGCACGCATACCAGAGAACGATTCTAATTATTTTTGGGTCCTCACTGATATTTTAAATGTAAATAAAATATTTATTATTTTTTATTGTAAATTCCATTTATGTATACACATAGTTCTCTAATGGATTTTGCCAAATATACTGACTTAAATATCATAAAATCTTTTCTGTTTTTTAATTTGCTACATATGTTTTCTGTGCGCTCAATAAATTAATTACTACATTTATTTATATAAATACCATTAAACACTTCATTGCAAATTTTTATATAAACTGATATTTCGACTGTCCTGCAGTCTTCTTCAGAGCTATAATACATTAATAAATGAAGCAGTATAAATAAAATATTATGAAACAAATAATAAGACAAAACAATGGAATGAATAAAATAAAGAAGAATCAAGCAAAATACAAAATATAGATAAAATTAAAATACAAATATATATATATATTGATTATTTTTCTTCATTTGTATTTGTAATTCAAATTTGCATATGTTTCTTCATCTATGTAACGAAGTGGTTTTTTCTTTTTAATAATTATAACCTAAAGCTGAGTACATTTCTGGTGAAACTCACCACTACGCAAACGAAAAAACATGCAAATTTGAAATATATATATTGTAATGGGATGGGGTGGTAAAAAGAGAAATACCAGGGGTGATGGCAAAATCATCATCAACCCCAAGTAAATACAAAATTAAATAACAATAATTTACAAAAAAAGTATATGATATATTTAAGGGGAGAATAAGATCTAAAAATCTGTGAGGTCATTGAAAGATCAGAAGAGCAATTACAAGCATAATGAACCATCAACCAGCATTATAAAGTAAAAGTAATTATAAGTAATACTCAAAATAAACCATTCATTATCATGAATGTTCAAAATCAAACTACATCAGAATAAAAATAACAGTCCATCTTGTGGCTGGATTTGAACAATAAAAAATATAAATCAACAGTCAACCTTGTGACTGGATTGGAAATGGGTCTTCTGTAGAACAGGCTATCTATTGAGCCTTTGCCACCTTGGGCAATTATGTAACTATTAATTTGGATGCACCACTTAAGTGCTAATCCATTAGAATACATAAACAGAAAATCTAAACAATAATGCTGGGACATTTAAAACATGCTTATCATCATCAATGCTCAGGCCACTTGTATTGGCCAACTATAAACTTAACTTCTAATAAGACTAAAATAAAATATAGTGCATGGGCTTTAAAAGGTATTCTTTTTTGCGCCAACCAGGATGATGATTAATCATCTCTGGATGCCCAAAAGCACTAATATACATCCTCATTTATATATTCATTCCGTGCTCGAATCTAGCTTGGAGAACATAAGCTCTATTACTGTATGCGACCAAGAGATGATGCAATGCAATTTTTAACAGTTGAATGCAAGTTTATTAACAACAATAACCAAAAAAATTGAAATTAAGGTTTATAAAAATAAAATTACACACATATTAATTTTCTGGTTTTGATTACTATACAAAATTTCAAATTGTCTCATTGTAATTTACCTAAATACTATTCAAAATTCAAATTGTTACATTTACCTATATGTGTGCACAGACGCGCGATTTATAACATACAATTAATGTATTTCAATTGGTATTCAATAATGACAAAAAAAATGATTAAAATTTGCATATATGTTCTATTTAACGAGCATTAACATATATGCGCACACGCGAATATGCAGTACAATTGACTTATATTGCAATCGTCATATAAAATAACCTTTTACAGTTGTATATAAAAAAAATACTATAAATGTTTAAAAAATTTACATGTGTGTGTGTGTGCGTGTATTCGCACACTGACAAAAGTTGCATATTTTAATTTGTTATAATAATAAAGTTATATTTTCCTAATTGATTCCGTTTAGAAAACATACATAAATTTCACACATATATCTGTTTATAAACAAAATATAGATATAATTTAAAATTATTTAGCAGTTTATAGCTTCTTTTTTTTTTTCTTAATAGTCAATTTTTGACAGGTATTTGTTGATTAATTATCAACGTTTTTAAATTTAAATCATAGAATCATCGATTTTTTACTTTTTTTTTAATTTTTTAAAATCTAAGAAGATTAATTTGCTTGTTTGCTTTACTTTTAAAGTGTTTCTCTTTTTAATAAACGAAAGATAACATCGTTTTATAGAATCAAAAAAGTATAAATTTCCAAAATGTAGTTCTGCTTGATTCGTTAATGCTGATGAAATAGGCAAGATAAGATAGGAAAAATGAATATGTGAACTGCATCTACCCATGCCATGATAAGTAGACAGCCAAACATGGACAATCAGTACACAATACCCCATGATGTCGTGAGAAAATACCTCATCTTTAAGCACTACCTCTCTGATACCTAGAGAGATCATCCACAAGGAGTATCCAGAGGAAAAAATATCAGGCACTGAGCCAGCCCTGCTCATCTCCTGTGAGTCTTAGGGGCTTATACATGAGGTCTATCTATGAGACCATGGCCTATTCATGAGGCCAATATATGCTGCTGGACTATTCTAGGAGCTCAACGATCTAGGTCTGGATAGTGCTGAGCCTATACTTCATCATGAACACACTGCATCCAGGCAGCCCTTCTCAACTATACACCCACCATAAACATGAAAAGTACAAATTCACGCATCACTTTCAAAATGTCATTTTACTAAAATTATTTAAAATTTCATTATCATATATAACTACTCACCAATAGCTGTATATATGTTTATCTGTGCTTCTCTGCCTTTAGATACATCAGCCTATGTTTAATTACTTCTTCAGCAAGCTGGGGTTCATGGGCAAGCTGGAAGATTTTTCTTGGTAAGTTTGGTTTTACTGATTGTCATCATCAGGAAAAATATAATCCATGTAAAATGTTGGTCTGTAGTTGGTCTCTTTCTGTCTAGGATTATTCCAGGCAAGCAGCTGTTTTGGTTTGATAGATTTCAGGCAAGCAACTCCTCTCCACATTTAAGGCTCTGAATTTCAGCACAAAGAAGTGGGTCATTTTCTCCATGTGAATTCAAACTCCTGTGAAGGAAAATAGTAGCAGTTCCTGAATCTACTGTCCTGCCTTCAGCTACATCAGTTCATGGTAGCTATTCTGCCAACTCTATGGTCAGCTAAAACCAACTGCTGCAAACTTCAACAAGCTGCAACAAAATATTGTAGCCAACTTTGCAGCTGACCCGTTCTTACAGAAACTACTAACCAGACTGCAGCTGGTATTTTTATCAGCCCTTTTATCAAATCATCTGAGGTGATAACAACACCTTGATTGAAAACAGTTTTATTTTTATCTCTCTAATTCCTTGGAATCTACATACATGTTTTTACTTAGAAATTTACAAATTAATTAAAGATTTCAAAAATAGACATTTTTTTAAAACATGCTTACTTTTAAATTTCAAAATCAAAATTACAAATAATATTTATCAGACCTTTTTAAAATATTAATTTCATAATGAAATTTTATTTTAAACCCAGAGTTATTTAACCCTTTACTTATTATTATTTTATTTTAGGAAATATAGAAAAATATCTACAAAAATTTATTGTCTGTGTTTATTTCTACTTTTCCTTTATTTTACATATATTTATGCATACACACTATATTATTGTGTGTTTTGTAACCCAACTGGTTACAATATATATAAACAAAGTAAATAGTACCAAATAAAATTAAAATACTGTAATGAAAAATAGCAGTATTAATTAAAATGTGTACAGAGTATATGCATATTCCTGTCTCTATACATATTTATGAGTACTCATTAATATATATGTTTTGGATATCCCCTATTATACATATAAATTAATGGGTATTCCTGTATATGTATAGAGACAGAACATATACACCTGGGTCTCTGTGCGGATTTTTTTAATGTGATTTTGAAGTTATGCGATTCATGTCTCTTAATATTTTTTATGCGATAAAGGAGTTCATATTTCACTTAAAATTGGGATTTCCTCATTTTATATGCATGCATTAAATTTTACATGCTTTAAATGCCTGTTGGAAAACGGTTTGGCAATAAATTTAGATACCGTAGATTTAGAAAAAGATAATGAAACAGAAATGGAACCTGTTCATTTCACAGCAAAAATGATTAGAGAATGTCTTCAACTTTATAATCAATTGGAAAATCATTTTTTGTTAATGACACGAATTATGAACTAAATTCCAATGACAGCTAAATAGTTATATGTCTCTGTTATGTATGTGTATGTTTATATTTTCTTTTATACACATATATACATGGAGAAACTTTTAGACAGAAAAAAGTTACAAGTAAAAATATTTAAGAACTTTTAATTTCTACTTAAAAAAAATATATCTTTAAAAGTTTTTAAATATTTTTACTTGTTCTGTCTAAATATTTCTCCATGTATATATGTGTATAGAAGAAAATTTACCCATTAGGCATTATTAACACACTTGTGGAAGCGTGTTATATATATATATATAGTTGCACTCTTGGAAGTGCATTCTCTAACAGCTAAACATAGCAGTCTGGATATCGCGAGCTTCATAAACAATTAGTAAAGTTATCGTCTCGAAGTTTAATTACTGATTACATTGCCAACAGAAAACCATTAACACAGCTCAAGACTGAAGTTGGCGCTAATTGTATTTCATCTTGTGACGAATCTGATATCTTACCAATTCACAAACGGATCACATATTGTCAAATAGCGAAAATGATTAAAATATATATGAAAAAATGTAAAATAAATTATACATAAAAACATATTGTTTTGAATAAAAGTAAATAGTAAAAAAAGTTTGTATTGTATCAATTTTTTTCAAATATTTGAAATTTTTTATTAGTATACTTTATTTTCTTATTTTTTTTATGCGAATTTTAAAGTAATTTCATATTGTTGCTTTGGTTTTATGCGATTTTTGAAAATTTTGGGATGTATCCCACATTTTTCAAGGTAAATTAAGTCTATTTTTGCGTGATTTTTTTAATGCGGGTTTTCTGTGGAATCTATCTACCACATAAAAAGAGACCCAGGTGTATATATTTTATTTAATATTAATACTAAGCTTGCATTTTATACACAATTAATGAAGCTATACATAACAATTGATAAGCTAAGAGCTTTCGGGAATTCTCTGTTCCCATATTCATAGCTCTTTTCACTAGTAGTTAGTGAATGCCACAGTAATATATGCAAATTTATTCATTAATATTAATGTTTTATTTTACAATATTTTATTTTTATTTGGGTTTATTTTCTTCGTATATCCTTAATAATGGTCAAATATAATAAATATTATACTGAATTTGTTCATAATGTTGTTTTCATAATTACTATTAATATTCAATTCAATTGAAATAATCAACTAATAAGAAATAATTATTTTATTCTAACCGGTTTTTGTTCTTTATTAGGACCTTTACTTTTTTTACATATTACATAACTAATATACATTAACCTTATACATACCCATATAATTCACAATTATTTACAACATATATTTTATATACAAAATAAAGTAAACTAACAATCTCTTTATAATAATTACAATAATTGTTAATAAAATGATAATTCATTAATTTTCCATACTTTATAATTTAATAACTCTACCCTTGACATTGTAATCATTTACATTTTCCGATTGCTCCCTAACATCCATTTACTACATAGTTTCACAGGACCTTTAACTAAATTAATACATTTGTCTATATTCTCTTGAATATATATTGTCTTGTAATACATTCTTTTATTATAATCTCTTACATATTTAATTATTTTCATATCTTCAGCACATTTCATTTTATGTCCAGTTTTCAAATAATGAACATACACTCATGAATTTATATCCTTCCTATCAATTGCTTTCTTATGCTCTTTCCCTCTTCTGCTGTTTTTCTAATCTGATCTATATATGTATTTATTACAATTCCTACAAATAATTTTATATACTAATTCTATCTTATTTTCATTGTTGCAATGGAAATGAAATAGGATTAGTATATAAAATTATTTATAGGAGTTGTAATAATATAAATATATAAGATATTTTGCGGGTTCATCCATGTTAAAAAATTTATATATTGATATATTGACGTTTCGACTTGATCACACAAGTCATCCACTGGGTGATAAAAGGTAGAAAGATGGTTGTAGAGGCGCTACAATCACTGATTTGAAAAAAACGTTCCCCCAATAGCAAAAATGTTAAATTAAGAATGTTTTTTAAAAAAATCTCTCCAAATAAGAGGAAGTTTGCATGTATCATCTCGCTTATTGATACAATTTGGCCTTTTAAGTATCTCAATGGCTTCTCTAATTTTGCACTGGTAGAGATTATCACATCTGGATATGATCCTGGTACTAGAAAAATCAATTTTATAACCTGAATCTATAGTAAGGAGTGAGTGCTTCTGATGATGAGTGTTGTTTAACTGCATTAGCATGCTCATCTCTCCCAACACTGATGCGACGATTACTCATACCTAGGTAAGAAGCTTTACAATTTTCACATGAGATTCAAGAGGGATTGAATCCTTAGGCTTGGTTATTATATTGCTTGATCTTTTGATGAGTAGAAAATGCTGTATCTATATTATAGCGTTTTAATATACATCCAATACTGTCTGTAGTTCCTTTTACATATGGAACACAAATCCTAATAGCTGATTTATCATTTTGGGCTTGAAATATATATATATATAGAGAGAGAGAGGTCAGATCAGGAAAACAGCAGAAGAAAGAGGGAAGGAACATAATAGAGCAATTGATAGGAGGAATATAAATTCGGGACTGTACATTCATTATTTAGAAACTGGATATAAAATGAAATGGGTTAAAAATGTGAAAATTATTAAATATGTAAAAGATTATAATAAAAGAATATATTATGAAACAATATATATTCAAGAGAATATAGATAAATGTATTAATGTAATTAAAGTCCTGCAAAACTATGTGGTAAATGGATATTAGAGAGTAATTGGAAATTTTTAAATGGTTATAATGTTAAGGGTATAATTATTAAATTGTAAAGTATGAATAATTAATGAATTGTCATTTTATTAAGAATTATTGTAATTAGTATAAAGAGTTTGTTTTTATTTTATGTTATGTGTATAAAATATATATATATGTTGTAATAGTTAATATATATTAGTTATGTAGTATGTATGTTGGATGGAGTAATAGTAGTTATAATGATCATGTGATTATGTAATAAGTTGTCTTGAAAAGATCCTAATAATGGATGAAAACTAGTTAGAATAAAATAATTATTTCATATTAGTTGTTTATTTTAATTGAAATGAATTATTAATAGTTATGTACCTTGTTTATATATTTGTATTTTAATTTTATTTATATTTTGTTCTGCTTTATTCTTCTTTACTTTATTCCTTTCATTGTTTTGTCTTATTTTTTTATTTGTTTCATATTATTTTATTCATACTGTTTTATTTATTAATATATTACAGTTCTGAAGAAGATTGACAGTTTAGTCTAAACGTCTTTTTATATATATAAGCATGCAATAAGGTGTTTAAAGAAAAGAGTATGATTGTATTTACATAAATATATTGACTTGTTAAGCTTTTGTATCTGTAGCCCATGTGTAGTAGTAATAGCATTTTTATACAAATTATGTTCATTTAACTAAAATCTTCTTCATTTGCACTACATTTTTTATCTAACTGCATTTTTAAAATTCTGATATATTTTTTAAAAAGAATTAAAAGGTTTTTTGATTTTACATTACTATCATCTATACTATATTAATAATTGTTTCAAAAAATTTCATAGCAAAATAGTTCGTTTAAGTGTAGCATACATGTAAAAGTAAATATGACAGCTGTTTGATTTTATTTACTCACATACTCAGGTATTTAATAAGCCTTTGTGTTTCAATTCTTACATAGTAGAGATGTCTGCCCATCCCTTGTTTATGTATTAAAATGGATTATGTCCTGTACATGAGGGGTCAGATTGACCTTAGGTCAACATGGGTGTGACAAGAATCTCAGCCTCAGGGTGGCCTTTGAGCATCCCATCATCAAATTTTCAATGGATGGACGGTTGAAGAGTTGGAGTGTGGAGTAGATTGAAGCCCGTCCATTAAAGTATGAGGATTGGCTATCTTAATATATATCTGAGCACTTATAGCATATATGTGTAGAGATGATAATCTGGACCAACTGATGATTTCTGGTTTAGCATGAAATATGTATATTGGTGATTATTTATCTTTTCAACATATATGTGTTCAAGTGTATCAGGGTTATGAAACAGTGTGGAGAGTGGTGGGTCGTGTGAAAAGTCTGGGCTCATATACCCTACATATTACATATATAGACACAGGTATTTAATAAGCCTGTGTGTTTCAATTATTCAACTTTCTTATGTATTTTGAAATAGAGATATTTATGTAAATTTCTTGCAAACCGCATAATTAAATTATGATTATATTTGAGCTACTATTAATCATATATAGTGATATGGTGCAAGGAGTGCAATGATCATCTATGGAATTAAACAGCCGTTGAATAAATGTGGATAAATGCAATCCATGAATCATATAGTTGTAAGGACTTGAATCTATACTTACACAGTCTCCATGTAATTTAATGACTGCTGCTGCATCTCGATGGATACTCTTCAGAATATGACAATATATTTTGATAGTCTGAAGTTTTATTTTCTGTAGAAATGCTTATAGTATCAAATGTCTTTTCATAATCTACAAATTCAAAGCATAATGGCAATCTTCATTCATTGAACCTTTTTATAACTTCTCTTGGTATTTGGATGGGATCCAGTAAATCTAGCTTCTTCTTTTGGGTAAAGATTTTGTGATAGAAGACTGATAAATCTGTAATTGTTAATGTCTTCTTCTTCAACTTTCTTAATTATCGACATCGTTACTGCATTTTTTCAAAAATCTGGCAGATCATTTAAACATTTGATATACCGTTTTGTCAATAATTTTTCTAGTTCTTCATCTGCTTCTTTTAAGATGTCAGTCATAATTTCACCATTACCTGGAGCTTTTTCCTTCTTTGTAGATTTAATTGCAAGTCTTACTTCTCCATTTAAAATACTTGCCAATTGATATATTTTATGATGTGTAATAATTCCATCTTTTCTTTCCAATATCAAGATGGTTTATGCTTATTAAACAATTATTTTCTGTAGCTTTCCTTAACAATTCACAGTTGTATTTTCTTAGATCATTTTTTTTTTTTTATCATTTTTCAGAATTCCAGATATTCAATTCTTTTTAACAGATTGTTTTTAAATATTTTCATATTCCTTACTTTCTTCATACATTGTCTCATTTCAATTGAAAATTTACTGATAAAATTGCTGTGTTTTTTTGTGCCAATTATCTTTATTGCAGTTTTATATATATAACAATTTTAGTATCTGTTTGAATATAAATATGCAGTGCTTATCATATTTGCAATATATTCATAAATAAATTATTAAGTTCATTTATTTATTTTTATTTTAGTCAAAAAGCAATTTGCAGATTAATTTATTTTTTTTTTGTACTTTTATTTCTTTTCCTTCACTCATTTTTCAAAGAAATCTTTTTTTTTTTTTTGTATGATCTTAAAATAGTTATTTGCTTATCACCTCTTATCTCTAATCCATTTATAAACACAGTATGTGTATGAGAAATTCAAATATATTATATAGTGTTTTCGAGATAAAAATATATAATCATTGATATTATTCAAACAGAAGTCAGTCTCCGATAATGCGCTATTTCTTAAATATAAATTTCTACACACTCGCCCCCCAGTAAGAGTTTAAAAAATTTAAGTGAATTACTTAAGTTTAGAGCATACATTCTATATACACCAAGTCTTACAGACTATGCGTAAATCAGGGCTTGAATCTATTGTGTGCCTGATATTATAATCAAATATTTAATTGTACATTTATTGGAAATTTATATTTAAGAAATAACGCATTATCGAAGATTGACTTATTCAAAGTTTTCAGCGCTTTATAATAATAGATTTACATTTATAAGTCATGTTTGTCTAATCATTGGTGGTTAAAAATGACACTGTCTTTCTTCTGCGATGGTTTAAATAGATTTGTACAATTGAATATTTGATTATAACATCAGGCACACAATAGATTCAAGCCTTGATTTAAGCATGGTCTGTAAGAGTAGGTGTGTATATAGAATGTACACTCTAAACATAAGTGATGCACTTAAGTTTTTTAAACTCTTACCGGTGGGCGAGTGTGTGGAAATTTATATTTAAGAAATAGCGCATTATCAGAGATTGACTTCTGTTTGAATAATTTCAAAGTTTTCAGCGCTTTATAATAATAGATAATCATTGATAATAAAATTACATTTGAATGGCTTGCTAAGTTCATTATTATTTTCAACCATTATTGATCAAGTATAGAATGATCTCTTTAATTTTAATCCAGTTTCTCTGATTCATAGCATTTTTTCTCTACATCATACTAACAAAATTCCTTTTTTTATATCCATCCGTCTCGTATGTGGGGTTTTTTAAGGTCTTTTACAGTTCCTTTAAAACTTCAATTTTTCATCAAACATTATCTCTATTAGCAATATCTCTCCAGCCCATTTCCATTTTAAGAGTTTTCTAATTCTTTCAATAATGTCAGCGATATTTGTTCGTTCTCTTATTCAAATGTTTTACTTTCTATCACTTCTTGTTATTCCCAACATACATCTCTATACTTTGTTTAGTCTCCTGAATTCTCAGTATCATTCTTATGTTATATGTCCAATTCTCAAATCCATAAATAAGAACTTGTAAAACACATCAATTAAAGACCTTCCATTTCAAACACGTAGGCATGATTTCTTTTTAATACTAAATTATGTCTTTCACAATCACTCCATCCAAGTTTAATTTTATGATTAATTTCATTTATTATGTTTCCATCCATATTAATAATGTGACCAATGGATTTGCAGTTATTAACTTCTAATTCATAAATATTAATTTTTATTTTCTTTTTTTAGAAAATCCATTAAACATTACTTCAATCTTTTTAGCATTTATCTTTAATCCTACTTTCATCTGATAACTCTTGCAACATTTCTTGAAAGTCTAAGCATTATTTGCAAAAATAGCTACATCACCGGCAAAATCTAAAAGACTTAAATAATACTAATGTATATTATCCTCTTCCCATTTTCATCTACAAAATACTTATTGAAAAACTGCTTTAAAAAGTTTTGGAGATATGAAATTATCTTGTCATACATAATTTTCAACGTTAATCTTCTTAGGAATACCATGTAATCTAATTACTGTTTTTGAATAGAAAAGTTAAAATTTCACTTCATTATTGTAAGAATCATTTCTTTATTTTTTAAATCAATGTATTCATAAAATCCATGTTATTTATCTAGTATAAAATTATTATTTATGTTTATATGTAGACACATGTGCACATCTTGTTTGTGAACAATGTTTTTTTAAACTAAATATCTTTATGGGTTTTTTTTTTTTTGGGGGGGGGGGGCTGATAAATGCTTAATAAAATATAGGTTCTTGATTATTTTCAGTGATATGGAGATGTGCTTCTCACTTTATTGTCTTTCTCTTCTTACTCGATGAAGAAACGAGTTTAATAGTCACTATACCATGTGGGATTTCCCTAGTCATAGAAGTAAGTAATTTTTTTTTCTGTTTTAAACAATGTTGGATTTAAAAAATAGCAAGATTTGGAACAAAAGTCTACCTACAAGATTTTATAAGTTAAAAATTGAAACATTAATAAAGTGATGAAAATAAGCTGTAGAATGTTTGCAATTTTTAATAAAATCGACACTCTTGGTGTGTAGACCGTACAATGCAATGGCATTTAAGAACTTTCATTACATTCTATTTTATTATTATAAGATATTTCTTTATACTTCTCTCCCTTTTGCATTTCTGATATTACCAACAAGCTGATTTTAAATGACATTACGCATTAAATGTGATGTAATTAATAAATCTTTGAACTGTCTTGAATGTTAATTTTGGATATGAAAAATGATTAGATATAGGAACATTTTTTTTTATTTTGATCATTTTATGAAAAAAAAATTAAGTAATTTGGAAGTTCAGATCAATTCCTGGTGGGCTATGCAATGCAGAAAAACACTTATTCTCTTATGACATGCATTACTTATATATATATTGTACCCTTACTTCTCGATATATAATATAGTCTGAAATACAACTAGCTCAATTGAATTGTTATGCTTAATAAAAATTTGCATATTTATCTTTAATATACTTTTATACTATCATATTTTAATTAAATTTATTATCAATTATCAAAATCAATATACTTCTTTATTATGTATTAATTAAATAAGTATTTATCAAAATCATGAGACTGTGAAGTAAAGTTACAAAGCAATAAGTAGATTTACATTGAGTCAATATCTCCCAAGACATTGTCTCAATGGCATAAGAATACTATTACCTCCTTATTAACTTACTACTACATCTACAGCATTCTTATGGCTTTTAAAATAAAATAAACTATCTTTAATAATAATAATAAACAAATAAATCTTAACTTTTAATTTTTAAAATATAATTAAATAATCTCAGGTTCTTCTAATTATCTTAAAGTAATGATAACTCATGTAAATAAGTATGATAAGGGATTTTATATCAAACCTAAATACACCTAACTTATTCTAATAATAATAATACTCAATACTAATCTTAGGGTATAACTTAATCTTATCTATTTCTGTTATATTATTAAGTATTCAATAAATAAATAATCATATGTATATCTTTTATTTTCATATAGTATCTTAATTTTAGAATAGATCAAAATCTTATAATTTAATAGTCTGTGGCAATAAATAATATTGTACTCTTATATTATGCATTATAATTACTCTATGACCATTGCAATATGATATGTTAATGTCAATCAATTCTCATAAATGATAATCAGGAAAATATTGTATTTATTTCTAAAATAATATTAATAAATTCACATTGTGCAAATATTATGTTTATTCAAATTATCTGCTGTCAAATGCTGTGGTGCAAAATAATGAACTCGACACACTTTTAAAACAAATTAAACAAATTTATTTACATTAACTTTAATTAAGAATCTATTTACAATATTTACAGTTCAAAATTAGAAAACAAAAAAAAATAAAAATATAAGAAATAATAATACAAAATGTTTACACTGTTATCAACTTATACTCTTAAGAAATAATTTACATTCTTTTAAAATGCTGTACTAATAACATTGAAGTATGTTTTCGAACTTACACTTTAAATACATATCAGTAAGCTTCAATTATTACAAATAAATTTATGTAAATACTATTTATGTAGCATATGTAAACAATAAAACTTTAATAATTAAATTGCTACATCAATTAAGTATTAATGTTATTCATTCCATAATGTAATAGTATGTGTTCACTTTACTATTAGTACTACTTTAATATTATAATAGAGAAATTAATGTATCTTCGTAATGTAATAACAAATAATTGATTATAACTTTATATTTCACTTAATGCAATTTATGCTATATGTTTTATCAAATATGCATTACATACATGTATTGTTAAAATAATAATATTTAAATTATTCATCAATTTCAAATTCATAAAGTATTATATTAGATAAATTCTATGATTCTTTTCTATGTAAAATTATTACTTTACTTTATGTGTTATTCTACTCCTTCCTAATAAATTTCTATCTACAAAACATTCTCTAAAACTTATTTAAAATTTCCGGAAAAAAAAAAAAAAAAAAATCTTCAACTTTAAATAAAATACTAATTATCCAAACTATTTATACTTCATCATCATATTTGGTAAACCTTCAATCCAAATATAAATTTCTACATAAAACTTAACGTAATTTATCCAATAAACAAAAATAAAATACAGACTTTTAAATCTCTTCCTAACTTGCAATAAAAATAATTACCTATGAATAATAAATATAATTCTAATACTATAACATAAAATATCAAAATTTATTTACGAAAGAATCATATAATTATTTCTAAGCTTCTTATGTAATGTTGTATCATATTTATATCATAAATTCAAATTATGCATATTTAAATAAAACTGTTACTGCCAATATAATGTGTGTGTATTTTTAAAATATTTATACATTCATTCCAAAACAACATAACATTTAGTTGATCTAAAGAAAACATATTAAATACATCAAAATTATTATTATTACAATTTTACCATCCATAATGATTTAATGTACAGTCCGTCTTCCAATATTCTTCGGAATTACAGCTTCATAAAATAATTCACATTTACACTCACGAACACTCTTTAAAATATTCTGTGTTATATTAATTATAAAATAAACTTATGCAATTAATCATTATATTATTTTTAGTTATTATTTAAGAAATGTACCTATCTTATTTTTAATAGATTAATAATATTTAAATTGTATATTAGATAAGTAAAATAGAATTCATATTACGTAACTCCAGCGATGTCTTCTTTTCAACATAATAGTTCTTAAATCCTAGGTACACATTCACTAAAACACCATTTCCGTTTTCCAGTCCATCACGTGTTTTTTAAAAGTTTATGAAAAATGAAAACGTTTTTCTTTTTAAAATAAGTCCCACAAGGAAAACAAAAATAAAATCAAAATAGTTTATTGAATCCTGATTTAGTTTTTTAAAATATTATTCAAAAGTTATTATTTTAATTTAGTCTATAGTTTATAAAAATTTATATTTAATTATTTTAAATTGACTTGGACGTCCATGTATTACTTGCGCATTCCGTAACAAAATATCCAGGTAAGAATAAGTTTCTTCATCCAAACAACCAGCGTTTAGATTATTTCAATATAATAATTTTTATTATCTTAAGACTTTTAGCTAATTATATTTTCAATTTATTTGCCTTTCAAAATTGTCAACATTCAGTCTTTTAAACATAAAGACTTAGCAAGGCAAGTATTTATAAAAACTACTTTTATTTCTAATATCTTTCCTTAAGATATATTTAAATTTATATCTTACAAAATACTTTCTTTATAAAGAAGTATTTTATTCTTTAAAGTATTTAATTTTCTAATAGTCAATAGCAATTAGCTTTTAAAATTATATACTGTCCAAAATATTACTTTTCTCCATCTCGTAATTATCCGAACTAATCCAGCGTTTGTCATATTCCTAGGGTAAAGTTTCCGATATATTTTCACTATATATGATGTTCCCATGACTATTTGCTTGTAAATTGAGCTTAATAGAGACGACCGATAGGGAAAAAATTAAGTTAACACTGCATGTTTATCATTTAAAACTTTTATAAATTATTTATAATGACACTCTTGTAATTTTAAAATTGATTTTGAGAGCGTCTATCAAATTTACTTTGCTATTTTTAATAACACAATTAACTTGAAAAATCAATCACAGAGTCCTCTCCTAACAATTGAACTGAGCTTTTATACCGGAAGAAACTTCCCATTTGATTGGTACATTTAAACAATCAACTTGTTGGCTTATTTACATATTTACCAACAACACAAAATTAAAAATAAATAATGACTTATTTAATATTTAATATTTATTACATTATTAAATTTTAAAATAATCTTTATCATTTATTTAAATCTATTAAACATTTTTTTAAAAAAATATTCTCTTACTTGATTTTAATTTTAACTTTTATAAGATTATTTAAAATACACTAAGTCTTTTTTATACGTTATATTTTTAAAGCAATACTTTTAAAATCAGATTTAATATTCTACATTGATTTATCTTTATTTTTATCTCGTGATAGCTCACGTATTATTTATAAATTTTATAACATGATTTTTAAAATAGTTTTGCAACTTTACTAAATAACTTCCAAGCATGTGTGTGTATATTTAACTAACATCTGTTCTTTACAACACAAGAAACGCTTGTCATAGTCTAAAAATAAACTAACAATTGCATTTTTTAAAATAAATATTTTTAAAATAAATAAGATATTATAACAGATTTTAAAATAATTATTTGATATTATTAAAATCAAATATTAATCTTCTATTTAAGTATTTATAATAATTAAAATATTTATATTCTTTTATAATATTATTTTATCAACAATAAATATATGCATTTAATTTTAACTTGTCTTTTTAAATACTTTAGCTTTAAATATTTATTTATTAAATATATTAATGCAGTATTGATTATGGCCATTTTTCCTACCATATATTATAATCATCATCATTTAAAATGTCTCTCTCAATATCAGCACAATTTCACATATCAAATACTCATAGATTGCTTTAATTAAACCCTTTGAAATATTACTATAAGCAAAATTAACATCACATATTCAAATATATCTTAAATTTAAAATTTTTAATAGATTAGCACAAAATTAGATGGTGACCCATACAAAAGGGCACAATATATATACACGAGTGCAAGCAAATTAATGTCAATAGCTCATGACTGAAAGATTGGTTTCCTCTCGCATGATTTTCATATATAGATCGCTAATACATTAATTACAGATATTCAAAATTAATATAATTCAAAATCATGGATAATTAAAAATGAGATACTGTCTTTTTCCTATGATATATAGTATAACGGACGGAATGATTCACTAGCCCCAAAGTTGATGGCGCCAGATATAACGGATGGAATGATTACCACTTGGATATATAGATCAGATTCAACAATCAGCTGGCTCGATCACAATGTATGACTAACTTATACAAAATCTATATGTGATGGTACCCTATCTATCGAGCCTCAAACATTGCTGACACCAGATATAACGAATGGTACTCTTCATCAACAATTATAAGCTAACCAAACCCAACAATGGTGTGCCAGATGTAACGGATGGTCAACTAACTTGCAGACTGTAATACTATGCAGATGTAGCAATCTGGTGTGGGATAAGTTAATATGCTCTAATTTATTGCCCCTAATGAAACAATCTGCAGAGACCTACCAGGCTTAGAAGGGGGAAAAGGTTGCATCTAACTATGTTCAGACTGTGGGTCTTCTGATAGAATGCTAATGAGAACCTGATGAAATGCTTAACCAATGATTGCATACACTTTAATTGACTAACTCTATCCCTATTTAATAATATTAAATGCAATTTAGGTTAGTTCATCCACTTTCCCCCTTTTCAAATTCCGTTATGCCCTAATATTCAAGCCCAGAGAGAATATTGCTTTTGACTCCTTTAACAGGTATGAACAGATACACACAGCAACTCCTGCACCTACATATAGGTTACAACTAGCATTTATTATATTTGTTTTATTTTCAAGCTTTTATATGATAAGAAAAATAGATGTGTGTGCATGCATAATTGTTTATAAACTATGGAATGTCAGGACAACTCAATAAACCAGAGACCGGAATAATACAAACTCTTAAACATTTATTAACAATAATAAATATCATAAAGTATAACAACAATAGTAATGATAAAAAATAATAATAATCATCATATGTACATGTGTCACATGTGAACCTCTACCATTTTACTAATTAATGATTATTATAATCCAACCCTTATACCCCATGGTAGAAATCCACCTATGTCACTCATTCTCTACAAATCATAATTATATAGAAAAATAAACTTTAGTTATTTAAGATAATTGAGATGCTGGCTAGCTAAATTATATATTTGCAGATGTTAACAACCTATTTAACAAGTTCCCCCAATTTATATATATGATAGAGATAGATACTAGTTGATTAGTCAAACATACTGGAAAATATATATACAAGGTTAATCAACAAAATAAAACATATAATATGTATTCTGTATAAGTGTTGCAATTTAATCTATGAAAATAAATGTAGAGAATCTTACCTTAATATTTATGTGGATAACCTGATGTGAAGCAGGTGGGTTAACCTAAATTTTATTTACAATGAAAATAGAAAAATATCAAAGTGAATAATCCCCCCTTTCTTCTTTGTTAATTCTAAAAAAAAAAAAATGAGGCTTCAGCATCAGAGTGTGAAAATACAACAGATAACAAGACTTAAAAATAAATAAATAAACAAAAATTTACAATATTGATTCTTTGATTAAAAAAAAATTATAATTGGAACAAAGTTCATAAAAATCATCCTAATAGAAGTAGTAGTTGATAGTTAGGCAAGTTGTTCTTCAAAGCAGTTTCACTTAGTAAATCATTTTCTTTAGCAAGGATAGATAGGTACAATGGTGTCTCCTGTAGTTGTGTATGGTAAACACCTTGATCCTTATTTGATTCACCATTAAGTATTCCAATGCTTGTTTGCTTTGGACTGCAGGCATCTTCTTGTGTGTTTACAATAAAGTAGAAAAATAAATATATAGAGGTTTAATGCAGCTGGTAGGAAATACCATGATGCACAATAGCATGTTTTGCTCTAGCCCATTTTTATATTAAAGTACAATTTAATAATTATTTGTAATCATAAATTTTTATTGGATAATATAGAAGCGCTTTATGTATATATATATTAAGAAAATTATTTCATTTTTCTTTCTTTTCCAATTTTCAGCAGATTAATTTTCGTTATTCTTTTTGAAAAAAATTAAAATAGTAAAAAAATTACTCCAACAACCTTTAAAACATGCTTTAATTATTACAAAATTTATCAGTTATTCTTACTTCTTATTTCACTTTCTTTCCTCTGAATTTTTAGTTACAGCACTTGACTTTTAAAAATGTTTATGATTTAAATAAAAGAAAAAGCAAAACTCCATTTTAGCGTTCTAAATTTTAGTTTAAACTCCTGTCTGTTGTTATAACTGCTATCCCTTTTGACAAGAAGCACGATTTGTAAAAAATTTCTATTTTTATACAATTTGTGCACGTAGATCTGGAACGCTGAGATTTTTAACTGCCTATTGTTTAAATTTATTTAGATTTTTAAATGCCTAATGTTTAAATACCTTTCATTTATTACAAATAAAAAAAAAATAAAAATAATAAAATCAGTTTTATTTTCACATATCATCACCTAACTTAACTTCAGGCTATCCTTAAATCATTTGATTACAAATTAACATTCAATATTAAAATATATATATATACATTACAGTGTTTAATCAAATAGTTTATATATATACAATATTACTTTTCAAAATATGGATCATATTTTATTTATAATAAAATAATAATTTATTATGTATTATATGTATATATGTAATAATAACAAACAAATAATCTTCCCACTATTAATAAAATTCCAAATGGATTGGGTTCAATAAATAGGCTTGATCTTTTTAGGAATGTGTGCATTGTAAGCTACCCTTTACAACAAAATTAAATTTGTATAAATAATTTGTCATTTGAATTATCAGGCTCTCAATAGAATCAATTCCAGAATTAAGCACAGTCAATATGTATTGGTTTATATAAAAATAAGCTCTAAGCATAGATAATTTATCTATGCTTTTAAAACACTTATTGATGAGGAATAGAAGCAAAGTAATACCAATAGTCCATGTCTGAAAGATTGATTTCTTCTCACATGATTTACATATATATATATATATATAAGTAAATAAAATATATATAACTTTTCAAAAAACAATACAATAATATAGTAAACAATATTTTAAAAAAAAATATCTACTATAATTTAATAGAAGTACTTTCAGTTGTCTAAGTAGTCATTATCAACTATATTCAAATTCTATTACATAAAACGTTATAAATGTATACAAAACCAATTACGTCATACATCAATTTTCCCACAATTCATTAGTTTTTATATTAGCAGCCTGTCTATTTATCAAATGTTGCTTTCCATTTTTTATTAACATAGCTTCTTTAATTTTACGTTTATTATTATTTCTTTCAATACACAAAATCTTAACTTTATTAAAATCAAGATCAAACCATAATTACATGTAACATTATGATCAAAAAATACTGAAGGTGATACATCGTCATTTCTAACACTCTCTTGTCTTGATTTTTGCACTCGTTTATATAGCCAAAAATGCTCCTTTGATCTTTTCTCCAAAGTACACGGAGATTCATTTATATATGCTTTTCCACAAACACACAGCCATTTATATATTGCACAACTTTGATTTAAAATACTACATCTATTTTTTGAATTATTTATCAATCTATTTAAATTAGGAATAGTATAAAATGCGACTCTGCATATATTTTTATATAACTGTCTTATAAATTTCACTTGTTCATTACAAATAAATGGTATTAATATCCAAGTGTATTTCACTTAAGTGCTATAGATATTGGTAAAATGAAATCCATTTGGATATCAATACCATTTATTTGTAATGAGCAAGTGAAATTTATAAAACAGTTATATAAAAATATATGCAGAGTCGCATTTTATACTACTCCTAATTTAAATAGATTGATAAATAATTCAAAAAATAGATATAGTATTTTAAATCAAAGTTGTGCAATATATAAATGGCTGTGTGTTTGTGGAAAAGCATATATAGGTGAATCTCAGTGTACTTTGGAGAAAAGATCAAAGGTGCATTTTTTGCTATATAAACGAATGCTAAAATCAAGACAAGAGAGTGTTAGAAATGATGACGTATCACCTTCAGTAATTTTTGATCATAATGTTACATGTAATTATGGTTTGATTTTGATTTTAATAAAGTTAAGATTTTGTGTAATGAAAGAAATAATAATAAACGTAAAATTAAAGAAGCTATGTTAATAAAAAATGGAAAGCAACATTTGATAAATAGACAGGCTGCTAATATAAAAATTAATGAATCGTGGGAAAATTGATGTATGATGTAATTGTTTTTGTATACATTTATAATGATTTTTGTAATAGAATTTGAATATAGTTGATAACGACTACTTAGATAATTGAAAGTACTTCTATTAAATAATAATAGATATTTGTTTTTAAAATATTGTTTACTGTATTAATTATTGTATTGTTTTTCAAAAAATTATATATATTTTATTATAATTGGAATACAAACATTGATTAATAATTTACATATAGGTAAATAAATATATAATTAAATGAATATGATGTGAAATAAAATAACTTCTTAAAATAAAGACAGAAATTTTTATGGATAGACTGTATATTCAGAAATCCTGTTAGCAAAGTTAAACATTTCTTCCCTCCAAACCCCCTACATATCACAATAAACTCATCTATTTTTTTATTCTTTATTACTCAATTATTTTTCTAGCCCTTGTTCATTTCTTTTTTCCTTATATAAATTGTTTCAATAATTTCTCTATTCTGCCCATATATTCTCTAATTTTGTTATAAAGATGTAAAAGGAGAAATAAAATCTACCTTTTTCATTCCATTATCTTTAAATTTCTCCTACATTATACAATTTATCTTAATACTCTTTCAATATTTTTATCTTTAAAAATAAATGTGCTCAATACTCTCTCCCATCTACATGTCCAAATCCTTGTATCATTTTTGTCTTTTCCTTATATCTAAGATGCTGTTTTATCAAATAACAATAAGCTCCCTTTAGCCTTATCCATACATCTTTTATATTTTACCTAATTCACTTACCTATTTTTTTCTTATCTCTCGTAATTATACATTTGCAGTATATTTTCTACACATTTATTCCATTTTTTATATAATTACATGTAAATAAATTAATTTTTTTACACCACTCTATGCTATCGAAATCCTTATTTTGTGCTATCATATCTAATATTCCCAGACTAGTTTCATCCTTATGGCTTTCATCAGTGAGGAGCTTTGGATCTTGGAACAGTGTACCTAGACTTAAAGGTCTAATGCATCTTCTTTCTAACAGCTATCATCTAGCTCTCTATTTTACTATCATGCTATTAACCTAAAGTAATAAACATTATAAATGTTTTTGATCTTAATCAACTTGTTTGCATAATCATATAGATTTGAAACCAGTTCAGTTTTTATATATTATGGTGGTCTTAGTTTTTTTTTTATCTATTAACTTTATATATTGTAAAATATTTCTTGCCCACTGTGATTATTATTCTCATCACATAATTCGATTAAATGTTATTTTAATAATTTATATTGTAACTTTTAAAGATTTTTAATTTCCTTGGATTTCTCACATTAAAAAAAGCCTTGAATGATAGAAAATCTTTATATGTCATCTATAGCAGTGTTTCTCAGACGTTCATGGAAAAATTTTATTGGGTCATGAAAAATGTGCTTAATTTTGAATGAAAATAAATTTATTAATGTGCCTCCAATCTCACGCAGGTTCCGACATATCATACAATTTGTGCCGTTAGTCAGCTTCACAAAATGATAAATTTTTAAATAATTAGCAGTTTTTAATTTTTTTTTTTAAGATGCATAAAATAAAAAATTCAATGATATATTTTTTAGTTATTTATTATAATGAGATTAACATATAATAGAGAAACCAGTAAAATTTAAATATTATTTTAAAAAAAAAATTTTTTAATAATTTGTAATGATAAGAAAACAAGTTGGAATTTTAGTAAATTCTTCAAATGAAAGACTTTGTTTCTTTAAGTAAACCCAAAAAAGTTTTTTTTTGTTGTATTAAAAAATTACACAAAACAAAATAATCCTGTCTTAAAATCATACGACCGTTAGAGCAAAGCTGGAGAAATAGGCTTTTAAACAGCTTTGGTATGCATTTTTTATTCATTATAAAATTATAAATTTAACAAGGATTTAGTGAATATAAAGGTTAGAATAAATATTTTTTAGCATTTAACAAAGTGAACATAAGGAGTCAAGATACATTATTTCATTTTTTAAATAAGAGTTTAACTTCTTAAGAAAAATCGAATGAAACGGAAATTGAGAGCTCATCAGAAGAAAGTCTTTCTTCATTAAACATTATAAATATCTGTGCTGTGGATTTATTATTTAGCCTAAATCTATAAAACAAGATGTACATCCAGTCTAGTGATGTCATGAAACCATCAAAGATGTTACAATATCTGAAGTCAAAACATTCAGAATTAGAAAAGAAAAGGGAATATTTTGAACATAAAAAGCAAGAATTTGCTTTACATTAAAAATATTTAAATAAACTTTTGTTCAGAATAAATCTCTATTAAAATGTTCCATTTGGTAGTACTTCACATTGCTAAAACCAAAAAATCATTTACTACCATGGAAATTTTGATAAAACCAGTTTTATTAGATGTTACAAAATGTTTGAATCACCGGCTGCTGATAAAATCAGATTGATACCTCTTTCTAATGATACTATTTGAAGGTGAATTGCTATATTGTTATAAAACATAGAATACCGGCTAATAAACAAGATTAAGGAGCCTTGGATCTAAAAGCACTGAATCGGCAGTTTTGCCTCTATATAATTATTAGATGCTAATGAAATATAATCTCTACTTCCAGATTAGTTTTTGTGTTTTGCCTTTGTCAGTGAAGGTTTACACAAAGTTAGAATTTCTGCAGATGTACATCAGCAGCCATCTTTAACTCAACGCTTTTCACGCTAATAGTTTGGAATTAAAAAAATTATAAGATTTTAAACCTAAACGAATTTAGTTGTATAGATCTGACTCCAGATCAGTAACTATATAAACCCTGAGGTTTTATTTCCTAAAGTAATTGTGTAGATCTGATATCAAGTTAGTGACTATTTATTTCAAATATACTAATTAATTTTAGATCTAATTCAGACTATTAGCTCGCTAATAGAAAAGAAGTTGAAATTAACTGCTGAATGTGTAACTGCCGTGGTTGCAGCTTTAAATCTTAAGTTCTTATTAGTAAAGGTAAAAGTCAGGAACTGATCTGGAGATGAGAATTAAATTGAATTACTGTTCGTTAACCACTGTTTACTCAAGCTTATGATAGATGCAGTTAATAAAGATAGGAGGTCTGATCTTGCTGTATTTTTTGATTTAAAATCTTTAATAAAATATCATTGTTTGTGTGTATGAAATTTATTTCTCAGTATTGTTAAGCCATGACCGACAAATGCGTAAATGATTCCTGGATCTCGTTTTAGTGGATTTGTGTAAATGTATCCTGGCAATATGCATTCTAGCAAAGCCACTAGATTCTCTTAAAAGCACTTTGCCTTTACTTTTCGATTAATCTATTTTATTATATCAATTTTAACAAACGTAACTTCATTTTTATATCTGTTTTTTTTTTTTTAAAGATGTGGAAGCTGAAAAAAGCATTTAGAGTTACAATATTATGGTGGAAATGGCCCTGGATAAAAGTAATCTATTGTGAATTTTTTTGATTGTATTTTCTTAACATATTTTTTTACTTATTTGTTTATTTTTATTCTTTATAATGAATTATAGCTTGGAGAGGTAACAAATGAAGAGAAAGAAACAAATGCTTTCGACAACGAGGTGAGTTAATTAGTTTTTCCATAAATGATTTTGCTTTGCTTTTTCATCATTTTTACTAAATTAATTTTATCATAGGCAATGCGGTACCTGACTTACGCATTATATCCTATTTGCATTTGTGGTGCTATTTATTCATTAGTTTTTGTTTCTTATAAAAGGTAAATAAATAAATTTAACAATGTTTGAAAAAGTATGTCTATTTTCTTTCAATTTGAAATTTTAATGATCTTTTTATTTTAATTTTTTTTGTAATGAAGCTGGTATTCATGGTGTATACAAAGTCTTGTTAATGGTAAGTTGGTTTATGATATAGTACTTCGTCTTTATTCTGTTTTAAAAAATTTATTCAAGATTAAGTTATGCTGATAATAAGACCAGGTAGATGTTAATACATCCGAGTTTTATTACTGTATTTTTTGTATCTTACATATATTCTAATAATTTTAATAAGCCTGTTAATAAATTATACCTATTAAATATGTAGTGCTGAGAATATATAAATTTATTCATAGTGATGCTAAGCCCAAATGCATATACCACAATAACCATTCACAAGTCATTTTAATTAATTTGTAAAACATCTCCCTCTTTCTCACATCAATGTGAATTTATTAATTAAGAGAAAAAATAGTTCACTTTTATTTAACTACCACAATGTTTGTGTAGTGAATAAATTTGTCATTAATGCTGAAAAGGGATCAACATTTATACTGGTGGTGATGTTCTTGAAATATGTAATAGCTATAATTAATTTGTGGATTTATTGAAATTATTAGCATTGCATCTTCATTATTTATTGAAATTTTATACTGGTGTGATTAATAGTTGTGGCAATCTCCGTTTATATAAAGGTTCAATACGTTCACATGTCAATGATTGATTTATGTATATGATAAACTTAGTAGTTAGGTAAAAGGGGCACTTTTAAAAATTTATTAAATGATTCCAATAGAGTCTGATTTGTTAATGGTTATTATGATATTTACATTCTGAATTAGCTTTTCTATGAATATTATTACTTTTATATATATATTGTAACGGTATGAAAAGTGGAGCTGCTTTAACCTAACCTAGAGATGCAGGTAGAGGGGTTCGAACCTCACCTACTCCTCCAGATTGCTACTAAGTGACTTACTCCCCAAACCTCACTAGAATTTATTCTTAATGTATGCCTGGTGATCAGGGAGAGATAAGCCCACAAAATGAATTTTAACAAGTAGATATATATAATGACCAGAATTATATGTGTGTGTCACACAGAAAAGCAAACAATACTACAAAATTTTAATGATAATGAATGACAGACAAAAGAAACTCTTATTAATTATGCTAGCAAGATTCTACAAAGATTCACTGATTGAGCTACAGGCTATTACCCTATAACCATGTACAGACAGATATGAAAAATCCTTTCTTTGTAATGATAATGATAGACAAACATTTATATTATAAATTTTCTTAAAAATATTTCCAGCCAATGGATGGGTTACATAAAAATCAAGAGAGAGAGACATGATTCATTAACTCTATGGATAGGGAACATGGGAATAAATAAGTGGTCAAACTCAACTAAACACTTTGGACAGGTTTAAATCACAGCCCTCTACTAATGATTAAAAAAAATGAAATAGTGACCCCAGCAGAAATTTCCAGCTATGATTGAAACATTTCAATAATATTTTGAGAAAGATTTAAAAAACAAATATAGATATACAATACTGTGCACTAAGGTGATAGCATATTGTGGGCTGTGAAACTTGAGACATAACAACAACCAAGAGGTTAATACCGGATAGCCCTCCATCTCCAAACTGGGTTAGAGAGAAATGGAATTCGATCGCTGACCGCGTGATCCGAATTCAGGCAGGAGTTTTATTGCTTATGTCCAGTTATGTATTCTTATACATATAAATATTCTGAAAGAGATGAGATCCAATTTCATTAATCTTCATTGTGATCCCAAAGCAAATATATTAGCCTATGTAGACTTTGTAAAAGATTGGCTGAACACATGCTGAGACGCTCACAGATCAACCCAGAAAGCAATATAATACAAATACGGTGAAACGACCTTTAAATTTTTTTAAAAAACGCTTTGCGAAATATATAACGTTACGAAAGTCTAACCAAACAGAAAATCTATTATACTATAATAATTCTTACTTTCCCTTCATAAACTTGAGATCACTTATATAAAAAAGGGTGGATATTTTAATAATTAGCCATAGTTTAACCTGTCTACCCATAGAGTCAATATGTAATTCAAAACATAATTAAATATAGTCGAATGTATACTCAAAAAGAATAAATATAAATGCTTATTTTATTTTTCGTTCTTCAAAAATAGGATTATACATTCGTAACTCTTCCATTGACTAAAACAAGAAAAAATAACATATAATAAAAATAACATTGATAGGGATCTCCCTTTAGAATCTTTAATAATTAAAAGTGATTTTTAAGGAGAGGGGATTTGCGCTTTATGCGTTTTGCTTTCTCTCTTTTCTTTCTTTAAAAATAAAACATATACATAAAATGAAATATTTAATTATAGGTGTATAATGGCGATCAAGTTTAGTGAAGCATTTTTCACTTAAAATTAATAAAAGTCATTGTCACCATTATACACATCATATCCACACCAATTAAAATATTAATAAAAATAAATATAGAATATTATGGGCATGACATACGTATATAATTTCCAATATATATACATAACAACATAAATCTAGATTGAATTTGCAAATTACAAAGAAGTTTTTTTGTTAATTTATGTGATAGTTACCGGTAACTAGATAGGGTGGGTCAAGATGGGTTCATTTGATGTTTCTAGCAGGTCTTCTCGGTTCTTCAAATTGTTTTCATGTTTTGAAGGCAGATATTCATGGATACAGGGCAGGCACTTTAGTTCTCTGGCTGGCTCACATGGTTACAACTCCGGTCTCAGGAACAGATAAGGAGAGCGAAGGCAAAGAGATTACTCCCGCATTTTCACAGAGCAACAATTTATATATATGCTGAAGAAATAGATTATGGCTTGAAATAAGTACAGCAAGCAAGATTTCACAATGTTGTCAAATTTTTCAGCAAACTTCTTCCAGCAAAAATTCTTAATATCAAACCTTCAGCAAAGGTTACAGCAAGCATAAGACCGAGAACAAAAGAAAAATTCTTTATTTATACTCTTTTTCCAATTATATTTTTGATCTACTCATTAGTAGCGATTAATGCCCATTATTTGAAATTTTCCCCGTTATCTATTATTTTATCTAATTAAAAAACATGTTTTATAAAATTAAATTCCTTTTCTTAATGAATTCTATTTAATTAAGAAATTTACCTTATCTATTTCTGCCATCAATATTTTAAAAATAGTTGCAAATAAAATTTTAAACTTTCTATATTTTATTTCATTAACTTCTTAAAATAATTTCCTTTATCAACTTATAACTATTTGTGCAGGTCCTTATTTATTTTAGGAAAGAAACATACCTTCACTGTGGTTGGACTTAGGATCTTAGCTGGTCCACAGTGAATGGTGAAGCCAGCATAGATATATATTTGCATATATATGCGCAGCTTCAATATATATATAAAGGATTGGGCCTTGTGGTATAAATGTATGCATTTTCCTGTCATGCCCATGATCTGGTCTTTGGATCCTGACTGGATAAACTGAAGGTTTCCCCCTGGTAACTGGCAGTAGTCAACTCAACTACCCATTCATTATTAATCAATAAGTAAACATCTAGTTATTTATAGCTAAAGGCTAAAATGAAACCGGAAAGCCTTCATTCACTGCCATTCTGATGATTAATGCCTTCTCTGACATTGTTCTCTGGTTAGGGGCTGTTTAAAATATATAATTAATATAAAACCATTACAAGAAAATAAGTAATAAATAAACATATCTCTAGAGATTGTATATATTTTGCAGGGTAAAATTTTATTTTGGTAAATCTAGCAGACTTTCAAGTTACCATGTTGTGACAATCAATAGAAATTGGATTATATTCTATTTAAATTGCAAATATGGTGTTCTGTACCAAAAGTATGCTAGGCTTTATTAAAACAAAATTTTACTCCATAAAGAATATAATCCCTAATATTTGTTTGTTTATATTCACATGTAACAGGTGAGATGCCTGTTCAAACCCTTCTAATGTTTGAAAATTCCATTGCAATAAGAAAACAGACATTCGATCACTTGAGATATTTATGCCAAATTAATTTAAATCAACTGATCAAACATTCGTTCATTTGGCTGAAGCTATTCAATATAATTTTCTATACAGTATAAAATTTTCGAGTATAATAAACAATCATTTTTTTATTCCAAAAAAATGCAGTTAAAAATGGCGCTAAAGAGCCATCTCATTTTATTATGTATATTAGACGACATAATTATTATCATTATATTTTTATATATGTAATTTTTTTAAAAATTAGCTTGAACAAAATAATTTTTTTCTTCGTTGAATCACAAATCGAAATTAAAGGTCACATGATCTATAACATTTTCCCGCATCTTCGGTAATAATTGAAATCTTGATTTATTGAAAGATTGAAATTCTAAATGCCTTCAGTTCTACAATAACATTCAAGTCTCTTTTAAAATATACTTTTTCTTTAAAGTCATATCTGCAATTTTGTTGTTCAATGTTGTTAACTTAATTTCAAACATTTGAAATGTAAATGAATTTTCCATGTAATAATATAGACAAAATTTCAGCTATGCTGTGACCAAGTAACAACCAATTAAAACAGATAGAGTAAGCTGAACTCATGTGATCTAGCAATAACAATAATATTTCAAACCAATTAAACATCACATGACATCTGTTCAGTTTCGATGTATTATCAAAATACATTGTTCAAAAAAGTGAAAGCCATAAACTGGAAACTAATCTGGGGATATTTGGATAGGACAGCACTGGATAAGGACTTTTTAAGCACTACCATATGGCATCTGTTGATTACTAAAGCTTACACCAGATGGCATAAAAGTAGTGAGAACAGTAGAATAATGAACAGCAAAATGTACGCAAATGATATCTGCTGATCATAAGATGTCTCATTGGTTTTGTACCAATTCTAGCCAAGAATAAAGATGCCTGAATTAAAGTCATCCTAATATATAGAAATTGAATTGGTTTCTGATCTATGTAACTATGCAAGTAAATAGCTTGGATTGTAAAAATTAACAAATTTTCTAATTTAGACTGGTAGCCTGATAATGTAAAAAATGGCTGCTAGAGGAAAAGTGGATTAGATCCAAAAGATTCAAGTACATAAGCTCGTCACTGATGAAAGCCATAAGCTAGAAACTAGTTTGGGGATTATTTGGATAGCATAATACTGGATAAAGATTTATAAAGTGCTAGCATCTAGTATCTATTGATTATTAAAGCTTACACTAGATGGCGTAATTAGTAATGAATAGCAAAATATAAATAAAATGACAAGTGATAATATTTATCTGGGCCCCATTAAGCCAAAAGTGGGACCACTTTTAGCTTAATATTCTAACTAATAAAATGGTATGAATTAGTCATAATTAATATGTTTGAAAATTTAAAATGTAACAATTTTGAATTTTTACAAAACAATCAAGTTTTTGCGGCAGTGGGTATATATATTAATTTAAAGATTTTTATGGATTAAAAAATTTAAGTATTGAATTGCAATATAACCAGGCAACAGTCAATTAAAATTGCCAATGCAAGCTAAAACTACATTATCTAGTAGTAACAATACTATTTATCTAAACTATATTAAGTCAAAAGTATAACTGCTTTTAGAATTATATAAAAAGTATGGGAATTGTTCTGAATTTAAGTTCTCTACCTGTGTTACAGAGTAATGAAACTCTGATTAGGATCTGTAATCTTTCCTGATGCCAAGTTGAACAATAAATTGCCAACTAAAATGTAAATGAAGACATCATCTTCAATGTCTTTCAGTTACATAATGCCTTGTTTGGATTGGTGCGGTGATAAATGGCTGGTTCTGGAGCTCAAGTTCCATGGATCATGACTTAGTTCTTTCACTTTTCTTGTGAACTCGTGAGCAGTAAACCCATTTGAATGTTATATTGGAGAGAAAAAGATTTGGTTTCCAGAGAGGAAAAAGTACCCAAGGTATTATCGATGTATTAAAACAATTGCAGAGAAATGTATTGAAAAAAATAAATTAATTGGTATATTTTGTGGATTTGGAAAAACAATTAGGTGGGGTAACTTAGAATAAACATATGATCATTTTAAAAAATAATGGAATTTTTTTGGAAAGATAATAAAAGTCAAATTGGAGAATAATAAGTCTAAAAAAGTAAGTTTGTAAAGAGAAGTTAGCAAATGATACTGCATGTCACTTATGCTTTTTAATCTTTATTTAGAAAACATGTTAGATAAATATTTAAACAATGGAGGAGCTAATAATTGGAAGTAGAATAATAAAATATATAAGATTTGGTGATGATATGACTCTTACAACTGAAAATGAAAAGAATTTCCAAAATATGTTGAATAAATTGGAGAAAGGATAATATGGAATATTGAATGAAGATTAATGTTAAGAAGATCACATATTTATAAATAAAAAAAGAATATAAAAACAATAGAAGTTCATATTCATGATAATATAGTTCAGCAGGTGAATGGATTTAGATATTTGGATATTTAATTAAGGGAGAATGGAAGAAATGAAGTTGAAGTTAAAGAAAAATAGCATTGACAAAGAAGACATTTATTAAGAGAAAGAAAATATTTTGTGGACCTTTGAAGAGAGAATTAAAGAAAAGATTAATTAAATGATATGTGTGGAGTGTATTATTGTATGATTGCGAAAGTAGACACTGAGTAAAAGAATTAGAACCAGTTGAGAGGTCTTTGAGATGTGGACATAGAGAAGAATGAAGAAAATTAGTTGAATGAGTAAAATGACAAATGAAGTTTTGGAAAGATTAAATGGAAAAAGAGAATTGATTGAGGAAATTAAATGTAGAAAAAGAAACTGGACTGGGCATATACTAAGAAGAAAAGTTTAATTAAGGATGTTTTGGAGGAAATGGTGAATGGAAACAAGAAAGGACAGAGAAGATTGACTGTGCTGGGTGATAGAAGAAATATATGGAATTGGAGACAGACAATGAACAGAACAGAATAGAGAAATGAATGAATTGGTTGTGTGATTGATTAAGTGACCTCATGCAATTTAACGTTACAGCAAGAATGATGGACTTAAGATCTAAGTGTTTCTAGATTTATTTATAATATAGGAAAGTTTTAAAAAAAACATTTGTTCGCTCTTTCCGACAGAACTGTTGTGCTCAGTTTGTAATTTTAGTACTCAGTATCGCCTTAACTCGTTAACAGTTGTCCATACAATTACTTTAAGATCATAATGTAAAAAGGCCAAAGAAGCTTCTCAATAGGGAGGAGAACAAGGATGTATATCTTAAAACTGTTAGATAGATTATCATGAAATTAAGTGTTGGTATTCACTTAAAGAATATAACCTCAGGAGACAATGGATGGATGGAGTATTTTTGGTAAAAATAATATTAAAAGGAAATATGCCTATGTGTTTGAAATGGACGTTTTTAATAGATGTATTTTACCAATCCTTATTTATGAATCTGAGGCTTGGACGCTTAACAGAAGAGCAATATACAGAATTCAGAGCACTCAATAAAGTATGAAGAGATGTATGTTGAGAATTTAATAGGAAAGGATCAAAATATATGGGTGAGAGAACAAACAGATGTTTTATATCATTGAAAGAATTAAGAGACTGAAATGGAGGCAAGATGATAATAGATGGATGGTTGAAGTCTTAAATTGGATTCCAAGAGATTGTAAACAATGTAGAAAGAGATTGCATGAGAGATGTATGGATGAAATAAGGAACAAAGCAAAACTCTTCATACAGTATCGCCACCCTGTGCTAACCAGAGTAATCAATGAATGCTGTATGGAGAGTTTTGCTTTGTTTATAAACAGTTATGTGCTAGTATAAGATAGTGATCATGTGATGCTTAATGAAATAAGGAAGTGTGCTGCAATGATGTGGAGAAGTGATGTTGGAGATTAGAGAAACCGGATTAAATTTGAAGAGATATTCATCCTGCAGTGATTTGATAATAGTTGAAAATGATGTTGATGATGATGAAACTTATCAAATGAATAATTAGTAATTTTTATTAATATATCTATCTAAAATGGATAGTGTCTAACAACATTGGTATTTATAGATCAAGTTTTACGAGTATTTTACTCGACAGAAAGGCACAATATATGAAACTTTTAAAATGGTGGTACCACCAGATTGCCAGAGTTAGAGAGATTGTCAGATTAATATAATTATTAGAGTGTAGTTTTGTGGTCGTTTTTCCTCATCTATAGAGTCGAAGCAGTATTAAAGGAGATTGATATTTCAGTCTACATTATAATATCTTTGAAAATTGTAAATTATTAACGAGTCTAATCTTTGGTGAGAAAGAAGTACACTTAGTTTTAATTATATTGCAGGGAGACAAATGATTCGATAAGTGATGGGTATTATGGGAACAAAAAACATAGAACTTTGGATGTAGGGGCGGAGCTTTCAAATTTGCAATTAATTAGAAATTACATTTACATTTCATTTTATAATAGAAGTCTATAGAAATACTATTTCATTCATTTCTCAAGTTTATACTTGATGCATTTCTACTTTATGTAGGGTGACATGAGTTTATTTGACTAATAGTAGTATTCCAAGACTTTTTAATGTGTACAAAATATCTAATAGGCCACATAGTAATTGGGCTGTTTTCAATATGATTAAGCTCTTGATGAGCACCTTTTTGAATTATTTTTTTTTACGGGCTGCATATTTGTGAGGTTGTGGTTTCCCGCTGCACATTATTTTCAACAATAGATTGCATCACAATGTAAGATCATACAGACAAATTTGTATCTAGTTCTTGCATAATTTTATATAAGTAAGTTTCCTATTGCTATTTACATACAGAATGTGTGTTGCTAATTGATTGGAGAGCACTGTATGAAGCACAACTGGTTTATCTCATCAGTTATGTCTTCCTACAACTTAACATCTATTTACAGATGTTATATATTTTGCATGAAAGCATTTTAAGATAACCAAACAAAGGAATATCAGGATAAGAAATAGTATTTAATTATTAAATGTGATATGTTGGACAATACCATCATCTATGAATGAATGTTGAATGTATAGAAAATTTAATTTAAACTTTCCAAATACAAACAACTTGTTAGTAATAACACACAAATAGACAACACAGGTTAGTAATTACACTGTGCATATAAGCCAGCAACACCTTGAAGAAGAGTGGAGAATAATACTACTTGAAACGTTGTGTAATTACTAACCTGTGTTGTCTATTTGTGTGTTATTAGTAACAAGTTGTTTGTATTTGGAAAGTTTAAAATTTTCTATACATTCAACATTCACTTATAGATGATGGAAATAGTCCAACATATCACAGCTAATAATATATCATCATCATTAACTGTCAGACAAATAGTATTTAATTATTATCATTATCAGAGATAGTTTGCCATTTTTTTAATTCTAAAAGGTACAAATTTGGAGCCTTTTACATCATTAAAATATTGCTTAATATAGTTTTGAAGGCTTACTCAGTTTTGCACATATTTAATAATTACAACAGCAAAAAATTTTGATTAATCTTAAGATATTTTGCTTCTTCCAATTCAGAAAATATAAAAAATTTTGACTTTTAAATCTTTTTGTCTTTGATATTAGCACATTGATTATTAATAGCATTCCAAGACTTTTTAATATATGCAAACTATTAGTCATATGATGATCAGGACCTATCGTAATGAAGATTGCAAAGAGTTTTATACTAAAGAGACTTGGATGGTGCTAAAACTACTCAAGCAGGGGGGAATTTTATGAAATATATTAGCTATTGTTTGTTTTGTTATATTTCATGATTGAACGTTAAAATATATAAATGATGAGTTATTAATATAGATTTCATTAACGAGTTATTACATGTCACATTTCTTTTTATGATGTTTATTGATTTTTTTTTTAATATTAATCAGTACTGCTTGAGAGACAGTACATCACGAATGATTGTCTGAACGTTTGTGATGATGGTAGTAATAATTATATGTTGGATTAACGGCAAATAATTCTATAAGTAAATCCACTGTGATTAGTCATTGTTCTTTTGAGAAGCCACTCACTAACCTGACTTTAGGAAAAAGTGAAAAAATCGGGACCCTTATAGATAAGTATGAAATATCTACTGACTGTTGCCTTTGACAGGATAATCTAATTGGTTAGAGCATAACTTAAATTCAGTATTCGTAAATCTAAATGTTCAGCTTTGATCCCACTCTAGTACTACCATTGGTCAGGCCAGCAACACCTAAAGAAGTGAGGAGAATAATAATAAAATTCGAAACATTGTGTTAGATGCTAACCTGTGCCTATTACTATCAGTTGAATATATTTGAAAATTTTAAATAAAGTTTGAATTTGTCTAAAGACATTTAGCAATTAATATTAGATGATGAAGTGGAGTTGGGCTGGACATATTGCTAGAAGAGATGATAATAGATGGGCAATTGAAATCTTAAAGCGGATTGCAAGAGATTGTAAAAGACCCAGAAAGAAACCGCATGTGAGATGGATGGATGAAATAAGAAAGTGCGCAGGCATGATATGGAGAAGAGAAGCTAAAGATCGGAGATGGATTGAACTTGTAGAGACCTTCATCTTGCAGCGGATTGATAATGGTTGATGATGATGATGATTAGATGATGGAAGTAGTCCAACATATAATTACTAATATGCCATGGATTTTAATTATAACAGTAAATTTTGGGGCAATTATTGATTCATCTTTTAAGGATGGGATGCATTTTTATCAAAAGAATGGTCATTTATAATTGGTTGTCTTATATGATCAGTGTAGCAGTGACTTGGTAAGTGATCTAATGTCTACTATCAGGTTGGATCTGTAAAGGAAACTAACCTTTTGTACTGTTAATTTACTACTACTATTTTAAACTTCTTTAGCATTTATTTATAAACTTCTAAATTATTCGTTCACATTGAATGTATCATGTATTTGCAAACTGCACATTTTTTATAATTTTTTTTTTTTATTATTTTGATTAAAGTGTTAAATGTCTTTTGCGCATAATTAGTATAGTTTAAATCATAAAATGGTAAATAAATGCTGATAGTAATTACTAATATATCCTCTATTTATTTTATAGGAGTATATGCATTTGGTTTTCTATTTATGCTTCCTCAGTTATTTGTAAATTATAAAGTAAGTATTAATTGTAATATATTTAATGTGTATAAGCTGCTTCACAAAAGTCATGTAGTTATTTACTTACACTCAGGGGTCGGCAAACTGTGACTCGTAAGCCAAATGTGGCTTTTTGATCCTAATCTTGTGGCTTTTTTATCATGATAAGTAGAAATGCGTTTTTTTTTTTATTTTCTCTTGTAATTTGTAAATAAATATTTTGATGATTCTAAGAAAATAAAAATAATAATTATTGTATATGACGAATATTTAAATATTAGAAATTTGTGAATAAATAAAACTGTCAAAAGTAATTTTTTGTCTTTATTTATTTTTTAAGAGAATATTTATTTTCGTTAGGATGTATGTAAATTCTCTTATATTCTATTACTTAAATAAATGTTCACATATATTCCCAGCCATCCAGAAATTGGTATTTTTTCATGAACATCTTTTTCACTTCTTGGCTCTTCAAGTTTAAAAGTTTGCTGACTCCTGACTTATACCACTGAAGAAGTGGGCATTTCTAATCAAAAGCTAATACTAATACCATATATCCATTATATCCTTAATACATTTTAAATATACTAAGTTGTAATTAATATTTTCCAATTTCTCTGAATGAATGATATTTTTATTGCCTTTAATTTATCATCCTACTTAATTCTATTCAAAATGTGATAGCGAATGGTTAAAGTAACAGATTAAAAGTTAGAAATAATAATAATAAAAATCTAAAAATGAAGTATCATTATAATAAGCAAACTTTATTAACAGGGATAATATGAAAACATACAGAAAGATGAACTCATTTCGATCCTTGTGGTGATCGATAGCAGATGCATGGTGATTCTCTGATGTAGATAACCTTTATGCATCAGAGCTGTAAGAAGATGATTGCTAGAGATTGGCAAACTCAATAGCAGTGATTGCGGTCTGATGGTGTTAACTGGAATTGGTATTTTTTATCAGTGTGAAGGTGGCAGTTTTTACAGGCATCTTGGACGCAACAGAGCCTTTGAGATGATTGCTTTGTAGAGGCCAATGATGGCCTGAAATTTAGAAGAGCTTTTTTCCAATGACTAAGATCTTGCAGCATTCATTAACAAATGGTCTTATAATATGCGATATGTCTCCGGAGGAGGCAGCCCTTTATCAGGTTTTTTGGATACAACAGAATGATTGCTAAAATATAGAGATTTTGATAGCAGTGATGATGATCCGCAGTACATGATCTTTAGCAGTAAGTGTTAGTTCTCTGAACAGGATTTTATAAGTTTTGTAGTAGCAAAAATCGCTGGAGTGTGCGGTTGCTAATATCTGTCGTTATTGATATTTAATGGTTGCTGTTATTGAACAGCTTTTTCTAATACTTTCATAATTCCTTAATGGAGTGCCGTGTATGGTTTAATGCAGTGGTAATCAGATTCTGCAACATACTATCCTCTGATCATTTTCAATTTTGGCATTTCATTACTTGAACTACTTACGATTTTCTAAGCACTAATTCTTTATTTATGGTGATAAACTCCAGTACATATGCTTGTAGTGTTTGTAAAAATGACAGACATGTTTGTGCACTCCAGAAAAACTAGAATTTGTTCGAGTGGTTGTTTTTAGATCGCGCTCTTATAGCTGAGGAATTTAATTAGTGCATTGACGTAATGGCGATCGACAATTCCTAGAAATATTTGCTAATTACAAATGTTTCTAGATAAGAGACGTTACCTTATTGGTCAGTGCAGTGATTGATCGTTGCAGTTGTCAGAGAGTGATAGGAACACTGGGTAATAACATCTAGCAGTGTAATAGTAGAGAGCAGTCACGCAGTAGCAAGTTGCAGACCATTCGTATGGAGAGTATCCGCTTGCAGACCATTTATTGGAGAGCAGTCGGTGCAGACCATTCGTTGGAGAGCATCCGTGGCTGAACTTCGTTGCAGACCAATTCGTTGGAGAGCTTCGTTGCAGACCAATTCGTTTGGAGAGCTTCGTGGCAGACCAATTCGTTGGAGAGCTTCGTTGGAAAAGAACAGCATGGGAATTGTATAACGTTATTTGCTGACCGCACTGTATGACTTGCAGATATAACATTGGCAGTCGTAAGTGCGGATAGAACAATGCTAACTGGATTTTTCAGTAATTCTGAAGCATCTTTGATCTTTTTGTACGCATTTGACTCTACTACTTCTTCTTGTCCTGTAAATCTTGAGTTTATGTTGATTGCTTTTTAATGATTCTTCTGAACTCCTTGATGTGTTTTTTTTGTTTTTACATTCTGTTCAGCAGCAGAGAGGCGATTCAGTGGTCAGTCATGATAGGAGTAATTTTTAAAGTAAATACAAGATTAATTGACCAATCAAAAGCCTAATTAATTATCCACCATAATTTTATTATTCACAGTTTTTCAGTGAAATCTTTTCAAGAGAATCAAATTATTTTGAAGTATACATAATTAAAGAAAAAAAAAGTTCTAACAAACAAATATGCTTTGACTCCTTTAAGGTAAAACATCACAAACTTAATTAGATCACTATTAGTGTATATACATGCAATTAAATTGTATGACTTATTATTTTACATAGAGGCAAAACTTAATACAGTAACACCACTCAGTGCAAGCCAGAGTAATCAATGGATGCTACTGTATGAAGAGTTTTGCCTCTGGGTAAACCGTGTTTGTAAGCATAAAGAATGGTAACCATGTGATGTTGAATGGTTTAATTTTGTTTTAATAAACCTACTTTAGCAAGTCAAAAGTATACTTACTACAGTTATATTTTTATTAGGAGTGCATTGACACATCTGCCTGTTTTGGTTATTCCGAGAGTCTGGCTAAAATCATTAAATATCCATTTGCTTCTCAGAAATGAATAGGTAACTGGATCAGCCACAGATTGGCCAGCTGGAAAAGTTACTAAATTTGTTTGAGAAATTCTCATTTAATTAAACAAACTTCAGCTAATTCTATTTGACATCGGATTATATGTAATATAGTCTAACGGTTTATATATATGTATATAATGATATTACATTCATTTTAACTTATGTTTGCTATAGAATTTTTCACAATGTGTTTCAAGTAGCAATGATCCTTGTAATGTAGACTAATACCTTATATATATATATAATATTACTAATATAGAATTTCAACTTACACCCGCTATAGAAATTTTTACCGCCTTTTAAGCGGTAGTTTCATAATCTGTTGATAATATAAATTATTATTGGTTTCTTTTCAGCAAATATTGCTGCTTGATAAATCGTAAACATTTCTGTAGAAGAAATTATAATTAATGTTGATATATGTCAAGCATTGGTGGCCTAGTGGTTAGCATAGCTGCCTTCCAAGCAGCTGGCCTGGGTTCGCTTCCCGGTCAACGCATTTGACACATGGAAAAAAAAAACATTATTATATAATTAAGTGATGTTCAGGGAATCCTATGCTAATCTGGCAACAAAAGTCGCTCAGCACTGGTACATGTGCAACAGGGTTAAGAACAATTCTGACCACAAATCGATATTTTTAGACTGTGAAAATAAACTCGGCCATACCTTTGAACCTATAACAGCCAGCGTGGTATGTTTGGAATGCAAATGATGCAAGGTAAAAGAAGCCTGTCATATGACCAATAATCTGAATGCCATCAACAAAAAAGAATTCTGTTTCCCCCTTTCTATAAAATGGACCGTTTAAACCAACTGATTTACATATTCTTTAAATTGCACTATCTGCCTCTACTTAGCAGCTGTATTGCTATGGTATTGTTTTAGAGATATCGAAAGCATGCTTAGCATATATCCTAAGCTTATAAACATTCCAGTTTAAGCTTTTTTTATTTTTTCTCTTCCAAAGCAATTATTCCAAATTACATATTTATGTATATATCAACAGAATTTACCTTCTAAACTGGTGATTTATATTTTTTTTTAAAAAAAAAAAGGAAAAGTGTTCAATAGAAAATAAGGGTTATGTTCTAACACATATATATTGAATCCATACACACATTAACACTTTTCATAACAATTAATAAATGATTGACCAAAATTAATAATTAATTGTTATCTTCTTAACCTATAATCCAGATTTATTAAACTTTGGCTGTTAACCATATAAATGTCCATGATATGTGTATGTACAGGAGATAGAGGCATGTGCGTGCATATGCATGTGAAACTGAGTTAACTATTTTAAAATTCGCAAATATGTTTTTTAAAAAAACGCACAAAATAAAATAGTAGTCTTTAGTATAATAAGTGAATACTGCATTATTTGTTTGGTTTTAATGGATTCTTAGAAAAAAGTTGTAGCTGGGATTATTTTTCATCATTTTTTTTGGTCTTTACTTGAAAAATTTAATCAATTGCCTATTAATTTCGGTATGAAAAGTGTTTTTAAGCCTGGTCTCTTATTTTAATGTATGCTAGCACCGTAAAACTGCTTTCCAAATTCTCATAGATTAAATATCAAAACAATATTTATTTTTAGACTAAAACTAAATTTTACCCACAGTGAGCAAATTAAGACCATATCATTAATCAAGGAGATCTAAGATCATCATCATTTATGTGATTCCATTTGCTGGGCACCCTAAGCAAAAATAATATAACAAGCATAATTTTTATATAATAATATTGGACATTAGCAAAATCAGACTGCTAAGACATATGTTTAAACAGATGTACCATTAAATGTATTTTATCACTTATTAGGAAAGAAGAGTATTAATAATTCATAATTGAACGGGGGGGGGGGTAAATGTCATTAAAAAAGATGTTATTTGATATTACGGAAATCTTCATTATATCCTTGTTGTCAATTATGAAAAGAGCCCTTCCTTAAATTACACTTGCCACGATCATATTTACTAGTGGTTATATTTTTATTATTCATTAGTCCTAGGGGACTTAGAAAAATTAATTTGTCATCATAAGTAATTTGGTTATTTATTTGAATTTATATTGGCCTTATGGATAAGATCATCTTTTGTCTTGCTTAGATTGTGGGTATCAGTTGTGAGAGATGCTTTCTTATATGTATGTGTGAGTGAATTCATGGCCTGAATGCCTAGATATGGTTGTGCAGTGATATTTAGCTACGGGTGAAGGATAAAAATCACATTATCTGCCTTGAAAGTGGTGTATGAGCCAAGCGATATTATATATTCAAAGCACTATATTTTTATTTTATTGTGATCATTATCACATGTTAGAAAAATTGAACCAACCTTCGAAGAACAAATGTTTAACACAACTGCCCTTTTCAATTGCATATGAAGACAACTGTCATCCTTATCGATATAACATTGTTTATTTAAATATCACTAATGTGATCTATTTGAATGTATTATTTAGTGGTTTTATTGTAGAAAACTTATTTATAATGCATAAAGCAATGAAATGGTCACATGTCTGGAAAAGCATGTCCTGTGGTGATTAATTCTATTTTTTCATCATTCAGCAATATGTAGAATAAAATATTCAAACTGTGATAGATAACGCTTTGCAGATATAGTGTCACTTCAATTAATATCATATATTTACAGTACTACTGTTTGTTTGTTGTGGGTATGCTACTTTATTAATTGTCTTGAAGATTATTTAAAATGACCTCATGAACACATAAATAGATAGATGGAGATGTTAAAATATGCTACATATGCAGAAGCAATATAGTTGAAGTTATAATCTTCATCAGTAGTATATACTAAAGTATTGCATATCATGATACAACTTTGAGATACTTGATATGAAATCTAAAACAAATCAATTATGAAAGTACAATTCAAGTACAAGCACTCATATTTGTTTGTCGGCTGTACCTTGGCAATTGACTACTATTTTGCAATTAATTAACATTAGTTTAGTATATCTGTAACTGTAACGTTGGTTACCAGAATGTGAACAAGTTTAAATTTCTTGATTGCCATCATGGGATCAAGTTGTGATAGCTGATTATTCTGAGTGTGATTTTTTTTTAAATCTAAAACTCTAGTCATAGCCAAAAATATATTTTTGATGATTGATTGTTGTAATTTTTATTGATATGATGAAGACAAAATGATTCATAACACTAGTTTGAAATTTTTAATTTATGTACATTATTGAAAACTAAGTTATATGGTCATTTAATAACATTTATGATAATACCTAAAATTAGTATTACAGTTTAATTTTAAATGTTAAATTTTCTGTGCTCCCATCTTTAACTCTTTCTATTTCCTAATTAACATAAATTGATTATTACTAATCATTTATTAGGCAAGAGATTGCTATATCATTCCAAACTACTTTAAAAGTCAATTAAAGATTAATAATATCTGTTTTTAATTAAATATAAACACGTGGAATAATTCAACTTCATCTCTTTTTCCATGTCTAATATCTTATTAGATATATTTAAAACTTCTATTCCATGACGCATTTTTGAAACATTGGAATAAAGACGTCTGAAAAACGTAAATAATCCCCAAAATGCATTTCATGCTGAACCAGCACTCTTCAGATGGCCCCAAATCACAATTTCTTAACATATTCTTTCATCATTTGTTTAGTATTTATTGATTTAATTACAATTTGATTTATAAGTGTCTAACTTTACCCTGTCACAGTTTTAACACCGAACATTTCAGATAAATCTATTAATGAGTATTACAAATCATTTATTAGACTAATAATTATCACATCCTTCCTAACCTCTCTCTTCTGTATATGTAATCTTCATTTTTTAATTTTAATGTAATTGTTATAAAATTTGGTATAAATATATATATAAATCTATTCACAAAATATTTGTGTATATATATATGTTGTGTGTTTCAGTTAAGGTCAGTGGCCCATTTACCATGGAGAGCCTTTATGTATAAAGTAAGTAAAAAGATTGTCTATTTTCAGTTCTTTATATTTTAAACCTTAAAAATATTAGGATAAATTATTGAAGTGTTTAATATTTTTTCTATTAAAAAAATTACAGAAGGGCTGATTATTAAAATTATTAAGCTATATATTATTATGTTAATAAACGATTAGTTTCATCGTAGCGTAAATATTCTTGGTCTTTACAATATTTGACAAATCATTAGATATGAGTTAATAATAATCCTATCTATTGATGCATATGCTCTGTTTATTTATTCTTATTTTTGAAAACTTTTCTCTTTGAAACAATAATACTATTTATAGGAGTTAAATGTATATAATTTAAAATATTAATCAATCTTAAACAAAATTGACAATAAATAAATAAAATTTCGTTAAAACGTCAAATCAGTTTCATTCCCTATCAAAATGATCTTTTAATAATCACGTTGAAAAATTATTCCATAGCAATTCCATCCAGTGGACATCAATAAGATTATAATACCTTAAAAATAATATATATATATTTAAAGATTAATAAATAAATAAATATAACTTATTACTATCTCATTTTCCATTTTATAAAGCAAATCTACAAAAAATTATAATATTCTAATTACGTTTTTAAAGTTTCCGATCATCTAATACTAACCATTTGTGGCCTAATTGTACTAGATTTTTCATGTCTTAACTGAAAAATTAGATAGTAATAAATTTAAATGTATTGTACCGAAGTACATTGATATTTAATTAATTGTATGAGTCCCATGTTTTAAAATATAAAAATTTAAAATTAAGAGAATAAAATGTAAAAACTAAAGAGAAGAGGGGAGGGGGAATTTGTTTTTAAATAAAATAAACTGTAAACGCTGTTTAAAATAATAATATTTTTTTTATTTAAAAGAGAAAAAAAAGTCTTGTAATAAAAAAAAGATTTAATATTCTTTAAATGAATTTATAATAAAATAATAAAGAGATTTTGTTTTATCTTATAATTAAATATGTTTGCGTGTGTGTATGTAATTTTTAATAAAAAATAGATGCAAAAGCTGATTTTATTTCATGAGACTAAGGTCGCTGCTGCTAATAAAGTTTTCCATTGTTTAAAACATTATAAATATCTCAACTTTTGATCATTCGAGGTCTGGCTTTCTCATTTCTTAATAAAATATTTCTTGAAATAATATCTCTAAAAAATGTTGCATTGTTAAAACCAACGTGTTTGCAGTCGACCGACTCTCTCTATGCATCTAAGATCTGCAATTAGTTTGGAAAGTGATCATGTTTAAATAGACTAAACGGACAGTAGAGTGTGGGTACGCCAAATCAGCCACGAAAATCATACCATGTCACAGGATCTACGGAGGAGTCATTTTACCGGTCCTCGATGAGATAAAAATAATTCCATTATGCTGTTTCCGTCGTATTTAAAAAATCCTAGGTAATTATTTGACTTTGATATCTTAACATTCCTGATATCTTCTTAAAATAAAAGATAGACTTTATTAAAAGAACTTTGAACTTTATGAATTAAACTTTAAAAAAAAAAAAGAATAAATGTTAAACTTCAAAAGATAATATTTGCAATAATAAAATAAGTAAAAGCAGTTTCTATTATTAAATAATATTTTTGAAACAATGGCGTGCACGTATGCGTGATTTGATTTTTTTAAACTTAAAAAAGAGAAATAAAATATAATGTAATGTGTATAATTTATTTGCTAAAGTAATATATTAAAATGCTTTATTTTAATCTTTAAAAAAGAAGTGTGTGTTTCATTATAAGATAAAACGATTAATTTATTTTAAATAAAAAAACACTTAAATTATTTTTTTTTAAATATTTATGTTTATTTTGATACGTGCGGGTAAGTATAAATATTTATTTTTTTTAATAAAAGTAGGAGGGAAAAAATGTAATCATTAATAATAGTATTTCAGAAAAGATTCGCTAAGTTAAATCTATAAATGTTTTGGCATTCAGTATAATGTTGTTATTATTAGTTTTAAAGGAATGAAGTATTATTTTGAATGGTTCGGGGAAATTATTTTAGTTTTTTAAAAAGTAGTAGTAGCTTCGAAGAGGCAGCGTTTAAGATACCTTTTGTTTGTCTATTAGTGTGTGGTTGGAAACCGATTGAGCTAGCGGGGATTTTTCAGGTACCAAATTGTGCTGATCAGATAGACATGCTAATTCTAATGCAATTAGCTAGTGCCTAAGGGATTTTTTTTTCTTCTTTAAAAAATAAAGTGTTCATTTGATCGATGTATATTTGATCGGTGTATATTTGGTAGTCGAGTGTTGAATGTTATTAATAGTTCGCTATTGATGATAGTTGACACTTTACCTGAAAAGCAACCACTTTCTGGAAGGGAAGTTTAGGAGGACAAAATATAATAAAATATTAGTTAATATTTTTATTTGTCGATGGTTGTTGTTGTTTCCCGTAGTTTTAAAAGTTTAAATTTTAAGTAGTACTTTTTGTATTGTTTTCTTGAGGGGAGGTTGGTTCAGTATGGATAAGAGAACAAACAGGTGTTACTGACCTCATTGAAAAAATTAAAAGATTGAAGTGGACTTGGGCTGCACATATTGTCAAAGAGATGATAATAGATGGACAATTGAAGTCTTAAACTGGATTCCAAGAGATTGTAAGACACCCAGAAAGAGACCACGTGTGAGATGGATGGATGAGATGAGAAAGTGTGCAGGGGTGATGTGGAGAAGAGAAGTTAAAGATCGGAGAAAATGGATTGAACTTGGAGAGACCTTCATCCTGCAGTGGATTGATAATGGTTGATGATGATGATGATTAATCTTTATATATAATATTGATTTTATCTTTGTTTGGATTTGTAATTCAAATTTGCATGTTTATTCGATTGATGAAGTTCAGCATAATCATAGCTAGCTTTATATATTGCTAGAAGAGATGATAATAAATGGACAATTGAAATTTTGAATTGGATTTCAAGAGATTGTAAAAGACCCAGAAAGAGACCACATGTGAGATGGATGGATGAAATAAGAAAGTGTGCAGGAGTGATGTGGAGAAGAGAAGTCAAAGATGGATTGAACTTGGAGAGACCTTCATCCTGCAGTGGATTGATAATGGTTGATGATGATATAATTTGAATGATGGCTACTAGATAGAATTTCTTTAGAATAATTTGTCATGTGATTATCAAACGGAGACTTCTTGATTAGAATCCTGTAAGGAATGAAAACTGATTTGATGTTTTAAATAAATTTTATATATATTTTTTTAAGTTCGTTATCAATTTTGTTTAATGAAAAAAACGTTAACGACAATTTTTAAGCTTGAACTTTGGCTATCTGAAATTAAAGGAGTTACTGTATGTATAATTATTATTCGTTGTGTTTAATGTCTCCAAATCGATATAATTAAATTAACGATTATTATTCTTGCATTTTGATCTTGAATGAGATTGAATTGCTGTGACTATTTACATAAATGCTTTAAAAAATTGAAAAAAGGCTCCAGATTTCATGTAAAAACCATAAGTGGTGGAAAGTTGGTGAGTAAATTTGATTCATTAGAAACCTTAATTCAAGAGGTAGATACCAGGATAGATTCAGAATCGAATAGAATAGTAGGTAAATTTAAAAAAATAGGTGTCACGTTGTTATGGTAGCTGAAATATGTAAGAGTCGATTTGAAAACAAAGAAATTAAATAAAATTGTAGATGATATTCAGTCTCAGATGAACAAAACAGTGTGAGAATTAGAATATTATATAAAAATATGGAAAAAGATTTTTAAGTTAACTAGCTATAGTCTAATAACAGTAACTTCATATATTGATGGACAAGGTGCTGGATGACTGAAAAGTCTTTTGTGACTCGGAATGGATCTCATTCATAGATAATAAAATGTTTATTATTATTCAGTTTATACTGCATTTTTAGAAATAGGATGGACAGGAATATATTGGGAGAAGTTTTTAAAATATGGGAATAGACTTGGATTTGTTACGATAATTAAGAATCTTTATAAATAATTGTTACCATTCCTAATTGGGGAGTATAGTTTTAGGGGAAGTTAAATATAAAATCTGAAACAGGGATATCCATCGTCATCTTTATTGCTTATTTGGTTGTAAGAGAAATGCAAGTTGAGATGGAAAAATAGTGGATAGAGAAGAGATTCTTATAATGGGAACAAGAATATGTAATAATATAGTTCTCTTTTTGTGGATACAGCATTTTTTGAAAGCATTGTAAAAGCTGTGAAGTTGTTATTTAAAAAAAACATGCAGAGATAAGAAAAAAATGTGGAAATTAGATTCATAGGAAAAAAAAAATGGAAGGGTGGGAAATTGGGAATATTTGTCTTAGAAATAGAAGAAATGTAGTTATTTAAATACTTAGATAAATGGGGAAAGGGCGTTATACAAGCAATTGGCAACTAGAGATGGTAACAAAAAACAAAAATTAAATTGGGATTGGTTGAAAAATTTTATATATTTTTCATAACAGCAGTAAGGTGGTGAAGAATAATTTTGAAAAGATATGATGATAACATTTGAAAATGAGGCACATTGTATTGGCCAGAGAACTTATAAGATAGACTTCAAAAAGAAATAGTTTTATATACATTGGCTAGTGAATTATGGATCAGAAGTATGGCTAATCAAGGGGAGAGCAATTTAAAAATATTTGAAAGTTTGCAATATATAAAAAAAAAAAATTGGTGAATAATTAGATTCTGCAAAGAGACTGATAAGCATTTTGAACAAGAAATGTTTTACATTACACATAAATAACAATATATAAATGCAATTTATCCACTCTACTTTGAACACTTTTTAACAAAAAACTTTATTGTACATATATGTACACACAACCTAACAAGTGTACAAAGTAGAGTGGATAAATTTCATTCATATAAGATATTAAAGGAAAATAAAGGAAGTAATGAATTTGGTAATATTTCTGAAATAACAATATATAAATTTAAAGACTACATATAATGATACAAATTATGTGTGAAGCATTTAAAGTTGCTTATTTTTAAAATTAATTAAAATTGAATGTTTAGTCGCATATAATTTGACATTAAATTATTATAAAAAATCGGGTTGAATTAAATTTTTTAAGTTTTTTTTAATTATGTATAAAAAAAATTTGATTAATTTGTAGTTTTTTTTGTGTATTCTGAAGCCAACTCTTGAGCAGTCAAAACTCATCTATTTTTGGAATAATAAAATATTGTATTTGGATTGTGTAAAATGCATAGAAGATTAGCGTAAGGTAATTGCTGTAATCTAAGAGTCTCTAAAGATTAGTCAGGGAGCTAAATAAAGAAACAATATGCTTCGAAATGTATGTATAATAAGATTTATTTAAAAACAATAATAATGTAGTAAAAACAACATTCTGTTTTATTTTCCTCGGATGAAAATAGGCTTCTTTCTCACCAGGAGTAATCCAATTATTATATTTGTACTTTCCAATCAAATGTCTCTTGAAACACAAATAAGCATATATAATTTCACATATAGAATCACTATTAAAGTTCGCAGTATTAGTGCTTACATCTGCCATGACCATTGGGGGACAATCTCAGCCGTGGAAGTGAAAATGAATAATACACACACAACTTGAATATATTATATTAGTAAGTTCTTAAAAACTCGTCTATGCCATCTGCTGTATGAATCTATGATTATTAATATTAAAGGTCCAGCATAATCTACATGGATACGCTCCTATGGTTTTTTGGCCTCTGTCCATGATTTATAAAGTATCAGCTATTTTTGGAAGTCTTCCATAATAAAATTACATTTGAATTGTGTAAAGCAATATGCTGTTATTGTTATCTATATTATTACACAATGTTAATAAATGGATAATTTATTTCTAAATATTTTTATAAGAAATATGATAAATATAGAAAGAATATAAAATAGGCAAAACTCTCCATACAGTAGTGCCACTCGGTGCAAGCCAGAGCAAATAGTGATCGTGTGATAGAATATATTAATTACATAGCTATGAAGAGTGCTAAAAGAAGGTTGGTAAATTGGTTAGAGAAAAATGAGTAGAATTATAGTAAATGAATATGAATTAAAAAATAATGATTTGGAGGTGTATAAAAATGAAAACACCAGATAAAACTTATTGCTATTTGGTGTAATAACGAGTATCAGGTAAGAAGGAAAGAGAAGCAAAAGTGAAATGAGGATTTGGATTGAAGGTGGGTTTATGTGGAGATGGGAGGAAGTGAGTATTGAACATTTATTTTTTGGGACTTTAAAAAGGGGATCAGGATAACTGCTCCCAACTTTAAGCATGGTCAAGCAGTGTGGTGATGCACATGTCTACTCAAATGTGTCAGATTCTTATTACAGGGTGTGTTGATTACTCCTTTAGTGACATGGTATCTTTACTTTCCATTATATGTTAGATAACTGATATTAGAACTTATCGAATAAATTACTCGTAATGCATTAATTAGATGAACGGCAATATTTAATAAGGCTGTGTATGTTTTATTAACACCAATGTCAAGATGTGTGTCAGCTGTCTTTATTTTATTTTATTTTTTTGCATTATTGGCTGATTGATCATTATTCTTATTCTAAAATTTATAATTCTGCAATATCTTTATTGTAATTTGTGATTAATTACTGTAAATAGTTATTTGTTAAAAGTGAGGATTTTCGTAGATAAAAGATTAAAGCGTATGTTTTGATTTGTTTGTTGATATCAACTTTTCTGCTGGATCACATCCGCCATTGCTTTGGCATCTCCATAACATCCCTGAATGATCTCTACTATCCAGACCATGGTAGATGTTATCCAGGCAATCACCCTTATAATACTGAATGTGGAGATTCAAATATTTGATAATTCTGGCTTATCTGAAGAACGAAGATTATTGCAATATGCATGCATAGTGATGGAGATTGATCTGAATTTCTCTATTGGGGGACAGTTGTAATATGATGGGGTTAAAATGAAGATGCAATGATAAAACCAAAAAAGCTGGAAATATATATACATCTGGGTGTCTTTTTGTGCAGATTTTTTTAATGTGATTTTGAAGTTATGTGATTCATGTTTCTTAATATCTTTTTATGTGGTTTTCTTTTATGCGATAAAGAAATTCATATTTCATTTAAAATCAGGATTTCCCCATTTTATATATGCACATTAAATTTTACATACTTTAAATGCCTGCTGGAAAAAAGTTTGGCAATAAATTTAGCTACCGTAGAAGATTTAGAAAAAAATAATGAAACAGAAGTGTAACCTGAGTCTTCAACTTTCTAATCAATTGGAAAATCATTTTCTTGTTAATGACATGACTTATAAACTAAATTCCAAGCAGAACTAAATAGTTGTATGTATGTGTATGTTTATATTTTCTTTTACACACATATATACATGGAGAAACTTTTAGACAGAAAAAAGTTACAAGTAAAAATAGTTAAGAACTTTTAATTTCTACTTAAAAATTTTTTAAATATTTTTACTAGTAACTTTTTTCTGTCTAAAAGAAAAAAGTTTCTCCATGTATATATGTGTATAAAAGAAAATTTAATCATTAGTCATTATTAACACACTCGTGGAAGCATGTTATACATATATAGTTGCACTCATGGAAGTGCATTCTCTAACAGCTAGACATAGCACTCTGGATATCGGGAACTTCATAAACAATTAGTAAAATCATCGTCTCAAAGTTTAATTACCGATTACATTATCGACAGAAAACCATTAACACCGCGCGAGAGTAAAGTTGGCGCTAATTGTATTTCCTCTTGTGACTAATCTGATGTCTTACCATTTCACAAATGAACCGCATATTGTCAAATGGCAATAATGTTTAAAATATGTATGAAAAAATGTAAAATAAATTACACATAAAAATATATTGTTTTGAATAAAATTAAATAATTAATAAAAAAAGTTTGTCTTGTATTAATTTTTTTCAAATATTTGAAATTTTTTATTAGTCATCCTTTATTTCCTTTTTTTTTTTTTTTATGTGATTTTTGAATATTTTAGAACCTATCCCATATTTTTCAAGGTAAGTTAAATCTATTTTTGTGCCATTTTTTTAATGCGGGGTTTTCTGTGGAACCTATCTACCGCATAAAAAGAGATCCAGGTGTATATTGTATTTTCTGGGAGTAGGATAATTAAACAAAACATGGAATTAATGCTTTTATAATTCACAACAAAATTTGGACATTTATATTATTAATTTTATTTTATGTTTGATAAGCTTTTGACCGTTTGATAGTTATTGGTCTATTTTTTTTTTTATTATTGTTGCTATTATCTAATTCTATCTATTATATATTTTTTAAAGGCATTCAATACATTTATTGATGACGTTTTTGCATTTATTATTACAATGCCTACTGCTCACAGAGTTGCCTGTTTTAGAGACGATGTGGTATTTCTGATTTATTTATATCAGCGATGGTAAGAACTTATAATTTTATATAATTCACTTATTACATTTTAACAAAATTTCTTAAATTAAAATCAATAAAAAAAAAAACTTATTTTTTTCTTCCATATTATTTTTTTGATTGTTTTTTTTTTAATGTGTTATTTTAATTTTGCTTGTAGCAGCATATAATTTTTAGCAGGAAAAAGAGAAGATCAAAATTGACATTAAAATATAGGAAATTTGGCAGTATTATAGTTTAATCCATTACTATGAAAATATATGTATCTGCATAAGTCGTCAAATGCTTAAAGCAAGCTACTGACAAGGTCCACACTTGGTAGGCAGTAGAACTTCTACTGTGAAAGTAAACTGCAAGTAATCACTAATTGGTGCCTGTCCAAGAATATTTCCTACTGCTTTATGCTGACTCACTGAAAGCCCGATATACAGACAATTTTTTCTTCTATGCTCTTTTGTTATCTTTTTTTTTTTTATGAAATTGTCATTTAAATTATTATAGGACCCAGTCATAATGATCTCAAGCCCTTGTGAATGTGAATCATGTATAACATATTTGGTAAATCGCATGAACACTTTTTAATTTTTTGTTCGGCTAATTTCTTCTTCAACCTTTTCTGTTTTTTTAAAGCAAGTAAAGCTCTTGCTGTGGACAAATTGACAAAGTCCTTAGTTGATGTCTTGCACAAAGTAGTACAATGAATAATGAGATGCTTTGAGACAGGGTTTCATTCAGCGAATGATCTGTTGAATCAATTGTACTTAGATTATCTCCCTGAAAACCACCAATGTGGAAGGTTTAGAAAAGATAGTCTAAAATTGACCAGTATGATAAATCTAGCTATGTCATTATACATAGTGTCACCTAAAAAATAGTTGTAAAGTCAGTAATAGTAGCTGCAATGAAGCAAGCACTAATGGCTGCAGTAAAGATAAGTACTTCACTATTTTTCTAAATATAGATGTATGGAAATGCAAACTTTGCTACAAGTAATTCTTCAAGACAAAATAGAGAGTGGCACTTGTATCTATGGAGTTGTCAAGTTTTAAGACTGAAATAATTGCTAGTAATAAAACTTATTATGCAGCGAAAAGAAGTTTAATTTAATAAATAGATTGATTTATGTAACAACAGTTCATCGCGTAAGCTGCCTAGTATTGGATTTTACTATCTCCTAAGGGTATCTAGACCAATCAGGCAATGATAAAATAAATACCAGCATGCACAGAAAATTGTATATAACAATATTCATTCAATAATAATAAAGTAAATAATATTTAGAATGAATTCAAATAAGATATAAATTATCCTTTTAAAAATAACTAATGTTCAGCAATTTAAATGTTTTTAATGGACACTATACTATTTCTGTATACAAATAAAGTCTTAAAAGTTCGCAATTTGAATGCTTTCTTGGCACACACAATTTATATATTTATCTAACTATAATGCTGTTATTTCTTCTCATTTGTGGTTTGGTTAGCTTCTGTTAATTTACTCTTTCTTCGATAACTATTTTTATCCAATCCACTTTGACTGCATGGAAGTTTATTATTTATTCTGATAATTTGTATGTATGTAAATGCTTTTATTTGCATACAGATTTTATACAATTCATTTTGCTATTGTGGTGATGTTTTTGTAGATTTTCTAGAGTAGTTTTTAAGAGGGAAATGTTTTTACCATACTGATTCATTGTTGTTTTTTTTCTGAAGTTTTGCTTTAATAACCATTAAAAGAATATTAATAGTTTACATTTAGCATTGGTTATGTTTATTTATAAGTGCTTCATCATTATGTATATATATTTGTCGTTAATAGAATTTATACGGATAAATTTACACAATAATCAAAAAAGGAATGTCGGAAACCAAAAACTTTTTAAATATCGTATAGTATAGTCATTTATTGCTTGATCAGCTACTGGAAATAAGCAAAGAGTACATTCTATTCACCAAATTGAGATGCCTCTCCTTTTCCATTTCCTCCAATTACAAATTGATCTAAGAATCTTATGCTTTATAGATAGCCATTCTTTTTGGCAGCATACCAAAGATCTTATTAGTCTGTAAAGCTCTATGTTTGCAATTCTCATTCATTATGTCTATTAGTCCCCATAAATCTTCATGCAAATGTATTTATTTATTCCTTTCCAATTTCTTTTTAGCTTTTATTCCGTAACAATGATCAATTAATATTTGTTTTGATAATCTTCCGTAGGACATTCTCATTACTACTTCCCTGGCATGTTCTACTTCATTTACTATAGTGTATTCAGTATTCATTACTTCTCAAATTTTTTTTTTATTTGTTCATTTCCCCTTTATTAACCTTTCAGCTGATTTTGCCTGTAATTCATTTCTGTAAAGAATTCTCTTTCAGTTTTTTTCACCAATTAATAATAAAACATTATGCTGATGATCAAATAGCTTTGGCTCAGAACTATGATAATTTGAGATATAAAATTAATAGATGAATACTGGTGGAATATTGAAAGATAGACAATAGATTGGAAAATATCATACCATTTTCAACCTTCTTATACACTTAACAATACTATTTTTTGCATCAAAACTTATAATTTCGACTGTCCTGCAGTCATTATCAGAGCTACAAAATCCAAATATATAATCATACAATTAATGCATTATATTTATATACATAATCAAAAATATACATCTTAATCTGATCATTATAAATAATGGTCATGGTGTCAAGTTAAGATGTATGTTTTTGATTATGTATATAAATATAAGGTATTAATTGTACGATTATATATTTGGATATTGTAGCTCTGATGATGACTGCTGGACAGTCGAAACTATAAGTTTTGGTGTAAAAAATAGTAGTTAAGTACATAAGATTGGAAATGGTATACGTAAATATAGAAATCAATACATAAAGAAAAGAAGAACAACATTGGAAAATGTAATGAATATAAATATCTAAGCATGGAGGATCACACCAAGGAGAACAGATGATGTATATAAATATAATGTATTAATTGTATGATTATATATTTGGATATTGTAGCTCTGATCAAAACTAAGTTTTGGTGTTAAAAATAGTATTGTTAAGTATATAAGAAGATTGGAAATGATATAGGTAAATATAAAAATCAATACATAAGGAAAAGAGAAAGAAGACTGGAAAAGTTATGAATATGAATGTCTAAGCATGGAAGATCACACCAAGGAGAACAGAATCTGTAAGATAAAAAAGGATACTGGGTAAAAGAACTATATCAATGATAAGAGGGATTAAAATAAATCAAAAGTCGATAAATAATGAACATGATACAATATTAAAAAGTATTATCGCAAATGGAAGTGAGATTTGGCAATCGAAGAGAAGAACACCAATAGCAATTTGAACTTGAAATTTATAATAATTATGTAAAGTATATTTTAAAATAAGGATTAATTCATCATTAACATTTATTTCTTATTTTTGAAAATAAAAATATTTATGATTATAAATATTTATAACTTTTTGTATTCAGGTTATATCCGGTGGATAAAAAGCGAACAAACGAATATGGACAGTCATATGATGATGTAAAAATGCATGGAAATGCTGTAACAGAAAAAAAGGCAATTGAAAAAATAAAAGATAAAAATATTTAATTGTTTTATATTTAAAAAAAAAAATTATAATAAAAAATTTATTTTGTTATAATAAACGTATTTGTTTAAATTTCCTACCTTTTTCTCAAAATTTATATTTTCTGACATTAGAAATTAAAATTGTAATACATGTAAAACTAACACTTAACAAAGATAATAGAGTTAAGTGAAGATGTGTTAATTGAATATAATACTTTTTGAAAAATGAGCTAATATTTGAATCAAAGGGAATTTGACAATTTAAAAAATAATTTAGTATGTGGGAGATGATAATCTGTACCTACTGATGAGTGCTGGTTCAGTACGAAACACGTATATTGATTATTTATCTTTTCTGCATGTGTGTGGTCATGTGTATCAGTAGTATGAGACAGTGTGGATAGTTGAAGGTTACTAGAAATACTGAGTTCAAATCCCTATATTTACTATAATGTGCTTATTTATATTTCGATTAGAAGTATTTAGTTAAAGAATCGCTATTACATGTCTTCCTCATATAATTCCAAAAGAACTTTACCCTACTCTAGAGCCATCTATACTGTAAGCTTGAATAATCAAAGGATGCCAAATGTTATTTATAGTACCATAAGTCACCAGATTAATTTCTGGTTTTGCCTTCATTTGTCAGGATTAGAATTAAAAGTTGTAACTAATGCACTCGAGCATATATCAGATCTATATAGCTACGCAACCGAGTTGGCTTGACTTTAATTTTTATTTCAGGCTATAATGTCTGTTAGATGCTTAAGGTCTTTAATTCCAGTCCTCAGTGATGAAGATAAAAATTAGAACCTAGTCTAGGGATGGAAATATTATAACTGAATGCTGCCTGCTATCCATTGACTACTCAAACCTACAGTGGATGGATCCAGAATAGATTAAGAATTGCCCTTGGTTATTTAAAAAATATTTCTATTCATCCACACACATCTTTTGACATTCTACTATAATTTTACAATCAGAAGTTGTTGCATTTGAACATTCATTGATGTTGACACATTCACATACCTACTTCAAAATAAGCTTTTACACAAGCAATTATATCTCCTTTCTTACACTAATTCAGTGAAACATCTTATTATTGTTTTATTTGCTTAGTTTTAAATTTATTTTATTTATATATATGCCTATATTATTTATAACGGCTGCAGAAAGGAGTTTGCTATTAACTGAAAGGAGACCCTTTGATTCCTCTTGGAGGCCTTAAAGGAACCGAGCAGGGCAAATTCCTAATGTCCACTCCATACGTTCTTGTCGTTGCAGCTGTTATTACTATGTGATTATTCATATAGTATACGAACATGGATGGGCTACTCACCAACACGCATTAGCCGGCGTGGTGAGTTTATTGGCTTTTTACCTCTGAGTTTAAGATCAAGAAACACCATGGTCTTTCTTCTCAGTGCCTGATAAGGCAGAATGAATGTTTGTGTAAATGATAAATATTTTTCCAATACATATATACAATTATGATAGACAAAAATAAAGCATGGCCCTTATTCCCAGGTGGCTGTAAAGTCACCAACCAAGGCAGCGGTTGGTGGCCGAAGGCGGAGGGTGCTAAGAATCCCCTGATTGCGGACCCAGGCTGCCATTTGATGACGACTTTTTATTTAGGTACTTACAACTGCAGATCACTTTCAAGTGAAGGAAGATTGCAAGAATTAGAAGAAGAACTGTCTTATATTAAATGGGACATTATTGGACTTTGTGAAGTTAGAAGAAAAGGAGAAGAAACAATTGATTTAAAAAGTGGACATATACTCTATTATAAAGGCACACATATTGGAAATACAAGTGGAGTAGGATTCATTATAAATAAAAAGTGGAAGAACAATATTGTGGAGATTGATGGTGTATCGGACAGAGTGGCAAGATTAGTTATACAACTTAATAGCAGATACCAAATGCAGATAATTCAGGTTTATGCCCCAACAAGTTCTCATAGTGATGAAGTAGTAGAAGATTTTTATATGGATGTACAAAAGGCTTTTGATCAGAGTAAACAACATTTTAAAATTGTTATGGGAGACTTTAATGCTAGAATTGGTAGGCAAATGAAAGATGAAATTGCTGTAGGTAATTTTGGTTATGGTAATAGAAATGAGAGAGGACATAGACTTGTGGAGTTTGCAGAAAAAGAAAAACTTTATATTATCAATTCATTTTTTGAGAAAAATGTTAAAAGGAAATGGACATGGAAGCATCCAAATGAAGGTACAGCAGAATTGGATTATATTTTGACTAACAGAAAATACATATTTCAAGATTGTAACGTTCTTAATAAATTTAACACAGGAAGTGATCATCGATTAGTAAGGTGTAAGTTACGTGGTAATGTAAAACTAGAGACAAAAATTATTAAGAAAAACAATATTTACAGTTGATATTCCTAATCTTCAGAAACATTCTAATGAATTTAAATTAGAACTTACAAATAGGTTTCAAATGTTAGGAGATTTTGAACATGATTCAGATTTGAATGAAATTAATATGAAAATAACTGATACACTTTTAAAAACTGCAACAAACATAGCTGGTAGAAAAAAGCAGCAATTGACTAATAAAATTTCTACTGAGACTAGAGAATTTATGAAGAAAAGAAGGAATATGAAGATATACAAAAATGATGTATTAAAAAGAATTGAATATCTCGAATTTTGTAAAATGGTACGGAAAAGAGTTGAAAATGATATAAGAAAGTATAACTGTGAAATAGCAAGGAAAGCTGTAGAAGAAAATAAAAGTCTCAAAAATGTTAAACAACATTTTGGTATTGGTAGGAAATTTATATCTGCAATAAGAAAAAAATGATGGAATTATTACTAAAAAGAGAGATGACATCATGAAATTGGTAGAAGATTTTTATCAAGAATTATATAGTAATAAAGAACAAGTACCTCCTATATCTATTACATCTTCCGAATTGCCCAGAATTTTAAATGAAGAAGTGAGACATGCAATTAAGTGTATGAAGAAAGGAAAGGCTCCAGGGAATGATGGAATTATAATTGATATATTAAAAGAAGCAGGTGAAGAAATAGAAACAATTTTAGCAAAGTTATATACCAAATGTCTAAATGATAAAGATGTACCGGAAGATTGGAAGAATGCAGTAATAATATTAATATTTAAAAAAGGTGATAAAGAAGATATTAGAAATTACAGACCTATCAGCCTTTTATCAGTTTTATATAAAATTTTTACCAAGATAATTACAACTCGTCTACAGAGAACTTTGGATTTCCACCAACCAAGAGAACAAGCTGGATTTAAAAGTGGTTTTAGTACAATAGATCATATCCAGGTATTGAGAGAAGTCATCATATCCAGGTATTGAGAGAAGTCATAGAAAGGACAAACGAATATGAGTTGTCATTATGTTTTGGATTTGTAGATTATGAAAAGGCATTCGATTCTATACACATTTCTTCAGTGATTAAAGCATTGGATCATCAAGGTATAGATCCAGGATATTGTCATATTTTAAAGAATATTTATAAAAATGCAACAGCAACAATTAGATTACATAATGATACTGGAAAAATCAACATTGAGAAAGGTGTAAGACAAGGTGACTCCATATCTCCAAAACTCTTTACAGCAGTGCTGCAAGAAGTATTTTGTGGATTAAAATGGGAAACTAAAGGAGTGAAAGTAAATGGAGAGTATTTAAGTCATTTAGATTTCGCAGATGATGTAGTTGTTTTTGCAAATAATGCTTCAGAGCTGCAGGAAATGTTGCAGGAGTTAGCAGATGAAAGTAGAAAAGTAGGACTAAAGATAAATGTTAAAAAGACTAAAGTAATGTTTAATCGATTTGCTCTAAATATGAAAATAAAGATTGATTATGAAGAATTAGAAGAAGTTAACAGTTACAAATACCTTGGTCAGATTATTAATACAGATGGAAACATAATGGAGGAAATTAATCATAGAATTAAACTTGGTTGGAGTGCTTTTGGTAGAAATAACTTGATACTAAAAGGAAATATGCCTATGTGTTTGAAAAGGATGGTTTTTAACAAATGTGTTTTACCAGTTCTTACTTATGGATCTGAGACTTGGACACTTAATAGAAGAGCAATACAGAGACTTCAGACCACTCAAAGGAGTATGGAGAGATGTATGTTGGGAGTAACAAGAAGAGATCGAAAACGCAATGTATGGGTAAGACAACAAACAGGTGTTACTGACCTTATTGAAAAAATTAAAAGATTGAAATGGAGTTGGGCTGGACATATTGCTAGAAGAGATGATAATAGATGGACAATTGAAATTTTAAACTGGATTCCAAGAGATTGTAAAAGACCCAGAAAGAGACCACATGTGAGATGGATGGATGAAATAAGAAAATGTGCAGGAGTATTGTGGAGAAGAGAAGCTAAAGATGGATTAAACTTGGAGAGACCTTCATCCTGCAGTGGATTGATAATGGTTGATGATGATGATGATTATTTATAACTCGCAATTTTATTGCTATGTAGCCTATGTTTTTTATAGATTTTATTACTTTTTGTATATTTATGTTCTATATTTATATAACATATTTTAATTCAATATAATTTTTTTATTCTTATAGTTTTTTTAAAATTACTACTTAGAATTTACCTAACTTTGTTTTTTGAAGCAATGTGGTGCACTATGGCTTCTCCTTTACCGGAGTCAGGAATCTCTCAGCCATTGTACTCGGAGAAACTTGTTAGCCACCTTACCTTTCCATTCCCCATCCTAAGTTTTTCCCATATTCTTCTCTATCCTGCTCCATCCTGTTTCCACATTATCATTGCCCACTCTGGCCTTTACATCTAGATTCCTCCTTATCTTTTTCCAAACCCAGCATAAAAACCAAGAGCCCACTTTCTGTATAATCACTTTGTTTATATTTAGTCTTCCATAACTTCATTATTTGTACACTTTCTGCTTGTAAGCATTTACATTCAATTAACAGACGCCCACTATTTTCTATGCCTTGTAGACTAAGTCACCGACATAGGTCCATTTATGTGTATATTCCCTTATTGCTAACGATCCTTTTCAAGCCTTAAACAGTAAACTATTTTTCTTGCCATTATCATAAATTAACTCACACCCAATATTCTGTTTACTGCTATATATATTTAAACTCTTGTTATTCTCCATCTCCTTATTTTTTATTAATGCATCTATTCTTCTATCCCATTCTTTGCAACTATAGCATTTAACAAATCCTCCTAGCACAATCATCCCACCTTTTGTACAAGTATACTGACATAAAGTCTTTATCCAAATCTTCTGCTTCCCATGCTACCTTGCTCACCCATCTTGTTGCCTATCCTTTACTTGTAATACTATTTTAGCTATTCTATTACTGTTCATAAATTGCAATCTACCAAACATTTTCATTTTGCATCTTGCATATAAAAAACTTAACCATCCCATTTCTCCTTGAATTGCCTCCTTTGTCATCCACATATCTGCATATAATGCATGTCTTCTTACTTCTCTTTGTACTTTTTCTAAGTAATCATATAACGCATCAATACAATAAGTTGATCCTGCTACTGTCACTCCCTTCCATACAATTCTTGCTACATCATATTTATTATATGAAAACACTGCTAATTTATTTATCATTCCCTTTCTTTTCTTTGCTTCATTTATCAATTTTTTCTCCCATTCATCCAAGAAATATCTCTGATTACTTAAGACAATTCCCAAATAATTATACCTATTCACTACATTTAACTTTATATCCCCCAATAAAAATTTTCTCTTCTCTTTGACCAGCCTTTATCATCATTATTTTTGATTATTCTTCCTAAATTTAATCCCCATCTCTTTACCTATCCTTGTGCATGTCTTTAGCATAACTTCCACATCTTCCCTACTTTCTGTGTACAAGATATCATCAGCAAACAAAACACCAGATAATATATACATTCCCTTGCCACACTACTCTCTTCCTAGTCTTTCTATTGCTCTCTTCATTTCTCTCAAATATAACAAAAACAAAATAGATGACATAAGGCATCCTTGTCTTAGTCCCACCTCACTTTTAACTCTGATTCTGTATTTCCTAATTAATATGTATAGTAATTATTTTCATACAATCTCTTAATAAGATCCACTAAAGTTCCATTCATTCCCAAATTTACTAATCTTACCGATAATGTTTCTATTTATTATATGCCTTCTCTATATCTATAAAGACTATATATAACTGTCTACCTTTATTCTTATTCATATCTATAAGTTGTGTGACTACAAATAAACTATCTCCTATATGCCTATCCGATCTAAAACCTCCTTGCATTTCTCCACTATATTATTTTCTTCCATCTATTTTGCCAGTCTTCCAGCCATCATATATGCAAAAACTTTATGTAACACTAACATTACTGTTATCCATCTATAACTGTCTAACTTTCTATGATCCTACCCTTTCCTTTAAATAATAGCCTTACTCTTGTATTATTCCAGCTGTCTGGAAATTTTTCTATGCCATCTTATTAAAACAAAAGAATTTAATTTTGCCCTATTTCTCAAATTTATCACCATCTCTTCTGCCTATCCATTGAAATCTCATCTTTCCACTTTTCAATTTCTTCCCGGCTTCATTCATTTCATTTTCTGTAAAACTAATTTTCCATTACAATGTGCTTTTATGTGTTATCACTCTGCCTTTCAAATCTAACATCTTTTCTATTTCCATTATATACTTATTTAAAATTGTCTATTTCTTCTCTAAAGCTAAACTCTTTTTCCTCATCATTTAGTAATACTATTTCTTTCTCCCCTACATTCCTTCTTTTAATGTATTTTCAAAATTTTTTACTCCCATTTCTTCCACTTTTATTAATATCTTCCAAAAATTTACTATTTAATTTCATTCTCTATAATTATCTATTTTAGCCAACTTCTTTTTTTTTTTTTCAAATAGTTTTCCCATTTAATATTAACATCTCTTACACTTTTTACTAATTCTCACTTTTCTATTACTTTTATTCTTGTGAATAGTCTCACCTACAACACTTTTTCTACTTCACACCAGTCCTTACATTTATCCCTAACAAACTCTTCCATAATTTCTTCCAACATTTGTTTTATTCTTCTAACCTATTCTTATCATTCATTCGCCATCTACGTCTTTCATTATCCTTTCTACTTTTATTACTATTTTCCATCACTTTACTAACCATTTCTATTATAAAGAAATTATGATCACTATGACTTACTCTCTCTTCATTATCACATTAATTTTCCGTACTTTATTCATTCCCTCTCTCTAATAATACATAATCTGTTGTGTGAAATATATTATTTTTAGACCATGTGTATTCAATTTCCAATGCTCAAATTTAAAAACTGTCAATTCTTGTTATCCATGTCATCAATTTCTTCAATATGCCCATTCATGACCCCAATAATCATTATTTTTTTCCCTTTTTTTGAAATTCTGTATATCCTTAACTAGGCATTCATATATGATACTGTTCCACTCCATTATAGTTTGACTGTCTCTAGTGGCCATATATACTATAGCCACCATCCATTCTTGTCTGCCACAAATGTTCTCAACATTTTACAATATTTAAACTTTTCTTTTGACATAACTCCTACACCACCACCCCTTTCTTCTCTTCTATTTATATCCTGCCATATCAAATCTTTCAATGTAAGTTCTCTTAAATGTGTTTTCATTACTACTAATACCTTAAGCCCTTCATTTTTAACTACTTTAATTCCAAAACATTTTTCTGGTCTCCTAACATCTTGCATATTCAAATATTCAATTTTAACAATTTCTTACTACCCCTTTATAAATTCTTTTGACTCTTGTCTATTACATTTGTAATTAACTTGTTTATCGTTAGTTTTACAGACCCATTCCCTTTCCACATCTGCATTTATATCTAAATCGGCTACTCTTTGTTTACTTATTACATCCCGTCCATTTTTAACATTGTTTTTGATGATACTGTAATTTAAAACCCTATCCCCCTTTATAAGTTTGCCAAATTATATTTTTCATAAATCAAATCACCTAATGCTTCACTTCTTTGTTTTTCTAAGTATATCCATTTTTACTATATAACTCCCTCTTACTAATAAAAAAAATCCCACACATCCACAAACATAACATTATTTCTCTCGCATTTTTTCAATCTCATTTATAGAACATGCCCTATCTATCATATACCTATTGTCAAAGTTTGGTTGTAATCCAACTACTACTACTTTTCCTTTAACCTTATTCAAATTACTAATCAATTCTTTGTACTCATCCATTACTTTCCAATGACTGACAAATTAGTTGTCCCTACCATAACATAAATATCTCTACTCCCTTGTTTCTTTATCTTATAAGATCCCTAATTCTATCTCCAGGCAAACTTGTTTCATTTTTGCCTTGCAATTACATCTTCACATCCTCTAATTAGCGAGTCTTCTATCAAGACTGTCTCATAGTTTATTTCATCTATAACATTCTCTTCCACTTTCTGGACTTCCTCATCTACTTCTTCCTTATTGTTTCCATTCATTAATTTGTTGATCTGCTCACACTTCATGGCTAACAATTTTAATTTTACTTCTATATGCTTTATCTCTTCCTCTATCTTACTTATTCTTTGCCTAACTATCACCATTGCACTACTTAATTTTGTCATCCATATTTCTTGTCACTCCACTAAATATATACTCTATTCTATCTTCCTTAACTATGTTTTCCTCCATTTCTCCTGGTTTTTTCTTTAAACTATCTAAACTGGTTTATTTATTTTGATTACATCAAAGAAAGAAACGTAATAAGAAAAACAAATGCTTTTCATAGCTTTTACAAATATCGTACAGATTTTATATAAAGCAATTGACATAATCTTACAATATTAATAATTATACACAAAATAAAAAGCAAAGTAATCACAGCACTAGTCGAAGGCTGACTCTTTTGAAATGTTACTTTCTTTTTTGACCTATCAGATTTCTTAGAAAGAGATATTCCAACTCTACTTCCAAAATCATACTTTCCTATAGGTTCTACAGGGGATCTTAAATTTGAACTAATATTAATATTTGACAATGGGTAACTACCTCTTTCTTTAGCTATTTTAAATCTATTATCTGAAGACAAAGTAACACATCATTATTGAAATTTTATAGACATAAAAAATATTTTTTCAATTTCTTTTTTAACAAACTCATACTTTCTTGTTCAACATATAACTTGGTAATTTATTGAAAATCAATGTAATATACACAGTTCTCAATCTATTCCCATCTTTATTTCTGTACCTAAATGAAATGTAATATTTATTCCTAAAGGAACCATTTCTTTTATATACCATACATACCCCTTCTTTTACATCCTGATGTGATATACTGTGACTTCTTAAACGGAGTCAGGAATCTCTCAGCCATTATGCCCAAAGAAACCTGTTATCCACTTTACATTCCCCACCCTAAGCTTTCCCATAATCTGCTCCATCCCATTTCCGCAACATAATCTTTGTCAACTCTATGACCTTTATATCTAAATCCCTCTTATCGTTTCCCAAACCAGCATAAAAACCAATAACTCACTTTCTATATAATCACTTTGTTCATATTTATTCTCCCATAACTTCATTATTTGTACCCTTTCTGCTTTCAAGCATTTACATTCAATCAACAGATGCCTAATATTTTCTATATCTTCCTTACACAATTTGCACAGTAAATCACCCATTTTTTTTTTTTTTTTTTTCCCCTCCCTCTCCCCCCCCCCCCCCCCCCACCCCCCACCCACTCAAACTAACCCAAACCCCCCCCACCCCCCCCCAACCCCCCAACCCAAACATCATCCACCCAAACCCACCCATCCCAACCCCCCCCAACCCACCAACACTCCACTTCCCTCTTTCACACTCCACCCCCCCCCCCCCCCCCCATTTTTTCCCTCCCCCCTTTTTTTTCTCTTCCTTTCTTATTTTTCTTTCCTCCCCCCCCACCAAATTTTTTTTTTTATTTAAAAAAAATTCCCCAAAACCCAAATTCATATCCCCCCCCTTACATTAAATCCCCCCCAAAAAAATTCTCCTCCTCCCTTTCTTCCATATTAACCATCATTATATTTGATTTTTCTTCACTAAATTTAATTCCCATCTCTTTATTTGATGTATCTTGTATTACAACTCCCTCTACATTTGTTTCCTTTAACTAATTTTTACTTTTTTTGTTTTATTAATTAAATTAATAAAATTGTTATACCAAAATCTTTATTCCTACTAGATTTGACAAAAGTTAAAAGTGCCAGAAAATAGTTTTACAAAAATTGTTATAAGTTGACTGACCATATTTACGAGAAAAAATTATTCTGTGATTACTGTCAGATGTTAAAGTAATTATACTATAAAATAGTAATTGCTAATTGAATTTTTGGTGCAGTATAGGGTTCATGGCAATCAACTATCAAAATAAATTTAATAACCAAAATTCTAGTCCATGTGTTTTTAAATATGCTGCAGAGAAAAGTATTAGAAGACAAAAAGTGATATTTATTCACTTTATGATGCATCCTTAATATTTTAGTATTGTTTTCTTGGCAATCTGAAAGGAAATTATTTCAAATAACTAATAATCAACTTTTAATAATTTTATGGTAGACATTAGCAGATGAAAGTTTAAACCTGGAATAAGATCTCTTGTCTAACTAATGCACTGAATAGTAATAAAATATCAAATGTAAACTGTAAATTAAAATACTCCCATTTATATCAATGTTTCTTCTATTTCACCCATTCCAGTCTTGGTACCTGCCATTGCCTCCATGAATCTATCATAATCATTCATCTTTTCTTTATTCTTCCCAAGTCAGTGCTGTAAGATTCAACTCATAGGTACCAATATTGTCATAGTATATACAATTTGTTCACATATCCCAAAAAAAGTATTCTTTTATTGCGTTTATTCATCTACTGTGGATATTAATTCTTAGTTTTTTTATTTATACTTATTTAATTCAAATTGTAATTAGCACTTTTGATATTCATTTCTATCAAATATTGTTTGCTTATAATAAGAATCATGATAATGTCTTTTGCAGCTATTATAAATTTTAGAGTGTGTTGTATCTTTGTTGGATATAAAAACGTAACATTTACGTGTAGCACAATATACTAACATTGCATTTTGGGTATCTATCACATATAATAGTGACCAAGCATCCTTATCATTACATATAGTGGAGTTTTTATTGAGCTGATTTTTATAAGCATCTCTTCATCATTTCATATTAATCAATCAAATATATTTGATTTGCAAGATCTATGAAAGTATATTATTTAAATCTATGTGGCAACAGGGTAAAAAACTCTTAACAAATAAAAACGTAAAACTTTTTCTACGGTTTTATACAATAAGACTATGGTTAAAATCATGGTGAGAACTCTATATCTTTCTTCATCAATTATATTTATGAATACATCAAAGTGAAGATGAGACAATCTAAATTATAGTTTAATTTATTCAACAGACTGATTCCTGGTAAATATAAAGCATTCCTAAAACCAACTTGCCTTGAATCTCATTTGATGAAAGTTGTACATCGTTTATACAATTTGCAAGTAATTTTACAAATTTTCATTTCTTTAAAATATTTATCCTATAGCAAAATATGAAATGTCTATATTTTCTTGATGACATGGAACATACATATTTTAAAAGATTCATTTCATAAAGGAGCATAATTCAAGGCCATTCTAGACATTTGTAAAACGAGATTATTTTCACTACATCAATCTATAAATAATTCCAATATAACAGAAACTATCCCTGAGTAGCCTTTAATAAGTCTTCAAGCTATTTTCCTACGAATATTTACTTTGTTTATATATTGTTTTCTAATATTCAATTATCTTGAGTATGAAAATTACACATCCTAATGATTATTCATTTTTACTGAGAATTATTTTTTTGCAGTAATATATAGCAATGAAAATATAAAACATATAGATAGTATTTAATGATCATTCCTTCTATTATTTCTTCCCATCCAAAATTTAGAGAAATCATGTTAACATTTCATAAGACACTAAAACTTTAATAATATGTAAGATTTGATTTTGAAATACACTGTAAATTCAGGGCAATGCCTTTAATCAATCTTTGGGGATCAGTGGCAGGATTTATGAATGTATTTTAATTCCTTATAGAGAGAATGAGAAAAGATGCATTTTCTTTCTTTTTCATGCTGGAATTCCAAATAAAATCCAAATGTTGTAAAATTAATATTTATTTCCGTTATATTTTTATTATCTTTCCATTTAAATTATAAACTGGCAACAACCAAAATTAATGAATAAAATAATTGTAAATCGTATTTCCATCAATAGGATATTACTTTGGGAACTTTTACTTTTGGAAACAAATATTAAATCATTTTTTAGATAAGCTGGTATCGAGCTGATTTTATAATGCACACATCTTCTCAAAAGAATGCAATCATTTGGAAAAAAAATTGTCTTTGATGAATGCAGTTTGTATTTGAAAAAATCCTTAAATGATTTGGCCAAAAGTTCTTTGAAAACTCAAAAGATATTTTGAAACTATTCATTATTGGAATATATATAATTTTTAAAAAAATTTTTAACCACTACACAGAGCATTTTTCCTTTCAAGTGATATGCAATTAAAATGGAGAAATTTTTGTTTTTTCTAAAGTTGGGGAAAGTATTCCTTACTTTATGATTAATAAAATTTCATTAGAGCTCTTTAAACATAATTGTAATTTATATTAATTAAATAAAACCTGGGTTCTGCAATCACAAGCTAGCTTTTAAAATTGAAAATGTTTGACTTTTTTTTTTTTTAGATATTTTGCAAGAAATTTAGAAAAAACAAGACTTTTTAAAAACACTATAAGATTTGATAAATCCATTACATATACACTTAAAAGATATTTTATAAAAATCAATTTTTGGTTTAACAGATAAAATTGTAAACTTACATACATTCCAATACTAAAGTCTTGACTCATTATCTTTTTACTAATTGTATCCCTCTGACTTTCAATTAAGTAGCGGCTTATCTAGACATCATGAGATTTTAGTTTTTAAAAGAATCGATTCTAAATAGTTATTTGGGCTTGCTTTATATTTTAATGCAATACGTGTAAGCACATATAACAACACATAAAATTTTTTCTGAATTAAAATGTTATGATAGTTAATTATATGATTTTAATTGAAGTGGATATTTACCTATTTACATTTCATGTTATTTATAGACTCTCAACTACTCCATACATTATTTACTAAAATCTTATATTCCTCCATTTCCAAAGTTCTTTTGAAGAGGACTTTCTTTTTTTTGCATTATACTTTTAGCTTATTTAGGAGTATAGACTGGCTATCTTTGCAAGGAAATCAAGTCATATATCATGTGACTTCATTTAATAAGCTTCTATTACAAACATAATGAGCATACTAATAGCTCTTAACAAGCTTTTCTGAATATCCCTATCCTCAGAACAAATTCCTATTATTATTCTCTTTCACTTTCTTTGCATATCTTCATATAATCATATATATATTGCTTATAACACTTCTTTCATATACCCTTCAAAATATGTGAAATGATGGTTATGTATTTATATTATTCAAATATTGTAGCTCTGATGAAGACTGCTGGACAGTCGAAACTGTAAGGAAAATAAAGAAGTTTTTTCAGAAAATTTGTTTGCATTGAAGTTATATATGAAAGAAGTGTTATAAACAAATTTCTAGCTAGAAACCGTTCTGAGGATAGGGATATTCAGAAAACCTTGTTAAGAGCTATTAGCACGATTATTATGTAACCTTGGCTTTCACTATAGATTATAACCCTAGCATATCATACTGTAGTGCCACAATCAGTAACAGGCATGATGATTTATACTCTTTCTGATTGCATAGAAATTATATTTATCAGTTTCTAATTTCAATTTATTTCATTAGACAAACTTATCACCAACTTGTATACTTTGAATATTTGTGGTTATGAAGAAAATCGTGATTACAGAAAAATGTTGCAAATAGAATTTAGTACTTATCAATTTATTAGTCATAATTAATTTAATATTAATATAATATGCACATTACAAAAACATGTTAGTTTAATGATCCTGTATTGCAGAATTTTATTTTATTTATAAATCCTGAAGAAAAAAAATAGAAAATGGATTGTAAAAAAAAACATTTATATATATATTTATTTACAAATTGTGCATTTTACAAATTTTAATCATTCAGTTTAAACTGTAATGAAATGACAAAAAAAAAAATGCTGGCATTACTTTTAAATGAAACGAAATCATAAGTACAAAAATTCTGGTACATTTAATATTCCTCGTCAGAGTCCAATGCAGCACGACGTCTGTCAAACTGAAAATATAAAGAAATAAATCACTGCTAAAAAGTTTGGTTTCTAATTTAATTCTAAATCTAGCATTTAAAAAACTAAATAATAAAAGGAAATCAAACAATAACACATTATGTTCATTTTAAATCTTGATATATTATATGAACCATTTGTTTTTTATATAATTTATAATACATTATAATCTATATTTCGATCATTTTCAAGGATTATTTTTACAAAATGTGTAATATTTTATACAATATATATTATTTATAAATTATGGTAAACATTATATATATATTGTATAATATATAAACATTTAATAGAAATTTGCAATAATAGTTAAAATATATTGATGTTATTCATAAATTATTGTAAACACTTGAAATTTATTACAAAATGCAGTTGAAACAGATTAGTCAAGTGTTGTTAGCCGAGAGGTCAGCGCAGCCGCCTTGCACGCAAGCAGTTGTTCGTTGCGGGTTTGCCTCCCGGCCGATGCTATGACATATGGGGGGGGGGGGACATTATTTTGTAATGCGTATAAAAAAAGCAAATAAATGGTTCATAAAATAAATCACAATTTTTTTTTTTAAAAATGTGCGTGGAATATTTTACGATTTTAAAATTAATGTAGTGTATTGGAAAGAAAAAAGAGAATCCTTGTTAATAAAATTAATTTATCAACTGATAAAAAAAAATTAACAGAAAGTATGATGTTCAAATTATTAACCAACAATTCAAAATTTATTATTAAGTTACTTTATATATTTGGACTTAAAAAAACACTGATTCTATACACTAAAATAGAATGAAAAAATATATATTTTATTCATTTCAATGTTGTTTATTCTCATGACAAAATTTAAACTGTGAAAATAATTTTATTTTGAGAATTTTTCAGATACAATTTAAAAATGAAGCTATTTATGACATTTAACTAATTTTTAAAAATTTTAAATATTAATCAAAAGATTCAAAGCAGGTAAAATTAAAAGACAAACTATAAAAAACATAAGACGCTAAAACAAAACATACAACTTAATCGAATACTTTTTTTAAAAAAAAGTTGCAGTCATTAAATCCATTAATTTAGTTTCCATATCAATAATTTATTGGTGAAATAAACTTAACAGATACAAATTTTGAACTTGCTTATTTCTGGTCGTATATAAAATCTTAAAGAAAAAATAAAATTTAAACTATAGAAGACAAAAAATATTTAAAACTGAATGCAGTATTTTACAAAAGTCTAAATAAAATATATTATACATGATTCTTAGATGCTTCACAAAATATATATATATCATTAAATAGATTAATGCATATTAAATTAGATGTATACCTGGGTCTCGTTTTACGCGATAGATAGGTTCCTCAGAAAACGCGCAAACAAAATTGCGCAAAAATAGACGTAACTTACCTTGAAAAAGGGGGGATACAGACTGAGTTTTCAAAACTCGCGTAAAAGCAAAGCACCAATGTAAAATTTACTTTAAAATTCTCGCAAAAAAAAAAAAAAGGAAATAAAATATGACTAATAAAAAATTTCAAATTTGAAAAAAATTGATACAAGACAAACTTTTTTTAACTATAATATTTAATTTTATTCAAAATAATATATTTTTCTGCATAATTTACAGTACAGTAACTTACATTTTTTTATACACGTTTTAATTATTAACGCTATTTGCCGATAAACAGTTTCATTTGCAAACAGCTAAAAAATAGATTCTTCACAAGAGGAAATACAACTAGCGCCAAGTTCACTCTCACATTGTGTTAATGTTTTTCTGTTAACAACGTAATTAGTAATTAATCTTTGAGACGATGATTTTATTAATTGTTTATGAACTTAGACTTATGATAATAAAAAGACATTTATTCACCACTTCTGGGAAAAATTTAATTAAAACAACTAAAAATTAAATTATTTTTGTCTTTAATTTTTTAATTTTCAATTCCGTTTAAAAATCAAATTTCGTTTTACATCACATCGCCGTAAGTAATTTTTAATTACAATTAAAAATCAGATTTTAATTGTCAAATTTAATTGTGCCCACTGCTATTACTGACCTTTTAAAAATAAACTTGTGGACACTAAATGATTAATAATTGATTACGTTCTTTTTTAAAAAGCAAAAACAGAATATGATTTAAAATGCAAAATTAACACGCACAATGTTTGAACAAATTTACATTATTGCATAAAATCTTACTATTATAAAGCACTGAAAATATTAAAATTACTAAGATGAAAGTCGAATTCCAATAATGTGCTATTACTTTCAATATAACGTGAGTGCGCAAAATTTATTATTTAAAGTAATATCGCATTATCGGAGTTCGACTTGACACATTAATCGCGTTACTTCAAAATCGTGTTAAATAAGTCCGCGTAAAAAGAGACCCAGGTGTACATAAAATATAAAAAGATGTTAGTTTCAATTATTGTTATTTTTATAACTCTCGCTTCATGTGAAAAAATTAACAGCTCTGATTTCAGAAAATGCATGTATAATGTAGGGTTATTCATCAACTTTTTCACGTAGTATGGCAGCCATAATAAATATGTATTGTTCATGATGGTTGGAGTCAACATATCTCCAAATTTATAAATATAAAACAAAAATACCCACATTACTACAGAAGGATTTAATAACCGAATAAGCAAAGTAAAAATAACTATTAGTCTCATCGTTTAAATTTATATACCTTATGCAAAAAAAAAAGTAAAGACTTGGGTAATTCTGCACAAATAGTGATCAAACGGAGAGAAAAGTCTATTCTTTAAAATTCAAAACAAAATTAATAGCATAGTCTTTTCCTAATACAGTGTTGAAGATAAAAAAAAAAATTTAAACGCTGCAGTATATTGACTTTTCAATTATTGCACACAAAAGTTAATTTGCGAACTAGTTGGTTTAATTCTCAAAACAGATCGATACTAACTGATTTACAGTTTATACAAAGTTCTGATTCCCGCCGAGCTGTGTTAGAAAAATACACTATGAACACACGATAATTCTGAACGTATAGTTTCTACATCTAACTTCTCTTCTTTCCCCACAAGGGTAATACGCAATTCCCACACTGTTCTTTGCAACTAATGCTCTGCTCGAATTCACTTAAAACGCTCTGTACTCACTCTGTTGATCTTTTCAAAAATGGCCTCCCTTTTATATGTTTTCTGGAGTAACTTATAAATTAAGGTGGGATTTAATTAGATTGGGTTTTGCTAATTAAATTCCTTCGTTATCTGTTTAATTAGTTTGTTACAATTGATTGCATTTCAAGCTAACGTCTATGATTAGAATATCAGTAGCAAAATTTAAAGATTTAACAATAAAATAATATTTTAGAATAAAGATACTTTCGTATGTACTTTTAATTTAAACTGCATATATTACAAACGCAAACTAATAAAAATTAAGAAATACTTTTATAATATATATTAATTCAGATACATTTAAATGAAGCTTTTTAAAATGCAAAATAAATCATTTTTGACATTTGTTTGAATTTTACTACAAATTCTCACTGATCAAAAGTTTGTTGTTTTTTTCTTTCAAAAATTTACAGTTCCAAACTTCTTTTTCTTTTATTTTTATTAAAATTAATCAATCTACCTATATTCAGTAAATACATCAATAAAATCATATGAAAAAAGGCAAATGATCCCCAAGATGCAATTCTGGTTGAACCAACACTTCTGCTGTCAAATCTTAAATCTTTTATATATCTACCATTATCTATATTCAGTATAAAACATCAAGCTACTACAGATTAATCTACATTTGCTCATATTTCAACAACATCCATTTTAACAAAGGCTAATGATTATTTATTAAGCTAGAAATTATATCTTTTTCGCTTGGATATAAACTTAAAATTAAAAAGGTTCTAATTTCTATATAACAAATGATTGGAAATAATCATTAATGTATTCATCTAAACTGGATAACATAATAATCAATAATATAGCAATTTCTACACTTATGAAATATTGTGAAAGTCGGCTAATCTTCATATGTGCTACAAAAATAGACACACACTCTCCAATAAATGTTTTAAAAGCATAAACAGTTATCTATGCTTAGAGCTTATTTTTTAAATAAACCAACACCTGTTGGCCATACTTGAACTGAAAGGCTGACCTTATTGCTAGCCTGATTTTTAAATCAGCATATTACTTGCAGAAGAAAGTTTCTTATTTTTGACTACCTGCGATACTGAATTTTATTAGTATATATTTAATAATTGATAATATATCGATTTATACACTTATGAAATACTGTGGAAGTCACCTACTTTCCACATGCGCCCTCCCATCAGTAAATATTTTAAAAGCTTTTAAAACATTTTCTAATGGTGCAAGTTTATTTTTATAGTGCATGTGTGAAGAGTAGTTGGATTCTGCAATATTTCAAAATGAATGTGTAAATGCAAAAAAATTGATACTTGTAGATTAAATTGTGATACATGTAAATTGTACTAATATAATTTTAAATATAATCCAAAATTTACTATACACTTTGAATATGTATTTTCATCCTATGAACACCTCTACTAAAAAAGTGAGAAAGTAGCCTAAAATTTTCTCCAAGAATTTCATTATACACCTATTAATTTCTACGTCAAAAGTTAACAGACATTTAATTAATTAAAAAATATCTTTTTATGTGTTCAAGCGCATATAAAAAGAACACTTTTTCTAGATGTTCTTGAGTACTTAACAGGATATTATCTTATATAGGAAGTTGTTTTAGTATTTAATCGCAAATCATTCGTGTTAAAAGTTTTTATTAGAACTCGTGTGTCATATATTACTTCTCATTAATTGTTGGACAAATATAGCTCGGTCTGAATTATATTGAAGAGAAGAGCCAAACTCTTTCACATTTTTTCTGATAATAAAATAATAATTTGAGTACATTCAAACAAAGCTATATTAGAAATATGGTTTATAATCCAAATTTTCTAAATATTGTTCCCTCAAATGTAAATTTTGATCCTAAGAATATTACTGGAATATTAAGTATATTGAGAGTTGTGCAAAATATGAAAAAAAAAAAACATCGAAATTGATTGTGTTAATTCCTGATTTATAAAGAAACAAATAGTTTATATAAAAAGAGATTGGAACTGAAAACCAATAACGGGTAAAATGTAATTTTCAATAGTTATAATCTATTGAGCATTATTAGAATAGTTGCATAAATGTATCATTTTAAGCCCAATTTTCATATGAAGAATCAAACTGATTATCCTGAAACTTTAATGATTTTTACCATCTATTTTCAAGATAATTCACCTTTTTTTTTCCTGAAATAACTAAAATCGATTCCTTAGCAATTTTATTTTTTAGAATAAGTAAATAAATACAGCTCATTTAGATTTTTTCCATTTTAGGCAGGGTATGGCAATATTTGATATTACAAATTGGAATTAAAAATTAACAATCTGAAAAATGCAATTTTTAATAAAAAATTTCAGACATTATTAATACATATGTGTAAAAGGATGGTTTTAGCTTTAATTTTCTAAATGAATAACAAAGACTCCTTAAGTAATTTGGGTATTTGTGCCCTGTCTACCAAGATGGCAGCTTGTATTTTTGATAAATATACAGTTTTGGAGGCATAAAATTCATTTTCTATTAACAAATAGAATTTAAATTTTTTAAAAAAGTAATAAATTCCATTAAGAAACTTTATTAAATTTTTTTTTTTTTTTACTTATAATGTAGCAGTGTTTAAGGTCTTCATACTTTGTTTTAATTCAGCGGGTTTCTTTTTATCAGTAGTATTTATGCAAAATTTTCATAATGATCAAAATTTGGGATCTTTCTGTCATAGAACATGGAGTATTTCCAAAGGTAAGGGATCCTGTTCTCTCAAAAAGTGTGCGTTAATGGCCACAATATACCGCCTTATTTTTAAAAAGCCCCACAATGGAGATGCAAAGTGAAATCTTATTTAAACAGAATATCCGTTCATATAGGAATGTTGTTCAAGGACTCCAAAATGCACTCAGATTTATTTACAGCTGGAGTAGAGATTTAATGTCCATTGAATGAGGAAGAAAATCATTTGGATTTGTCCAACAACACCATCATTGATTAGAACAACTAGCTGAGGGAAGCGAGAACATATAATCTTTTATCTCAACCATCATGATAAATCGGAGAGTCTAACAGAATTGTCAAAATCAACACAATTCTTTTTATCAAGTATAAAAATCAAGAGGAAAATACTTCTACAATAGTGGTTATTCCGTGGCTTATGCAGAAAAACCAATAAGTGCTTTCATTTGTAATTGTTCTAGGGAGAATAGCCGCTATTTTTATAGTTGTGATAAAACAAAATGTCGCATATGAATATAATTTATTTGAACTGTAAAGTGATGAATTAAGGCATGCAGGACTTGAACATTTCCAAGTGAATCACCACTTTCCTGACTTTGTTGATTCAGTCACCAGTATGCATAGGCTAAATGTTGAAAGATGGGCTGGCCAAATGGCGAAACAAAAACACTGGGGGAACCCTGCGACATAACCTGGATTCCTATTTAACTGAATTTATGTGGTGTCTAATGCACCAACAAGATTCATTTGTGGGATTTTGGAGGCCAATTAGGGATTGCAGCCTGCTGACACAAATATTCCTCACTATAAATATTTTAATTAATTTTTTCAAAATGATTAATTTTTTTAAAATAACAATAATGAAAAATTAAACATTTCCTAGCAGCCATTTTTTGTAAAGATTTCTTGCAACTCTGAAACTATACATTTATCAAAAATACGAGCTGCCATTTTGGGAGAAAGAAAAATGCACAAGTACTGTAATTTGAATTTTAAATGATTTTATATTTGTTTAGGACACATTTTGAAATTAAGGTTTAATATATTCTACCAATAAATCACCTTAAATTTTTGTATGTGTCATAAATCTACAACAAGGAAATATATTTCAGGGTAATGTTATCGTGTTTATTGTAGAGATGTTGATAATTGAATTCCAAAGACAATATCATTAAGTTTTCAGAAATGCATGCGCAAGAGGGCAGTTTTTTTTTTTTTTAAAAAAAAAAAAGCTTAGATTAAAGTGTTAACGATCTATTAAAATCGAAATAAAAACAAATCTTGATTTCTCATGATTGTAAGTTCCTTTTTAAAAAAAAAAATTATAAAATTTTAATTTGATTTTTTTTTTTATACGCTTTCTTCATATACAAAACAATATTGTAAACAATCTTTAATGCATGCAATTTTCTTTTTAAATATTAAAGACTATGATGTAATTTATAATTATCGTTTTAAATTGGAATAATTGCAAAAAATATCAGAATACTAAAAATTAAAAATAATATATAGAAAAGCATATTTTATAATAAGTACTTTTATTTACTGTGTGAATACTAAAAATTTAATATATATATAAAATATTTTATAATAAACAGACTTTTATTTATTGCGGACTAAAAGATCAAAGAATAATTATTTTTTCTACTAGAATTGGAGTTTTTATATTTAATTTGAAATAAAAGTGTGGGGTGTCCAGAAATTAATTAATTCAATCACTACTTTTTACAACAAAAGATTGAATTAATTAATTCCTGGACAAAATTGTTGTTGAAGAAACAATTATTTTTGGGGTTTTTAGTCTTCAGTAAATAAATAAATGACATTATTATAAAATATTATATAAACAAGACTATATTTTACTCTTTTTAAAGAATAAACAAAATCAACTCATTTTTCAGTTAAGATTTTTTTTTTTTCGCCTAGGTGTGCTAAGTTTTTCCATTTCATGTGGGCTATGATAGCATTTAGCATTTTTGCTCTAGAATCCCCATTGAAAAAGCAAGATAATTAAATAACTCTGAAACATTCCCTGACAATTGTATCACAGTTGAAAAAAGCACACCAAAATTCATTTATTATAGTTCCCAAAAAAGTAGGACATATTTGTAGAGATCATCAAATTACTGTAAATACACTGGATAATAATTAATTAGCCTTTTGAAATTTAATTAAATTCGTAACAAGATTGACAACTGTATAGCAATCAGAATATTTTGATAATTTAATCATAAAAGCATAAGTAAAAAAAACAAAGCAGGATATAACGAAATTATTAAAAAGCTATTTATAACAAAGCATCTTTAATAATAATAATAGTTAATACAATATTGAATTTATTCTTTTAATGGTGGGAATTATTGAAAGATATAACTGTACATATATATATATAGTATGCTAAATGAATACCAACAATCCAAAAATAAGAAAACTTTCAAGCTAATAAATACTTAGCATGTCACATGACTACAATATAGATTTTTTTATTCATTATTTTAAGAGAATTATTTGTTAGCAATACAGATTATGACGCTACTTGAAGATTTATTTCAAATTAAAAATTCTTCACAATGACTATTAAAGAGAATTATAAACAAAAGAAAGACTTGATAGTAAACTAGAAATAATAACAAAAAATACAATCGAACATAAGTAAATCTATTTTAAGGATAATAATACCGTAATTGATCAAATTTGTTTTTATATTTTAAATTGTCAGGAAAAAAAACATTGCAATTTGAATTACAACAATTAGAAAAATCTCAATCATTTTTTTCTTATTCAAGAATAAATTGAAAATAAAAAATATTAATATTTCAGAGGTGAAAAACTATTCGATTGCTGAAAAAAAAAATAAGAGAGGCTTATTTTAGAAATGTATGTATAGTCATAAATGTATCAAGTAATTTCTATTTTGCTTGAAAAGGGCACAATATTTTCTAACTATATATGAACTTAAATTAGCATACAGACTTTAATATTTTGGATACCATCATTGCATATAATAAGTTTTTGCCTCAGTTATTAAACTTTAGCTTTAATCTTTTACTTAGCCTCATAAATTGCAAATTAAATATATTCAATAAACATTTTTCAAGGTAACAGAAAAATCAAAACAGTGAATTCTACACCCGCGGGTATTATTTGAATAAAATTAAATTCAATATACTATAAATAGCATTTTTGTACTTACCTTTACGGTTGTTGTTGATTTTGTACGTTCATTTATTTGTGACAAAAGAGAAACAAGTTGTTCTTCATTTAACTGAAACATATATGAAATATACATAAATAAATATGCTTTTATATTGGAGGTGGGGGGGGACATTTACTGGCACTTCTGATAGTAAAAAAAAAATTATGACAATAACTAAGTAAAATCAAAATGCTGATCTACTTCATTTCAATTACTAATAAATACAGACAAAAAAAAAACTGGATAAAATATGATTTATTCGCTTTGGTAACAATGATGATAGAATCACCATATGCATTAAGAATTGTAAATAATCTATATTTAGAGAATTATTCGATCATCTCCCATGGAAAAAAATCCTTTTACAAATAATGAAGAATATCGGCATCTCCTGATTTAAGAATGGGCCACAAAAACTAAATACTGTTTAAATCTGGGCTATCGTAAAGATGCATATCGTGCTTTTAAATCAATGAGCCATACAAAGTAAAGCATTATCATCGTGAAAAATGACAATATTATGTGGAAATAATGTTTATATCATGGGAGAAACCTAATTCCCAAAAATGTTCAAATAGTCTGCAACTGTGATATCTGACTGTTTGATATGCTTCTTTTAACAATCACTTCTCTAATCTTTGGAATGATTCAATAATCATATAATGTGCTTCCCTTTAATCCATTAATTCTTATTCTCAAGATACTGCCACCTCCACTAAGCCATAATTGCTCAGCTTGTGAAACTGTGACACATTACTCTGATAAGACAATGGAAATGCGTTTTGACAGTATTTCACTCTCAAAAAGTCCTAATTACCTACAATTCTAATGTTATTCTTATATCACCACCGTCTTTGATACTGTCACTATCAAAGTGCAATTCGATAAACATTGAGCTTCAATATTCTAGCTAGTCATACATTAATAACCCAACACTTTTTAAAAACTTTTCTTTTAAGTATATTGGCATATATATTTTTAATATTGCTTATAAAACATTCTAATAATTTCATTTTGTGCTTAATTTTATTCATTATATTTATAATGTTATTAAAAATTTGATTGAAGTAATTTTTTTAATCTTTTAAAAAAACATAACAAACACTATTTTTAATCTTTTAATATCTAAAATCTTTAAACCTACTTTTCTTTTTTTGCTTTTATCTGATAATTTTGGTAACAACTTCTAAAGCTCTGAAGCATTATTGCAAAAACAGTAATATAAAATGATTCAAATAATTTGTATTTATTTTTGTTTTCTATTTTAATATACTTCTCGGAGAACTGTTGCAAAAAATTATATACATTCATCCAAATACCTACTTTCACCAATGTTAATCTTGTTTAATGAAAACATGGAATCTAATCACTGATATTTTGAATAAATGTTCCTCAAAACCTAATATTATTCCGAGCCCACATCATAAATTTAATCACGGTGGAAATGCTTTTTAGATATAATTGCCATTATTGTAATCAGCAAATCCTTTCCAAATTCCCCTATTCTTTGCATCGTATACAATCCATTTTTTCCATTGGTTTGAGTAATTCTCTATAGATAATTTATAATGTTCTGAATAAATATCCTATGTAAAAGAATGATGTCTTGCGTTTGTATAAATATCAGTTAACATTCTTGGATTTTTCAATTATTTGATATATTATTATTCAGACATTTGATGCATAGCTATGCCAGTAATTCTCTATTTTCTCATTTGTTTTCTTTAAAATATCTAAATATTTCAGTATTTTTTGGAGTTTTTCCATTCTTCATATTGTCATTGATATTACTTTCTTCTATAGCTTTCCTTGTTATTTCACAGTTCAATTCTTTAATTATTTTGCACCTTTGTTATTTCTCACATATGTACTGACTTTCATTAGAACAAACAATAGATAAGCTCCTATATTTTCTTCCTTTCTATGTAGTCCAAATTTGAATTCCTAGATTTTCTGGTACTAGGGTTCTGAATATTTAATTTTTTGTCCTTTTACATTATTCAAAAAAAAAACTATTTATTATTTGAGATAGGTCTTATTTGATACCCCTCCATAATATTATCTCATTGTGACGCTATGATAGTCAAATACTCCTCCTTCTCTACTATTGGATAACAAACTTCAGCTCTGCATCTGTTAATTTGAAAATTTTAGGTTTTTCATTTGCTTTAAAATATGATCAATTTTTTTTTAATCATTTACGATTGATTTAATTTACAAAATGAAATATTTTTATTACTGTTATTATTATATACTTGCTAATGTATATGTCAGTTTTCATGAAAATAATAAGCACTTAAGCTTTATGCAATATTACACTAGAGGAAGATATATTCAGGTAATCGTCTAAAATCCGCGCAAGGCCGCTTGGGGCGTTGTTTATGTGTACAAAACACATAAAAATGCCGTTTCCACAGCCGGCCTTACGGCTAATATGACATTTAATATTGTATTAACCTATTTTGGCAGGCTGTTTTACATGACGTTGCACAAGTTTTGTGCTTCGAAAGTATTTACGTGATTTGTTCTATTCATAGCTGATTACCGTATCGCTTGAGGGTGTTTGAATTTCAAGTCAGTACAACTTTTCAAATCTTTGTAATAGAGTAATGTCATTTATATTTAAATAATGTTGTCAATTACTAATAATTGTCATATGATCCCCACCCTTCCCTAAAAAAATGTTAATACGTAAAAATTGGCAAAGTGTATGTTCAAACACGCTTCGACAAAGCTCATGCGGAGAAGAACATTCAATTTTTAAACTTTTCTTCAGAATTGCCGAGTACAGAAAGTGTGTGAGATTGTGTCCTTTTTTTCAGGCACATAATGTCCACTTTTTATTACAGCAATAAAATAATAAATAATTGAAAAAAGTCCAAAGTTTGTATCCTTTTGTTTTTTTTTCACTTCATTAGAAATTGACTAGTATTTGGATTATATTTTTTACAGTGGGGTTAAAATAAATGACTATTTTTGTTGACTTTTTGTTAATAACAACAAATTACGAAATCCCCCTCCCAAGCAGTTTATTGTAGAAGGCCAAAAAAAAAAAAAAAAAAGGTAATTCAAACGAAATATAAATAAAAGTAAAAAGTGAGAAAAAGTTGTTTAAAAAAAAATAAAGTAAATTATTGACTTTTTGTTACAATTCTTTTTCAGGGTGTGGGAGTGGGTGTTTGAAAACAATTTTTTAATCCCCAAAAACACAAAAGTAAATTTTGATTTAATATTAAGAAAAACAATTACGTCAACCAAAAAGAAAAAATTCGAAACAAGTCCCAAAGTTGATTATCTTTTTTCAGCGCTGTTAAAATAATTTACTATTTTTGTTTACTTTTTGTTAATAATAACAGTACGAAATCCCCACAAAAAGTTGTTTATTGTAGTAGCCAAAAAGAAGAGGCTAATTCAAACATAATATAAATCAATGAAAACAATTTGTTTAAAAAAAAGTAAAATTATTGACTTTATGTTACAATTATTGATCCGAGGGTGGGGATTTCAAAACAATTTTTGAACCCCCAACAACACAAAAGTTAGTTTTGATTTAAGAAGAAGAAGAAAAACAATTTAGTCAAGCAAAAAAAAAAAGGTAGAACAAAGTCGAAACAAATCCCAAATAATTATCCCATTATATTTTTTCGGCGTGGTTAAAACAACTTTTTTCGTCGTGAAACAGTCCAAAGTTTTAATTAAAATTCAAAAAATTAAATGACCAAAATTAGTTGGATAAATAAAAATATCAGGTTTAAAAAAAAAAAAAACAACGAAAATGAATATAAAAATTTATTTAATAAAAAAAAAAATCATGTAAATGAAATAAAAAATGTGTATAAACAAAAAACATATAAAAAAAAAAGTTGCGGCGGCCCGGTAACGTTATATTTGATTGATTTATGTATAGCATCAACGCCCCAAGCGGCCTTGCCCGGATTTCAGACAATTATCTATATTCATATATATTATCTGTGCTCAAATATAAGTAATTATTCTGTCATCCACACTTCGTCAGAATGCCTCAATATTAGCAGATCATTCAATTTGCTTTATCTATATCGTGAACGAATGAAAAAGAAAAACAAAAAATCGGATACTCTTCATATTGTCATTGCCCAAAAAATGGGCTGCAACATTGAACCCTTTGGCCAAAATAAGCTTTCCCTTTAGGCAAAATATTTTACCGCATCAAACATTTAAAAAAAGTATCTGATAGCTATTTATCTTTACGATAAATTATTTTGAAGAAATAAATTAGTTACTTAGACATTTCTCTCCAATATCATCTAAAAATTGTAATACACTATTGAAGCAATGTGCTCATTCAAGATGGAAATAAACTGACAGGTACTCAGTTCTTTTGACTGGAATAAGGAAATAATTAAAAATATTTTTTTAAAAAATAATAATTTCTAAATAAAAACATAAAATGCTATTAATTATCACATGGCCCTTGTATATATAATAACAACTCCATCACTGAAATATAATACAGACAATACGAGAGACATCAAAATTATCAAGATATTGGGAAATTATATAAGATAAACACAAACTTTACGAGTGATCAATCATCAATGCATTTTTGAAGATAAACTTTCCATGTATCAAAGGCATTATATCACTCGGTTTTTGAAGTAAAATTGCAACTATGTAAATTTTTTTTCAGATTAAACAATAACCAGAAGTTGTACGTTGCCAAATCAGGTGAGTATGATGGGTATTCAATAACTGATCTTACTTGCCCTTAAAGTTCCCATAGTTCTATGAGAAAATGCTATACTGTGATGAAGTATTAAGTCCTTATTCTGAGGCCGTGGAGAATTTCAGACAGGCAATGTTGCATGTACAAGGATGTTGTGGCAATCTTCTGCCCTAGTGAAATAGCTTTCAACAATCCCAGCAATGTGCACTGTTGTTTGCATCGAACATTGTCTTTTCATAGTAATCAGTGTTGGGTTGTCTTCAAGCATCTATATATTCTACTTTCTTGATATGTCAGCAAATTTCAAAAAGGCATATAACTTTCATCACTTGTTATAACTTTAGAAAAGACTTAGTGACTCTATCATTAAGTAATTGCAAAGTTTGCTGACTTTCTCACACATTCAGTGCATTGCTCTTCTATTAATTGGTATGGAATCCAAAACAAATTTCTTAACTTTCAACTCTTCATGAAAGATTTTATTTATTACTGGGGATCCAATACCAAAGTGAGTGTCTATTATTTAGGGTGCGCCAGTTACTATTATATCATTTTACAGACACAGTTCACACTTTTGGGAATAATTATTATTAGTAGGCTTTCTTGTATGTTTGTAGTCATAAAATGAAGCATGCCTCTGGCGAAATTTCTGAACTTCTTAAAGACAGTTAAGCGTGATGGTGCTTCATCATCAAATACCAAATGTAATTGCTGTATACATTCTATCTTCAGATGAGCCGACTTTAAAATCATAGTGCAGTAATATGCTCATTCTAACTCCATGAATCATAATGTTGAAGTGTAACTCATAGCTACCAAAATACTAATGATGGGGTTCAACTACTGCTCATGTACTTATAATGTATTGAACCCAATGCATACACAATTAACAATTTATACAATTACTTCATACATAGAGAACATAGTGAAAATATTCAAAAAAAAATCTTAATGCATTTATGGTACTGAGTACCCATATCAGAGATAACATTACATTCAAAATAAAAATGGAAATGTGAAATTATACATTAAATTGCGCATATTTTAAAACTCACTTAACTGAATACAATTATGTGTAATAAAACACACAAAAAAAATCCCAATTTCAAATTGAATATGAAGAAGTTTTGGAAGTTAATCTTTAGAAATATGATTTCTTGTATGTGAATTTATTTTCTTGTTGCGTAAGAAATCTTTATTACAGAAATTCTAAAAAATGGTCACTTTTCATAGAGATAAAATTTCTAAAGAGATTTTTTATTTAGAAATCGTACTGTTTGAAATATAAATTAAAATTCAGTACGTAATCTTATCATATATCAAAATTTATAAGATTCAAGCATTACTTTATTAGCATAATGACTGCATTTAAAATTTCACTATTAATTACTAGTACTAATTTTCAAGGTTAAAAATCATTTATTTCTTCAAACAGATATATGACCTTAAAGATTATATATATATATTATTACTGTCCAGTGTGGTTTAGTGCAGTAACAGAGTGGCAGACTAGAAAGTTGATTATGGATTGTGGCTTAGCTCTCTCATATCCAACGCTTGAACTTCTTATGAACTCCTAAGTAATACTTTAATCCATAACTATCCATTAAACTATATTTTAATATCTTTTCTAACTCATGTGCTAAATCTTATACAGTTGTTGAGAAATATCTAAGATCAGGCATATGAATAAAAAAAAATGTTCAAACTTAACGATTAAGTAGTTGTGCGTTAACATATATTTAATCTTTAATATTAATATATATACGAGGTGTGACAATTTAATTCCCAGAATGCACCTTCATAAAATATAGATGGAAGTGTACACTAATGGTTACTGTCGCCCTCAAAGTATCCCCTTGTGCAATTATATAGTTATTAAAATGGTGTTCGTATTTTTGGAAACACACCTGGAAGTCATTTTCAGGAATATTGTTCAGCAACTGTCTCACATTCTTTTGGATATCAGTTACAGTAGAAAATCTTCATCCTTTCAGCGCAGTTTTTAATTTTGGAAATCATAGGGCGCTAAGTCAGGTAAATAGGCAGGGGGGTTCTAGTGCAATTTTTTGGCCAGAAATGCTCTCATAACAAGTGCACTATGACCTATTTTTACCCAAAAGCAATGACTAATAAACTATTAGTTCTATCAGTTTAAAATTTACAATGCATTAGCTTAAACATGAATGCAATAATCATGTGATTTCAATACCATCAGGTCATGGATGACATCACATGGCTATTCCAGGAATTAAATTGTCCACCTCAGCTATATATACATACCTGGATTGAAGAAATGCTCAATGATTTCAAATCTTAAAAATGAATATTAGCAGTTAATAATAAAGCTATTCAAAGATGCCAATTATCTGTGATTATTTGCTATTAATAAAGTGTCGCCTATAAATTGACCAATAAAATGTCATTAAATAAAAACGAAAATAACAAGACACTTGATAGCTCTTAACATAAACCATCTTGGAAAATATTTACATTTTTTCCACATCTATAGTTATATGCTTAAAGAAGTAATAGAAATTTTAGCAATATTGTTTGAGAAATATAATATCTTAATTGGATTCATACTTTGAACTTTCTTTCTTCATTATACCACTGTATAATTTTCTTTTCTTTTTGAAATATAATCTATTTATTGAACAATTTTTTTATAAATATTAATCATTATACTGAATTCTTCTCCTACCACTGATCTTTTTATAATCCACCATAGATGTTTGCAGTATATCTTATGAATATATACTTAATTCAATTTTTTTTCTGCTTCATAATCCCTCAACAAATAATCTTTCATTTACCTTTTTTAATATTTCAATATTATTATCTTATTCTTCCACCTTATTTGCTTCTTCCAAATCCGATTGCTCAAACTAGTTAGAGACGATTTTTAGAGTGGATGTAAAATGATTATGGTTATTACATAAACAATGTGTGTGCACAACATACATATTATTTAAAATTAAATATCCTACCTTGCTCTGTATTTGGCCCATTCTAGCCATCGACATAAGCATGTTTTCAATCATCTTGCCTTTGTCAGGCTTTGCTAAAGCAATGGTATTCACTGTTTAAAAAATATCAAGCAAAAAAATAATAATTATAATTTTTATATTTAAAAAAACATAATAATGATTGTGGATGTTAATATATTAACAAAGTAATAAACCATCTTAAATGTATAATATATATAAATTCATTCAACACTTAAACCAATATCAATAACAATCTCAATCTGTTGTTAAGGCAACAGACCATAAATAAAAGTGGATTTCCACTTTTATTGTTAAAAGGTTGCCTTGACAACGGATTGAGATTGTTAATGATATTGATCTAGCTTAAATGTTTACTGCTTTCAATGAATTTGCATTTATAGATCTATCTAACCTCGAGCACTATTAGCTTATTATTTATCTAATATATGTGTTAAATTAAAAATTAATACATATATAAAAAATATTCTACTGATTTTAAATTGCTCTTGAATAATATATAGTTTATCTAAAATCAACTCCTTATATTAACTCTAGGTATAAAACATAATAGAACAGATAAGTTGACTTTGAGAGACTGACCAAAAGCTTATATAAATGCTAATATGTAAAATTCTTCACGAAAAGAATTAGGATTAAATATGACTCATCAGGATTCATGAACAAATGTTCCAATATTACATTTTCATACGATTTTCCAAAACATGGTGTAAAAAAAAAAAAATAATGTCACCAGTTTAAAAAAATATATTTATTTGTTCCTAGAGTTTAACTACAAAATTCAATTATTTTCCCAGAAGTGAAAATAACTTCAAAATATTATGATATCTTTAAACATTACTGCCAACCATAGTACAATGGTGAGCCTGACTGACTACTAACTTAAAAAATGAAGATGAATGAGATTTTAGTCAGCCCAGCAGATTCTATACCATTACTATATGACACAGAAATGTTTTAGGATAAAAACAACAGTGACTGGAACTATAATAATAAGGAACAGAATATCAAAACAAAGAGGCTCTCAAATTTTATATTACATTATAATGTAGTGAGTTATTAAAATTTACACTCATATTTAAAAATTATGATAAAAAAAAATATAGGAATATTGATTCGTACATTTGTTAAGTTCACAGTTTATATATTTATATTTTAAGTGATATCTAATACTGAGTTCACTTGATTAATAGTAGCATTCTGAGATTTTGTAACATATGCAAACCAAGCAGGCCAACAGAATTCTGTTCAGGTTCTTTTCAATAATATAAATGTTACGATGGACAATTTTTGAAGGTGATAATTTGCGCATTTATGAGGAGGTGGCGGAATGCCAATACACATTATTTTCAAGAATCTTGAGATTTGAGCAATAATTCAATTATTAAATCATTTAAATTATAAAGAGTATTTATGTTTAATTTCAAATATTATAAATACATTCAATTCATGATTATTATCATTTACTTCACTCCCAATAATAAATTTCAAAAGAAAATATTTACATTTATTTTCTAATACAATTTTTATGTCAGAAATAAATTACAAAGATAAACTGTATTTCTAATATTTAAAGACAACTATTTAGAAGTTAAAAAAGAATAAACATTTTAATAAATAAATAAATACATTTAGTTTATGTTTTATATCTCCACATTAAATATATATTTTTCCTAATGTTATGTATGTAAAAAATGTTAAGACTCCCATAATGCACCATGTAGCTGATTTTAATTGCATTTTATGCATTTATCTAAAAAATAACAAAATTACTGTTCTACCTATAGTATATACTGTCTTTATTTACAATAATTACAACAAATAAGTAAAACAGCTATAGTAGCTTTTGGCACATCTATAATTGTCAATAACTAAATAAATATACAAAGTATACAGTGGCATATTTTCCATAGGAGTTTTTTTTTTTCTATAAGTATATTACAATTAGTTTTTAATAAATAACTTAGATATGTTATTGCTTGTAATTTATAAACTGACAAATAGCCACTGAATAAATCTGCTTTATTTTTGCAATTGTTTTTACAAAAAATAAATAAAAGAAATCGGTTTTTAAAAACAAAATCTCTGGAAAATCAAAAAAAAAATGACAAGTGTTTTGCAACAACTAGGGTTCATAACAAAAGTAAACATACGAAACTAGATCAGATTCATTTCTATTTTCATTCAAAAATTTAATATATATATATAATGAATGAAAAGAAAGGACTTGACTAGTTCTCATTCCAAACTGTCTGCAGTGCCATCTCTGAATCAATGGATACGTTACACAGTAACATACTTTAGCTATTCACCACAGAAATTTTAAGGTGCTCACAAGTTATACGAAATGTGTGTTTTGTAGTTTTGTGAATCATCTTCAATACCCTCTTTGTCATCGTGAAATCTTAAAAATCACTTGAAAAGATTTTTGCTACTCATAGCTTCACTGTCGTACATTGTTGACTTATTTCAAATATTTCAGTAGGAGTTTAGCCCAATTTAATATAAAATTTGAAGTTAGCGTATTGTTCTATCGTGAGTCAAAGGTATAAAACAGTTTCCATTTCATATCAGAATTCATGATTCAGACATATTGGTGCCTTAAAATTTTTGTATTGAATAGCTCAACTTTGCTGCTGTATAACATTTGTGTCAATTCAGAGATGATACTCAAGGTGGCTTGGAAAAAGAAACAATCATCTTTTTACTGGGACATACTATATATACAAAATATGCAATGTAATGTCATTGTTTTCAATGATTATCAATTCACTGCAGGATGAAAACAATTTCAAACTTAAATCCGTTTCTATTATCTATAACTTCTCTTCACATCACTACAGCAACTTCATTATCTTGTCTATCAATTTCACATAGATCTGTTTCTAGATCTTTTACAATCTCTTGGTATCGAGTTTAAATTCAGATAATATTCATAAATGAGTAATATATCAGAAAAAAAGATGTACTATTTGCCAGAGCAACAGAATATTAGCAGATAGAAAATATGCATTTACTCAAGCGCAAAAAATATCTTTTCCACTAGTCCCAATTAAAATCAAAAAATAGTAACTGTTTACATTTTATACAATAAAATCAAAAAATATGATTATTAATTTATGAATATTGAGTATAAATTTAACTTCATAATGATTTTTTCCACATCAGAATTTTCTCATACACTATGAAGAATAACAGTTAAAATGGAAAGAATTACATTTTTAATTCTGAAAAAACTGTCATAATATTCTAATTATCGCAACATTGTCAGCCATGTTTTACAATATTAATCCCAGATTATGAATTGATTGTTCTCTAACATCGATAACTGCATCTCAGATTTAAAGACAATCAGAAAATATATATTATGAGTAATAATTTACCTATTTCTTCATTCTTTTAATTAAATATATATAATTTCCTGTTTTTGACCAATCAATCAAATGCTGTTGCTAAAATCTTTCAGCATTTTTATAATTACTAAATTTATTCCTACACATATGCAAAATAAACGTTTAAAAAAACAATGAATTTTATTAGTGCAGTATCAGATTGTAATTGTATTTAGAAAGTAATTAGTCCTCTTCATTAGCATCGAACTATACTCTCATCCCACCCACAAGATAAAAACTTTTGAGAAAATAAAGTTTTTATCTTGTGGGTGGGACAAGAGTACTCTTGTATTTAACATCATTGATTTATATTACAGTATAGTACTAGTGAAGATGGATTGAACTTGGAGAGACCTTCATCCTGCAGTGAGCTGATAATGGTTGATGATAATGATAGCATAAGTGAAGAGGGATGATTACCTTTTAAATATAATTAAAAATAAACATTTGCATAAGCAATCTAGGTGGATGTAGAGATTAGAAAATCTAACAAGCTTCCAAATAAGAATGAAATCTATTATATCCAAGATATAATCACAACCTTATTCATATATGGTTTAGTCTTTCGAGGGAAAATTTATATCTTACTCATTTTTAAGGCCCACCAAATATAAAATTTTAAGTCAAATATTTTTATAAGCATTGAAAATGAGTGAGAAATGACCTCTCCCATGAAAGTTAGCTTAAGCCTTAAATAAATGAAGCTGTGTTTATGTCTGGAATGCAATAGATTTTATCTTTGTTTAGAAACTTGCTAATTTTGATCATCTCTAAACACATTTGAAAAACTTATGCAAATAGAAGTGCTGTCAAATTTAACGTTTTGGTTGATGAGTCAAAACTGGAAATTACGTTATAATATATATAGCCTTCAAATATGTTTAAATAAACTTAATCTAATGATGATCAAAAAAGATTGTTATCTTCAGTCTGTAATCAAATAAGAGGGTCCATTACTTTATATTAATAAGTCATTAGAGAGAGCTGCAATTATGAGATATAAGTGAATAGTAATTTTTTAGGAGGGAGTGGGTGGGCATTAATGACAAACTAGATCTAGCAGTTTTGTACTGTTTTTATCTTCTTTATGAAACTTAAGTTTCTGGCAGAATCTATATACATATGTGCACACTGCAATATTAATTTTCCGTTTGTTATATATGTATAATGGCTCTCATCACTGAAAATTCAGCTAAATAAAATAAAGGAAGGAAAAAAAAAACTTGCTTTGTAAAGCATATGCGAAATACGCACCCAAAAAAATTACATATGCATACACTGCATATAGATATATGAAAAAAAAGATGTTTTAACACAATAGATGAAATCGATTTTAGTTAATATTTTTAACTTCATAAAAAATTACAATTTTAAGTTAACATGCTACAAAATCAAATATAAATTAAAAAAATCTAATATATAAGATGAAGAAGTATCTCTAAAATGATAAAATCTAAAATTTTACCAAACAATATTTACATCTTGCTCTAGCATGCTGGTCTAAAACTTGAGTTAAAATGGAGTTCCTGAACTCGGCTTCCTTTTGAGCCTCCTCAGCAGCTTTAGAGTTTGATTCATCTCCACCCTTAAAAAATATAGTAATAAATTTTAGATGTAGACAAAATTTTAACGTTATAGCTTTGTAGAAAATAAATCTTGATTTCTGATTAATACAAACAATTAACTTTGATTAATTGTTAAATTAATTACTGATTTTCACCAAAGCTCCCAATGCCCATTAAGATCATTTTAAACATGACATAAATCACAACTTTTTATAAAACCAATAACACATCACATGACTTTATCTTATATAATGCAATGCAAATGGCACAACTGGTAAGAAAAAAATTATGATTTTTCATATTTAAGATAGTTTTAAAAATCAAACTCATCGTACATATTTATTTCTTCCATATCTACAAAATTTTAAGATATGTAAGAGTGATGCCATCTCCTTCCTTTCCTATCCAATTATTTGATTTAAATATGGACTTTCAATAGATCATTCCTAAATAAATAAGACTGATATAATGCAATGTGTTTTTCAGTGAGAAATAACTCAATATTCTTTTAAATCTACTTCAAATATTTTATTCCATTCCGTGTAAATACAAGCAATTTTTGATACAAATGATCTTACTCATATGATGTGCCAATTATTTTAAGATAAGCATATTTATTGTACTGTCTCATTTTTTATATTTTTTTATTTTCACAATTGTGAAAAACCTAGAAATAAGTATCTTTTTATAGGAATGATATAATGAAATATAAATGAAAATATAAACTGTTTTAGTTTCAAATAATTCCATGCATTCCTTTTATGGTGGGGAAGTGTAGGAAAAGGATAGGCTGAGGCTATTATTAGCTCCACTTCTTAATGGCAAATGCTTAAAACTTAATTATGCAATAACGTAATAAAAAATATATAAATTAATATATTAATTGAAGTTAATTTCAATTTTTTAATCACATGCTCAAAAATGTAGTAATATTTGATAAAGGAAAACAATTGGATTCATTCATATACATTTCCAAATCAGCAACAAGGGATAAAATTACTGAATTAGACATAATTAATTATATTTCTGATATACTTAAAATTTCTTATAAACTTAAAAAAAAAAAAAATTAAAACTAAAATCCCGCAATTTATATTACATTTACAATTAAGTAAATATAAATTCAAAAAATAAACGATATTTTTTGGTAAGTGAAATTTGAATAAATTTTCATGTAATTAGTAAAACTCACTCCATATTGCTGTTGCTGAAGTTCGGCTAAACGTCTGGCACGAATCGCCGCTAATCCATCATCAGCCATGAGCACACTTTACAGGTAAAAACTAATTTCACAATAACGTTGAAAAAGTCACAGAGACAGCCATTTCTTAGTCGCGCATGCGCATGTCATTGGTTAAATTTTAACTGTATTACAATTTTTTTTTTTTTTTAAGAAATAATTTTTTATAGTTGATATTTATTTATTATATGCTCACTGAATGTCATATAAATTATATTTTTTTTAGACCAATCAAACTTTTATAACTTTAATTTTAAGCTTTTTTACTGTTAGATTTCTAAGTCGTACATAAAACATTATAGCTTTACGTTATTTTAGAAAGCTTTTTAAAATATTTGCTTTATTGTATTATTAACATTTTTTATATATACAATTTGCGAGTATTCCTAGTTATACCGATAAAATATTTTTTCTTCATAGATCTATATATTGTTTGTTTTATTTTTGAAGGCAAGTTGAGGTGTTAGGCTATGCAATATGACAATCTTGAACTAAGCTTGCCATTTTTATCTAATATGGTAGCGTTTATAGATTTACATTGATAGATGAATTTGGGTTGAATGTTTAATCAAGCAGTTAATCTATAAAGTGGAATGAGTCTTTACCAAATAAACTGAATTTTGGTACTAATGGTAGGATTTATGAATATATTTAACTAATGTAACAACTCATTATTTACGATTCAATTTTTATAATTATACTTGGTTTGTATATTATTACAGTCTTTGAATAAATTTGTTAATGATTGTTACTAATCATTTATTAGGTTAGATATATTGATTTTAATTCAGGTATAAACATTAAAAAATAATATACCCTTAAATACAGCCAATTTAACTGCATTATCTTTTTCTCTCTTATCTGTGACGTCCAGATATATTGTAAAACCATTGCTAACATATTCCAACACGAATTTAAAACATTTGAAAAAAGACAAATGATATTCCCCAAGATTCTAGATGAGCCAGCCTCTTCAATTGTTTTAAATCATATCCTATATTTTTTACATATCACAGGTCATTATTTATTCATAGTAAATAAATAATCGAATTGCTTTATTGCTCAGAATTTCTTAAGATGTTCAAAGTTCTAAAAGCGACAGAACTGAGTATGATATACAATAGATATGGTGATCATGATTTTATAGTCGTTTAACTGGGCATGATTTGTGGACTCTCAAGCTTCCAGTACCTCTATACTACTGCATTAAACCACGTAGGACTTTATCCATAGTAAATTATTACAGTTCAATTTTCAAGGTGTGCATTTATATCTGGGTTAAAATATTATAATAATCTCTAATAAATAATACGTGTAAAATGGAGTATAAATCGTTATGAATGAATATGATGAAGAAAATATGAATGGCCCATGAAAAGCATAGCGAGAAACACATCTTGGGATGTTTGCCTTTTTTTCAAATGTCTATTTTTGCATTTGAAGAGTGCATAAAAATATTGAAGTACTGCTATGATCATTACACATTTATATGTCCTTGTAAGTAGTTTAAGTATTCCTATTACAATTATCTGTTAAATAAAGTATAAGTTAGTTGAAACTATATTTCTTTGATGGATTTTCATTAAAAAGGATTTTATATATTTTTCTGTCTATTTGATACATATATTAATATTTAGCATTGAAAAGTAAATTTGGCAAGTAACATACAATGCTGTGTTTGTAACAGATTTGACAGATATTTATATGAGATTGATATACTGTAAAACCATGAAGAAAAAGAGAGTACATCCATTTATATAAAATAGAAAAAAATAAAAGATATTTAAATAAGTAAGTTACAATAAATAAAAAAATGTAACAAGATTGGATGGTTTCAGTATATGATGCTTCTATTTATTAGCTACAAATCCCTCAGAATGGAATAATATCAAAATGTAGAAGTTAACCTCCATCGGATTGAAAATTATTTAGAGAAGAAACAGTTGCTATATGAAAAATTAATAAAAATATTTGTTGAACTTATTTATGCGCGTGAGTGTTTAACAGGGTTCAAGTGTGGATATTTCTCTTTAATTAAACTTTTATATATTAACTATGTCTGTCCGTGACAATCTCAATTTGCTTTTTTTAAAAAATAAACATGTGAATCATAATTTTTACTTTATTAAATCATGATTTATATTTTTTTAATTCTTTTTTTTTTTAATGGAAATTTTAAAAATGGACAATTTTGTATAAAATATTTATTAACCATTTACTTTTTTTTTTTTAATACATAAGTTAATTTGTGAAAATGTAATTTATAAAAAAAAAATGCAATTATAAAAAAAAAGGGGGGGGGATAATAATTTTTTTTTAAGGTACAGTAAATAAAGATTATTCTTTTTAATAAAAATTGGTAAATTACTCAATTTGAACACTTACAATAATAAAATTCATTAGCAAATTCTTTTATTTTTCTCTTACTCTATCGCCATCTAGTGTAAGCCTTGGTAATAAATAGATTCTAGCTGATTCTATCCATATATTCCCAGAGTAGTTTCTTGCTTATGGCTCATTGAAAAGTCTTTGGAGTTTTTTTGAATATGTGTAAGCTAGTGTCATACAATGTTTTGATGGTCATGTGATATATTGGTTTTGCGCTTTTTCTGATCAAAGGATAAATAAAGGTACAATAATATATAGAAACTGAATGCAAACAAATAGATTTGAATTGAAAAAATTTAAGTTTTTCACTTTGGGCTGGTAGCATGATAATATGACCAAAAAGTAAAAATGGCTGCTAGAGGAACGATACTTGAGATCCAAAAGCTCCGAGTGTACTATTCAAAAAATAAAAGAATTTGCAAATAAATAGTAATGTGTGTAAGTCAAAGTCATGTGACTTATTAATGGTAAAGTTACCGTGTTGAAATACAATGCATATAAATTGGTAAAATGAAGTTCTGTATATCTTAAACATGTATAATAACGTAAAAATATTGCAAAGAAATTCATGTGGCATTAATTATGTAAATATATTGCAAGACTATACATATGGAAATATGAAGTAGTAACTGGGTTTTTCTAATCTTTATTATTAATGGATCATTAAGAATCTTTTATTTTCCATGACTACTAATTTCTTGAAATGAGATGTCCTGCTTGTTTTCCCATATTGGAAAAGGCAGTAAAATTACTATCAATGAAAAGTAAGATATTTCTGGTTATCTTTGGCCACTCTTAAGTTATTCGGCCAATTCGGAGCTTGGCCTCACTTGAAAGAGTCAAGGTCTTCCAACATAGCATTCAGAAATCATCGGTTTCATGTGATTTCTAGAAACATAGATCATTAAATACTTTGGAATCATGGCATTAGTAAAGATTATTGAATATAGATAACAAGGGAGGAGGGAATAACAGTTGATTAAATTAGAACCAAACTTTCATTTCTAGTACAAAAGATCAAGGGTCAATCATAAGATCTAATTTATTACAAAATCAATATGACAATTTCATCACTAAAATATAATAAAGGTAATACTAATACTGCCTGACCCAAGAAGAATATATTGAAAATGTTAAATATAACCTTTGATACATTTCCGGTGCAGAGCATCTTTTAAGATATAATTTTTAATACATTTTTGATGTTGAGCACTCTTGTCATAAAGCAACTCATATTTTGAAAATGATGACTGCTTTTCACAAAATGTTCAGCACCCAAATTTAATATTTTCTTCTTATAATAAGCAGTATTAATAATACCTTCAATTTAATTCATTATAAAAGTGTAATATTCTTAAAGATCAATAGTGAAAGAAGATAATCAGCAGCAGGATGAATATATTTCATCATTATTACAATATTAGACATGCCATTGAACACTCAAAACAGTTGATTAGTAACTCTAGAGAATAACTGTCCGTATAACCAGGAGTTGATGTTAACTTTGCGGCACCCAATAAAATTAGCAATAATAGTTTAATAAACCACTATCACTATTGAATTGCTACAGTTTTATATATAGTGATGAAAGAGTAAGGCCCATAAATTACTTCATTGCTTACTTGCTTTAGAGTTGGCAGACCAAAGCAAAATTTAGCAGTATTGGTATATTTATATGTTGCTTGTACAATATGTTGATGATATTGATATTGTTGTTTTATGATAAATTTATGCAATACGTTTAAAAAGAATCCATAAAATCAATTATTGAATTTATTCTAAAATTACGATTAAAAAATTTGTTGCAATATCTTGACATAGTGTTCTCCTGATATTTGTTTTTTTTATTTGTAGACTTTTTTTTTTACAAATGTATCTTTTCTAATGTGGAAATTACAGTTGCTTTATGAAAGAGTTTATAAAAGTTTATGTTAGGCAATAGTTTTTTTTTTTTTTTGTAACATAGAACACAAAAATTTAATTGCTAAACAGTTATCTTATTTGATTGGAAGCAAAGTCTATATATATACTGGCCTATATGCATTTTAATGAATGATATAACATTTTGCGGTATGGCGTAGCGGTATAGTGTCTGACTTGTGATCACAGTGTTTCAGAATCGATTCTGGTGCTTGACTTTCTTATGAAATCCCAAACAATAAAGCCATTAGTCTTTCTTTTTTTAACGAATTTCAAATACCAGAACTTATTAATTATAGTGTAAGGATTATAGCAAATAACAGCAAATTATCACTTTCTTATTCCATCCATCCATCTAACATGTGGTCTTTTTCTGGGTCTTTTACAATCTCTTGGAATCCAATTTAAAACTCCAATTGTCCATCTATTATCATCTCTTCTAGCAATATGTCCAGCCCAACTCCATTTCAATCTTTTAATTTTTTCAATGAGGTCAGTAACACCTATTTGTTCTCTTACCCATACATTGCGTTTTTGATCTCTTCTTGTTACTCCCAACATGCATCTCTCCATACTTCTTTGAGTAGTCTGAAGTCTCTGTATTGCTCTTCTATTAAGTGTCCAAGTCTCAGATCCATAAGTAAGAACTGGTAAAACACATTTATTAAAAACCTTCCTTTTCAAACACATAGGCATATTTCCTTTTAGTATCAAGTTATTTCTACCAAAAGCACTCCAACCAAGTTTAATTCTATGATTAATTTCATCCATTATGTTTCCATCTGTATTAATAATCTGACCAAGGTATTTGTAACTGTTAACTTCTTCTAACTCATCATAATCAATCTTTATTTCATATTTTGAGAAAATCCATTAAACATTACTTTAGTCTTTTTAACATTTATCTTTAGTCCTACTTTCATCTGATAACTCCTGCAACATTTCCTGCAGCTCTAAAGCATTATTTGCAAAAACAACTATATCATCTGCAAAATCTAAATGACTTAAATAATCTCCATTTACTTTCACTCCTTTAGCTTCCCATTTTAATCCACAAAATACTTCTTGCAGCACTGCTGTAAAAAGTTTTGAAGATATGGAGTCACCCTGTCTTACACCCTTCTCAATGTTGACTTTCCCAGTATCATTATGTAATCTAATTGTTGCTGTTGCATTTTTATAAATATTCTTTAAAATATGACAATATCCTGGATCTATACCTTGATGATCCAATGCTTTAATCACTGAAGAAATGTTTATAGAATCAAATGCCTTTTCATAATCTACAAATCCAAAACATAATGGCAACTCATATTCATTTGTCCTTTCTATAACTTCTCTCAATACCTGGATATGATCTACTGTACTAAAACCACTTTTAAATCCAGCTTGTTCTCTTGGTTGGTGGAAATCCAATGTTCTCTGTAGACGAGTTGTAATTATCTTGGTAAAAATTTTGTATAAAACTGATAAAAGGCTGATAGGTCTGTATTTTCTAATATCTTCATTATCACCTTTTTTAAATATTAATACTGTATTCTTCCAATCATCTGGTACATCTTTATCATTTAGACATTTGGTATATAACTTTGCTAAAAAGATTTCTATTTCTTCACCTGCTTCTTTTAATATATCAATTGTAATTCCATCATTACCTGGAGCCTTTCCTTTCTTCATATATTTAATTGCATGTCTCACTTCTTCATTTAAAATTCTGGGCAATTCAGAAGATGTAATAGATATAGGAGGTACTTGTTCTTTATTACTATATAATTCTTGATAAAAGTCTTCTACCCATTTCATGATGTCATCTCTCTTTTTAGTAATAATTCCATCTTTTTTTCTTATTGCAGATATAAATTTCCTACCAATACCAAAATGTTGTTTTACATTCTTGAGACTTTTATTTTCTTCTACAGCTTTCCTTGCTAGTTCACAGTTATATCTTTTTCAACTCTTTTTCGCACCATTTTACAAAATTTGAGATATTCAATCCTTTTTAATGCATCATTTTTGTATATCTTCATATTCCTTCTTTTCTTCATAAATTCTCTAGTCTCAGTAGAAATTTTATTGGTCAATTGCTGCTTTTTTCTACCAGCTATCTTGTTGCAGTTTTTAAAAGTGTATCAGTTATTTTCATATTAATTTCATTCAAATCTGAATCATGTTCAAAATCTACTAATACTTGAAACCGATTTGTAAGTTCTAATTTAAATTCATTAGAATGTTTCTGAAGATTAGGAATATCAACTGTAAATATTGTTTTTCTTAATAATTTTTGTCTCTCTAGTTTTGCATTAACACGTATTTTACATCTTCCTGTGTTAAATTTATTAAGAACATTACAATCTTGAAATATGTATTTTCTGTTAGTCAAAATATAATCCAATTCTGCTGTACCTTCATTTGGATGCTTCCTTGTCCATTTCCTTTTAACATTTTTCTCAAAAAAAGAATTCATAATATAAAGTTTTTCTTTTTCTGCAAACTCCACAAGTCTATGTCCTCTCTCATTTCTATTACCATAACCAAAATTACCTACAGCACTTTCATTTGTTTACCAATTCTAGCATTAAAGTCTCCCATAACAATTTTAAAATGTTGTTTACTCTGATCAAAAGCCTTTTGTACATCCATATAAAAATCTATTACTTCATCACTATGAGAACTTGTTGGGGCATAAACCTGAATTATCTGCATTTGGTATCTGCTATTAAGTTGTATAACTAATCTTGCCACTCTGTCTGATACACCATCAATCTCCACAATGTTGTTCTTCCACTTTGTATTTATAATGAATCCTACTTCACTTGTATTTCCAATATTTGTGCCTTTATAATAGAGTACATGTCCACTTTTTAAATCAATTGTCTCTTCACCTTTTCTTCTAACTTCACAAAGTCCAATAATGTCCCATTTAATATAAGACAGTTCTTCTAATTCTTGCAATCTTCCTTCACTTGAAAGTGATCTGCAGTTGTAAGTACCTAAATAAAAAGTCGTCATCAAATGGCAGCCTGGGTCCACAATCGGGATTCTTAGCACCATCCGCCTTCGGCCACCAACTGCTGCCTTGGTTGGTGACTTTACAGCCTCCTTGGAATAAGGGCCATGATTTATTTATGTTTGTCATAATTGTATATATGTATTGGAAAAATATCATATACACAAACATTCATTTTGCCTTATCTGGCAACTGAGAAGAAAGACCATGGTGTTTCTTCACTTAAACTCAGAGGTAAAAAGCCAGTAAACTCATCACGCTGGCTAATGCATGATGGTGAGCAGAGCCATCCATGTTCGTATACTGTATGAATAATCACATAGTAATAGAGTTGCCATGACAAGAATGTATGGCATGGATATTAGGAAATTTGCCCTGCTCGGTTCCTTTAAGGCCTTCAAGAGGAGTCAAAGAGTCTCCTTTCAGTTAATAGCAAATTCCTTTCTGCAGCCAAAATATGTATACCTTGAAAATAAAAAAATTCTAGAAACAGAATTTTACTAATACTTTTCCAAATTTTATTTGAGAATGAGTACTAACCAATCCAATTCTTTAAAAGTTCATTTAATTTGATTTATAAATAAAGCAGAACATAAATTAATTTTACAATTTTCAATATGTAAATGAATTAGTTAATTAAAGCTATAGCCAGCTTACGGTATAACTGCCATCCGTAATGCTGCTCATAGTAGTTGTCATCCTGTTATTTGGCACTGGATTTTATTTTAGTTAATTACATATTGCCTTGGAAATAGGTTACATCATAGTATACGTTCAGTCCATCTCTCTACTATTAATATAAATAGTTAAATAGTGGTTCGATAGTATGAGGGATTAGATTGGCATAATGTTTACATGAGTATGACTACAATTGAGCATTCCATCATTTATTTTTCAATGAAATGTATGGTTGAATTGTTGGAAGGGTGAGAAGATTGAAGCCTGTCCATTAAAGTTTAAGAAATTGTCTTAATATAACTGAGCACTGATTGTATATATGTGTGGGAGATTGTGATCTAGCCCAAAGGATGAGTATTGGTTCTGCAGCGTACATATATTCGGGATCATTTATCTTTTTCACATATGTGTGGTCGCATCTATTGGTTGTTTGAGATGGAATGGAGGATGAATATGCACCAAAAATCCTATGTTCAAATCCTTCCATATATATTTTGGTATATTGAAAATTGTTCTTACTTCTTTTGTTTTATTATGTATTATTTTGTCTGATATATATATATATGGAGGTTCATAGTTATATATATATATGAGTGTAATGGAAAACAACATATGGAAATCCAGTCGTTTGATGCTTCTTGTTATATCCGCCAGTCTGACTGTGCAAATGTTATATCCGCAAGTATGACTGTGTGGTCAGCAAATAACTATGTTCAATTCCCACGATGTTCTCTTGCAACGAATGCTATGCTGCGGATGCTCTCCAACGAATGGTCTGCAATGAATGCTCTGAATATACTCTGTATTCTCTGCAATGGATGCTCTCCAAACGAATGGTCTGCAACGAATGCTCTGCCACGGATGTTCTTCACCGAATGGTCTGCACCGACTGCTCTCCAATGAATGGTCTGCAAGCCGATGCTCTCCAATGAATTGTTTGCAACTAATACTCTGCAACGAATGCTCTCAATATCTCGCCTTCCGTCTCCCCATCTCTATGGGATCTTTCAGCTACACCCGTGGACTACCTTTCCACTGGGCGCTGGTCATTAACCGCAAGCACTGATGTGAGATATCTCTACTTAAATACTGCCTCTAAAACTGTGTGACTGCTCTCTACTGGTGTTGTCCTCTACTTACTGCCCTGCGTAGTTGTTAGCCAATCTTCTTATCGCTTTCTGATACCTGCAACTATCAATCAATACACCATCCAATAAGGTAAGTCTCTTATCTAGAAATATTTGTAATCAGCAAATATTTCTTGGAATTGTCGATCGCCATTACGTCAATGCATTAATTAAATTCCACAGTTATCAGCGCGTGATCTAAAAACAACTTCTTGAATAAATTCTAGTTTTTTCTGGAGTGCACAAACATGTCTGCCATTTTTACCAAACACTGCACTTCTAATACAGAACAATTGAAGATTTCACAGAATCCATGTATGATGAGAGTGTATGGACCAAATTTTTACATTGATGGTTAAATTGGGATATAATAGAGTTTGAGATGAAAGATGTGATAATAAAATTTTAAAAATATGTAGATTCATAATTATGGATTTTTTCTATCTGATGGAGCTTATAGTAAGTACTATTCTCAATTTTTTAAATGAATTATTATTAGTTGTCTTTCAAAAGCAGGTTCATCAAAGCAGACCATATTACCCAAGTATTTTCTTTCTTAATATCAGCAGTCATTTCTTTTTTCAACATATCCTATACAGTCTTAATAAATTATTCTAATGTGTTAATACTGATGTACTTTGCAATTAAACTTATTAAATTTGAAAGACCTTATCTAGAAAATGCAATATTAAATTTATTATAAGTATTAATTCACATGTGAAAATATGTTATTAGAATTGTTTATTATTACCAACTTTATTTACAGGGTCTTTTTTCAACCATAATGTGTTTATGGGCATACTGACATAATATACAATATATCCATGATCTATATACTATCAACATTTGCTCAGGAAAAAAAAATGTGTTTTATATATATTTACGTACATTGTGTTTTGAAAAAATATATCATTTTTAGAATAAGTAAAATAGATTGATAGGTAAAGAAGACGTTGATATTCTTGATGGAATAAAGGCATTCAATCTCCTAAAAGGTGGCCAGAAAATTTAAGTTAACAAAAAAATAATTAATTTAGCAAAAAAAACTTTAAATGAATAAAACAGAACTATTTCAGGAATTGCAAGATTATATTTCAAATAAAAATGAATACTGCCGCCGAAAGCTGTGAATTGCAAAATGCAATAGACACCATTGTATATAATATTTTTAAGGTTTTCACTGAATGTCTGGGATTAGTTTTGCCTTTATTATTATTTAGTAGACTATTCTGATATTCTTCAATGATTGACAAAAAGGATTTTTTCAAATAAATTCAATTTGCATTCCAGTAAGGTCTTTATTATGAGCAAACATAATACTAACATTTTTGTAAGAATAATTGGTTGATCTTCAGCATGTTTTGTTTCATCTGCTTATATAAAAATATGATTCCTAAAATAGCAAAACATGAACTAAGATGGAGATATACAAAAAAATTTGAAAAATATTGCAGTTTTATAATATAAATATGTATATTTATAAGGATGATTTTTTTTTATTATTATTTACATTACTAATAAAGCAGAATTTTTAATCCTCATATACAGGTACCAGTAATAATATATATATACTGTGTATATACATAATAATCATTTTGAAATGTTGAGTATTGATCTAGACTATAAATAATGATTAATAATTGGTGATAATGATGATCACATGATTAGTCTTTGTACAACAAATCTATTACAGTAAAATCAAAATGGTTTTAGATATGTTTGTGCAAATATGCTTAGCAATAGTTAATATATGCCTAATTATCACATCTCAAGTAAATATAAACTTTTATATAGAGTATCATAATAGTATATACAAACGCTTTAAACATTGTTTGAAGAAGCTGTTAATAACAAACAATCAAAATGAGTTAATCCAGGCTAAACACCTCAAAAGCACTTAGCTTGGATTAACTCATTTTGATCATTTGCTATTAACAGCTTCTTCAACCAGCGTTTTAAAGCACTTGTATATACTATTACGATTATTGGAGAAGTAAACTATATTATTTTTATAGAGTATCATTTAATTTATGGATAAGGCAACTAATCAATAAACTTATACATATATCAATACTTGTCACAACATCAAGTATAGAATTCAATAAGTCAAAGCATTAAACTAGCTCACACTACCATTAACTATATATAGAAGGTATACTCAATTGGGAACAAAGAGCTAAGACTATATTAACTAATAACAATATATCTGAATTTTAAAGATTTTTTACTGAATGTGAACAACTATAATGTAAAAGAATTAATAAAGATTTATTTCCAGTAGTTAGTTTAATTAATTGTCTTATTTCCAAAAAATTCAATTTAATTAATTTCAGCACGCAATCAAGAAGCATCTTAATTTAATACATTTATAAAATATTGTATAAAATAATTAAGCATATCATGAATATTGAGTTCATTTGATTTACAAATAAAGAAATGGTGCTTTAAATTTTCCTAAATATAATTTTTTTATTAAAAAAGGAATTATAAATAGTTTTAAAATTTAAAGTTTTATAAACTTTTTCTCACATGGAAATATGGACCTTAATAACTTCCTTCATCCTTTAAATAGTGTCATATTTTTCTCTTAAACAGCATTTTTCATGCTGATATAACTTTGCTTTTTTTGCAATTAATAGTGGAAGTAAATTCTTATGTTTTCCTTAGTTCATGTTTAAGATAAACTATCCAAATAGTTATTTGAAAATAAGATATTTTGATGAATCACTTTTCAAGGATATGTTGCTGTTAATCCATAAAAGCTTAGTTGATTATTATTGCAAGAAGATCGACAAAAGCAATAATGACTATCTCTTAGGTAGTAGTCTTAATTTTTAATACTACTAGTGAATAACTATTGAAAAAATGAAATTTCAAATGTGCATGAGCTATTTCTAGCTTAATATTCTATTGCTAGATATGTTAAAAAAAAATAAAATAAACTTATTATGGAAAAAATAAATTGACATCTCTTAATTAGCTTTGGTAAATGTGGTCTACAATATAATTTTACAACAACAAAGAGATTTCTTTGCTAACATTTTATAATACACATTGGGAATTATTTTGAAGTAAATAAAATAAATGTTCGGAAAATAATTGGAGCAAAGCTTTAAATATATTATCTTTTGATAATAGTAGAGATTTTAAAATAGTTATAAGTCAGTGTAAGTAAAAATCGAAAAAAATATGTTATATGAAGTGATGTTTTCATTTGTCTTAATTGTTCAACTCTATGTGATGTATAAACGTTAATTTTGAAACTTGTTTTGTATATAGGAAAACATTCATTACAACCATTTTAAATAATAAAAAATATATATACGGGTTAATACTGACATTATGAAATGTAATTACAAGTCCCTGATGAAGGGCGTCAAGACAGCTGAAACAGAAAATTAAAGTTGCTTTTTAAAATGCAAAAGAGAGAAATGCATGGCACTTACGAATTAGTTAGACACCAAGGTTGATTATGGATAATTTTGGACAATAAAATTTGTTATATATATCACATTAATGCAATAATTATATACCCCTTTTAAAAAAAATTACATTATCAGATTTTTTACAAATATATAATCCTGTCTAATAATTAATGTATTAATAAAAAATAAATAAATTGAGATTTAATTGTTTAATAACTCTTGTCTCTTAATTATTGCTAGGAAAGCAAAAACCCTTTTTAAAAAAAAAACGTAATCCTTTCTCTCCGTCTTTCCTCATTTTAATATAAAATTGTAAGGTTAAAAATATTTTTAAATTTGTATGAAAAGAAGGAGGGAGGAGGCTAAGTTGTAATGTTTTAGGGGAGGGGGAGAGGATTTTTGTTTATCTAGCAATAATTGAAAGATAAAAGTGTCATAAGCAATATGTCAATTTATTTTTTTTATTAACAAATTAATTATTAGAGAGGATTATATATTTTTAAAAAAGCTAATAGTAAGTATAATTTTTTAAAATATATATACAATTGTTGCATTAATCAACCTTGGTGTTTGAGGTAATCTGTAAGTATTGAATGCAGTTTATTACATCAAAAAATAAAATAATTTTTTTTTACAATTAAAAAAATGAAAATACTAAATTTATACAATCTAATAAAATATTTTACAAAAGTTCATACTAGTTTACTTTCTGTGTACACATATATATATGTCAACCTTTAAGGCAAGAGTCTTAAATCATTTAATACTTATAAATAGTATTAATCCGATAAACATCACGTGATCACCATTTCTTATGCTTGCTTATAACTGTTGTTAAAACAGGCAAAACTCACTATACGTACTGCCACACACAGCAAGCTACAGTAATCAATGGATGCCAGAAAGCTTGTGCAATCCTAAGATCTAGGTGTAGTGCTTTCATATCCAAGGCTCCTCACTGATGAAGGCCACAAGCCAGAAACTAGTCTGGAGATATTGGATGAGTAGGCACTAGATGGGGATTTTATGCACAAGCCTTCTGGCATCCATTGATTAGCTTTCTGTGTGTGGCAATATGTATAGTGAGTTTTACCTATAAATAGTAATACAAGTAATGAGTCTAAGTACTTGGATGTTATAGTATATCCTTTAACAAAATTATGAATTAAAAATATAAATCTAAAGCTAGTTTAAGACTAGTCTATGCATTTAAAAGTAGACCATGAGTGCTTTTTTAAAAGTCTTAAAACTATAAATAGCAAATGAGGAAATAAAACCACTTTTTTAAATACTAATTTGGATAAGTGTATAATCCAAATCAATTTTGGTTATACTTGTTTTTAATTACTCTTCTGTAATAATTAAGAAAAATGAATGTTGCATTTTTTTTTTTTTAATTTGACTTTGACCAATTAAAGTGGTTTATTCTTTTAAAATTTAGCTTTAATTAAAACAAAAACACTCAGACAAACAATAGACAAATGTCTGTAAAAATATTATAAATGGCAGAAAAAAATAATGGGGGGGGGGGGGCAGACAGTAAAATTATAAAAAATGAAATAGTACCTGATTTGAGATGTGTTTTGATCTTGAATTGGCATGATGGGAGAGAAAACTATTGCTTTCACAACCACTGTGTAACAAAATAGAATTGGGAGTAAGCTAAGATGGAGAATATTTCATACTATAGGACAGTCATTATCATAATTTTCAACTATTATCAATCCACTACATGATATAATCCAATCTAACTCTTCCAATTTGCAGCCTCTTTTTCATATCATACTTGTAAACTTACTTATTTCACCCATCCATCTCACATGGTACTCTTATAGGCCTTTTACAATCTTTTGGGCATCTGATCTAAAATTTCAATTGACTATTATTATATTTCTAACAATGTAATTCTTTCAATAATATTAGTGATACATATCTGTTCTCTTAGCTATGTGTTTTGGTTTTCTTATTACGCTTAACATCTCTCCATACTTCATTCAATGGTCTCAAGTCTTGTTTTTTCTTAAGTAGCCTAAAAACATATAAATCTTTTTGAACAAAGACATATTTTCTTTAAATATATAGTTTACTGTCATTAATTTTTTATTAATAATGATGATGGTTTTAAAGAAATTTCTTTAAATACTAAATTATTTCTACAAAAGTACTTCAACCCAATTCTATGAATTAATTTTATCCATTATGTTAATAATCTGGCCAAGGTATTTGTAGCTGTTAGTCTTTTCTAATTAATGATTCTTTATTTTCTTCTTTTGAACAAATATTTTGAGCATTATTATTGTCTTTTTAACATTTGTCTTCAATATTACTTTCTTACCTTTATTTGATAATAACCACATCATTTACAAAATCTAGATAACTTTATTGACTTCCATTTTTTGTATTCCTTTAGTTTTTATTTTAATCCACAAAATAGTACTTTCTGTAAAACGTTTTGGAGGTATGGAGTCATCCTGTCATATAGCCTTCTCTGTTTTAATTTTTGCATCCTTGCAATATAATCACTGGCATTTTTATTCAAATTCTTTTGAATACAACACTACACCAGATTTATATCTTGATCTAAAGTTGTAATCGCTGTGAAAATGCAGGTAAAATCAAATGCTTTTTCATAATCTATAATTCTAAAGCATAATGGCAACTCATATTCATTGGCCTTTTCCATAACTTCTCTCAATATTTGGGTCTGTTAAAATCACTTCTAAATCCAATTTATTCTTTTGATTATTAGAATCTAAAGTTCACACTGCAGACAGGATGTAATTATCTTGATATAGATTTTGTATATAATAGGTGGAAGACTAATAGGTTTGTAATTTCTATCTTCACCTTTCTTAAATATCAATAATACTTTGCATTCTTCCAAAGATTACCATTAGATATTCAAAATAGGGTTTTGTGAACAATCTATTTATTCACTTGCTTCTTTTAAGATGTCAGTTCCTTCTTCATAAATTTAATCCCATATCTTTCTTCTTCAGTCAAGGTGCTTAGCAATTCAGAAGATGTACTGTAGTATTCATAGTGGTTATTTTGTTTTTTACTGCTATATAATTCTTTGTAGAACTCTTCCATATATTTCATGATGATGTCAGTGCTCTTGTAATAATAGTTTATCTAGATGCTGTTTTATATTATCGAGACTTTTATTCTCTTCTGTAGATCTCCTTGCCAGTTCACAATTTTCTTATATCACTATTAATGTTTTTCATTCCATTTTCCAAAACTTTAGATATTGAACTTTTTAAAAAAATCATTTTCAAAATTTCCATGTCCCTTCATTTTTTTTTATATTGTCTTGCTTCAATGGAAAATTTTCTGGGATACTACTGCTTTTTTGTATCAACTATCTTTTTTTTTAGAATGTTTAATAGAGTATCTTATCTTTTTATTGAAATTAATCAAGTCTGAACCATACTTTAAAAGATTTGTAAGTTCTAATTTAAATTCATTAGAATATTTCTGAAGGAATGTCACCTGATAAGACTGATTTTCTTAATAGTTTTCATTTCTCTAATTTTGCATTAATATCTTATATCTCACCAATCAATGATCACTTCCTGTTTTGAATTTATTAAGAACATTACAATCTTGAAATAAGTATATTCTATTATATTTTTATTTGGGAGTTTCCATGTCCATTTTTGTTCACCATTTTTTCAAAGAAAGAATTCAAAATATACAATTTTTCTTACATCTCATTAATCAATGATCATTTCCTGTTTTGAATCTATTAAGAACATTACAATCTTGAAGTATGTATTTCCTTTTTGTTGAAATATAATCCAATTCTGTTATGACTTCATTGGATCTGTTTTGTTTTTTTCAAAGAAAGAATTCAAATACATAGTTTTTCTCTGAACCCATAATTCTATACCCTATCTCATCTCTATCATCATAACCAAATTTATCTACATTTTTTTTTTTTTCAATTTATTATCAATTCTAGCATTAAAGCTTTCCATTACAATTCTAAAATGTTGTTTAGTCTAACTAAAAGCATCAATTTTCCATTTTGTGACAGTAAGAACTTGTTAGGGCATAAATCTGAATTATCTGCTTTTGGTATCTTCCATTAATTCAAATAATAAATTTGATACTGTATCTCCACAATATTGTTCTTTCAGTTTTTGAAACAGGCAAAACTTTCCATATAGTAGTGTCAGTCAGTGCAAGCCAGAGTAATCAATGGATGCTAGAAGGCTTGTGCCTAAAATCCTTATCTAGTACCTACTCATCCAATATTTCCAGACTAGTTTCTAGCTTGTTGCTTTCATCAGACTAGTTTCTAGCTTGTGGCTTTCATCAGTGAGAAGCCTTAGATCTAGGTCCTAAGATCTTGATGCAGTGCTTTCAGCTCCAATGTTTCTCACTGATGAAAGACACAAGCTAGAAACTAGTCTGGGGATATTGGATGAGTAGGCGGTAGATGGGGATTTTATGCACAAGTCTTCTGGCAACTATTGATTATTCTAGCTTGCACTGAGAGGCACTATTTTATGCAGAGTTTAGCCTATTTTAATAAGTTATGAGCAAGCATAAGAAATGGTTATCATGTGATATTTAGTGTTTTAATATCTTCCAGTTTTTATTTGCAATGAATTTCACACTTCCAAAGCTTGTGCCTTTGTAGTAAGGTATATGCCTTTTTTATATCAATTATTTCTTCACCATTTCTTTTAACTCTAGCTTGGCTGTGACTTTACAACCTCATACTAATAAGAACTATAATTTACTTTTGTCTATCTTGATTGTAAAATCAATTTTTTTAAATAAAAAAAACGTTCATGCATATTTATTCTGCCTTCGAGACAATTCGATTGATATTTCGATTAAGAATTATTAGATTTGAAATACCGACATTCTTCATATACCTTGAGTTTAATTGTAAATGTATGGGATTTGAACACAGACTTTCAAGCACCCTTCAACTACCCACACTATCTCTGTACCACTGATACACATGACCACACACATATAGAAAACATAAATAATCACCAATATATATATATTTCATGCTAAACCAGCACTCATCAGTTGGTCCAAATTATCATCTCACACATATATATAATCAGTGCTTATTTTATATTAAGATAGCAAATATTCATACTTTAATGGACAGGCTTCAACTACTCTAAATGGTATGGGATGGCTGAAGAGTTGGAAATTAGAGTAGATTGACGCCGTCCATTAAAGTATGAAGATTTGCTACCTTAATATAAACTTAGCACTGATTATAAATGTACATGTGAGAGATGATAATCTGGATCAACTGATGAGTGCTGGTTCAGCACGAAATAGGCATATTGGTGATTATTTATCTTTTCTGCGTGTGTGTGGTCATGTGTATCAGTGGTATGAGATAGTATGGATAGTTGAAGGGTGCTTGAAAGTCTGTGTTCAAATCCCCTATATTTAAGAACTCTTAAGTAACTGAGAAGAAAGATTATATACTTGATAACAATCAATCCATAAGCTATTAGTAATCTCAATCTGTAGTCAAGACAACCTCTTTTAACAATAAAGGTGACACCTTTATCTATGGTCTGATATGTTTATATAGATCCTAACTATTGCAACTTGACCCAGGAGTATGAGATTAATAATGCAAAGAAGTTTAAATAAAGCTCATTAATAAATTAATTGTACTTCTTTATATTAAACTTAGAGATAAAACGCTAATAAACTCACCATCTTAACAGATGTGTGCTATTTAGCAGACCATTCCCATCCCTTGTATATGTATTAAATGGTACGTCCTGTACATGAGGGGTCAGATTGACCTTAGGTCAACATGGGTGTGACAAGAATCTCTGCCTTAGGGCGGCCTTTGAGCATTCCATCGTCAGATTTTCAATTGGATGGACGGTTGAAGAGTTGGAGTGTTGTGTAGATTGAAGCCTGTCCATTAAAGTGTGAGGATTGGCTATCTTAATATATATCTGAGCACTTATAGTATATATGTGTAGAGATGATAATCTGGACCAACTGATGATTGCTGTTTTAGCATGAAATACGTATATTGGTGATTATTTATCTTTTCAGTATATATGTGTTCAGGTGTATCAGTGTTATGAGATAGTGTGGAGTGTGGTGGGTCGTGTAAAAGTCTGTGCTCATATACCCTATATATTATATAAATAATCATATATTAATAACAGCTGCAATGACAAGAATGTATGTAATGTGACAGTAGAAATTTGTCCTGCTTGGTTTGTTTAAGGCCTCGAAGGGGAATCAAAGGTTTCTTTTCAGTTTATAGCAAGGCATATGTATTTCAATTGATATAAGCGTAATTCTTTTGCCCATTATGAAAATATCGATGATGACTTGATAAATAACCAATATTTCATAAATCAGAGATAAATTATATTTCTTCATTCGATGGATATGAAAATTATCCATTATGGCATAATTGATATCGAATTAGATCTGTATAACATTGCTGGTAGAATTATCCGCTACTTTATATATTAATAATGATTAATTTGCTGATATATACAACGGAGTCGAGAAATGGCGTTATAATCAATTAATAAGAACAATTTTAATACCACTTAAAATATTTATTTCCTTTTAGGAAAAAAAAGAGTTTAATAGCGTGATTTTAGTAATTATTTGCATCTTAGCACACCAATAAAAAGTGATTTTAAAAAAATAATAATTCGTCAGTAATTAGTAAGAAATTTGATAATAAATATGGGATTGATTGTACTTTCATTTGTTCGGTTGAGCAAAACGAATGCTTTATGTATAAAGAGAAAAAATTAATTAGTCTAGTATGTTTTAAACGTTGGGTAAATATATCGGAATATGGGAGACAAAAATCAAATGGCTTCCTCTGTTTGCATTTAATGTTTTTAAGTCGCAGTATTTACTCTACTTCAGCGCCACCTATTTTAAACTTAGATTAAATTCAAAACCCCTCACTGATAAAATCTAATAGTCTGGGGGTGTTGCTATAGTTCTAATACTATTGGTTAATCAATCTTAAAATGGATACCTGTGCAATATTGGAATATTTATCAAAAGTTAAAGTGGTGAAATTGCTTAAGTTAATGAGTGATTATTTGGCCCTGTGTGAGTAGTATGCCAGGTTGTGGAACTTAAGATTCACAGATCACATCACCTGTCTCTCTCTGACCAGTTCTCAAACTTTATAAGAACTCTTGAACAATAAATATAGTTGATTATTTATTGATTGATACCCTCATCCAGTTACCATAATATATCAAAAACCATATAACATAAGCATGCTTCTACGAATTTAAATTGTGGATAGCTAAGTACCTTTTAATCTTCATCCTCAATACCCAGAGCTAAATTGAAGAATCACTTGAAGCCTCTGTTTTAGAAACTGAGACTTCATATAACAAATCCTCTGTGCCATCAAGTGAGTTACTAATTCCATATTCCTTAAATGACTTTACAACTGTCTCATCACAGCATTCCATGAAGTTTTGACCCATTCACAAATATGAAAAATGCTAAGCTTCTTCTAATGGTGCCATTTCAAATTCTGTAGACTGCATCCAATTGTTCCATTTCTCTTTAATGAATCCTGTAAAAGATGTATTAATCCAAATATCTAAAAGTTAAAATTGGCCCCTTGGGCTACCTGGAATTACATCTAAGTGAGTTTTCAGTTGATTAATTTTATTTTGCATACCTTTTGCTCTGTCACTCCAAAACTGATCCCATACTATCAAGACAAGTTTTTTTTTTTATCAGGATACTTAAACCACACATTGTCTATCCATAACTTCATCCCCTCCTCTTTCATCCATCTAGCCCTTAGGATGAACATGCACAAACACATCTTTATATCTATATATTAATAGAGATCCAAAGTTTTAGACACTCAAATTTCAACTCATCATTTTGATCACTGCTGCATAAGATGGACTCCATATTTTAGGTGTATTTTAAGGAAGGAAAGGTGTATCCTATATGTTGGCAAATACAGTAATATTTTGGAATAATGACTTTCAGTTCAGTGTTTCATAGTATTAAAGTCTAACTGCAATACAAAAGAAAAACGAATCAAATAGACAGTGCTTGGAATCCCAAATATCACAATGCTAATTCGTATTTAACATCATCATCAACCATTATCAATCTACTGCAGGATGAAGGTCTCTCCAAGTTCAATCTATCTTCTCCAATCTTTAGTTTCTCTTCTCCACATTATCCCTGCACACTTTCTTATTTCATCCATCCATCTCACATGTGGTCTCTTTCTGGGTCTTTTTCAATCTCTTGGAATCCTGTTTAAGATTTCAATTGTTCATTGATTATCATCTCTTCTAGCAATATGTCCAGCCCAACTCCAGTCTTTTTAATTTTTTCAATGAGGTCAATAACACTTGTTTGTTCTCTTACCCATATATTGAGTAGTCTGAAGTCTGTATTGCTCTTCTATTAAGTGTCCAAATCTCAGATCTATAAGTAAGAACTGGTAAAACACACTTATTAAAAACCTTTCTTTTCAAACACATAGGTACATTTCCTTTTAGTATCAAGTTATTTCTACCAAAAGCACTTCAACCGGGTTTAATTATATATATGCAATCTAACAAATAAATAAATAAAACCATGATAAGTTTTAACATTAGATAAAACTTAAAAGTTATAATATGAAATATTAATTTTATCACATATTATAATCACATGAATAAAAATGTGAAATGGGAACATAAACTCCCAAGATGCAATTTATGCAGATTCAGTACATCAGTTACCCCAGGTAACAATGTGTCACATATCTTTATTATCCTTGCTCAGTATTCATCAGTATTAAATTATAAATAAAGTTTAAAATGATATTACAATTTCTAGTTTAAAAAATGATTAGTAACAATCATAAAGATATCTATTTGGGGAAGATTGTGATATAGTCATGTGTGCAGTAAATTTAGCACCTTCAAATAAATTATATATCACAGTTTCCTTGCTTAACAAAGCAACAGAATATTGCAACAACTCATTTTCAAGGAAACATTTGATCACATCATTTTCCTCTGTCCTGGCTATCAGGACATTATTCAGTCCATCAATGACAAATGCAGTATCCCTCTTCTAAAAATTTTTGACCTCAAGAGCTGTTTGCACTCCGGTGACTTCCCGGTCATCTGTCTGGCCGTCATTATTTCATATGCTATATAGATGGCCAGGTGCACAACTATATTTATGCTTCCAAGGCCTAAACCATCAGTAATCTTTAACTCCCAGCTGAAGGCCCTGCAAGCAAAAGACTTGCTTCTGTCAACCAAATTCCTTTTTGGCAGCACGTGGAACCTTTATGGAGTTCTTGCCCCAGGACAATGAGATCGCTACCAGTCAAGGCCTCCATCCCTGCTGAAAAGAACACAAGAGACTTAGTCATAATTGAGTCATCATATTTCAAGCGCTAGTCTTGCATAGCAAAATCATGTATTTTAGCAACAATAAAATTCTTTTAAAAATATTATAACATTGTTGCCTTGGCAACAGGCTGCTGTTATATTCTTTTTAAGCAAGATGGCTGTCATACATGTAATAATTAGCTGTTGATATTTATGATTTAATAAATACACATATATGTGGATGAAAATCATTGTTCAACAAATGCATTCCATGACAAGGTATGTATCCAAGAGGAAGAAGAATTTGTAAAGAAAGATAGTAAGTCTTTCCATAGCTTATAGATAATATAAATAGAATTTATTCTTACATTTGAAGATACAGGTGATAAAACATTTTAATCCACACTACACAAGTTAGTCTAAATATGCTAGAAAAACTGTTATTATTACTAGCACATTTATTAAAAACCGTCCTTTTCATCACATAAGTATATTTACATTTAATATTGTTATTTCTAGCAAAAACACTCCAACTAAGTTTAATTTTATGATTAATTTCAGCCATTATGTTTTTATCTGTAGTAATAATCTGACCAAAATATTTGTAGTTGTTAACTTCTTCTAACTCATCATTATCAATCCTTGTTTGAGAAAATCCATTAAACATTATTTTACTCTCTTTAACATTTCCTCTTAATCCTATATTTTTTATTTCATCTGATAACTCTTACAACATTTCCTGAAGCTCTGAAGGATAGGTTCCCAAATTTTTTCAGACTACCGTCCCCATTGCAATATATAAATTTTGTAAACCCCCCCCCCCCAACAAGTATAACAGTTTTCCACGTTCAATCCATTTGATATTTTTGATGTAAATAGTAACTAATGATGCTGTACCGGATGATGCCTACACCATAATTCATATGATGCACACAAGATATAACATGATAGCAATGCCACACATCGGAATAAGATATCGAACATAAACTCAATATCAATAACAAGACAAAAATTAAAGTTATTAAATTTAAGTTTAAATGAGTAAAATCAAACCAAAATCGATTATATTCCCTGATTTTTCCCTATCCAAAACTCTAATGCCCGGCTAATTGGTACCATGAAATTTTACGCAATATATCTTTGAAAGGCTGAACCTAAACCTCATCTTTATATGCCACTTTCAAGAGAAAAAAAGACTTTCAAAAAGGAAATACCACTGCCAGCAAAAAAAAACAAATCAGCATCTCAATAAATTATCAATAATCACATACAAAGATTACAAAAATAATAATAATTTCGTGCAAAATAAGAGTCTCTTTTCTGAAATAGAACAGTGTGTTAAAAGCAAACAACAACAAATATATATGTATGTCTCGGCATATACCTAAGCATCCCAGAAATTAATTTGGTAGAACTGTTTTAAAGTAGGAAAATCAAATAGTAATTTATAGAGAAACAAAAAAAAATACAAATGGTAAAAGAAATACAATGAAACTTATAGCAACAAGACATAAATGATAATAAATTTTAAAAAAATTATGTCATTCGGCTTCCTTCTGGTTTCTTTCTATTAACCATCTCTGGACTTAGTAACTTTTAAGTGCGCTATAAAACATGACAACAAGGCAGTGAGGGCTTCCCTTCTTCACAGAAAAACAAGTAAGATGTTCATTATCATCAGATAGCATCTGTGGCTACATGACAGCAGTGAAGGAGTCTGACTGGTGCGCTAACATTGGGAGTTTACTTCATTAGTATTTTAATGATAAAATTTAGGCATTTTATATTTCTTAGCTTTCTCTAGAAATCTTTATAATAACAACAGCAGCCAACCAAGAATTGATCATGCAATTCTAGTCAGACTAATTTGAAGTTAGGCTCAGCTTTACCTCCTTTCATGAAGTTCTCCACAGCTTTACAACTAGAATATTCCTCTTAGTTCAGCAAACCTTTAACCACCCAGCAAATAAAACATAGCAAGGAAAACAATAAACTCAGAAGAGACCCCCATCACCTGCTGAAAACCTTTTATAGCACACCTATAGCAATATAAATTGAGTACCTCTTTCACTTATTATGGCCGTTATCTCCAATTTCTTGGGTAATTGATCATAACACAAATGATATAGCTTTTTACACCTTTTTATCTTTCACTTCTTTCATTTTCCATTCATATTTTTAATTCCTCAAGGAGTTCCATTTTACATATAGTTTCTAAATTTTAATACAATGAAGATAGCTTTTTCCATCTTTACAAAAGATTCAAAACAAAAAAAAACAAATCTGAGATATGAGAAATTTTTAGATTCTCCCAGCTGATATTGACCTTAAATTACTTTATTTTTTACACTAAAAATATAATGCACAGGATGACCACTTCTATCTATTAGGAAAATTTAAAATTAGCCATACTATAATAATCTACCTTCCTTTTAACTTGTTAATAGAGAAAAAAAAATGTACAAATCATTTATAATTACTCTATCCCCCTTTTTTATATATTCTTGCACATAAACAATTTATAAAATAATCATGAAAACGACACAATAATGTAAAAATTAGTGGTTTGAAGTGAGTTAAAGCCGACGATCAGTTCATCTGGAGGAAAGACCACCTGAACACCCTCCAAGTGCTTCTGAACCCACTATGGCCCCCCTAGAAGTCTTCACTGCCCATTGAGGGCGGTACCACCCACTTTGGGAAACACTGCTCTAAAGCATTATTTGCAAAAACAACTACATCATTCTGCAATATCTAGATGTCTTAAATGAACTCCCAATTTTCTTTTATTCACTTAGCTTCCTATTTTAATCCACAAAATACTTCTTTCAAAACTGCTGTAAAAAGTTTTGGAAATATGGAGTCAACCTGTCACGCATACTTTTCAATTTTAATCATTTTAGTATCATTATGCAATTTAATTATTGCTGTTGCATTTTTATAAATGTTCTTCAGAATATGATAATATATTGGGTCTATACCTTGATGATCCAATGCTTTAATCACTGAAGAAATGCTTACTTACAGGTCTGTGACTTGGACTCTTAATAAAAGAGCAATACAGAGATTTTAGACCACTCAATGAATTATGGGGAGATGTATGTTAGGAGTAACAAGAAGAGATTAAAAACAAAGTACATGAGTGAGAGAACAAACAGATGTTATTGGCATCATTGAAAAAATTAAGAGATTGAAGTGGAGTTAGTCTGGACATATTGCTAGAAAAGACTTGCGAAAAGACCACATGTGAGATGGATGGTCTAAATTTGCTGGGGTGATATGGAGAGGAGAGGTTAGAGATCAGAGAAGATGGATTGGACTTGAAGAAATCTTCATTCTGAAGTGGATTGATAATGAGTGAAAATGATGATGATGATTACAACTAAATTAAGAGATAAATCAAAATGAGTTTTTCAGAAAGAGATGAAGTTATGATGATGTAAATTTATCTTTGTATTGTATTTTTTATAGAAAGAATTCGAAGAGATACTTAAAGGATGAGCAAATGCAGAACAAATAGAGGCAAAATGAGAAGGCAATTCCATATATAAAGATATTAGAATTGTGCATTCAGTTTTGGCAAGAACTGGATAATTCTTAGAATGATCATAAATTAGTCATGAAAAGATTAGTGGTAGGATTTCAATCTGGGATCTGAAAATACATATAGAGATCCAGAACTCAAATATACATAGAAATATTGGGAAAGGCTTTGAAGACTGGGAGAATGGATTCAATCCGGTTAGATAGAGAGGTTGATCAAAACTTGGCCATCAAATAAAAAACACTATAAAAAGTAAAGATTATTTAAGAGTATTGAGGAATCAGATAAACATGTTAAAGAGAAAAGGGATGTATCTATCAGAGAAAAAGGACTTCAAAATAAATAAAAAAAACACAACTGTGGATTGTAGTCTTTGAAATAATGTAAAATGAACCATTGTCGGACAATGCTAGCAGTCTGGTAAAAATAGTCATGAAAAATTGCAAACTTCATTTAAAATTGAAATGGTGCCTTATAAGGAGTAAGAAGTGATAAATGGGTTCAAATTAAATGATTGTCCACATTATGGATAAGTACCTTTGTCTATGAATAAACTTAAGGAGAATTTTACTAGAATAAAAATGTGCAAGTTAAGTATTTTTAAAAGTCCAAGTCTGGGTCTTCTAATAATCATTCTTTATGATATCCAAAGAACCTTTACTTCAGGTGTAATCTAATTACTTATGTAAAAACCATATTAGCGCTTAGGAATGGATATTCCAAGAATGATTGATTACTCGGAAATTCATGAGAAATTTGAGTTCCGAAAGTTATAGAGCTGAATCCATGATTTATGGACATTGAACCCCATGGTCTGACAGTCTAATATAGCACTAAATAATACAAGGGAAATTGAAGACGGACATAGAAAACACACAGTAAATAAAGGGACTCCAATACGGAATAACCTTTAAGTTTCAGATATTTCCACTATTAATTAAACACATAAATTGATAATTTAAACATTTCTGAATGATTTATCATTGAAGAAAACGAGTTTTAATTTAACTGTTTGCTCTACAAATGCGATGAGTGAAATATATTAAGAGATGATTTTTGAAATGTTAAAATGCTAAGAGTTTAATGTATAATTATAAAAGACAGTGCAATTAATTATATATAATGTTAATACAGTAATTGAGATATCATTTAATACTTATTAGAAAAAAAATAATAAAAAGGAAACTTTAAGTCATAACAATTCAGATAAGGGAATAAGTAATTAAATATGTGTTTTAAAATAAAAGCTAAAGATTATAATCTAAATTAAGAATTGAAGTAATGCAAAGCTAATTATTAAAAGAGTAGGGAATTGTGTTTTCTGTTCAAATAGTGTGTTGTGAATATTAAGCAGGTTCATTGCGGACCTGAGATAGAAAGTTGAAATTTATTTTATTTCGGAGCAATAAGAAAGTTAAGTATGAATTTCATCAAAATTGAAAAATATTAATAATATTTATGAGCTATGACTCAATATTGAATGTGTCAAAAAAAAGAGAGTGGGTGGGAGAGAATTGATGCGCTTTTGAAAAATGTGTATGTTCAATACAATTTCCCATAGGAGTTCATAAAAAATTCGAGCACCGGAAAAATGACAAAGTTGAACCACTAAGCATTGATTTTGAGCTCGAGTATACCACTCTATAGCTGCCCTAAGCTATCCCGAGTAATAATAATAATTATATGATTTATTAGAGGAGTTCATCAGAAGGTCAAGCATAAGGAGTGATTGATGGACTTTGAACTGTAGAGTCACCACTATGCCATACAGTGCATGAGCAATAGTAGGCTGAGTTTTTAATTTATCTTCTCTATATCTTTTATAACCAACTGTTATATAGCTGTCATTTATGATTTTTTTCTCGTTTTTTAGTTTTATTTGTCTTTTGAAAGAGATTGGGAGGAGTAATTAAACAAACCTAATTTTAAATGTGACCTTATAACTAATTCTGAAAGTTTCATTTTTAGTTGTTTAAATTATGCGTGTGTGCGTACATGTTACATAGGGCATGTATTCAATAAGTAGCTTTATTATAATAGGCGGAATAGAGTGTGTGCGTGCACTCGTGTTATTTTACCAAAGAAACTGAGCTTGCAGTTCATCTTAACTTCTAGGCGAAACTGCGTGAATTAAAAAATTTTTAGAGAAAATAATGAAGTCATTGTGAAGTAGGTCGGTAAAAGATCTAGGGTGATAGATTTAAAATAGATTTTTATATCTATTTTCCCAATGAGTCTGCGATTAAAGCTTGGTATCATCTCATATTTAAGTTACGTTATTGCTAATTTAATGCGGAAGTACTGTAAACTCCCAGCGAGCTATATGTAAACTAACCATTAGCAAAGTTAAGTACACTTTAGCTTTAATCGTATGTAAGCATACTATTTACTGGTGTACTTATACTCATGATTTATATATACTAAGGTAATTTTCAAGACAACTGTAAGCTATTCTGAAATCATTATAACTAATATGAGGAAAAAAAAGTGGATTCATTCTACACTTTTATTTGTTGACGGTTAAAACAGTGCGATGCAATGCGCCATGGCTTCTCAAATTCAGGAATCTCTCAGCCACTATTCCTAGAGAAACCTGTTAGCTACCTTCCCTTTCCATTGTTCACGCTAAGTTTCTCCCATATTCTTCTCTATCCTGCTCCATCCCATTTCTACAACATTATCTTTGTCCACTCTATTTATTTAAGGAATAGGGATCATGTGATGTTTAGTGGTATATCTAGATCCCCGTATCTATTCCCAAACCCAGCTTAAAAACCAAAAACCCACTTTCAATACAATCACTTTGTTTATATTTATTCTCCCACAACTTCATTATTTGTAGCCTTTCTGCTTGTAAACATTTATGTTCAATTAACAGATGCCTAATCTTTTTCATGCCTTCCTTACATAACTTGCAGACTAAATCAGCCACATTCCTCCATTTATGTATATAATCTGTTGTTGCTATCGATCCTGTTTGAGTCTTAAATAGTAAACTACTTTCCTTGTTATTATCATAAATCAACTCACACTCAATATTCTGTTTACTTCTATATTAAACTCTTTTTACTCTCCATACTAGTTCTCCAACTGCCTATTTTTTATTAATGCATCTACTCTTCTATCCCATTCTTTACCACTATTACGCTCAACAATTCTTCTAATACAATCATTCTATCTTTTCAACAAGTATACTGACATAAAATCTTTATCCCAATCTTCTGCATTGTACTACCTTTCTCATTCATCTTTTTGCCTGTCCTTTATTTGTAACCCAATTAAATACTATTTTGACTATTCTCTTACTATCCATAAATTGCAATCTGCCAAATATTTTCATTTTGTTTTTTGCATCTCTCATATAAAAACTTAACGATCTCATTTCTCCTTGAATTGCCTCCTTTTTCATCCACAGAACTGGATCTAATGTATATCTTCCTACTTCTCTTTGTACTTTTTCTAAGTAATCTAACACTCCTTTACTAATGCATAATGCATCATTACCGTAAGTTAATCCTGCTACTGCCACTCTCATACAATTCCTGCTATATCATATTTATTATCTGAAAACACTGCTAATTTCTTTATCAGTCTTTTTCTTTTCTTTGCTTCATTTATCAATTTTTTCTCCCATTCATCCAAGCAATTTCTCTAATTACTTAAGATGATTCTCAAATAGTTATGTCTATTCACCACATTTAACTTTACATCCCCCAATAAAAATTCTTTCTCTTCTCTTTGCCCAGCATTTATCATCATTATTTTTTATTGTTCTTCACTAAATTTTATCCCCATTTCTTTACCTATCATTGCACACATCTTCAGCATAACTTCCATATCTTCTCTACTCTATTGCTCTCTCAATTTTTCTCAAATATAACAAAAACAAAGTAAATGATATAGGCATCCTTGCCTTAGTCCCACCCCATTTTTAATTTTAACATTCTATATTTTCTAATTGATACATTTAGTGATATATGAAAATAAATTTATTAAACTTACCCATAATCTATTTCTATTTATTCTATCATATGCCTTCTCTACATCTATAAAGACCATATATAACTGTCTACTCACATTCCTATTCATATCTATAAGTTGTGTGACTACAAATAAACTATCTCCTATATGCCTATATGATCTAAAAACTCCTTGCATTTCTCCCACTATATTATTTTCTTCCATCCATGTTGCCACCCTTCCAGCCATCATATATGCAAAAACTTTTATATAACACCGATGTTACCACTATCATTCTATAATTGTTTAACTTTCTATGATTCTTACCCTTTTCTTTAAATAGTAGTTTTACTCTTGTATTATTCCAGCTATCTGGAAATTCTGTCCTCTGTGCCATCTTATTAAAACATGATAATAGATTTATTTTTGCCCTATTTCCAAATTCATCACCATCTCTGCTGCCCATTCATCTAAATCTCTTGCCTTTCTACTTTTCAATTTCTTCCCTGCCTCATTCAATTCATTTTTTTAACTATTATTTTCATTACTATGTGCTTTTATGTTTATTATAACTCTGTCCTTCACATCTAGCATCTTTTCTATATCCATTACATGCTTATTTAAGATTGTCTCTAATTCTTCTCTAGAGCTACACTCTTTTTCCTTATCATTTAGTAATACTATTTCTCTCTCCTCTATATTCCTTCTTTTAATATATTTTCAAAATTTTTTACTCCCATCTCATCCACTTTTATTAATATCTTTTCAATAATTTACTATTTAATTTCATTCTCTCTATATAATTATCTATTTTAACCAACGTTTTTTTTATAATAGTTACAAACTCTCCATATAATAGTGCCACCAACTGCAAGTCCTAGTAATCAATGGATGTAAGAATGTTTGTGCAAAAAATCCCTATCTAGTGCCTACTCATCTAATATCACCAGGCTCATTTCTAGCTTGTGGATTTCATCAGTGAGGAGCCTTAGATCTGAGAGCACTGCATCTAAATCTTAGAATCTAATGCAATCTTCCAGCCACCATCTTTTCCCTTTTTAGTTTACTATAAAGCTTAGAGTCCAAAATAAAAACATGTTTTCAATCCAAACTCATTCGTTTATATAATCTTATAGATTTTAATCCAATTCAGTATCTATACATTTTTGGTATTTGGTTCTTTAATAATCATTATCACTATCATCCCATGAAGAGTTTGTCATTGTTTTAATAGCTTGTGGAAGCGCTGGAAATGGCGGTCAAGTGATGCTGATGGTTAGTTTACATACACATAGCTCACTGGGGTTTTTCAAACATTTCAACATTAATTTCAGTTATATTCGAACTAACAAAATGTTATTACATTATTGTATCTAATTAATTAAATGTAACCCAGGATTAAACGCACAATTGTTTTTATCAGACCTGTAATTGCTGTTTAAGTCTCTTTAATTAATCATTTCAACCAAGTTTAACATCAGTATTATGAAAGATTGAAAAATGAATGTGTATAGATATGGTAACATAATGATTTATAAAATATATATCAGGGCAAACTACCAAAATAATCAAATGGTTTATAGCTTCAATGTTCAGAAGAAAGCAAGCACTGGGAATAACAGAGCTGAACCACTACCCCATGGACCTTGAACTCCAAATTTTACACTTTACTATTATACCAAACCATGCAGAACAAAGCAACAAGTGATTATGTTGATAGTATGAATAGAAAACTTTATGATTTTATTTCAAGTTTGCTAGAATTAGTTACATAGATCTGTATATGGACTCAGTTCTTCCATATATACACATCTTTACCTAGAAAAATGCAATATTTTTAAAACATAATTATATAGATAAGAAAAATATTAATATCTCAAGATGCATTTCAGCGTAAACTATGTCTCATCAGTTGACCTAAGTCATCACAGTTCCAATGTTTATTGCCATTGTTTATCTATTTATTTTACCAGAATGCATTTGTAAATAACCATTAAGCATCACATGATCACATTTCCTATACTAGCACATTAATTGTTGATAAACAGAGCAAAACTCTCCATACAGTATTGCCACCTGTGCTAAACAGAGTAATCAATGGATGCCAGAAGGCTTGTGCATAAAATCCCTATCTAATTCCTACTCATCCAATATCCCCAGACTAGTTTCTGGCTTGTGGCCTTCGTCAGTGAGAAGCTTTGGATCTGAGAGCACTGCATCTAGATCTTAGGATCTAATGCAACCCTCTAGCAACCACCTTTTATCTCTACTTAACTACAAAACTATGAGAATGAAATTGAAAACACAAAAAATATTTTCAATCTAAGCTCAATAGCTTATATAGTCATATGGGTCTGAACTCAGTTCAGCACCCATATATTTTGGTGTCTTTGGCTCTTTTACAACCATAGCCACCACTATCCTATTAGGCAGGATTGGTGTTAAACCATTAAGCATCACATGGTCACATTTTCTATACTAGCACATTAATTGTAAAAGAGCCAAAGACACCAAAATATATGGGTGCTGAACTGAGTTCAGACCCATATGACTATATAAGCTATTGAGCTTAGATTGAAAATATTTTTTGTGTTTTCAATTTCATTCTCATAGTTTTGTAGTTAAGTAGAGATAAAAGGTGGTTGCTAGAGGGTTGCATTAGATCCTAAGATCTAGATGCAGTGCTCTCAGATCCAAAGCTTTTCACTGACGAAGGCCACAAGCCAGAAACTAGTCTGGGGATATTGGATGAGTAGGCATTAGATAGGGATTTTATGCACAAGCCTTCTGGCATCCATTGATTACTCTGTTTAGCACAGGTGGCAATACTGTATGGAGAGTTTTGCTCTGTTTATCATTTGTAAATAATTGTTGTCTTTAAAAAAAACTAATATTAACCATCAAAGTACATTTTTCATAACAAAAATTGTCAGATTTTTTAGCCCAAATATACTTTAATTTTGCATTGAAGAGCTTGTGTGGTATATGTCTTAATTTAAATATATGTAAATAAATCTACAGATGTTAGATCTAATCCTCATGTGTAATACATTCATTGCAGATGCCATATTTTATTTTTTTTTAAAAAAAAGAACAATCACTAGATAGTAGACATGTATTTTGGGAATCGTTCATTATCTGGCTTGGAGTATTGCCATTCATCTAAAAAATGTATCAGCCTTTCATATTAATAGCATAATGTAGGAAGATTTGTTGTTAGGATGTGTATATCAGATGCTGCAATCATCTACATGTTCATTAAAGCAGAGATGAAATGCCATTTCTGAAATGCATCCTACTGCTGAGTGATTTATCAACTGCTTTTTCCACTATAGCAGCCATCATAAATACATTGTGCATGATATTTTTCCAAAATTGTTTACATGTAATGTATGGTATATTTTATTATAAATATATTACGCATATAAAATTAATATAAGATAAGCTACCAAGTAGAAAGTGGTTCTTAATGCAAATGTTATTTCAAGAGAATGAAATGACTTTTATTTTCTAATTGTGGGCACATCAGAATTTCGGCATCCCATGTTAAATGATTCAGTTGTAGTTAATCCATACAGTATAGTCTAACAAGGGTGACATTATATTATAAAATTAGACAAGTGATCATAAATAATTGATGAGATGATTAAGTGTGTAAGGGGGTGTGCCGTAGCAGTTAAAACACTAGAAATAGTAATAGTACTCAATGTGTAAACTCCAGAAATAATAGAGTAGAAAGGTAATATGATACTAGTAGCAATACTTCTAGTAGTAATAATGAAATAATATCAATAACAATAGTAGAAAAAATTATGGTTACTCCATCACTAAAATGTAATAAATTAATAGCAATACTAGTATTCTGAAAAAACATCAAAAATATTTAATTGACCACCCTTATCGTAGGCAACTGTTACATTCAAAAAACAAAAATTGAAATATGAAATTATATATTTAAACACGCATCACAATTAACCGGATACTATTACATTGCCGGTTCATTATTGAATCTACTTTTGAACATGAAAGAATATTCGGTTGTGTTTCTAATCGTAAATAATGGAAGTAGATGTAAAGTTAAAAGGGTTGTTCATTAATAATGTGGGCTCGGTGATGAATAGAAAATCTAACAGGGTTGAATGCATTTTGAAATATACATATTTAAATATATAAGTTTATACTTAGAGTTGTTGTTTTTAATATAACAATTGCCTTTGACAACAGTCTTCGGTGCAAAGAATATATCAAGATTGTATTAATTTTTTTCCATATTTTGTCTTGAGTATGAAATTGTATTATTATTGCCTTTAATTTATAATAAAAGTAGTAATGGTAGCTATGATAATAGTATTTAGTAGATATATTATTCTGAAATAAGTTGTACATCAATAACAATGCCTAGTGAATAATTTTTAAATGCTTTTATATTATTTAGAGATTCTATTTCTTAGTTTATTTGGTTTAATGTAACGAATATGGATTTCCTTCAAATTTTGTACCCATGTTAGGAATCAATGATAATGCAATATGATAATGAAATGCTTTAGGGTTGTCCAAAACATCCAGTCCAATGGTGTTGTTGGGTCAAGTTTCAAACTGTGTTATTGGTTTAGTAAGTTTTCAATGATTCACAAACAAGATAGTGGTATATTTTAAAAATATTTGTTTTCAATGAATTTTATTATTAATTCACTAAAAAGACTTTACAGTTAAATAAAATAGAAAGAAAAAGAAATGGAATTCTGAGTTCTCTTTATTATTTAACTAACCCTTGCTTTTTTTAAAAGACTGCTTTTATAGCCAAAAAAATCTGTAAATAATTTTTAATACACATCAATTTTATTTCAAATACTAGAAATACAGCAACATTATTTACATTTTCAGTTTTTAACTATGAATACTTACAAAAAGTTCATTAAAAAGTCCATTGCAAAGTATACAAAGATTAAATAATGGTACATGCGAGTTTTCTAGAAAGCCAAGATGGCAGCTATATTGATAAATCTACAGTTTTGGGGACTCCAAAAAAATGTTTACAAAAGAAATGTCTTCTAGAAAATGTATTTAATATGAATTAACATTTTATTTTTTATTACAGTTATTTAAAAAAAAAGAAATCATTGTGGAAAAAATTAATTACAATACTTATAGTTTTTTTTTCTTTTTGGAGTAATTTATTATTAAGAGAAGAGTGAAGAAAAAACATAAATACAATATTCACACTTTATTCATGTCAACAGTGTGCAATCATATTATGACTATTAACCCACACTTTTGTGACAGGAAGCTCCCAATGTTTTAGCATTATGACAATTTACTAAAAAAACTGCTGTCAAAAAGAAATTTGCTGAATTGAACCAAAGTATGACAATGTTAAGAGCATCTCATTGCTTCACACATTATAAATATAAAAAAATTGAAATGATGCTTCTAAATGAAATTTATCAGAATTTATTTCTTTTTTAAATTTAACAATTGATTCATTAATTTTGGTTTTAGCAACTAACATCTTCAGTAGATTGTAAGTCCTCAAAACTGTACATTTATCAAAAATATGGACTGCCATGTTGATTTACAGGAAAACTCACAAGTACCAAAATAATATATATATATATATAAAGTGATTTTATTTAATTTGAAGTGTAATGCACTAAAAATAAAAACAATTCTTTTTTTCTTAACTGTAATTTGGGTTGTTATATTTAATTTGAAGTAAAAGTAGCAATCCAGAAATTAATTAATTCTGTCACTAGGTTTAAAAAAAATTATTAAATTAAATTATTTCAAAATACGTTTCACTTTTATTTCAAATTAAATATAATAACCCAAATTGTGATTGAAGAAAAAAAATGATTTTTTGTTTATTTTTAATGCATTGATTCTTACTTTTTGTAAATATATTCTTAAATTCAATTTTATAATTTATTCATATTTTCACATTATATTTTTAAATGTTTTTTTGATTAAACAGATTGTTATTAGCCCTTTCTCAACTGTTTTCTTTTAGATTTAATCAAACATTTTTATTATTAAAATACAAATATCTAACTAAAGTTTAACCCCTTAAAAAGTAATACCCAAAAGAGACAGAAAGTTAAAAAGATAGAATCTAAGTAATATATATATGATAAACAAAACAAGTTATAAATTTCATACTTGCTCATAGCTTGCATTTTATGATCACTAGATGAAGCTTTACCAATAGCCCATTATCAAGCTTTGTTTACATAAATGCTGAGAGAGATAGAATTCAATATCTCTTTCAATTGTCTATTGGTAAAGCTCCATCTAGTAATCATAAAATGCAAGCTATGAGCAAGTTATGAAATATATAACTTGTTTTGTTTATCATAAATGTACCCTTGAAGGTTTTTGCAATGATATAGATTGCAGAGACTTTTACTATATGATGAAACAACTGAATTCAGACCTATATAGCTATCTAGTTTGTTTGACTGGATTTGAAGATATTTACATATCTGAAAAATTCATGCTTTCAAGCTGATAGAAGTGTGTTTCTTAAATGCTGATTGTAGAGTTGATATTTAGATCTAGTTTCTAGTCTTCCTACCCTTTACTGATGTGAGCCAACTAGCTCGAAACCATGGTTTAAAGGTTGGAGATAATTGAAAGAGATATTGAATTCTATCTCTCTCAGCATTTATGTAAACAAAGCTTGATAGTGGGCTATTGGTAAAGCTCCATCTAGTGATCATATATATATATATATATATATATATATATATATATATATATATATAAAGGAGGTTGCCTTGACAACAGATTGAGATTGTTGATTGGTAATGATATTGTATTGATTGCATTGAATACCTATCTAGCCTTGAGCATTATTTGGTTTATTATTTAAATATTACATGGTTGGATTGCAATTTGACATTTATAATTGTAATTCGAAAGGGATAATTGACTATTTGTTAGACTGCTTTCAGAACAGGTTATATTTACCTGCCTAATAAAGGTTATTTAAACGTTTTTGTATTAATAGCTTCACTCTGTAGTTAAAGTGCAAAATTTAGTGTACTGGTTACATTACAAAGTATATTCAAGTTCAACAAGGAAAAGGGGAGAGATTATTTAGATAAAAATAATTTTATAAAAGTTGTATTTTAGTGAGAATATATATATATGAGATCACACAGAAATTAAGATAAGAAAAAGTACTTATCTAATTAAAATATTCATTCATCTAATTATTTTTAATTTTAGAAAGAATATAGATGTCATATCTTTGAAAAAAAAAAAGATTCAATCTAATTAAAGATAGCAATCAAATGTCTATACACAATACAAATACTTGAAAGGAATGTAACCTTAATAAAAAACATATATACATAAAAAAATATGTATAAATTTTCTTAAACCTAAATTTAGAATAAAAAATTAATAGGTAGACCTTATAAACAATTTTAAAGACTAATTAAAAATGTTCAGGTGTGAGAAGTAAATTTCTGGAAAAGAATAAAAATCAGATGGTACATGCATGGGAGATAAAAGGGGACATAAAAAGTGACCATGAGAACTTTTGAGAGTTCGTTTTTAATCAAAGTAAGAGTCATAGATCACATGACCCTATTCTCTTAAGCTTGTAAGTTATAAACAATGAGGATTGTCAATTCCTCAACAAGCTTTGTGATAAATGCTTTGCCAGAGCCAGCATTTAAAATATCTCTGTCAGGAACCTCCTCCATACCCCTTACCATGGTTTTGTGCTTTGGCACTCCTCAGAGAGATGCCAGGGTTATTTTTAATTGCTGTTGTGAGTTGTAACAAATTGTAAGAAGTGGAGTAGAATAATAAATAGAACAATTTGACAAAATGTGTGGTCAAGTGGAAACTTTTACATTGCCGTAATAAATGCCCATATGTGTCGCTACATTCCCAATGTGTCTGCCGGTGTCACCTTCAGATTCTCCTGCCTTGATATTCACCATCATGTCTATATCTCTCTGTAGATCTGCACACCCATCTTAATGAAATACCATATCTCTCACATGGAACAGATATTGAAGTGTGTCATCTATGACCATGGTAAATGTCTCAATCATATTTTAATTCACGGAAGAAAAGAATCATTGCAGTAAGAGAAATGTGAATTATTATTTCTTTTAATTATTAATCAACGACTAGAAACTCATAATTAAATATTTTAAATCAGGTAAGAATTTTTATCTCAAGAATTTTTATATTAATTTAAAGAATATGCATATTAGTAATTAGTAGGATTTATGTATAATCCAGATGAACTTTCTGTTTCTTTGTTAATTATATGTTATGTTTATCAAGTTATATTAATCCACCAGTGGGTATCATATATATGGGTGTTAGTAGAATTTTAAAGATAGTTGGAAGTAAAGATTAGTTTATGCTTTAATCATTTTGATGTTTATTGATTAAAATATATATTTTTACAAATTTATAGCAGCAATCTTCTTAATTTTTATTACTAAACATTACAAGATGGCACTACTGTATGGAGAGTTTTGCTTTGTTTTGAATTGCTTAATTTTTATTATTTCATTGAATGAATAATAAATAATACATGTAATTTAGTTTCGATCTGATTATAAATAAGAAAGTTAGTTATTTCTTTAAGGTGAATAATAAACTCAAGATGGTGTGCTCAGTGAACCATGACTGACACCAATACCTATAAAAAAATAAAAGGTATCACGAGTTTCCCAACTATATATCCCTAATAACAATAAACTTCTTTTATTATTATCAGGGGAATTTGAATGGCTGGGGAAATGTCTTGTTGATAATAAATTATAGTATTAATTGCTGGAGAGTATTGAATGCTTACTATATGGGTGGAATTCCCTTTAAATACTGGGTTCATTACAAATAGGTAATTCTATATGTAGGGGTTAAAGTAATACTGTTATATGTATATATATATATATTGAAAATATATGTAAAACCAAATCAACCAGGTAGAATGGTTTTCCTTTGTAGAAAGTATGCAAACCACTAACAACTCCATACATTAGTGTGTATATAAACATATTAGAACATAGATAAAGGTGGATTTCCATCTTTATTTATTAAATGAGGTTGTCGGGACAACATGTTGAGATTGTTAATGATATTGATATTGTTTAAGCGTTGACTATTTTCATATATATATCACAACCAATGAGCATAAAAAAAATTAACATTAGAAGTAAACAGTAAACAAATATGTTATAATATGGCACCACTAGAAATTAATCATTAATAATTAAAAGTCAACTCCTGTGACTGGAATTATCAGAGAACTTTATAAAATCTAGACAAACCATCTAACCAATGTCAAATTTAGAACATGTTATAAAAGCAATCATCAATATTTCAAATCACACACATATGTAAGTGCTAAAATATATACAATAATAAACAAAAAATGATGAGATCCTGATATCAATGCTCATCATCATCAATCCTCTGGGTCATTTGTACCTTGACTGTACTGATCATCAATAAATTAATTATCATAAAATTTATAAACTGAAGTATATGGACTTTAAAGATGATCTTTACCTTTGTCCCATTCAAATTATTTTACAAAGAATCATCTGTATGTACATGAAAACACTTCATGTATATATTCTGAAATGCCATTATGCTCATACTAGCTTGGGATCTCAAAGACCCTAGAGTCTGTGACTGAGATTGTGACCAAAGAGCTCATATACATGCTTAATTCATTGAATTATTAAATAATATCATTGAGATAACCTACAAATCTCTTAAGACCCAACTCTATGATTAAATCAGTCACACCCACTACTAATTCATAGAACATATAGTTCTAATGGCTGATATATTTATATAGATACTAAAGATTGCAACTTGATTACAGCGATTGAAATTATTGATACAAAGAAGATTAAATAACCCTCTTTAAATGGGTAAATATAACTTGTTCTGAATGCAGGCTAATAAATAGTAACTTATAATATTACAAACTGCAATTATAATTTTCAAATTGCATCTAAAGCATTACTTAAATAACAAGTGTAATAATGCTCAAATTAAATGGGTTTGTAAGTAATCATTAAAAACCAGTCAACACTTAGATAATATCAAATAATAATCAATTACTTTAAATTGTTGTCAAGGCAACATTTTTTAAAAAATAAAGGTAGAATCCCACGTTTATTAATGGTCTAAAATACTTATATAGACCCTAATGATTGCAAATTGACTCCAGAGATTGAAATATATAAATATATTAGAGCATTAATGAAGATGAGATTTCACCTTTATTACTAAAAGAAGGTTGCCTTGACAACAGTTTGAAATTCTTGATTGGTTTTAATATTGGGATTGTCTAAGTGTTGATTGGTTTTTAATGATTACTTACAAATCCTTTTAGCTTTGAGCATTACCACACTTATTACTTTAGTAATATTTTGGGTGCAATTTGAAATTTATAATTGCAGTTTGTAAGGTTATCATTGATTATGTATTAGTCTGCATTCAAAATAGGTTATATTTACCTGTTTAAAGAGGTTTATTTAAACTTCTTTGTATAAATAATTCCAATCTCTGTGGCCAGGTTGCAATTTTTAATGTTCATATAAATATATTAGACCATTAATGAAGATGGGATTTTACTTTTATTGTTAAAAGGAGGTTGTCTTGACAACAGTTGGAAATTGTTGATTGTTATTGGTGTTTGGATTGTGTAAGTGTTGACTGGTTTTTAATAATATAATATAATGTATAAGTTGATGTGGATAGCTATAGAAAGATTGAAAGTCTGAGTTTAAATCTATTCCAATTACAATAAATTCAGTAAATACAATATACTTGTGTTTAAATATTACATATTTTACCTATATTCTATCCATTCCTCTTTTGTTTATTTAAATGCACATATTCATGTTATATACCTGAGGGGTCAGAGTGACTGAAAGTCAATATGGGTATGACAAAAATATTGGCATCAACAAAAACATAGAGCATTCCATCATCAGATTTTCAATGATATGGATGGTTAATGAGTTGGAGGGTGGAGAAGATTGAATATTGTCCATTAAAAATGAAGACTTATCTTAATATAAACTGAGCACTGATTATATGTGTGTGAGAGAGATGGTGATCTGTACCAAATGATAGTGCTAGTTCAGCATAAAATATGTATATTAGAGATCATTTATCTTTTTCAATGTATGTGGTCATGTGTATCAGTTACATACAATGGAATGAATAGCTGTAGGGATCTTGAAAGTCTGAATTCAAATCCCTTCTAATATAGAGTTAAATATTTCCATGGATTGTTATTATAATAAAGAATAGAAATAAGGAGATAATAATCACGTAAATAGAGAGATAATGTTAACTTTAGATGATACCAAGAAATTATCATTAATTTACGTGCGTTATTTAGATGATGTGTTTATGGCAGCTCCAAAAGATGTAATCACCAATATTAAAAATGACTTACAACTGCAAACTAAATTGATTATAAACACCACTTGGGAAAATGAATGGCAGAAGCTAAAATATTTGGATTTGCTGGTCCATAGAGAAGGCAGAGCTCTGCATTGTTGCATGATTATTCAGCCTCTTGAGGTCAGAGGTTTTACTCACCCCGAAATCCACTTCACCTACAGCACATAAATTCGCAGGTTTAAACGCGTTTTTATTTAGGAATCAAAATTTGTGTAAATTTGAGGCTGATAGGAAGACTAATATTGTATGCTATATAAAAGAATTGTTAAGTGTCGGATTCAGCTACAGATTAATTACAAAGAAAATAGATCAATTTTGCAGAAAATCAATAACTAACCACATAAGTAAAGATAAACCACAAATTACCCTTCCTTATATTCCCAAATTATCACAACAGATGATAAAGACTTTGGCTAGTGAATTTAAGGTTGGCTTCCGCACTCCCCCTAGTACTAACAGACTTATTAATAATTCAAAGGATAGAACAGATCCATCTCAGACACCCCAGGTCATATACAGTATTTCATGCCCTCAAGCTGGATGCAGTGCAACATACTATGGGGAAACCAAGGCCACTGTTCATAATAGAGCTGCTCAACACATTTATACTTACAGAAGAGCAAAAAAGAATAATGATAACTTCTCAATATTCTTGGAACATGAGAAGCAGGCTGGCCATGTGTTTGAACCAGGCAACCCCAAGATAGTATGCTCTGAAGCCAACGACTGCAAAAGAAAAGTCAAGGAGGCATTTTTTATTATCAGTGACAACAATTCCATCAATAGATGCGACATATGCTTTTCTATCTCAAAAAAATGGACAAACTAATTTACATTTGCATATTTTATTAGTTAACAATACTACATAAATGATTTATAACTTATGTTGACCATGAATATGAGGGAAAATCTCTAAAGTGCTCGGCCCATTTAATTGTTTTTGGTTTTTGCAGCTTTTTCGTCAGCGGGTAAATCACTTTTATATGCAATTACTAACTGACAATTTCTGAGGCTAAATACGGTTTCTTATTTACCTATAATAGCTCTTTTGTTTGAGTTTCTTGTTGAAATAAAAGGAGGCCTCTTTTTTTTCTGGAGAAGTTTTAAATATTATTTGTAGAATATGAAAAAAATATGCTATTCTTTCACATTTTGCCACTTACAAAAAATGGCTTTTTGGATTTAAATTCATGTGAGAACTCAAACAAAAGAGCTTTTGTAGGTGAATGAAAAACCTTGTTTGGCCTCACGATTTTTCAGTTAGTAGTAATTGATAATTTGTTAATAACATCTAAAGTTAAAAGTTAAACCTATATTTACATGGTTATTATCTTCTCATTTCAATTCATTAGTGTGTGTGTATATATATATATATATATTGTAACCGGACCCCCATACAACCCCTTATTACCTCAGTTGTAACAATTTCCTGATGAGCATATTGTAGAAAGGAACCATCGATTGGCTTTCCCCAATACAGACATCACTCCCCCTACAATAATATTTCCTGCTTATCAGAGGATATAGCACCATAGAGACTGGAAACACCTAGAAATTTCTGCATTTGGATTCCCAAATGGCACCACTAGTGTTCCATCTCACTACAACCTGACTTACCTAGGTCTATTTATGCCAGACATAGCTCAAGAGGCATGAAATTCTTGTAAACAAGTGCAATGAATAACAAGTGATGCAAAGAAAAGAAAATGGAACTGAACAACTAAAATTAATTTTAAGTAACAATAGTTTTATTAACAATGATATTGATAAATCCTTCCAATAAAATTCATCTCAAATGAAGGCTCATTTTAATTTCTTTTGGGTGAAGAATTCAAAGGGTCTTTTATCAAATAGACATCTACCATTACTGCATGAATATTTTTAACTATTTGTTCCATATCTGTATATCCCTTTTAGGTAGGCAAATAAGTAAGATAAGCAATTCCAGATTTGTGAAGCTTCTATAATTCAGTCAAGTATGGATGAGTATTTATACACATAAGTCTCGTTACTTTATTCATACACAATCAATATGCATGTAAGCATTTGTAATTCATATAGTACTTCATTAACTTTAAATTTATCACATGTATGTAAACAGGTAATGTAAGTGATTCCGGGTTTGTGGACTATTCATAATCCAGTCAATTATAAATGTGCATTTATGCACATAAGTTTAATTATTTTATTCATTTACGGTCCATTATGTCTCTTGATATACATCCAATAATAGTACAATATGAATAAAAGAATGTAATTTGTTGAGAGTATAATAAAGTCCTTCTTTCAATAGTTCTTTAACAATTTACATCTTTAGTTATTTAGTTAATTCATAGAGAGGAGTACAATATATGAAGACAACAGAGATAATAATGAAGATAACTGGTAGCATTTTATTTAATTCAGAGTTTCACTTAATTCTGATTTGTAGTCTTTTAGGTAGTTGTCACATGTAATGTGGCTTAAATTAACTCATGTATGAAGACATTCTTTACAGACAAGAGCATTTCTATTATTCCAGTTAATTTTAGGTGAGTCAAAGCATAATAAATATATTTCTATTCATGTTAGTCCAAATCCAGGTTTGAATCCATAATATAAGCACATTTATCCTAGGTTCATTGGTTATCCATTTCAGGGTTAAATCAGTCGATATAAGCACATTTATATCCATTGGTTATTCAGGTAAAATATAAGAGTATGTTTTTCCATTGGTTATTCAAGTAAAATATAAGTGTATGTGTTTCCATCTGTCTAGGTTATCAATTCATCTTGTAAATGCATTTATTTAGTATTTCCGATTTCATAAGACATATATATAACCTATACATATCAATAACTCTAGGTATATCATTGTACATTTAACCGTGACACATTGTTTTGGTATTCTTACTTCTCAACTCATATATATAACATGTTTTAATTCCGTGTTTATATTCCTTTTCTCAGAGTTTTCAAATAATAAATAAAAATTTAAAAAAAATGATTTTCTTAATCTTTCACTTTATTTAAGTATGCGATTCATTATATGCATGTAACCATTAACATTTATTGACATACTAATTCATATTTAAAAGTTTGAATTTATTCATAATATAGTATAAATTTACTAAATACATTCATTTTGTATAAATGCATTCATTTTGTATATTTTCTAATTTTATCTGGGTTATAAACACATTATAATTTAGTTAGTTATAGTTATATGTAATAGCTCAGAAATATAAATAGTGATAAATATTCATTTTTATTTTATTCTAATTCAGATGTATCTGCATATAAGAAGTTAATCAGTTATGATCTACCTTATTAAAAATGCATTTTGATTATAGATATTTAAGACATTTACGTATTTATAATTTATCACCAATAAAATGTATTTTCACATAGCTATAATTATTCATAATTTATTTTAAGATTTTTTTTTGTTTTTATAAACATATAAGTATTGAATATTTTATGAAATTGTTACCTCATGCATGAAATTGTTACCTTCATTTTATCCAGTTTGTTCCTTCATTTCAAGTTATTACTGCATTTCAAAAAGAGGTCAGTTTATTTTAGTTGAATGGCATTATTTACTTTCCATGATGTTCGCTCAGGCAGGTCTTGAAGATTCATGACTTTGGACAAAGGAAGCTATTACGATTAGCCCTCCATCTTTATGATTTCCTTATTAATACTTTCTTTTTTCATCATTAGCAATGTGGTTGTAAATATTATATTCCAAGGTGACTAAAATCACTTGTCAACTAAACAGTTAAGCAACACTTAGAAATTTTTTTTTAACTTTTTAACTCTTACACTTTTCTTACTTTTAACTTCTTTTAAAATTTTTTTAAAAATCTCCTTTGAACTTCAAACTCAAGTATTTATATCCTGATCTCTGGATTGATTCAACAGCACTCCCACTATATTTCATTTGTTACACAGCTTTCATTTAAGTCCGAGTGCTTTTCTCTTCTTGATGATTGAACCACTACTTTTAGTGGGACAGATAAGGAATCATGAGGATTAAGCCATGTTTTTCAATTTGATAACTTTGCCTCAAGTGAATATTATATTTTGTACAACAACATCATTTCAAAAATTAAAATATAATATCTTAATAAATGCCAGCTTTAAGTAAATACTCAGAGACGTATTTATATCATAATTTAAAATTACAGAATCAATAATGAAGGTTTATCTTTTTTTTCTTAATTATAGAAAATAATGATTTTTTTTTTAACTTTAAACTTTTTGCTTTATTTTTTTAAAAAAAATAAAATCAACTTCTTTCATATACATCTGCCTATTTTAGGGGGGGGTGTAAAATAAATCTTAATACAACGAAACAGAGTTTCTGTTTCAATATATATATATATATTGTACCAACATTGTGTTGGCACATAATAATTTTGTTTAAAAAATTATTAAAATAAAAATCTTTCGTAAAAGAAAATGTAAAAGTAAAAGTTTAAGAGATTTGAAATAAAAGTTACAGTTAGTTAATTAAAAGGGGGAAGGGGGTAAAGAGTTTTTTTCTTATTATTATTAATTGAAATAGTTAAAAGTTTAAAAACATAAATCTTTTATTTAAGTTTAAAAAATGTCATCTTAAAACTAAATAGTGAATGGATCTCAAATTATATATGTGCGTGCAACTGTAAATATAATGTCTGTGTATTGAATATTAAAAAATAAATGAAAGTTAAAAAAGATTAAAAAACACTCAGCGGTGGCTACTAATTAAAAATATGAAACAACACATTTGCATGGCTAGTAATTAAATGATCTCCAAAAACATGTAATTAAAGGATTATCAAAGGAATTTCGACAACAGATATAGCTGGAGAATATCAAAATGACAACACATGTATAAATTTTTTATCGGACAGTTGAGTTAGTTGAGTTCAGTTGCATTTGAGATAACACTTCAGTAAATCTATCAGTGAGTTATATCAGTCAGCTTATATAATCAAGAATGCAGTGTTAAAACCTTGGAAAACATACGACTTTCTCCAGCCTGAATCTCATGAAAACAGCCAACCTACCTGATAAAAGTGATGCCTGCATAACAATCTGAAGCCGCTCAATATCTAATTCTCTTAAAGAAAATGCCTCGGAATAATCAGCATCAAATCTCCACAAGAAAACTTCAAATCTAACTGGTTAGAAATATTTCATCAGAAGCAGCAAACAGCAAGGAGTATCCATGTCCAAAATCCTAGGTAATAACATTTTTTATTTCTAAAGTAGCCATCACATTTGTAAAGCCTCAAGAGTCAAGTTTAAAAACTCTATAGAATACATAGACAAACTATTAATATGTGTGTTTAAAATGTTGTGTGTGTTCATGTGTTATTATATAGTGATTTCATTGTATTTTGTATTCAAATATTATTTAATGCTTTCTCATAAGATATTATAGTGTGTAAATTAAAAATGTGCGTGTGTTATAATAGTAAATACGATTTATAAAATATTTAAAATTAGTTTAATAAATGTTAATTAAAATAAATTCTCTTTAAAGTTAAAACTTTATTTGTCAGTCATTTCTTATCACCACTAATTGAAACTATATTTTGTTATTGAATTAAAAAATAGACTGAGCTAGTTAAGGGATTTTTCATGCACTGGATTATGGGCCTACTGTCTGAACATGTTAGTTTTAGACTAGTTGGTGCCCGAGGTTTACTTCAAAACAAATAGTGTTTGGATAATAGGGGTTTGAATCTAGCAGTCGAGGTGGGCCATGATCTGGAAATGTGATCATGTTATGTGTTGCATAACTCGGTCTGATCGTGGGTAATATTGACAGCTTTGCTATCAATAGGATTTTCCACTTTGCTCGAATGTGCCGGTTCATTCTCAAATATTTATAATTAAATAAGATTATAAATGTATTAGAAATAAGGTTGAAAACCAGCTAAACCAATTGGCAGGGTAAGTGTGATCGCCATCAGATCAAACCCGGTACAATTGGTGCCCAACATGGGGCACCATTTGTACCGGGTTTGATCTGATGATGCTCACACTTCATCTTCACCCTTGGTTTAGCTGGGTTTCCAACTTATTTCTAGTAAATTTATAATCTTAGTTACGTGAACGAACTGACATGTTTGAGAAAAGCAGAAATATTGTTGATAGCAGAGCTGTCAACAATACCATGATCAGATTGACATATGCAATGCATAACATGATCACATTTCCAGATTGTGGTCCAGCTCGGCTGCTAGATTCAAACCCCTACTATCCAAACACTTTATTTGTTTTGGAGTAAACCCCAGGCACCAGCTAGTCTAAGACTAACATGTTTGGACAGTAGGCCCATATTCCAGCACTCAAAAAATCCCTTAACTAGCTCAGCTTTTTTTTAATTCAATTAGTGGAGAAAAGAATTGTCCGACAAATAAAGATTTATTTTCAAAGAAAGAATTTATTTTAATTCACATTTATTAACCTAATTTTATATATCTTATTTAACTAATAACACATGCACATTTTAAATTCACACACTGTCATACCTTATGAGAAAGCATTAAATAATATTTGAAAATTAAAATACAATGAAATCAATATACTAATACATGAACACACACAACATTTTAGACACACATATTAATAGTTCATCTATGTATTCTATAGAGTTCTTAAACTTGACTCTTGAGGCTTTACAAATGTGATGGCTACTTTAGAACTGAATATAAGAAAATGTTATTACCTAGGATTTTGAATGTGGATACTTCTTGCTGTTTGCTGCTTCTAATGAGTATTTCTAACCAGTTAGATTTGAAGTTTTCTTGTGGATATTTGAAGCTGATTATTTCGAGGCATTTTGTTTAAGACAATTAGATATTGAGCAGCTTCAGGTTGTTACACAGGCATCACTTTTATCAGGTAGGTTGGCTGTTTTTATCTTACTTCAGGCTGGAGAAAGTTGTATGTTTTCTGAGGTTTTAACACTGCATTCTTGATTCTGGGTATGTAATAAGCTGACTGATATAACTCACTGATAGATTGTACTGAACCGTTATCTCAAATGCAACTGAACTCAACTCAAACTCGACTGTCTGATAAAAAATTGACTATTTATACATGTGACGTGTTGTCATTTTGATATCCTCCAGCAATATCTGTTGTCGAAATTCCTTTGATAATCTTTTAATTACATGTTTTTGATGATTGTTTAATTAGTAGCCATGCAAACATGTTGTTTTTATATTTGTGATTAGTAGCCACCGCTGAGTGTTTTTTAATTTTTTAACTTTCATTTATTCTTGATATTTAATATGCATACATTTATTACATTTACAGTTGCATGTACATATATAATTTGAGATCCATTCACTATTTAGTTTTAAGATGACTTTTTTTTCTTTCTTTAAATAAATAAAAGAGATTTATGTTTTTAAACTTTTAACTTATATTTCAATTAATAATAAGAAGAAAAAAACTTTTTACTTCTTTTATAAAACTTTTAACTTGATGTTTCTAAAGAAACCCACTCCCCCCTTTTAATTAAATAACTGTAATTTTTATTTCAAAACCCTTAAACTTTTACGTTTTCTTTTACGGAAGATTTTTATTTTAATAATTTTTTAAACAAAATTATTATGTGCCAACACAATGTTGGTACAATATATATGTGAAATAGAAGCATACTTCATTTACCTGTAATTATAGGGGATTTGAACACAGATATTTAAGTTCCCTTCAGCTATCCACTCTATTTCATACTGCTGAAACCCATGAACCCACACATATGAAAAAGATAAACAATCACCAATATACATATTTCAAGCTGAACTAGCACTCATAAATTGGTCCAGATCATCATCTCCCAAACATATATATATATATAATTTCCTCGTCTTATAACACACTATTTATTCAGCAATTCTTATCTGTCAACCAACTGATAAATATCTCATACTTCTTGTTTTTTGTAAAACAACATTACATTTTTATAAAATTCTTATAAAACTTTACAACCCTACAAAAAAAATTACAAACACAAATTAAAAATTACTTTGCAAACACAAATTGAAAATTACTTTAATACATGTTTGTACAATATAAATGACTACACAAAAACCTTGTACAAAAAATTATAAAAAAAGTCTTTCAAAAAAACTTAAAAAAAAAAAAACTAAAACCATAACTATATGATTACATATTTAAAAAAACATACACATACTATTATACATAAAAAATCACTAGATATATTTTACTAATCCACATATAAAATAAAAAATAGACTGCATACATGTATTAAAATAATTAATTTGTGCTTATAAAGTTTTTATTTTTGTAGGCTTTTGTAAAGTTTTATAAATATTTTATAAATATGTGATTATTGATTTTTCATTGTTTTAAAACAATAAGTATGAGATATTTATCAGTTGGTTGATGATTGATAAGAATTGTTGCATGAGGACAGTTTTATAAGAGGAGGAGATTTTGTAAGGAAAGTTTTCAAAAAAAGTATGTGCCCATGGTCATTTTGAATTCTAAGACCCACATCAATTATCAACACGTGGTCACGATATTACCATTCATTACAAAATCGTAATTTTCATCAATAATTTATTGGCAGTTCTTAGAATTCAAAATGGTCATGAGCGCATACTAAATAAGTACCAAATTTTGACTTATAGGAATTAATTTTGTTACCCGATATCTGAATGTTTGTAATTTTTTAATGTTTACAGTCTGGAAGTAGCCATTTTGCTGTGCTTTCTGATGTAAACCGTTGAAATATTAAAGTAGCTTTATAGAGAAGTAATTGGTTTTTTCTTTTGTTATTATTTTTTTATATTTCCTTGAGTTAACTCAAATATATATAGAAAACATATATAAAAACTAACTAAATGAAATATATACAAAAAAAAATAAAATGCAAATAAAATTACTTGTATGTAAAACTGCTATATTTTATATCTCAACTAGAAGACTGGTTTTCATTTCTAATGAAAACCAGTTCTCTGACTGAGATATAAAATATAGCAGTTTTACATTCAAATAATTTTGTTGATATTTATTTATATGTAAGGGCTATCAAGCTCCCTATAGCTATCCACCTCATCTTATAAACCTGACACACATGACCACATAATGTGAAAAAGATAAATGATCTCTAATATATATATATTCATGTAGAATTAGCACTCATCAATTGGTCCTGATCATTATCATTCACATGTATTTATAATCAGTGCTCAGTTTATATTAAGATAGCAAATATTCAAACTTTAATGGACAGGTTTTAATCTTCTTCACTCTCCAACTCTTCAGCCATCCATACTATTGAAAATTTGATGATAGAATGATCAAAATGCTTGTTGATGTCAAGATTATTGTCATACTCTTGTTGTTGTTAAGTCACTCTGACCCCTTATATATAGGACTTTGATATGCTCATTTAAATATGCAGAAGAGGGATGGGCAGACTACAGTCTAAATATGTAATATTTAAATACAAGTATATTATCTAAACTTAATGTAATTTAAAAGGGATTTGAACTCAGACTGTCAAGCGTCCTACAGCTATCCACTCCACCTTATACAACCAACACATATTACCATACATGTAAAAAGACAAATGATCTCCAGAGTACATATTTCATGCTGAATTAGCACTCATCAGTTGTTTAAAATCATCTTACATCCATACACACAAACACATATATATAATCAGTGCTCAGTTTATATTAAGATATCAAATCTCCAAAGTTTAATGGTCAGGCTTTAATATTTTCCATCCTCCAACTCTTCAAAAAAATTTGATTGATCTTATTCACATGTATGTGGTCATGTGTGTTGATTGTATAAAATGGAGTAGATAGCAGTTAGGAACTTGGATAGCTATAAGAAAATTGAAAGTCTGAGTTCAAATCTATTCTAGATTACATTGTCTAGTATAGACAATATACTTGTATTGAAATATTACATATTCAGCCTGTATTCCGCTCATCCTTCTTTGTGGGTAATTAACTAGACATATTAAAGTCCTATATGTGAGTGGTCAGAGTTACTTAAAGTCATACATGTCAAAATATGTATGACAATAATATTGGTATCAACAAGGCTTTCAGCATTATATCATCAGATTTTCAATGATATGGATGGCTGAAGAATTGGAGGATAGAGAAGATTGAAGCCAGTCCATTAAAGCTTGAAGATTTGCTATCTGAATATAAACTAAGCGCTGATTATTTATGTGTGGGGGAGATGATCTGGACCAAGTGATGAGTACTGGTTTAGCATGTAGTATGTATAATGGAGATCATTTATTTTTTTCACATGTATGTGGACATGTGAGCCAGTTATTTAAGATGGAGTAGATAGCTGGAAGCTAAAAGTTTGAGTTTAAATCCTTTCTAAATTATATTAAGTTCGGTATATATAATATACTTGAATTTAAATATTGTATATATGCACTCTAAAAGTGGAGAGGTATGTCAGTTTGCATGCAAGATGAATGTTATAGGAATGATAAATAAATACGTCATTCATCATAAGTTATTATGATCTGTGCTGAAATGTTATAAAAGTAGTTGCTGGGGGACTGTAATTTTTGTGTATTACACTTTAAGAATTATATTTTTCTACTGTGCACTATAGGATACAGTATAATATAAGTTTTACACACACATTCTTGAGGTTATAGCCTCAGTAAATATTACTTACGTAATCAATGTGCATTTAATAAATTTATAATTACTACTTTAAATTACTGCAATAGATTTCTAACTATAAAATCTTTCCATTGACTCATTGTAAATCGAATGATTTCATGAGTATTAATGTGTAATAAGAAATGTGGAAGTTAATCAGTGAAGTATTGAATAGCTTCATGCTCGTAGATCTAACCGCTTCAGCTTCACCTATTTAAATAGAAAGTAGGTTGAAGTAAAGAAGGGTTTCCCTCTTTTCTTCCATAATGTAAGCTTGTGGTTAAAACGCCTGTAGAGGTCCCTACTATCGCATTTTACACGCATATTATCGAGGTTATAGCCTCAGTAAATATTACTTGTGCGTTTAATAAATTTATAATATAAAATGGAAAATGAAACAAATTTCCTTTAATTTAAATTTTTTGCATATATCGTTTTTCTATATTTTGCACCATATTTGTAAAAACTTTATTATAAAGTATTGCATACAGGAGATCGTTTATATCACTTCTTTTTTAAGTGCAATTTTTTTTTACATTAGAACTGCTTCAGTTATATGCAGTGACTGTCTTCATTTAATATTATAGTTACGTTTTCATTACTATTATCTAAATGGCCTGAACAGGGGGCCACTTTATGGAAGCGAAGGTTAGCAGAGGGCCGCACCTTTTTTTCATGACACAATAAACACACTGCTTTATTCCCTATATTACCAAAGAAATATTTGTTTGTCCATTCTTCATTAAACACATGACATTCATCACAGACTTTACATTTTTTTCGGACGGTTCATGTTTTTATTAAAGTTGGAAATGTATATATTTGCTAAAGCAAAGACAAAATTGAAATTAACCAGATCAACTGGAAAAATACTGCACATTGTATCTACACTGTGCATGTATATTGATGTGGCCATCATAGTGGAAATACAAGATAAATCTTCTGTCGCGCATGGGAAGGAAATCTCAGTTTAAGGCGGATTTTTCTGATTATCTTGGTGGGCCGCTATTTGCCCACCCCTGTTATAGATCATTCACTTTTCTCTTTATTAATAAATATCATTCTTTATTGAGATTTAATATTTTTGAGGTTCTCTGTTAACAAGCAAAAACATATCGGAGTTTATGCGGTGATTTTTCATTCTTTTTCTTAAACATTTTATTTCATTATTTCTTCTAAAAAGATTTTTCTTCCAATGCAAGCTAGTTAAATTTTCATAAATTCTATTCTATCATTAATATGTCCTAAGACATTGACTTCATTACTTAAAAGTTTCAACTTTCCAGAATCAGCAGTTAGAAGTGTCTCTTCAGATTGCTTAATATCATTGCTATGTATCTGGGGATTGATTGAATGAAACCTACCAGGTAAACATCAATTGATAAATAAAGAACGGTAAAAGAACAATACAACTGGAAACTCAACAAATCAATTATTCACTTGTAATGATAATAAATTAAATAAAGGTAAGATTTCTATTATCTATATTTCTGTAAGTTTCCATGACTGAATGTCTTCATGCAAAAATATGATAACTTTTAACCCGACGACTTAACTTCTACTTTAGCAGTCTGTATTGACTAATTTTACTTATTATCTGTATTGCAAGCTTAAACACATAACTCATTTAAGCATATATTTAGTTCTTTCTCTAAGCTTGCTGGATAACTTCTATATCCCTTCATTTTCTTGCATAAATGGGCTTATTAGAATACCTTAACTTCATTAATTATTTTCCAGAGTGCATATTAATATAGAGGTCATAATAATAGTATATTGCCTGCATGCAATTATACTTCAATAACTTTATTTGCAATATATATAGGTATGTGCACACACAATGCACCCCTCCCTTCACTCTTGAAAATAATATTTCAGTCGAGAGTCTTTTACGACTACGTGATCATGTGATTATTTGTTTCACCAGCTTGATTGACAGTGGACATTTTTATGTTTTGAGCTGCTGCAGAAGTATCCACAGACACCTCATTTTCTCTAGACTCTTGTTTTGGCTAATGAAAGTTGACTGTTAATTACATCTGCAATATCAATCTGATGATTCTATCGATGATTGACATGTCTCCTAAGTAACCATAATCTAACTTGATTCCTCTAATGATGTTTAATACTTATTTGATTATGACACTTGGGATTCATTGTCTTTTTAACATGTCTCTGACCCAAACTTGTCACCGATTTTACATTTTTCAAAGTCCATTTTGGAATTCTCATCATCTAAAGTGTTCATGGCTTTACCCTGCTTATGAGTACATTTTCACTTCAATAACAATTCTGCTGGCATTTTCAAAATTGATGCACTCATGGAAGGTGTTGGTAAAACAACTTTGATCAAATAATATCTTTTAAGAATCAACTTTAACTATTGTGCTGCCTTCTCGGCCAATCCATTTGATTCTCAATGATAAGGAGAAATCAAAATATGACATATTCCTTTATCAGCCAAATACTTTTTAAATTCCAAAGAAGTAAATTCCATTTACTATTGTGCTGCCTTCTCAGCCAATCCATTTGATTCTCAATGTGACAAGAAGAAATCAAAATATGACATATTCCTTTATCAGCCAAATACTTCTTAAAATTCCAGAGAAGTAAATCCAGTTCCATTATCAATCACCTAAATTTCTGGATCCTTGACTAGCAAGGACTTCTTGAAAGATTTTCTAATTGTATACTCCATGCTAATGTTTGTTACAAGCTTGTACTCAGCCCATCTTGAGTAAGAATTGAAGACAATTAGAAATAGATATTCATTATTGGACTGGAATGGTCTACATGAATTTTCTGTCATGGATATTTTGTCTCTGACCAAGATTCAAATATCTTTTTAAGCAAATCCACTATCAGCTGTCATTTTTAGTAGTTTTTATTATCTGCTCACGGCTCTTATGCATATAACACCTGAATGACTTTTAGGTAACAATTTGATGACCTTCTTATGATTATCAGTTGTTATGAGCACACAGTCATCAGAAAGCAATTCTTGCACATAGATAAACTTTGGCAAGCATTTCAGATCAGCCTTGCAACATATTTTGGCCGATCTTTTGGTCATCCAAGACTAATCCAGTTTTTCAAATCTTTATATCCATGGTCCTTATTTGTCCATTTGGAAACCTTAGTACGGTTTAAAATTTTTGAATTATTGTATCAATAAAGTTTACTTTGGTAAACTTCTGCCACACTTCACAGGTATCTGGTAAATGTGATAATTGTAGGCTTGTAAACTAGTTTGTAATCATAGGTAGATAATAAATTAATCCACTGGATTAGTCTCTGGCTGTCATGTTCTAGATTTTTTTTATTTGAATCAAAAAATCCTTGTAATGAATGATCATTCTGTATATAAAAAAAGTTTTCTTCCATATAAATATTGATAGTATTTTAAAAAAAGTTTTCTTCCATATAAATATTGATAGTATTTTTTTCACTGTAAAGACAATAGCCAAAGATTTTTTTAATCAAGCTACAGTTTTTCAGCAGCTGTTAATATCTTTGGTACATTTGCAATTGGGTGTTTGCCTCCAAAACAGTGGTATCAGGTGACAATTCCTACTCTAAAATTCTGAAACATTAGTGGTTATAATTGCTTCCTGGTTACTATGGTAATGTACAAGGAGTTGATTAGACATTAATAAATTTTTGCTTTATGAAAAGCTAAATTATATCCATTTCTATCATTTTTGTTTCTACAACAACTCATACAAACATGTAATAAGATGTGGTTTCCTTCTAAGAAAACTCAAAGAAATTAAATAATTATAAGAAAGCTTGCAAATCCTTTATCAGAAGCTTTATCTCTGAATTATCCCATATAAACTGCAGTATTAAGCCTAACTCTCTCTTTGATCAATTCTGAACACCCTTCCATGACCCATATTTCTAAATCATGCTTGATTGCAGCAGTTATAAATATGTCATCCAGATACAGGATTCCCCCCTTCATGTCTAGAGACAAACCATCCATTTTGGATTGAAAGATGTTCAGGGAATCATGATCTCATAAGGTTACTTATTAAACTTGGAAAGTCTTATGCAATTGTTAATGGTGATTGTTATATATATAGAATAATAACAATATAGAATAATAACAATTGACAATGATTGCAGATTGTCAAGCTAATTTCGTAACTAGTGTATATAGCATGTAATAAATCAGTAGAACCCGAATCTAATGTCTGACAGATACGGGTCACCAATTACTCCAGAAATATAAAGAAATCAAACGAGACCGACATGCGACAGGTATAAAAACAAAAGTCAAAAGACTCTCGAAGTCTTTTTCCTGCTATAGTGCTGGCGGGTGTATGTTCAAGGAGACAATATCCCAGGTACTCGACGCCTGAAGGTAATCCAGCCGACTAGGACCTTGAGCAGATCGTACTGATCTTTTATTATTTTATAACGCCCAATTGGGCTCTTCATGATTAATTAATTTATGCCTTTCGCAGGTAGAGTGAACTTATTTATAAACTTTTAAGTTTGGTACGTGGGGAGCATTAGGATATTAAGATCCCCAACTGTTCTCCATTATATATATATATATGTGTGTGTGTGTGTGTGTTAGCTATTTATGTATATTAACCTATTTATTGTATATTAAACTATTATATTCAATACCTTATTACTAAACAAAAGATATCATTGCTGATTCGTAGGCAAAAGCCGGGACACAGCAAAATAATTTGTGAAGTCTGGAGTAAACCTTGTAAACAGGGGAGGGAGGCATTATTAGGAAATAGCGGTTAATACTAAAAATCGAACGGTTTAGATTTATAATAAAAAATGTATTCGTTGGGTCAAAATAGCATAGGAGAATTCAGTGTAGATAATGTGTCTGAATGGCCATTATATATAACCCAAATAGAAATTTTTTTTACTTTGAATGGGTTAGATGATAATAAAAAGAAACTCGCAGCACCCATGTGTTTCGCAGGCAAGAGGGTGATCGAAGTTATAAGTAAATATTTTGAACTGCCATTGACTGAGAAGGTTAAATATGAAGAAGTAATTAAAAAATTAAATGAACATTTTAGCCCACGTCCCTCTCGTCATATTGCGAGATTAACCCTATGTAATAGAAAGCAACTAAAGGGCAAGAAAATAAAAGAGTATAATTTAGCTTTGAAAGAATTAGCTAAAGATTGTGGGTATGGCGATTTTGTAGAGGAAATCCTTATGGATCAATTACTCTGGGGGATAGTGGATGACAGGCTTAGGCAACAATTGTTAGTTGAACCAGAATTAACATATGAAATGGCCATTAAGAAGGGCATGGCGTAAGAGTTCATTTTGGAGCAAGCTCAAGCTTTTAGAGCAAGGCCGGAAGAGAACACAAAAATTGGCGTTTTCAAGACAAGTAATGAGAACGGTAGCCCTCATGAGTCAAAAAGTAATCACACTAAAATTACCTGTTACTGTTGTGGTAAATTAGGCCATACTAAGAAAGAGTGCAAATGGAACAAAAACTCATGTTTCAAATGTTGTAAAAAAGGGCATTTGGCGCTAGTGTGTAAAAAAGAGGGTAAAATTGAAAACCCTATGTCAGAAAGTAGGGGAGGGAAATTAATAAGAAACCCCACGATTAAAAATCTATACGTGAAAGAGATAAAGCAGTTTATGGTTAAAGTTAAAATTCAGGAAAAGGAAATAGAAATGGAAATAGACAATGGATCAGCTATTTCTATAATGTGTCTTACAGATTGGGAAAGTTTGTCAGCAACTAATTTTAAGAGTTCGCTAGAAAAAACTAGCATTAAAGCGAAAGACGTAAATGGTCACAAGCTTAAAATTTGCAGACAGATTACAGCGCCAATCCAGTATAATGGTAAAAAACTAAATCTATGGTTATATATCGTAAATGCAAAAATTAATTCCATTATAGGTAAAGATTGGTTCAGTGAATTAGGAATAGAAATTAATATTATTAAAGGGATTTCTGTAGAACAGGAAATAACTAAAAAATACCCAGAGCTTTTTAATGAAGAATTAGGGTTGATAAATACTAAACCAGTAGAAATAGAATTATTAGGAAATGCGCGACCTGTAGTTTGCAATCCGCGAAAAGTGCCATTTGCACAAAAAGCGAAGGTTGAAGATAAGCTTAAATCTTTAGTTAAAAAAGAAGTATTAATGCCCATAGAAAGCTCTGATTGGGCTATACCGTTAGTGGTAATAACTAAACCGATTGGGGATGTTAGGTTATGTGGGGATTACCGGGTTACAATAAATAAATATTTAAATAGGGGAGCCTACCCAGTCCCAAACATAAGGGAAATACTGGCAGGGCTATAAAATGTTTCGTATTTTGCCAAGTTAGATTTAAACTCTGCATTCCATCAGATTCGTGTAACAGATAAATCAGCGGAAAAATTAGTGCTTACGACCCATATGGGCTTATATAAGTGCAACAGACTACCATTTGGCATTTCTATAGTGCTGAATATTTTTCAAGCAAAGATTAATGCTTTGTTACACGATTTAGAGGGAGTCATTCCATACTTTGACGATATACTCGTCACGGCAAACTCGGAAGATAAGTTATGAGAAAGGCTCATCACTGTGTGCGAGAAATTACAGAAATTAGGCATAAAACTGAATGCACAAGAAATTACAGAAATTAGGCATAAAACTGAATGCACAAAAGACTGTATGGATGGAAAAAGAACTAACCTTTTTAGGTCACTTAATTTCAGACAGGGGCAAGTAACCATCACCCCAGAAAGTAACGGCAGTGATGAATGCATCCCCACCAATCAATGTCAAACAGCTGCAAGCATTTTTGGGATTGATGAACTTTTTTGAGCCTTTCTTGAAGAATAAGGCTCAGATTGAAAAACCCTTATATGATTTATTAAAGAAGAATCAAAAGTGGAAATGGGAAAAAGTGCATCAAGAGGCTTTCCAGCAAATGAAAGCCTTACTATCATCAGGTAAATTGTTAGTGCATTATAATAGCACTTTAGAAGTACGTTTAACCACTGATGCATCTGAATGGGGAGTAGGAGCAGTACTATCTAATCCATGCTACAAAGGAGAGCGCCCCATTGTGTATGCATCAAGGACTCTCAAAGGCAGAAAGGAACTACAGCCAATTAGACAAAGAGGTGCTGGCTATCATTTTTGGCCTTAAAAAATATCATCAATTTCTGTTTGGCAGAAACTTTAGAATAATCACTGATCACAAACCACTACTTGGAATTCTAGGCCATGATAGACTGTCACCTGAACCCTTAAGCCCACGCATGATGCACTGGAGAAATATTTTGGCAGGATATGATTATATACTCCAATATCAAAAAGGCAAAGAAATAGCACATGCAGATGCGCTGTCCCGAATTTCAAATAAACAGGAGAAAATTAGTTCAAAAGTTGAAATAAATTATATAGATGCATTAAACTCGGACAAATTAAATAGTAAAAGGGTAGCAAATTGGACAAATGCCGATCAGGGCTACCAGATATTAAAGCAATGGATTAAAAATGGATGGCCAGATTCAAGGCCTGAATATGTTGATCCAAGTTTTTGGGCAAATAGAAATAAATTATCAACTTGTAAAGACTGTGTGCTAATGGGTGATCAGGTTGTGATTCCTATGGAGGGCAGACAACAAGTTTTAAATTTACTGCATGAAGGGCACCCAGGAGTGGTACGGGCAAAAGCACTGGCATGTAGCTACATATGGTGGCCAAAAATATCAAGAGACATTGAACAAAATATTAAAAAATGTGCACCATGTCAGAGACAGATGAATATGCCAACCAAGGAGTACAACTCATGGCCAAAGGCAACAACAGCTTGGCAAAGACTTCACATAAACCATACTGGTCCAATAAATGGGAAGATACTATTGGTTATTATTGATGCATATTCAAAGTGTACAGACTGTAGAATAGTGAAAGATGTTAGTGCCAATGAAACTGTTAAGATACTGAGTGCAGTATTTGCTTGCCACAGACTGCCAGAAACAATTGTGTCTGACAATGGAACAGCATTTACAGCTACAGAAACTGAAGAATATTTCCAGAAGAATGGTATCAAACACATACTGACACCAGCTTACCACCCGGAGTCGAATGGACCAGCGGAAAAGGCAGTACAGAATATAAAGAAAGCCTTAAGAAAATTAGATAACCAAGATATTCAGAGGGCTATCAATGACGCAATGCTACATCAACATTCAACACCATCAACAGCTATGGGACATGCACCAGCAGAATTACTAATGGGCAGGAAATTGTGCATTAAACTATCATTACTGCTTCCAAACCCCACCGAGAAAATGGATAGTGAAAATTATACAAACATTTTCGCAAAAGGATATAGAGTTTCGGTCCGGGATATGCTATGGAAAAAATGGGTTGAAGGGATAATTACAAAACTGTTATCACAGCACATAGTAATCATCCAGTTAGAAGATGGCACATCATATAGAAGACATATAAACCATCTCAGACATCGCGTTGTAGAAGAACTGCAAATGTTGACACATATACCAAATGAAGCAGGATTACAGGACCAAGAGAAATTGGATATAGATCAACAAGCAGAAACAAAAGAAGAGACAACACCTGACATTAATGAAACAGATGTGATTCCTAGGCCAAAGCCAGATGAAGGAACAATGGATATAGGCAGACCAAAAAGGAAAACACAAAAGCCATTTAAATTGAGAGAATATGTCTAAATAATAGAGAAGCCATTTCTGGAGTAAGGGAGGAGTGTTATATATATAGAATAATAACATTATAGAATAATAACAATTGACAATGATTGCAGATTGTTTGTAACTAGTGTATATAGCATGTAATAAATCAGTAGAACCCGGATCTAACATCGGACAGATACGGGTCACCAATTACTCCAGAAATATAAAGAAATCAAATGAGACCGACATGCGACAGGTATAAAAACAAAAGTCAAAAGACTCTCGAAGTCTTTTTCCTGCTACAGTGCTGGCGTGTGCATGTTCAAGGAGATAATATCCCAGGTACTCAGCACCTGAAGGTAATCCAGACGACTAGGACTGTGAACAGATCGTACTGATCTTTTATTATTTTATAACGCCCAACTGGGCTCTTCGTGATTAAGTAATTTATGCCTGTCGCAGGTAGAGTGAACTTATTTATAAACTTTTAAGTTTGGTACGTGGGGAGCATTAGGATATTAAGATCCCCAACTGTTCTCCATTATATATATATATATATGTGTGTGTGTGTGTTAGCTATTTATGTATATTAACCTATTTATTGTATATTAAGCTATTATATTCAATACCTTGTCTGTTTACTAAACAAAAGTTATCATTGCTGATCCGCAGGCGAAAGCCGGGACACAGCAGTGATCAACTCATCCATTCTCTCCATAACAGTTATTTAGTCAAAGGTGGAACTTAAATGAATCAGCAAAAAATGACACTTTCTGAAGTGATGCTAAAACTTTGTAGACATTTGGCACAAGTACACTCCTTTGTTGATGTTTTAATTAAATAGGACAGTAATTTTGACAAAGACTAATCATTATCACAGGCGTAGTCCATGATGGGTCTTCTACCAGAAACAACACACCTTTGAAACCATGTTTTTAATCATCACCTCACCTTTTGTTTAATCACTATAGGCTGGATATCCCTCAGTAATTTGATATCTAATGACTGTGTTTTAATTTGACTATCATGACTTAAATAATTGGGGAAATATCTCTAACTTCAGTTTCCAGTTATACTTTCTAAATTATCTTGAGGCATAACCCTAGTGGACAAAAACAGTTTTTACTTAGTAAAAGACATATTTTTCTTCATTATAAATATGATTCTGGTATTGAATTTTACAGGTGTTCCTCTTTATTATTAGAGATAGGTAAAAGTTCAATCCTGACATCAAATTCCATATGCACCATCACCTTACCATGTATGCCTATCTTGTTACCATTTATATCCATAGCCAGTACATGTGTACTTTCCACTATCCACTTGTTTACATTTTTATTACTAATAATATTCCAATCTTTAATGATAATATTGACAATCCCATATCACTTTTGGTTTCTATACTTATTTTATTTTCACAAATGGTCACATCTAATATAATGTGGCCAATGTTGATGTTATTTATCTTTTTACCTCTTTCACCTCTAATTTAAAGTCTGGTTGTGATTCAGCTTTTGCATTCTTGTCTTTATGATGACAGATACAAGCTAAATGTTTTTTTTATATTACGTGCTTATATTAGCAAACGTTTTTACTGTGGACTTTCAAGCTGCAACAATAAAAAGTTGTTATCCTTTGCAATTTTCAAACTCATGATAAAGCAAGTTGTTCTACAGACTAGTTGAAGTTTGGAATTCTGTTATATTGTATAATATAAGTCTCTCATGCAATAGATTTTCTGATTGCCATCTAATACAACAGATTCATCTTCCTTATGATCAGATTCCTAACTGCAGTTGATCTAGCAACACGTCTTCTAGCTCAGAGGAAAATTGGTATGTTTCATGAAGATAAGCAGTGCTAAATCATAGTCAATGGATGCCATTGATTACTCTGTCTTGCTTAGAGTGACACTACTGTATGGAGAGAGTTTTGTCTATTTAAGAACAGTTATGAGCAAGCATGGAAGATAGTGATCATGTGCTGTTTTAATGTTTAATACCAATCCTGCCTTATAGGAAGGTGGTGGCTATAATTGTAAAAGAGCCAGAGACACCAAAATATATGGGTGCTGAACTGAGTTCAGACCCATATGCCTATATAAGGTACTGAGCTTAGATTGAAAATATCTGTGTGTTTTCCAATTTTTTTCTTATAGTTTTGTAGTTATGTAGAGATAAAAGGTGACTGCTGGAGGGTTGCATTAAATCCTAAGATCTAGGTGCAGTGCTCTCAGATCCAAGGCTCCTCACTGATGAAGACCATAAGCCAGAAACTGTTTTGGGGATATTGGATGAGTAGGCACTAGATAGGGATTTTATGCACAAGCCTTCTGGCATCCATTGATTACTTTGTCTTGTTTAGAGTGGTACTACTGTATGGGGAGAGTTTTTCCTATTTTAAGAACAGTTATGAACAAGCATGGAATATAGTGATCATGTGGTGTTTTAAGGTTTAATAATCTAAAGCATAATTCTGATACTGCTCATGAGGTGATGGTTTTTCCTCATTTCAAAAACACAGACATGCCACCCATTTAGACACTATTGGCTGAAAATAAACATTAAGATTTTCTATTAATCTCAATATGGGATGTCTTTAGAACTTTTACAGTCACACAACTATTTAACTACTTATAAAATGTCTCCACCAATAAAAACAGAATAGCCATCTTAACTTTGTCAACCTCAATTTTATTTATAAATATATAATATTTGACATTTTCGAAATACATATTCCATATCATAGCATTACTTACATCAAATCCATAAATATTATGGTTTGGCAATCCATTATTAGTGCTCACATCATTCTATTTACTTACACAATTATAAATTTATTTAAATGCACATTGATTATGTAAGTAATATTTATTAAGGCTGTAAACCTCAAGAATATGCACATTGAAGTAAGGAAGGGTTCCACTTGTGTTCCCCTCTTTTCTTCTAAAGTGTAAGCTTGTGGTTAAAACCTATAGAGGTCCCTACCTTCACATTTTCACATGCATATTCTTAAGGTTTACAGTCTTAATAAATATTACTTACAAATCTGTTCAGGTCTTGCGAATGCTATACCAATTTTCAACTTGCCATTTTTGCCAATTATCGAAAGTCTTTTAGTTGTCGATCTGCACCATTCTATTAACTACCCAGTGTTTTGTTGAATGAAACCTACCAGGTAAACATCAATCGATAAATACAGAGTGAAACAACTTGAAACTCAACAAAACACTTTATTTGATTGTAATGAAATAAAATAAAAGTATAATTACAAATAGAATAAACTTTATTCCTGAAGGTGATTAATTGTAAACAGTCATAGTAATAGATTATCCACATACATCTTTAATATAAATATTGTTTTTATTTCTATAAGTTTTCATTAACTGGACGTCTTCCCATACAAATATGATTACTTTTATCATGATGATTTAACATTACTTTATCAATCTTCACTATCAGGTGACTAATTTTACTTATATCTGCACCACAAGCTTACACACACAACTCACTTAAGCCTATACTTAGTTCTCTATCTAAGTATGCAGACTAATTTGGTTTTAGCATGAGTGGAGTTTACTAGCATATCTTAACTTCATTAATAAACATAATAATAATAATAATAATAATAATAATAATAATAATAATAATAATAATAATAATAATAATAATAATAATAATAATAATAATAATAATAATAATAATAATAATAATAATAATAATAATAATAATAATAATAATAATAATAATAATAATAATAATAATAATAATAATAATAATAATAATAATAATAATAATAATAATAATAATAATAATAATAATAATAATAATAATAATAATAATAATAATAATAATAATAATAATAATAATAATAATAATAATAATAATAATAATAATAAAATAATAAAGAATCCCGCAGCAAATCTCTGCTGAGGTAAGAAGCAATCGTTAAGTTCTCCGATGTAAGTATTTATTTTTTACTTTTGTTCCAACTTGTTATGCGAAAAACAAACATAATACAGGAAAAATCGAATTATATAATAGATTAATAGTGTTTTTTGAAAAATATCGGTGTGTTTTAATATCTTTTTTAAAAAAAAATACTGACTTGAGTCAGAATAAATCATGGCTACTGCCCAGTCAAGCGGGAGCGAATTAAGCACCAATACAAAATTAACAACATCGTTAGTTTCAACATCGCCTATTTCGTATGCAAAAGTACTTAAAAGTAATAGCAATACTACAGCACCAACTCAAATACCGTGCTTCCGTAGAATAAACACAAATGATATTAAAAATGTTGATCTAAACACTCGAGAGGAAAATCAACCCCCAGCCGCAATCTGGACAAAAGAAACGCTTGAAAATGTGACGGACCGTTTCAGTAATACGGTGCCTCGGACGTTATTTGAAACATTTCACAGGTTTTTTTCACCAACTTCGTTAGTACTCGCAGTAACCGATAATCAATGCTCATTATATCGTTTCCCAAAAGCTTTATTATATGAAGCAATCACGCAAAATGCACTATGGGAAACAATCCCTTGTATCGCCGACCATCCAAATTCTCGATATATAACCATTGATTTTTATACTCAGCAGCAAAAAGAACGGTTTCAATCCACTAATTTAGCACTTGATAATTATGCACTCGTAATTATAGATGAAAACCGGAAAAATATAATTACTGGAGTGCTTAAAAATACTTATCTTAAATACAACGTACAAGATTTTCAAAAAATGATAAACCCGTTTGGAAAAGTAATTGCCCTACAGCCTATATATTTAAAAGACACACCTATACCGATATGTAGTAATCGTTTTGAATTTAAAATAAAACTACATAAAAATGTAGACGCCTCAACGATTCCAACACAGATTACAGATCAAGAAGCGACACTCTCTCTTCACATAAGAGGTCTAAAGCCACTTTGTTTTGGCTGTGGACAGAGAGGACACCTAGCAACTCAGTGCGATAACACAAAAAGCAATCACTGTGAACAAACTAAAATCCTCTCCCCAGAACAACCCAGTGATGAAAATAAAATTTATAATAACACTACATCCATTGGCAACCCAATAATAGAAACCGAAAAAAAACAGGTTCAAACACCCACAAACAAAAATAATAATGGATCAGAATTGCCTATCCCAAAGACCAACCAAAAAAATAATAACACAAAAACTAACACAGAAATCCAAGATTCAAACGAAAATAATTCTCAAGAAACCACAACACAAAATACAGCAATTACATCACAGGATCAGCATCTCAATAAAACAAAATGTGTACCAAGTAAAAATCAACAAACAGAAAGTAAACACACACAGTTATATAATGAAAATATAAATCCAGATAATATAAAGATACCAATAAAAAAAAAAACTACAATTATAAACAAAACTGCATCAAACATAATGGATGCAATAGAAGCCCCTCTTCCACCTATTCAAGAGAATACACCAGAGAGAAAAAGGAAGTCAGGCAGACCAAGTAAAAATCATGAATCCAAAAAGGCAAAAAAAACAGACCAAAAGCACAACTCATCAGACATATACAATTTAGAAAATGATGAAATAGAAATGGATGTAAGCCAACAACAAATGGACACCTGTTCGGTTTCATCACAAATTGCCTGTATAGAGTCTGAAGCAATATTAAATGAAAGAAAAACTGATAATAAACCCAACAATGTCTTAAATATGTATCAGCATCCATCTACTGCAATATAAACAAAAATTTAGTATTAAAAATAAAATAAAAATCAATACCCTGTTAAAAAATTATTTAAAACATGAAGATAAAAATTGGATCTCTCAACATTAGAGGCTTAAATGCCACCAAAAAACTTTTTGATCTCAAAAAATGGTTACATACAACACAACCACACATACTTGGGCTTTTGGAAACAAAAATATACAGCAGCTCTCAAATTGATCCATCAAAATATTTAGTCAGCCAAGGTTTTTGTGCCTGCTCAAGACAATCATCATCACCATCAGGTGGCACAGGCATAATTATTTCCCACAACTGCCCTTTTGATTCTTTTAAAATTATATATATTGACTCTAATCTTATCATATTAACACTCCATCATAAAAATATCACACTTAACCTAGTATTTGTATATATACCACCAGGCCCCATCATCATCTCCAGAATAATAGCAACAATAAATTCAATGCTTACAGCAACACCAAATCCCATAATACTCCTGGGAGATTTCAACATGACCTACCAAACTTTTGTCACCAAATGGATCCATCAAATAACAATCCCACTTATGAGTGCTGAGGGTTTTCTCCCATCAAACTCAATATCTTTTAATAACAATAGATATAAGTCACTTATTGATTTGTGTTTCTACTCACCAATGTTACATCATTATTTTAATCTTGAACTCTGTCCATCTATAATCTCAGAACATGCTGCTCAGTTCATCACCCTCGACCTAACAAAAATACAGAATACAACAATAGCCCTCCAAAAGACTATGCGAATACTTCTTCCAGCACAAACAACTGAATTCCTATATTCAGAAACATATATAATGCTCCAAAAACTTCAAAACATGTCACTCGATCCAGTACAAAAGTATATAGCATTCACCAATATACTTTCTTTCAACATCAATCATATTACCTGCAACTCAACACCCCCCACCAGATTATTAGCATTGGTAGATGAACTACATAAAAGAATAACCATTTCCAGACCAACTACAGATAATCAAACACAAATTAAAAAACTTACAGAAATGTACAACAATACATGCAATACACTAAAGCAATATGTAGCAATAAAAAAGAAAAAAATATGCCTTACACAACAACATACTTGGACCAGAGCATACATATGGTGGGCATTGGGATACCCATCCACAGTCAGAGTGCCTATGGCACTTGAAATAGATGGTTCTATAACAGCTGGACATAACATGATAAACCCAATATATCAACACTTTAAAAAAAACTGCAAAAACAGAGTGTGTACATACCAAATGAAGACATATTTGGAGACCCTGAAACAGACACACCAATAACAACAACTGACATTGTATTTCAACTTGCAACAATAACAAATACATGTCACCCAGGACCACAAGGAATTCCCAAATTTGTGTTCAAACATCTTAGTCACTTCACAGCAAAATACCTGTGCGATCTAGCCAATTACATATCCCAAAAAATTTACAACATACAAAGTCTATACCCAATTGCAATGGTTCCATTTAACAAAAAACCAACAGCAATATCATCTTTATCTAATCTACGACCAATTTCAATGGGACCTTTAGGAATAAAAATTCTTGAAAGAGTGATAAAGGAAAAAATAGAACAACACATACTCCCTGTGTTATCATCAGCACAATATGCCAAAAAAGGATCATCCATTGGCCAGGGTGCCTTAATGTACAAAACAATTATTGAAGTAGTAAAAAAAAGAAAGAAATGTGCACCAATTATAGTTCAACTAGACATTGAGGCAGCTTTTGACTCAGTGCCTATAGCCAAATTATTAGACGTGCTGAAAAAAACAACAACACCTCCATCCCTACTATATATAATAGCAAATCTGCTACTCAGCCGTGAAATTCACATCACATTGAATGGAAAAAAATCACCAGCCTTCAGACCGAGTCAATCCATCCCACAAGGATCCCCCCTAAGTGCCTTGCTCTTTACAATATATATAAATCCTCTATTAATAGAGATACAGAAAAAATAAAAGGCATTCAAATTCCAAACACTGCTTTAAATATATCATGCATAGCCTATATGGACGATGTAACCGTTTTCCTCCCCTCTAAAAAAGAACCTCCCCATATTACAAGAGATAATCAAGAATTATACCTCAAATTTTAATTTAAAAATTAACACAAATAAAACTGCTGCATGGTCAATATACACAGGCAAGCACTGTACAGAGATGTTTAATGGTAAACCATCTGCTTTCCTTGGTTTCCCATTCTACCTTGGAACCAATGGAATGAGGCAAAAAAATTTCAAAATAAATTAAAAATAGATGCTGAAAAAATCACAGCCTCACTTGAAAAGTCATACCTGTCAATATATGCAAAGGTAGCACTATTTAATCAACTTATAACTACAAAAATTACATACTATACACCTATAATCAAATTTGCAAAAACATTCATATCTAAAATCTCGTCAATCTGTAACAAACTAATATGGAAGAGAAAGACAGTGGCAATCTCTTTAAAAAATCTGAGCAGACCACCACATAGCAATGGACTTGGACTCCATACAATCAATGTTTTTTACACACAGAAATCAGTAAATCTAATAACAACAACCATAAAAAGATTTCCAGACCTGGAGTGTGTAATCAGTATAATACCCACAGACAGACCACCCCCTTCATATGGATATCTATCCACACTGATTGAAGAACTCAAGCCAATATACAACAAAATATCACTCAATAATGACAACAAGTATACATACTGGGACATTTACAATATACTACATCCCAACCAGACACCCAATCTACATCCATCAGTTCTTGGAATAGACAACAGGCAACTACTGCAACAATTCAGAAAATGGTCATTAGAACCAAAATTATTCGATTTTCTACTTAAGCTTAATCTCAATGCTCTACCCACAACCCATTTCCTTAGATTTCGTAGATTCTTTACCAATATAGACCCCATGTGCGGGCTATGTCATAGAGAAGAAGAGACACAAGATCATTTTCTTCATCCCTGCAGTGCCCTAGAAACAATACGTCGCACAATGTTTACCACATACAGAAAGGCTATCATTTCAATAGATGAAATAATAAATACATTTAAAAAAGGCAATAACCCTGCTATTCGTGCAGCAACATACAGCCTTTATGCCTACTGGTGCACCAGATGCACTTTTGCACTTGCCAATAACCCTCGACGCCACCCAGCAACATATTCAATAAAACTAGAACTGTTAAGAAAAAGAGACAGCATCCTAGCTCAACCAGATATATTTGCAGCCACATGGTCACACTTGAAACAGAGATCCAGTCTATGAAATATAAAGACCAATAAGATAGATGATGACATTTTCAACATCAGCATTTTTTCCAACTTTAAAAAAAAAAAAATGCAAGCATAAACTGAACTAAATAGAAGACCAACAAGAAGAAAAAAAAAGGATGCAGAAAAGATAAAGACTTATATACTGAAAGTTGTAATTTGTTTTTCATTTGTAAAAAATCAATATATGACTCTGTAACTTTTTAGACTCAATAAAGTTTTGCTTTGAAACATAATAATAATAATAATAATAATAATAATAATAATAATAATAATAATAATAATAATAAAATAATAATAATAATAATAATAATAATAATAATAATAATAATAATAATAATAATAATAATAATAATAATAATAATAATAATAATAATAATAATAATAATAATAATAATAATAATAATAATAATAATAATAATAATAATAATAATAATAATAATAATAATAATAATAATAATAATAATAATAATAATAATAATAATAATAATAATAATAATAATAATAATAATAATAATAATAATAATAATAATAATAATAATAATAATAATAATAATAATAATAATAATAATAATAATAATAATAATAATAATAATATCATCATATTTATCAATTTTAAATTCTTCTCACAGAATTTGACATATAACATATATCCAATTTGATCACACCATTTAAAAAAAAGATAAAAAGTTTCAAGTATGGAATATTTTCTGCATCTTATCAGTTAAAATAAAAATAATCTGAGTTGAGTCTATAAAGAAAAATTGTTGTAATCACCTTGCCTCTTAATACCTTTGTCTTCTTTTGTAAAGGCTAATCTAAAAGCAAATTCAACTTGTTGGTCTATTATGGTGAAGTACTGGTTAAATTATTTCTTTCTAATCATATGAAAAATTGAATATTGTTTTGAAAATATGGGAATTTTAATTGACATTTAAATAAGGCATGAGTTTATATGGGCTTGCAATAACTTTATATATATATATATTATGAATATGGAACTAAACCCTTTCACAAACGAATTTGATCTTATCGTTTATTTGATTGTCAATAAATTATCTGAGGTGATGATCTGAAGTTCCAAATAAGTTCTCTCCTGATCATGTTCTGTAAGACATAATGAAGGAGGAAAATAAAAATTATTTTATAATGATCTTTTTAGAAGAACAAAGAGATGTGATGTGATGTATTTGCCTTCTCCTTAAACGAAGTCAAGAATATCTCAGCAACTATGCCCAGATAAACCTGTTAGCCACTTTATTTTCCATTCCCCACTCTAAGTCTTCCCATATTCTTCCCCATCCCATTTCCACAACATAATCTTTGTCAACTCTATGGCCTTTAAATCTAAATCCCCCTTATCTTTTCACAAACCCAGCATAAAAACTAATAACTCACTTTCTGTATAGTCACTTTGTTCATACCTATTCTCCCATAACTTCATTATCTGTACCCTTTTTGTTTTCAAGCATTTACATTCAATCAACAGATGCCTAATATTTTCTATACCTTCCTTACACAATTTCACTCTCCATACAGTAGCGCCACTCAGTGCAAGTCACGTAATCAATGGATGCAAGAAGGTTTATGCATAAAATCCCCATCTAATGCCTCCTCCTATATCCCCAAATGAGTTTCTAGCTTGTGACTCTCATCAGTGAAGAGCCTTGGATTTGAGCATATTGCACCTATATCTTAGGATCTAAAGCAACTCTTCGGCAGTCACCTTTTACTTTATTAACTAACTATAAAGCTTTAAATTCAAAAATGAAAACACAAAAATGTTTTCAATTCAAGCTCATTAGCTTGTATAGATCTGAATTCAGTTCAGCATTCATACTTTTTGGTGTCTTTGGTTTTTTAATAACCAGAGTCACCATAATCCTATTGGGTGGGATTGGTATTAAACCACTAAATATCACATTGTACTTACATGAGCTGTTTACACAGAGGCTAAAATCTCCATACACTAGCACTACTCATTGCAAGCAGAGTAATCAATGGATGCAAGAAGGTTTGTGCATTGCTCTATGATGAAAGCCTCAAGTTAGAAACTAATCTGGGGATATTGAATGAGTAGGCAGTAGATGAGGAACCATCTTGAATCCATTGATTACTCTGGCTGGCATTGAGTGATGCTATTATATGAAGACTTTAACCTCTGTACAAACAGCTTGTTCAAGCATAAAGAATGTTGACCATGTGACTTTTAGGAGAATTTGAATATATATAAGATTCTACAAAACGGTATGAAACAGAATTAGGATATGAGAAGATAAATTACTAATTTCAACAGCATGTAAACAACCTTTTATCACATGCTTAAATATGTAATCTGTAGGAACATAATCTCAGAGTATTTTTGTTCAAATGTTACCCAGAATTATTTGTAAGCAGACTCATAACGAGACATTTTCAATAAACTTGCAAATACAATTTTATCAGACTGGATGAATGGACATTGATGAATGAAAAGTAAAATTGTATTTGCAAGTTTATTAAAAATGACTTGTTATGAGTCTGCTTACAAATAATTCTGAGTAACGTATTAGAACAAGAGAACCTTCTGAGATTGGGGAGATGCATATATGTGAAATAGCAAGAGAAGCTATTGAAAATAAAAGACTATAAATACCGTCTTGGTATTGTATTAAAAGTTATTTCAGCAGTGAGCAGATAAGTTCGTGATTAAAAGCAAAAACCACATAAAATGTGTAAATTTTTTTACAAAGAAATATATAGAAACAAATGTCTCATGTGACAGCTGCAAACGAAATGTCACATATTCTAATGCAGTAATGAAACATTCGTTAAAATACTGGAGATGGAAAATCCTAGGAAATGGCACTTAAAAGAAATGGATGAAGAAATAGAGATATTCTGCATAGGTATTCACTATTCAGCTGTGACTGCAAAAGACAGATAAGTAATTCTGCTTGAAATGATCTGCTCACTGACATGCCATCATTGTTGAATGCATTTGATAAAATGTAAATAAAGCATTTTTCTTTTATGAGAAAAAAATAATAATTCAAGTTGATGATGAAAATAACCCAGTATTTTGCTTCCTTCACAAACTTTCAGACAGACATTGCTGACAAAGTTATAATTAAATACTAATGGCACATTAAATGACTGGAATAATACACTAGTGACATAAATATTTAAGGGAGATAAAGAAGTTATTAGGCATTACAAATATATAAGTCAACTAATAATAATAAGCCCAAATCTCCTTTTTGGGTGTACATATATATATATATATATATTGCTTTAACTCCCCGCATATACACTTTAATGCAAATTTTTTTTAATGATTTCTTTATTTTTCTCTACCTTTTAAAATAACTGATTCAACTGTCCTGCAGTCTCCATCAGAGTGATCTTAATTTCCTGTAACTTATAAAATAACTGATCAGTCAAAACTGTCAGAAAATTAAAGAAATCATTAAAAAAAAAATTTGCATTAAAGTGTATGTGATTTTTTTAAAAAATCAATTATTTTCAAATGTAGAGAAAATTAAGATCACTTTGATGAAGACTGCAGGATGGTTGAAACTGTCAGGAAAATGAAGAAATCATTAAAAAAATTGCATTAAAGTGTATATGAGGGGAGTTAGAGCAATATATTATATATGAATATATGAAGAAATGCAAAGAAAGTAAAAAAAGAAAAATAAGAATATACTTTTTGGATGTTTATAGAATAAAGAAAAATAGAATTCTTTTGATGTCTCAAACAATGCCAGTTGGATTTGTTCTTTAATTTTATCAACAGTTTCAGAACAAACTATAATCATTGTGTTCATCTCTTTCATAATGGAATTTATCAACCTCTGATCTACATAAATATGATCAAATACAAACTGCAAACCAGATAATTAATAATTGCCAAATATGTGAGTACAGTGATGGAATTGAATGACTTAATAAACCCACTTGTGGATATATTTTCTAATTGGAATCATCTCTTTCATAATGGAATTTATCAGTCTCTGATCTATGCAAATAAGGTAAATATACATATATAATAAGTGAAATAATGCTTAAAGCTCTCTCTCTCTCTCTCTCTCTATATATATATATATATATATATTGTACCAATTCATAACTCCACCTACAGGTCTTATATACCTTTGACCCACATACGCACCGAGCATGAAGTGACGTATGTTGCAAAATGGAAAATCGATAATAATTCTTTGTAAATATTGTTGGTTAAATATAAAAAAATATCTCCTAAGAATTATTAGAGGAAGTAGATTCAACCTAGAATTAGGTCAATCGAAGCCTTCTCTGTTAAATTATCCCATCGTCGACCGATTAACTAAACATTGATCTTTTTTTTTTAGATTTTGCACACCTTTAAAAGCACTGACATGTTTTAATTCAGCCTCTTGCACCACTCTCACTCAAGAACTTTATTATTTATTTTCATTTTTATTTCCCGAGAGAGTGTACAAATATGAATGATCATTATCGTATATATTAATAAATTAATAAGCTCGGACATAAACAATGAAATAATCCAACTCCCTGGTAAGTTACCCTTGTCTAGCTCATTATATGATTTCTTTATATCTCAGGTTATGAAGTGGGTCAGTACTTTGATTAAATACTTATATTTCTATATGTTAACGAATAAATAATTTATCAAAACCAAGTAAGCAAAAAAAAAAACGGTAAACGATTTAAATGTGAAATCCATTATTTATTATTCCCATTTGTTTTTACATCTCCCTCCGCCAATTATATATAAATAAATAAAAATTATTTAATCCAGTTAGTATTTCAAATAATGAAAAATATAATATTAATGAGAAGTTACTTGATTAAATGGAATAGTCATTCATAGAAAACAAATGTATATATAAATATATATATATATGTTTAAAATGATTGCATAATGGGTGTGGTCTATACCCCTTCCCCACTTTAAAGTAATAAATTCACAAATCTAGTGTATGCAGCCAATACATTAAAAAAAAAAAGAATAATCCAGCATTTTACATGCATGTAAATGCTAACAAACATTATATATTACAACAATTAAATAACAGGTCAATATTGCTAAAATACAGGTAAGTAAAGACAAATTAATTATAAAAAAAATTAATATTATATAAAACAAAATTATATACACTCATCTAATTTCCATTAAGTTCTATTTCTAGGTGGACCATACAGCTACTTAATTAGAGCAGATAGGGCTTCCTTTCACCAATACAGATATGAGAGTCTTTTTTCTATCAGGGTCTGCTGCTTCTCCTACGGCATTTTCAGGCTTCAGGGATGAACGGTTGGTGTACTGCTGCTATAAGTCTACTCCATGATTTTCAGGTCAATTACCACCAATATTAAGGGTATCTCCATTGGTTATGGGATCCGTGAGTATAATTTTCACGTAGCTATATATATTTTTTTTTCACGTCAGACTTTCTTATAAATTCGGCTTTACTTATAATTGCTTATGACTGGAGATTGCACTAGGCAAGTCAGTCAAATACAACTCAAAGTTTTGAATGTGATCTTTTTTTTTAACGGAGAGATGATTCATACTGTCGGTAGCTTTTCTAAGATCCATTTAACAGTACTGCCATAGCCGAATGGTTAATTTCGAATCTCATTTCTTCTTTCTCTCTGCTTTCTTGTTTTCATCAAGCATATACCATCCAATTACTTAGACAATCTGGAGACAACTATCATTTTTAGTAAACATATATAATTCTCATCTTTGGACAAGCTGGAGACAAAACTTTTCTTTTCTCAGCAAACAGGTTCAATCTGATCCGATTCCTGTGATCAAGAAGAAAGAAAAAAAAATTGCTTTTCTTTTCTTCTTTTTTTAAAATATCTATCATCTCTTCACTTGGATGGACTAGGAACAACTGGTCTCAAGGCCTTCAGTAAGTAGCACATATAATCTTGTCAGTCTGATTGTAATACCCCTTTTACGAGCTATTGCCTCAGTCAATAATTTAATTATACTTTCATATACTTTTCTACATTCTTTTACTTTTTTTGTCTTAAAGTATAACTTTTCTAATATAGGAAATCGTATGGTTTCCATCTTGGTTGATTGAATCACCCATTATGCTTACATTCTTTAGATAAAATCAACTTTTTGATTTTATCTTTACAAACAATCACAAAGAACAAATTTCTTTTAATACAAAACATTTTTTGATTAAAAGCAGATTACAATTTACAAAAAGTTTTCCTTTTGATAAATTAATATTAATTAACAAAAATCTCATTCTTAAATACAAAATTTAAATTCTATTTGAACAATTTTTTTTGAAATAACGAAAAAAAAAATACATTTATATATACGTGTATCAGAACATTACAAGTAATAATATAACTTAAATCTAAAAAAATATTCCACATGTAAACAAATGTTATTACAAGCTTAATAATTTTTTTTCTTTTTATATAGTTTTTTTTGATGTGCGAATAAATTTTATTTACACCCATAATACATACACTTGTACTGTGGGTGTAAATAGGAATATAGTATAGACCAAACCCATTTGTTTATGTACCATATATAAATACTTTCAATACATCTCTAGATTACGATTTTATAATTATAATTTTAATATGATAAAATTAGCTGTGCTGACTCTTCAGAAACAGCCATTTTGTGCATGGCCATTATACACTATCTGGCACTATATATATATATATTTAATGTTTTCACGGTTATATGATGTAGATAAATTATAACGTTTTGGGCTGTACCGTGTATTGTTTTCCATTAAACACCGATATTTCAATGGACTAGCAACCACTGTTATCAAGGTTAACTTTCTTTTTTAAGATCTAATGGTTTTTCTTTCAAAAGTTAACCTTGATAATGGTGGTTGCTAGTCCGTCGAAATATCGGTGTTTAACGGAAAACAAAAGTTAACCTTGATAACAGCGGTTGGTAGTCCATTGAAATATTGGTGTTTAATGGAAAACAATACACAGTACAGCCCAAAAAGTTATAATTTATATGTATATAAAATTATAAAAATAATATACATGATAGTAACCTCATTACAAGTAATCTACAGAGAATTTTACATTTGAATCGAGTAAAGTAACAAGATAGATTTGGAAGTGGATATATAGTATTAGATTGCATTAAATTGTTAAGAAATAATGAATAATGAATTACTATTTTGCATTGGATTTATAAATTGTAAGTCATTTGATGTTGCAGCCATTTCTCCTGTAATTAAAGCATAACACTATCATCATAGACCTAGAATATTATCAAATTTTTATTTATTAAATTGCAGCCCTCATTCAGAAGACTAACAGTAGTACAGGTGTATAGCAGGGGTATTCTATCACTTCAAAAAAATTTCATCCATTTTATGGATAATATTTTGTGGAAATTTATTTAAGATATGGATTTTTTTATTAGACCACTGAACTTTTAATAAAATATCATAAAGGAATTCTAACCAGAAGATAGAACCATTAATCTGCCATTGTAGTTATAAATTTGATAGAGATTAATGATGTGGTCCATGGCTGTCCATATCTTCATAGAAGGCAACTATCATGGGTTATTCTCACTCTGTTGATGAGAATCAAGTAACATCCAGGAAGAACTAATCCAGCTGCTTTTACCGATGAAGTCTGGAAAAAGACATTTGTTTGGAATCCTATGAGAAGTATATTTTTTACACCATAATTCTTCAGTTATAGATTATTGGTTGAACATCTATAAAAGTTACATCTTGAATTACTGGAAAGTCCTATCTATTTAACTGTTTTTTGAACATTTTCTATGAAACAACTTCTAATATCTTGTAAAAAAAAGTATGAAAGAATAGAAAGAAATAAAATAGGAAGCAAAGAAAAATAAACAGTGTTTAAATTTTTGCAAAGCACCTATACTTCTCTTAATGCACTTTCTTAATGCTTTATTAAAATTTAGCTAGTTTTAAACACTTTCTCCCCTTAATAAGGAGATTTTAGACATTTTCACAGTTTACATATTTAAGATATTTTTATATACTTTTATTGAACATACTTTTAGTCTACCGAGATAAAACTTTGTAATTAAATTTTCACCCACTCCCCAATTTTCGATCTAGTCAAAATTGCATACACATATCTTTCCAATGATAATATATTTCAATTCATCATAACATTTGATTTTGTACAGCTTAACTAAATAAATATGAATTTCATTTTTTCACTATGACTACTATTCTCATGGAAATAAAAATGAAACAAAAATCAGAAAACTGAAACTATATATCATATATCACATGATCACTATTTCTTATGCAAGCACATTACTTTTATTAAAACAGGCAAAACTCTCCGTACAGTAGTGCAAGCCTTCTGGCATCCATTGATTACTCTGGTTGGCTCTGAGTTGCACTACTGTATGGAGAGTTTTGCCTGTTTTTATATATCATATAGTTTAATAAGTAGAAAATGTAAAAAAAAAAATTAAATAAATGCTTTTATTCACATAAATGTACTAAAAAAAATATTTTTGTCAGCTTTTATAGCATTGTTGTTATTATGCAACCAAAAATAAAAAGATGGAGTACTCAGGAAGTTCCACAACTTTAATTTTCTTTTTCTCATAAAAACTTTTATTACTTAGATACAATGATTACATAAGTAAAATGTTGAAAGCAATACAGTTAATGACAAAGCCGAGATGAGGATCACAATCTAGTCTTGCAGTCATGAACAACTAAATGTTCAGCCCCAGCATCATGAGTGAAAATCTGCAATGGAAAGAAGGTCCCATGTAGTCTTAAAAATAAATAAAGGAACTAATTTTTTATCTCTATCACGGATAGTCTGAAGCTTTGATATGAATAATTGATGGGGATTAACAATGGTGGGAATAAAGATTGACAAATATGCAAAGTGTAAGAAATTGGAAATCCTAATAGATGGAAACACCCCATTGTCAATACTACTAATCAGAGTAGTAACAGTAGCTTTCTGGCTTATATAGATGGAGGCTATAATGTCTCTATAATATTGAAGTGATGTACAATGACAGAAAACATGCAACATGGTCTCATCATGCCTATGACATAAAAGGCAGACCTGGTTTGTGCATGAGAACTCCCTGCAGGTAACTACAAAATGGCTTGTAGGAAGAGTATTTAGGTTTATTTTGATCAGAAAGTCTAAATATTTAGGTTTCAGGTGCCCCTGCTTGAATTTTTTAATAATGGTATGATTAGAAAAGAATAAAAGGGAAGGACACAGAGGAGTATCATTATTAATAAGATGATATGCATCTCAAAAGTTAATTTTTGAGAATTTGGTTGGATAGGTATAATTGTAAAAGGGAAATTTCCATATCAATAAATGGGAGGACTTCATCCTCTTTCTTTCCTACAAATTCCATTCTGCAGGCTCTCCACTTAGTGCCCTGCTTATTATAATTTATATTAATCCATTATTAATTAAATTTGAGCAGAATCTTCTCAGTATATACATCCCAGCACTCAAGAAATCAATCCCCCATATCTCATTCATGGAAGACCAGGCTGTAATTCTCCATTTCCAAAAGCTAATACCCAAACTTGTTGAAATTCTGTGGATCTTTTCCTCAGAGTCTGGGATGACATTCAACATGGGAAAATCCTTGTCATGGAAGTTATCTTCTGGGAACACTATCACCTCACCATTTTCTGCCAAACCCCAAAAATGTTGGGGTTTTTTGATCTTTAACTCCCCCTCAGCATATGAGAAAAAACATCCAAGAATCAATCCTCATCTCTACTCACAAGATCACAACTTCATTATCAAAAGTCTGTATGTCTCTATTTGCAAAGACCTTGCTTTTTAACATCCTTGTGTTTCCAAGGATTTCTTATTTCATGCTGGTCATCAATTTCTCACAAGAATTTATTAGGAAAATAAACACTTTATGCTCAAAACTTTTATGGAAGGGCAGGACTGTGTCTATTAGCCTCAGAAATCTACAGAAGCATATGAAAATCAGTCTTTCACTCTATTGCGATATTCCAATTCCAATGGGCCTATAATACCATCCTAAAAAATTTTCCTTGGTTTCCTGATGCATTATGCTTCGCTGCTGTTTCACCTATGGACATCCCTCCTCCTCCTGAGAAAAGCTGGTTGTTGTCCTTATTAGAGCACATTACAACTTTAATTTTAGTCATATAATAACAATAATGCTGTAAAACAACAGTAGTAACTCTCACTGTAAAACAGTGCCACTAGTGCAAACAATAGTAATCGTAAATATATGTTGGACTATTTCCATCATCTAATATGAGTATTGAATATCTTTAGAAAAATTTAACTTTTACTCAAAGATTCCCAATACATTCAACTGTTAGCAATAACTCACTGGTTTGTATATGTATAATGTTTCAAGAGGTATTATTATCCCCTCTTCTTCAGGTGTTGCTGTTCTCAAACCAAGACCCTTAGATTCTTGAGTATTGAATTTTAAGGTAACACTTTAACCAACTGAACCATCCTGCCAAAGAAATCGAACAGTCAGTAGAAATTTGATTTACTTATCCCACCTTTTTTAAGAGCAAAGTTGGTTAGTGGTTTCCATACATTATGTGTAGTCACACTAGGTTGACTTACGGGATTGAAGAAGAGAGGAGAATAAAACCTCTTAAAACATTATGCATATACTAACCTGTGTGCTATTACTAATAATTGAATGTATTTGGAATATTTAAATAAAATTAATTTTTTTAAAGACATTCAATACTCGTATTAGATGATGGAAGAAGTTCAATATATAAATACAACTAAAACATCATCATCACAAACCTTCAGAAAAACACATAGTAATCAATGGATGCTAGGGATGTGCATAATCCCTAGCTAATGCCTACTTTTCCAATATCCCCAGAAGATGGCGTTATCAGATGACACTATTATACATAGAGCTGCTATCATTTTAACAGATTGTGTAGGCATAAGAAATGTTAGTCATGTGATGTTTTTGTGGTTTAATGCTGTAAAATCTGGAAATATATATATTAATGCTTTTATATAAATAAAAATATTCCTTCAATTTTTTTTTTAGACAGATACATTTCTACTATTTTTTTTATGTCTAAAATTTATTGTTCCAATTTCAAATTTTAAAAAATATACTTAAAATCATATTTCTAAAATTAGGATATTATACAGTTGTAATCAAATTTCTTACTCAAAATGTTATGATATCCTAGCTTATAATTTTTATGTACCCATCATTATCCAATGGATTGAATCTTTTGCAATAATTGTGTACACAATCATATTTCTTTCCTTATATATTTATATTTTTTGACTACATGTTCTAAATGATAACTAAATGTAATCCATTAAAAAAAAAAGTTGTTACAAGAACTTCAAAACTATGAAAAATTTATTATTAGGATATTTTTATTACAATTTCTACCAATCAAAAGTCTTCCTCAGAATGTCATAATGTTGTTAATTTCAACTAACACTCACAGACAAATAATCAATTGTTGAATTAAAATTACTTTGTGCACAAATACATATATGTGATAAAATTCTGACACATTATATTTTTATATGAAACTTTAATATAACTTTATCTTTCTTATTGCATTGCCAAATCCATATAATAGTAAAATCATTTATGTTCTTTATTACAATGCTTTAACATTGTAATAATTATATAAAGATATATATGGGTATATAAATAATGGTTATAAGATAGAATATGTGCTTATATATAAGATGTAAAATTATAATGTTCTTGTGTATAATTTGAAATACATGCATTCTTATACCTGGAACTTATTGTAAATATAAGGGATTTGAACCCAGACTTACAAGCAACCTTCAACAATCCACACTATTTCATACCACTGATACACATGACCACACACATGTAGAAAAGATAAATAATCACCAATATCTATATTTTGTGCTGAACCAGCACTCATCAGTTGGTCCAGATTATCATCTCCCACACACTGATTATATATATGTGTGTGTGGGAGATGATATCTGGACCAACTGATGAGTGCTGGTTCAGCACGAAATATGTATATTGGTGATTATTTATCTTTTCTACATGTGTGTGGTCATTTGTATCAGTAGTATGAGATAGTGTGGATTGTTGAAGATTGCTTGTTCGTGTATATTTGTATTCATGTATTTGTATTGTGTTTGTTATAGTTCTGAAAAAGATTGCTGGGGCAATCGAAATCGTCAATAGTGGGTTGTAAAAAGTAATAAAGAACATAAATGATATTAATATTGTAAACTTTAATGTATTAAAACAGGCAAAACTCATTATACGTATTGCCACACACAGCAAGTATAGGAATTAGTGGTCATGTGATGTTATTGGCTTAAAACTTTAATGTAAATATACGTGCTCTATTCTGCAAGTAAATACTCTTTCTTAGTGATATAGTCATTAGGTAATGAGCAATGGTAATCGATTAATCAATGAAAGGATGAGGGACATGGATTTAACATTTTTGACAAGAGATCGAAGAAACTTAAATGGGGCTGAAATCAGTTGATAAACAAAAAAAATTGCAGAAGGGATGTTGATATGAGATGTTAAGGAGTATAAACACTGAATAAATGAGGAAAAAGCTTAAACTTGCAATTACTTTTATTATATATGCAGGACCCGTAATCAGTCAATCACGCAATTAAAATAGGCATAAAACGAGACATTATATTAGAATATTTATTTGTAATAAATATATTTATTTAATGTTTATTTTTATCTACGACACCTATTGCTCTGTTCAGTAGACAATTTTAAGCAAACCTCTACTACAATTTTAAAATGTGCGGTTTTAAAGGTTTGCCTCAGGTGCCAAAATTAATCGGCCAGGTCATGCTTGATAGTGATGAAAAATTTATTTGGTAAATGATAATTTTATATATAAGTGAGGATTTTTTTCATACAGACTTTTATCACTAATTTTTATACTTGTTTTTAAAAAATTAAATGTATTTCAACTTTTTAAAAAACCATTTTTAAATTAATATCCAATCAGTGTTTGAAAAAAAAAAAAAAAACATGTCGTACTTGTTTCAACTTTTGTTATTACATGTCTACGTGTTGTACATTAATTTTATTTTCTTTTTTTCTTTTTGCTTTAATGAAATATGTAATACGAGTTCTAGTATATAATAACTTTTCTGTAAATCTCATAGTCTTATTACTTTCACCGTCGGATAATGATGGATTTAAATTCCAACGCATGCGTAGTGTAGCCTAAGTACGGTATTTCTAGAATTTATTTGAATTTTGACCACTCTCAGCATTGACTGTGAAATCAAACGAGCTTTTAAATTAGAAATTTAATTTGGGCATCGAAACTGTGCTACTTTTCGGCCTATTAGTCTTGGATGGATCCTGTAATTGGTTGGTTTCAACCAGAACAATTAGGACCAGCTCAAGAACTGTGGACTAGAATTTGGGAGACCCAACAGGGCTTGGAGAGCATGTACCTCAATAATGCAAATCCAAATTTGGAATCAAAGTCTCCGGATTTTATTCCTTTGAATTACACCAATAATTTTGACCAAAAACACGGACCTGTAAATAAGCAGCAGAATATCAATATAGGATATAGTCCTACCAAAAGAAAAAGGGAAAATAGGGCAAGTACTTACGGACTTACTCATAATTCCCATTTGATAGAAGAATATGGCGGAATACCATGGAGAAAATCCGACAAAATTTACAATCCTGGTATTATAGGGTAAGTTTTGAAAATATTTAACTGACATTCATAAAATTGCGTAGGTTTGTTCAATGTTATTGTAATATTTACGACAAAAAAATGTTTTTAATCGAAAAAAACCATGTAATTGTTTTCCTAAGTTGAACATTATCCCTGTTAACCGGCCTTTAGTACATGAAGCCAACCTGCTAACCTGAAATGAACGTTATTTTAAATGCTCCCCCTCCCCTTTTAATTTTATTGTAAAAAGCCTGTAGTTATATTATTGACGTTATTTTATAATTTATTGCATTATTTATATTTTATTATGCGCCATATATTATTATACTCTATATTTAAGATATTATTAAAGTCGGTTCTTGATGTAGCGGCAGTAGCGTCACTAGAATTCTGAGGCTTATAAAAAGCGAGAAGCCAAGTCTTTTATAAGATATTTAAATTGTTCTATTGGATGAAAATTTAAAGTGAAAGCGTAGTTTTATTATGCTTTACAATTTTGGACTTTTCATAAAGGACTTTTATGATTGTTGCTTGACGTCAGTACTTTTTATATATATATTAAAAAATCGTCTTTTGTAAAACAGATGGAAAAGTTTAACCGGTAAAATTCAAACCGGGACCTACATGTGTACTATATATACATACTCACACACATGTAAATTTCATGTTGCTGAGTAAGGGAAGGGAATCCTAATATTTAATTGGTTTGACCTTCGGAAATTATTGCTTACGCTTGCCTTTTATTTTATTTTTTTTATTACAGATACTTGCCAATTTTTATTATCTGTCAAATATTGTAGCCAAATTACTTAACAATGAATAGTCATTTGTGTAATAAATCAGCATAAAGATCGAAAATAAGAAATATTGATATTTGCATTAAGTAATTACGATGCACAGATTTGAACTTGGGTTGGTTATAAGTTTCTGGTTTGAACTTGAAGTGATATGTGTGGTTAGAAATGAGACTGCCAGTGAACGTACATTGCATCTTTTGTATTTTTATATGTATACGCACATAAACCTCCAACAGATACACACCTACATATTTCTCTGTGTTATATACATACAAACACGCATCGATATTCGAGATTAAATTTTTTAAAAATAGTGTTAATTGAATAATATAGTATATAAATAAGGAAATAAGAATCGTAACGTAATTAGTAAAATTGCAAAATTTATATATATTTTAAGAGATGAAGATTTAAATATATTTTGTCAGGGGAGAAAAAGGGTGGAAGTAAGTAGTGATAGAAGAGTGATATATTGAAGTAAAAAATGAAGAAATGACTAAATTTTATTTGATAAAACAAATAAAGAAATAATATTACATATAATTGAGTGTGACAGATGTATTACTGCTAATTTGAAGGATCTGATAATCATCCAAACAATATACCAAATGAAATTGAGATTAGAGTGATTACTGATAAGTTGTTTATTGTAACCAAGCAAAAAACATTTACGTGAAATATTCTTTTGAATCTTCTCATTAAAACTTCATTTTTAAAAGTAGTGATTCGTTTTACTATTGATAGACTTTTTGTCTGTCTTTTTCTGGGCCTGGATTTATTTTGCAATATGTCTAAAATGAAACGTGCTAATTGCTAGTATTTCCATTTAAAGATGATACCTGTTCTATTCTCCTCTCTCCCCCTTCAATTTTTGTTTCAAAAATATTCACCCAGATCTTTTTTTTATTATTATTTTCTAGCACAACTACTTTCTGTAGTCTGCACAATATTTCATTTTCTGGATCCTTTGTAGCTGAATGAACAAAGAGAGTAGTAGCTATTTACTGTTTGTTTTCATTTATTTCTGACATTTTTAATTTTCTTTTTGTGACTTGAGCTGTAGAATAATTTCAATTTTTCATCATTTAAAATTTTTCTGTGACTTCAGGTTTTTATTTTTAGCACCATGAATCTTTTAAGTGCTTTTCCTCCACTATAATTATTTTTACTTTAATATGCATAATTAAATTAGTATTACAATAAACAACTTTATACATAGATTTTTTGCTAATATAAAACCAATTTTTCATTTCGTTTTCTTAGTTCAGTCTAAAGAGTAATTATATTAACAAGAAATGCTCAACAATCTAAGGACGTTAGAATTGTTCCAATCAATAATGCACGCTAATTTTCTCTTATTTTTTCCGTTTATCAAACATGCATTTGATTTTTCTGAATCCAATTTATATATCTGGTAGTTCATTTTCAGTGTAATTGGAATGTAGTCTTGCTGGAATGCAATCATTTTCACATTCTTCTAATCTGTAGGTGATTACTTGCTTGCAAATTTATAAAAATGTCAATTATTCTGACCTTTTTGTTTGGTAATGAGCTCTCTTTTATTATGTAACTTTCCTCTCATTATAATTATCTTTGCATAAAATACTTTTGCATAGTATTTTATTCAGTATTTGATTTTTTGTTATATTGATTATAAGTTATCCACTTTTTTTTTTTTTTAAGTATAAAGTATTTGATTTTGCAGGTTCTTTAAAAATAGTTTATTTTCCTGTATTTATTTTTTGATGTCTTTAATGTATATTCTAATACTGCTTTGTGTTTTTCTAGCAAATGTTTAGAATTGGTGATTTTTTTTTTTTAAGTATTATAAAATTTTATATATATATATATATTGGCAAGTTGAAAAGTCAGTTGATAGGAGCAAACATCTTTATTAGAATGTGATAACTTGCTAAACATCACATGATCACTATCTCATACTAGCACATAATTGTTATTAAACAATTCAAAACAAAGCAAAACTCTCCATATAGTAGTGCCATCTTGTGCTAACAAGAGCAATCAATGGATGCCAGAAGGCGTGTGCATAATCCCTATCTAGTGCCTACTCATCCAATATCCCCAGACTAGTTTCTGGCTTGTGGCCTTCATCAGTGAGGAGCCTTGGATCTGAGAGCACTGCACCTAGATCTTAGGATCTAATGCAACCCTCCAGCAGCCACCTTTTAACTCTATTTAACTACAAAACTATGAAAATGATAGGGATTATGCACAAGCCTTCTGGCATCCATTGATTGCTCTTGTTAACACAAGATGGAACTACTATATGGAGAGTTTTGCTTTGATAACTTGTGAAAAAAAAACTGATAGCATTGAGATTTTGGTTCTTTCATAATGAATTTTTAAAAAAAAAAAAATTTATATAAAAATTGCATTTATAAATAGAAATTTCAGATGATAAATTAAGGTATATTAATAATTTTTATTAGTTATTCATTAGACTACAGATTATCCAACAATGAATAATATTTCTGTAGTATAATCTTCACTACACTACTCTCACACAAGATAGCGATTGGATATATAGACTTAACACCTTGTGAAAGGGTATAACCATAAACACATGCCTGCACTCAAGGTAGGGACTGCTTTTTATCCGCTTTTACCATCTTGTGGAGGGATGTAACCATAAACATCATGTCATATGTTTATGATTACATCTCTCCACAAGGGGTTAAAAGCAGATAGAAAACAGTCTTTACCTTGTGTGAGATTGGTATAGTGAAGATTACTCTACAGAAATTTAAATTAAGGCATTGGTCAATAGGAATGGATTTAGCATGGTTAATTGCTGTGGGAGTTGAGTAATGTTTCAACAATAAAATGGGACTGAGCACAATAGTTCCATTCAGTTGGGCAGATTGACTTTTTTTTTTTCATTTGGTTTTCTTTTCATAAATGGTTAGATCTAAAGCCAAGCATACTTCCTGTTAGGCTAACTAATTGAGAATTAGATTTTATTGATAATAATTTAGAAGTACTGTACAAAAATTCATGCTCTCACCATAATGCCGTAATAAAATCTGATCATAATGTTATACCTATGAATTAATTAACCTAATTGTAGTTCTGTTTACTTCAGGGATAATCCAAAAAATTCATTAATCGAAAAAAACTCGTGTATTGTGTTTTATTTATAATAATATAGAAATAGGCCTGAATCCAAATTCCAGTAGGAAATTAAATTACCTTAAAATATTAAAGCAACAAAGAGTAAAATATCTAATAAGCATAGATATGCATCAATTGATGATTGCAGAAGGTATGATAAAATGTCGGTCTACTACACAAAAAAAATAAGTGGTTTATAAAATTTGATTTATACGTTTGTAGATAAGATAGTAAATAAAAGATAATTTTTTAAGGAGAAATGCAATCCATAATAACAGTTCACAACTTGGAACTTCAATAGTCATTTTAATAAACTTGTAAATAACATGCTTCCTTGTGTGAATGCTAATTTATTAGGTAAAGTTAGCATTAATACAAGATAATGGGCATTACTTAACAAGTTTCTGACTTGCAAATTGTTATGGATTGCACATCGGAATTAATTTCTCCGTAAAAATTGTTTTTATGTTCTCAGCACTATACAATTTATAGCTGTTTATTTGTTTACAAGTTTTTTAAAATTATTAGAATTTAAATAAAATATATATAAAGAAAATGTTACATATAAATTACATTGAAAAGATTGAATTTGGAAGCTAAATCGTACACAGGTTTATATGTAAATCGCTGTAGAAAAAAGTAGAAGCTTGAGTTGACAAAATCATAATGAAAAAAAGGTAATGTTTCTAAGAGTAATAATAGAAGGAAGATGAGATTTGGAATGAATAGAATCTAGATCAGAAATAGTTAATGCTATCATCGATGAAATTAAGATTGAGAGAACAAGTGGTAGAATTTTAATTGAAGTGCTGAAAATGCGCATGAATTGAATGAAGATAATAAAATTGTAACTGAATATATAATATGGAAATGAATCTAAAGATTTTCATAAAGGGATTATAGTTTCTCAGAAGAAAGAGGATTTTGGAACAGATTACACTAAATTGTCTGATATAATCAAATATTTTACTCGTCAAAAAAATTGCATCTAAATTTTTTTTGTTTGTTTGTTTTTAAATCTGAGATAAAACTTTTGTTCAATTTTAGTAGAAGGAAAAATAGAAAGAAATGCTTAAAATTTCCAAGGCTTGCGAGTGGGTTTTTTTTATTTTATATAGTAATATTTTTGATAAGATAGTTGTCATATGGTAATAATTGAATTCTTTCTGTAGAGAAGGAAGAAAACCAAAGGAGAAAAATTTATAAACAAACTAGATTAAAAAACATTTTTCTATTAACTTTGCACAATGCAAATATAATTTAAAATAGCTGACATTTAATAGGCTTCTTTAGTATTGTAGCATACACAATACCGGTTTTAAATTAAGTTTTTGTCATTTTTAATATGCATAAAATATTTGTACCTGTGTTTAATTTTGTTATAATAATGGTATTTATATCATAACCCTAGTGCAGCAGTGTAAATGCTACTTAAGATTTCAAGAATAGTGCGTGTGCACTTACGCATACATATGTATGGTAGAGATGAAGAAAATAAGCATTTAATACATAAAACGATAATTTGAGGATCCAAATCACGTTGAAAATAAAATCTTATTGATTTTGATAGAAAAGAGTATGATGATTTTGAATCAAGAAAAGAATTATGAATTAACAACATTTTTTTTATTATGAATACAATAAGAAATATTGGCAAAGGATTTTCTTTTTGTAATATGTAAATAAAAGAAAGCAAACTCCTGTTACTTTCTTTTGGTAAAAAATACTAGAGAATATTTTTCTCTGGGTTAGCTAAGATTAGTTGTCATTAGGATAGGTGCTATAGATAACAAAGAAGATAAGCTACATTGTGGTACATGTGGTAGATAATAAGGCAGACTGAAAAAACAGCTTCATTCCAATGAGAATTAACAGAATTCTATACCGCAAAATATATGGTAATGCAATGGAAGTGTTCCACGTGGAAAAGAATTTGCCTTGTTGCTAATTGGAATTACAAGGTTATAAGAGAAGCCATGTATAAATATGTTTTATTATAATAGGAAATCTTTTAACATGAGAGGCTAGGCAAAAAAAAAACAAGTAGTACATCAATTGAAAACCCTAAACATATCATCCAGTTCCATAAATGGAGCCTATGAGAAATTATACTACCAAATCTTATAAACTGCCAGAAGAGGAAAAGATCGGATTATGCAGCTCAAGTTCTGAAAGCTTAAAAGGTATTTGATATGTAATACACTAATACAAAGTTAATCTACTTGTCTAATGTGTGAAGAGAAGAAAGATATGTTTCGATTTATGGAAAACCTGAACATAATTGTGAAGAACAAAACATATCTAAAACCTAGGAGGGATGACTTTAAATATTGGTCAAAAGTAAGATACTAAAAGATTAAGCTATTTCTTTATATAATATATGAAAAAAGACTTTAAATTTGTGAATATTAAAATAAATTCAATATTATATGAGTATCCTGGATTTTATCTATAAATTACGATCGTAAACTTAAATTGAAAGTAATTTAAAGGATGAATTATGTTTTACTTGGTATATATATACACGTGTATGGAGTTATTCAAAGTAAGGACTGTTTCTTGAATAAAAATATCTTGATGATTGTTATATTTATTCATGTAGTTGATAAATGGGATGAAATTAAATATATGAATTTATTGGTTGGAACTGATTGATTATTCTACGATTGCGAAATTACTAAATGAAGAGAGAATAAATAATGTAATATAATGAGCTTGCTAATAGCTCTATTATTATAAACTTCTTATTGTAATCATCTTAATAATTTTATGCAAGATGGGAAATTTACAGTTGAAATTTACTTCATCGAGCTACAAACTACTTACATTTATTTTGTTAGTTATTAATCCATGTATTCATTTTGTTTTATATATGATTAAATGCTTTAACCTTAACATACATATATCCCAGTTCAGGAAAATATCCACAGTTCTAAGAACATCACTGAGGAAGGTGCTGAGATGTCACGATAAAATAAAATAAAAAAATTGGTAAATAATGAGGCTTATTATCTTAAATAATTCCAAGTAAACATTCTCTTTGTGAAGAGGTTTGGTGCCTGGCATTTCTGCAAATAGAAACTTAAAACACTTTTTTTATAATCAAATCCATCATCCTCATCTAATTTAGTTATGCTGATTTAAACCAGAAGTCCTAAACTTTATAAACCTTTGTAGTGAGATATTTCTACATTGATCATTATAGATAAATGCTTGGAGAACCTAGAATATTTTATATTTATATATATTATTGCTTAGGGTTCAAATCGGAATTACTCAAATATCGCTACATAAGGTTGATTAAAGTATTAGTATGCAATTTTACGATACATAATGGGATTTATGTTTTGTGTATATGTTGTAGCTATGAAGCAAACTGCTCGACAATTGAAACTTAATTATTTTTAAAAGTATAACAATAAAATATTGTATTAAGTGGATAGATGAATTTGTTAATGTGTGTTTATATTAATAATATAACAAATGCAGAAAAATTAGCGAAGGAAAAGAATATTTACCAGAACAAGAGAATATGTATTTAAAATAAAATTCAATATACCACTGTGCACCCATAACAGTATTTAATTGTTAGGTCTTCTATTAAAATTTCTACAAGTTGTTATGAAATCTCATTGTTCTAAGAATAGAGTTTAAGCAAAAAAAAAAACCTTTTAATTATAAAAGATGAATTATGTCCTTATTATTTATTATTTTATAATGAAAGGGATACATATATATATATATATTGTGACTAATAGTTTCCTGAAAATCATAATACATTTTTTTCATTGTTTAATTAGCTTTTCTACTATTTGAAAGAGTCATAGCTTTTAATACAAAGTATGTTTGTTATAATTCTTATTAGTAAAGGTGGAACTTTGAATATATGTAAATATTAAGGAACAAATATATTTCTCATATTCAGTTCTAATATTTTGGGTAAGTGTGAATAATCAATAGATATCAGATGGTAGTACTCAGTAAATTCCAATCCAGTGCTGAACTATCTATATTCTCATTGGTTTCTAGCTTATGGTATTTATCAGTGTGGAGTTTGGGATGTGGATCTAATGCATGTGGATTGATGGATTTAAAACACCATTCTCCCATCAGCCATCTTTTTTTTTTTTTACTATCAGGCTATCAGCCTGAAATTCAAAAAATACCTTAATATTTTGGAATTTAAACTAACTCACTTGCCGAGGCTGATAGCTTTAAAAAGGAATTAATAAATTTTGCTAGAAGAAAATTACATTAGATTTTAAAAATCCAGGTGTACTAGATTCAGATCTAAAACTACTTGTTGATCAAAATTATAAGATAGAACTAGTCTGGAGATTGGATCGGACAGCACTGGATAAAGATTTATTAAGCTCTGCCATCTGACATTTATTGATTACTCAAACAACACAAGAAACAACTATAATAGAACAAACTTGCTGCTTAAAAATAAAGGCAGAAATCGTTAGTGTTTTGTTGGCATTATATATAAAATGACCAGGAATAATGTGGATTTTGCTGTTATGAACAATATATGATATAAAATGATTTTTTTAAAATGAAGTTTCTATGCAATTTTTTGCCCAGAGAGCCTGATGCCACTCTGAAACATTTTCAACTATTATTGATCCATCACAAGATGATTTGCCCAACTTTAATCTAGTTTCTCCACATCAATAAATTTCCTTATCTCATTCATCCATATCGCATGATTTATTTCTAGGTCTTATATAATTTCTTGGGATTAACTTTAAGATTACAATTATTTACCTATTCTTCTAGCAATATGAAAATATTACTCAACATCAAAATCGTCTGCTTTATTTTAATAAAAGATGTTTTGTTAATTCCTTCCAATGGCCTGTGCTCTTATTGTGCAGTTTTATCATAAAAACCTCAAAAAATAAATAAATAAAACTTCTCTTCCTCTTTCACATTTAATTTTCTCTCATTCTACAAATAATTTTCCTGAATCTTTTTCCAAGTATTATGTTCTTAAAATAGATATTCAAAATCTCCATCTCTGCATAAATCATAGTTTGTCTAAATTCTTGTCCTATTTTTTTGCCTTCTTTTAGTATATAAAGCTCCTGCTTTTGCACTAAATAACTAAACTATTTGTAGTAGGATCATAAATTATTTTTATATAATTGAAATACATTTTTTAAGTCTATCTCTTTTTCTGTAACAACTTAATTATTTTTTGTCTTTTCCTACGCTTTATTGGCATTTCTTATACAAATACGTAGAAGTAAAATTTTTATTAACTTTTTTATTGTAATCGTTTTCTAGTTCACCCTGCTTGTTAATCTTTCACATATCTAGTTGATTATTTTTTATACTAGTCTTTTTATTTTTAATTTGCTGTTAATTTCTCTCATTAAAAAAGAAATTACTCCATTACCATTTATTGATCTCATTTGCTGTCCACAATAATCATCCAATACATATCTACATAATTCTTATTGAATTTTTCTAAAAGTTTCAGAATTCCCTATGCCGTTTTTCTGTTTGCTAAAATCAGTACGATTTTTAATTGATCCCATTCAATGTTTTATCTCAAGTCTTAATTCCAAACTGGCCATATAATTTCTTTTCCTATTTAACAGATTGTCTAAATATCTATACTTCATTATACATATTCCCATTATCCATTCTTCAGCTTTAGTCTTTCAATTAATTATTATTATTTTCTCAGTGAATTTCATTTTTATATGTCTTTGTGTCAATGCTTACTTCCTTAATTACAGTTCCATATTTTTGCACTATTTTCAAAAAGAGATGAAAGTTAACTAGTATATTATCCTAATTCCCACTATGAATCTCCCCATCTCTTATTCCCAGAAGTTCTATCTCAATCTCCAATATTCCTCAAAACAAAATTAATAAAACACATTGGGCATTCATGTTTCAATTTGATTTCAATTTAACCTTCACAGATTTTATATCCTCCAGATCCTGAATGATTCTCATTAACTCACTAAGTTTTTTCTCGTATTTTCAACACTTCACAATCTTTTTCTATCCATCCTGTCATAAGCCTTTTTGTTATATCTTAAAAGCCACTAACTATTAATTTATTTTCCCTGTAAATCATTTTAATCAATTGAATGTCAATAAATAAATTATCCTCTGTCCATTTCTCTGAATGAAATTCAGTCTGAACTTCCCCCAAGATATTATATTCTTCCATCCTGACTGCAATTTTATTCACTAATGTATACATACACTTAAATATTTTACAAACTATGATAGTTATTGCATCTTAGCTATATTCTTGTATTCTTTTCCTTATATATTTAACAATATAACAGCTTTTTTCTTTCTATATCTAAAAATTTTCACAATTATCTCTTTTATACTATTAATTTTTTATTCTAGCTATATGGAAGTCCCATCCCCTTCATTAACTATCCCATTTAGTCTTTATGATCTTCCTTTTATTTCTTAACATTTTTTTTATACTCTTTACATACTGTTTTTCTTTCACATTTTTCAAAATATTTTTACTTTTTTTTTATTAATTTTCTTTATTCCAAATAAACATATTTGCATCTATTAATCTACTCGTCATAAGTTTTAAATTCATAATTTTTTCCCTTGAGATATTAGTAAGCCGTTTCAATTTTTATATTCTTTATTTCCCATCCGTTCTAATCAATCATTATGTAATGTTGCATATCTAATCTTTCAGATACTTCTAAATCTATAACATGAAATTTTGATTCTGTGAAACAATTTTTATTATCCCTAGTTCCTCTTTAGTACTATACATAATCACTGTTGTAATTCATTTTCTGCTTCTCGACCATATAAATTTTTTATTATATATATTACTTAAGATTTCAATTTTGCACATCCTTTTAAATAATGCCTCATTTATATTTATTATTTAGTCTATTTTATTAATGTAATCATTAATATTGCTGCACATATTCCCAAATGTTATAATTTCCCTTTATATTCTCCCAATTTTCAATGATTAAATGTGTTATTTCACTTTTTTTTTTCTCCTCTTCATTTAATCTTATCACATATGTTCTTTGCGTTTTTTCTAAAATGTCTTTTAATAAATATATCTCCTTTCTTGTTTTTACATCTATATGTCCTCTTCCATTCACTTCTCTGAAAATATGGTTCTTCTCTCAAATGTTGTCTGTCCAACTCTCTCCATTTATTCATTTCTCTATTTCCTAGCACATTTATAAAACCAGATTTTCCTTTTATATCTTTGACCTGTGCCTCTCTAACTCACCATTTATTCGTTTTTTTTATTTCCTTGCACATTTATGAAACCAGTTTTTAAAATTATATCTTTGACTTTTCTTTTACATATTTTTTACATATAAAAATTCCCAGACATATATAAACAAGTGTTTCTAGTAAGTCGTTTCTCACCCACATTTTTTATTATTATTAGTTTCTTTATATTTATATTAAATACATCATCTGTACATCTTTATTCTTATATTTGTATATTCATTTCACCTCCCTTCCTTAGTTTAATAGATAATAAAATTTATTGTAATTTCATTTCCTAATATTTTATCTCCATTTTACTGAATGTAATCCATCCCTTTTAGACATATCCCTGTTTCTGATAAATATATGCCACATATCTAAAACATATTGTTATAAATTTATTTCCCTATTAACCTCAGCAATAATTTCATCAATCCTATTTGCTCATTCTTTTTTTTTAAGTACATCATATCTTTAAATCATCTTAATTCTTCTTCAATACTCATCTGTGTTGTCATTTATTATCCCCCACACCAATTATTTTAGTAGTTACCTTAAGAATATTGAAAATTTCAGCTGTGTTCTCTCATTGTCTTTATTTTTTAACCATATCACTAAGAAATAATTTATTTTCCAACCATTCCTTCTGTCTTCATAGCTTACGTTTGTCATATGGAACCACAACTCTGGTGAACAACCAGCTTCAAATTCATCATGTCTAGAATTAGTCCATTATCGTTAACCTTGATTGCTATCAATGACATTTGGTGATAAGATTAAAAACCAAGATTCATTATCTGCCTGTCATTCTTTAATGGTATTTGATCAGTCCCTAAGATTAGGCAAAGAAATATTGACTTCACAGTCTAAAGGTAAAGAATCGAAAACTTTATTTTCAGAATTATGTTACAACTAAGAGAATCATTCTCCTAGGTATGCAAGGTGTTGCTGTTTTCAAAAGCGCAAGAGAAATCCTTAATATTATCATAAGTTTTAATTTAGCGCGAGTTATTAAAATATTAAACTTTTTTAAAACCAAGCCTTACAGATATAATAGTCAAAGACTTGATGCACCATTTCTATTTTCATCATGTGGTCTTTATTCATAGCTGAAATCTTATCTTAATTAATAGAATCTATATCGGTATCGATGAACTTTATTCATTCTATTATAAAGCGCAATTTTTTGTACAGTTGATTAATCATTGGATATTTGTTAAATGTAAGCAGAGATAGTCATTTGATATGTTAATAATGCAAATTGATTGCAAGTTGGTTTGACGCCACTCTTGAGCTCATGATCTATGAATCATAATTCTGTTACTAACATTGCTCAAACTTCTTGTGATTCCTAAGCAATAAGGTATTTGATTATTTTTTAGTTCTGGTTATTACCATATGATATTGCTTGCTTATTGATACCTTTATTAGATTAATTTTAAATTATATATACATATATGATATAAGCTTCAAATAAATGACAGTATGTGTGTGTGTTTGCATTGGTGAGCATGTTCAATATGATTTCACAATTTAAGTCTATCATGTTTAGAATTTGAGTTTTCAAGAACCTCATTTAGTGCTTCAAAAAAATACATATATATTTTTTATTTAAAATTTTGCTTTGTTTTAAAAGCTAATAATTTTCACTCATGAATGAGAACATTTGGAAGTAAATAAAAGTACAATATTTTGAATTGTGGTAAGTTGAAACCAAGAAGTAAAAATTCAAAAGCACTGCTCATTAGCAGAAAAAAAAACAACATTTTTCTAAAAGCAGAAAAACATCTTCACTTTTTCTCTGCATAGTAAATTTAAAAGAATTCCAGGAGGAAGGGGGGTGGGGGTATTAAAATTTGCCACCAATACAAAATTACACCACAAATAGAGTGATTTTTTTTAGGAGCCCCCATGCAACATAACTGCAGGGTTTTATTCTTGGAAAATCAAAACAAATCATTAATATATTTATTTTTAAAAGCAAGTGATCTATGCACAGTTATATATATAAGGAAGATTAACCAGGTGCAATCTATCACATTTTCTACAAAAATCTCATTCTACATGATGGTTCCTTTTTATTGATTTTACTTTCTAACAATGACTCACTATTATAAATAATATATATAGATGATGGTGACACCGTTCAGTGATAGCACTGCTTGGCCTTACAAATTTCTCATACAAGTTGTAATGCCAGGAAAATAGCTTCTATTGATTTAAGTACTAGAGCTTAAAGTTGACCATAACCATCTTTTTTTATTTAAAAAAATATAAAAGTAAACTATCATATCTTCCCAAGCTAAGAATAAAGGAATGATAACCTCTGACCTCTTATCAACCTATTGAAAATGTATTCCCCCCATGAAAATCTTGATTTGCACTGAATTTGAATGGAGATTAATGATAGTTTGCTATTTCTTTTTAGTTGAAAGACCCATTAGATTATATGATATATTAATAGTGAGCTATGATGATAAATCACCTAATATTAGGTTATATAGTTTTAAATATATATATAATTTTCATTTGATCCTTTCCTTGATCTATTACCACTAGTAGACTTATTATTAATGGATTTTGAAATTCTGTTTTTGCATTTTAGCAACCTTTATCAATTTTTTTACCTATTGATAATTTTCGCAAATTGTTATCTTTTCATATTAATAATTGTTATTATTGATTCGACTAGAGATTATCCAATAGTGAATAATTTTCCTGTAGTATAATTTTCACTTACACCACTCCCATGCAAGGTAAGGACTGATTTCTATCCACTTTTAACACTTGTGGAAGGAAATAATGATAAACATATAACCAAAGACATGTTAAAAAGATGTATGCTTCCCAAGATGCACATTTTGTGCTGGATCGGCACTCATCAGTTGGTCCAGACCACACTGAAGAATGATAAAAATATGTGTAAGAGATTGTGGTCTGGGCCAACTGATGAGTATTAGTTCAACAAGAAATGTATATTTTGGGTGTCATAGATCCTTTACATATATCTTTGGTCATACGTTTACAATTACATCCTTCCACCAGGTGTTAAAAGTGGGCACTATAGAAATATTATTCATTGTTGTAATCTTTTTAATCTCAACATTCTCACATAATCTTTTTTTTTTTTTAAATATTAAGTAAAATTAATATTCATTAAAAATTGTCTATTGTTACACTGTTTAACAGTTCCATGGAGGTTGGAAGCAGCATTATAAAGACTTAAGATTCCTGCTAAAAAAATTAATATTTGAAACATGGCTTCTATTATAACTTAAGTGAAATGTAAATTTACTAGGATACATTTATTAGTTAAAATCTAACCTCTACGTAGTAATACAATTATATACATTCGCTGCTAGACATGCAAGGAAAATAATAATAAACCAGCAAATAGGTTATAAATTTACTGTATAATAGTAAAATAAACTCATTTTTAAAATAAAAATAAATGCTGAAAATCTTTATCCTAAAGTTTTGCTTAAAAAACCGGAAAGAAATTGAATATAAATTTGAAGATGATTTTATACCAAAGATCATTTACAAATAATAAAAAGAAGCAAATTGAATCTGGGATGAATATGAAACTATTATTGTAGAATGGTTTTTGATTCCCTATATATTTATAAATCTTAAAACTTGGAGAATTGAACATTTATTCATGTTTTATTTGTTCATTGAAGGCAACTATAATAGAATACCATACCAAAGAATAACAGTTATCACAATTCGAAGTTTGTCATTTTTTTATCATCAGTTTAGTCTAGAAGATTGCTCTAAAGCACATCTTAAATTTTTAAGTGCACTAATGCTTAGAGCTATAATAAGTAATAGACATTTTTTGTGTCATTAAAACAGATTCACAAAATTTTTTAAGATGAAAAGTCATAATGTATACATCTTGATTGTACGATTTCTCAAAATATTTTCTATTACATTAAGAAAAAAGTTTAAATGTCTGAATGAAAAAAAGTCAAGATTATTTTATTTAAATATTTCAAATATATTCAACTGTTAGTAATAGCACATCAAACAGGTTAGTATATGTACAATGTTTCGAGAGGTATTATTCTCCCCACTTCTTCGGGTGTTGCTGGCCTGACCAGTGTCAGTACTAGCATGCGATTCGAACCCAGACCCTTTGATTCTTGAGTATTGAATTTTAAGGTAACGCTCTAATCAGCCTTTGGCAGGATGGCTCAGTTGGTTAGAGCGTTACCTTAAAATTCAATACTCAAGAATCTAAGGATCGAATCCCATGCTAGTACTGTCATTGGTCAGGCCAGCAACACCTGAAGAAGAGTGAAGAATTCCTCTCGAAATGTTGTGCATATATACTAACCTGTTTGGTGTGCTATTACTAACAATAATGATTTTATTGTCTTTATTAATACTTGAAAACTTGTGAATTTTATTTAATCATTGTGAAGATTTAAGCCACGTGACAGAGAGATGGTAAATATTAGGAAATTTGAAGTGTAATAGATTTCCATCGGAAATGGATATTTCTTTTTGCCTGTTGAAATTACATGCAGCATATTACAAGAAAGGGACTGAGTGTCATAATTAAAGAACTTATAATTTTTATAAAAAAAAAACTTTGAGTCTGCTAATGTATTGATGTGAAATATGGGAGTTTTGAAATTGTAAACAGCACAAAAGATATGGAGTCCTGTATATGCTCTTTGTTTTGTTCATATGAAGAATAGCAAAAGAGTGATGGAAAAGTAATGAATTGTTTAGAACTAAGAAAATATTAAACGATACATCAGAACAAAAAGAAAACTGGGGAAAAACTGAGTGACTTTGATAATTAGATAACATTAGGCAATGACTTGGTTATTTCATTCAATTGCTTTAAACAACAATAATAACCAATTTGGTAGATAAACAGCTAGTCACAACTGTCTTATAAGTAAATATAATGCTTTGGACTAAACTTTTAGTTATGATAATAAACAAAGGTAGCCAAATCATTTGTAATATGCATTCAATCAAAAATTAAGAAGCATGCAAAAACTGTTGAAGATAGCAATTGAATAATAATTAGTACTGTTATAATGTTGTGTATCAAAATTGGGTTTTTGCTCATGGCCATGTAACTATTTTAACATATGCGAGGTTGCAATATATCTCTATTGCAGTAATTCCACACTTATCTAAAACTCTACATAATAGTAATAATATTTCATTGAAAACGAAACAAGCGCTTTTACTCATGACAATATAGCTATTTTAATATACATGAGGATGCAATATATTTCTTTATTGCGGTACTTCTATGTTTCTCTAAAAACACTACATCTTCGTCCAGCATATTTATGGACGTCAGTTTTCTGACTCCAAGCGCCAATCTTATTTACATAAGAATTATTCTGGAGGAGATAGGAGAATGATAAGTGATAATTAGAAAGCCCGGCCACTGGCTAGTTCACTCAGGGTGGATGGTAGTTAGACCATGAGAAAAATACAGAGAACAGTAATAATCATGTATTCAATTAATTTAACTAAATAATTACTACACGTATGTATATTTCTTTCTTCAGCTACCTACAAGAAATTCGAGATGATAAAACAACATAAATATTTCATTGAAATTGAATATTTAATATAACAAATAAATAAATAAAAAAATTGTGCTCCGATATTTTTATAATACATATATATACGTTGTACAGACAAGCAAATGAAATAACAAAGAGAGAAAATAATGTCCAATCAATCCAGATGTGAAATATAATTTTAACGGTGAAGAGAGCTGATCATAATATCATCATATAAAAGTCTTTAAACATCATTAGAAAAGGCGCACTAATGTGTAATGGAAAAATATATATAATAAAGTGTACATATTACCTGTAATTCCCAAGGGAAAATAACAGATTAGTAATGAAAATGATTTCATTCGACGATGTGCCATTAAAGTTGCTCATCATGGATGTGTTGTTCTACTTCGTTCCTTGAATTAACTAATACAGTTGTTTAGGAGCAGATTCCTTCAGGTTCAAGCAGTGGTTTAATAAAGTAGCAGCTTACATATCTTGTGGGACTGGGATCAAAACCCCAGCATGTTTTAAGCTTTTACCACAGCCTGTTCATAATTGGTGAATATATATGCTGATTCTAATAAGTTTCCGAATCTTCAATATAGGAAATTAATAACACGAACAGATGGACGTAGATAATAGTTCTTTTACCTTCAAATTTCAGTAAAAATATATCATGAACTAACCCTTGACCTACCCCTCCCCCATCTTTTTTTTCTTTTATATTGTAGAAAGTTCCATTTCCAGTTTTTTTTTTTTTAGTATCTAAGTATATGGTATCCGAGGTCCGGCTTCTTTTTAAAACAAAAGCAAAGCTTTTAGCACCTTTTCCTTCTTTGTCTGTCTAACACCTTTAAGTTAATTTTCTGAAAATAACAAAATAATGCCTTCATTAAAAGGCATTCTACAGATAACAATCTGTATAGTTTTCTCTTCTTTTTTTTATTTCCATTAAAAATATATTTTTCATTTTATTAAAATTGAAATACAACGAATTTCATCATGGAAATAACGTGTATATTATATGTTTCTTTTAAATGATTCCTTCCATTTACTTGCCTATACAACAATATCTTTAACAAAATAAATGAGCACAACACCCCCTTCCCGCCTTCATGCCTGTTTTACTTCTTTATTTAATTATTTGAAGAAGAAAAAAAATCAAATATAACATACAGACAATTAATAATAAAACTATATGCATGCGCATGAATTTCGAAGGCCTTCAAACACAGTCTATGCCGGATCGCTTACATGAGGCGTCTTGACCATGACCCAATCTACTTTGAATTGTTGTGCATTTTCTCCTGGTTTACTATTCCTTTGTTGACCAATCCTATGCACTGTCTAGGATGTCCTAGCTTGATCAGCTTCCTGGTTAATGGGAGACTCTTCCATACCCAGTAGTAATGTTTTGATTAATTGGGTATGTGCCACCTGAGATGCAAGCGCAGAGGGCAAATCCAGTTGACTCATTTACAGACCAGTTTATAAAATCTACAATCTGCTTGGATTATTCCTGGCACATCCGAAAAACCCAGTTATACTTTTCTAACATCTGCTTGAACGCTTCTTTTCCGTTTTTGTTTACTATTACCACTTCTTTTCCTCAATAATCTCTTTTGTTTCCTCTTATACTTATAGCACACCAATCAATCAATATAACTTTGATGTAAACTTTACTGCCTCCTCACATGTGAACTGATCCATTCCGAAGTCAATGGTACATTTATATCTATGCAAAAAGTCTGATCCTATCAGAGTGTCGTGAATCAGGTCCTTCATGACTAAGAATACGTATGAGAATGGTTTTTCCATACCTGTTCAGGTTCCACCTTTGCTTTTTTATTGTTAACCATCCTTATCTGAATTGGTTTTATCGGGAGAGTCCGAACGCTAGGCTGTTTGCTTATAATCTGAGGGTACACTTCCGACTACCCAAATTTGGCTACTAGGGTCTACTAGCGCTTCAACTTCCATCCTTGCAATAGTTATCTATATCTTAGGGCAGGCTTGACTTGCATAATTTAGGATACTAAATTTCCTATATGTTTTTCTTCCTCTCTGCGAGCTAACTCTGTCTGCCTTTCATCACTCCACCTCCTTTTTATCCCATCTTTTTTTTTATATATTCATTGACCTTGCTTCAGCCTTTACAGACTTCCTGATTTCTCCTTTTTGCCATTGTTTGCTAACTTCTACTTGCTCTAGTAACTCATCGATTTCCTTTGCTAACCTCCCCTTTGTTCTTCATATTCTCCCGATTATTTCCCCTGGAAAATTTCTGCAAACAATACCCACAATCTGTCTTTCTGATAGTTCGCATGCTTCCAGCTCCTTTAACCTGGACACTTGGTATCTAAAGAAATGAATGTAAGCCTCTTCCTCCACTTCATGAAACTTTGACTGATGATTTGTATTTTAATATACTCTTGCTGCTCTTCATTCTAAAACATGTTCTTTATGGTCTTTCCATAGTCTTGGAAAGTTTCTTGTTGGATTAACAGTGACTCCCAGCAAGTCTGGGCATACTCTTGGAGATGACTGTGCCCCATCACTATATCTTTCACAATCCTATGGCTGCAAAAAAATTTATTCAAGCTCTTTATATGTTCTGCAGGCGTCTCTCCTTTCCTTCCTTTAAATATCTGTATTTTGATCAACTCATTCACTTTGCTATTCGTATCTTCATAGTTTTTCCTATATTTATATTTCTGACAGTCAACATGCCTAGCTAAATTCTCCAGCCCTTAAAGTGCTGTGCTACATATACAAATTTTCCTATATTTAATTATTCTCCCTAAAATCCGTTCATATATCTTCTGATTTCTATTTCTTACAACAATATATACACACATGCTTTAACAAAATAAATGAGCACACGCATCCCTTGTGCCTGTTTTAACTCTTTATTTATCTATTTGAAGAAAACATTTAAAAAAAATCAAATATAAAATACAGATGATTAATAATAAAACTATATCCAAACATATGAATACGAAACTCCCTTCTTTGGAACAGAGTTTGATCCCCATCCTGTTACAGTTGTGATCCACATTGGGTTTCATGATCGATGATGCTTTAGAGACAAAAGCAATGAAGAAGTTGTAAGAAGTGAAATATACAGTGCATAATAATAATAAAAAAGAAATTATAAGTTTGGCAGGTGTAATTTATTATACCATAACAAATAATTTTTTATTTACAATTTCAAAGTAATGAACTTGTTTAAAATTTACCACTGGAATAAGAATTGAAGGACATCTTATTTTTCAAATACCAATAAATCTTCATTGAAGTTATTTTTTTTGGAAAAAAAGGACTAAATTAATATAGGGAAACTTTTAAGTTTTTTTAAAATTTACTAAGCAGCCTTTTAGCAATCCAAAAAATAATCCATAAAAAAATTAATTGGTGGTAAGAAGTGAATTAACTAAAGCTATAAAAAAAGGTAATTTCATAAGAAGTGAATTAACTAAAGCTATAAAAAAAGGTAATTTCATAAGAAAATGTACATATGTATGTATTTGTCTGGGGAAAAAAAAACAGCAAAACAGAAAATGGTAATTTATAACAATTTACATACAAAAAGTATTTCTAATGTCAATCAAGATTGTGAGGAATTGATTTTGATTCACATTTTCCTGGATAAATAATCCATATGTGACTGGAAAGCCTGCAGTGTATACTGCTTGTTTCTTTAAAATTTTGTATTCCGCCTCAAATAAAATTATGGCATTAAATATATTAAATAAAAAATTATATATATAAAAAAAGAAATCCAAAAGAAATTAAATGTATTTATCCAAACATAGAAGTAATTCACGATAAGTTAAATGATGGTAGTAAGTCTTTGAAGTGTAACTTCCCCACAAAAATAGCTTCAAAGATGCTTTGATTTTGTTACTGTCATTTGAGATCTCAGGGAAGCATCCCTTAGTTGACATTCTGATTGTAAATTTATTTCACCTTTAAAAAAAGTCATTTCTTCATTTGAAATTACTAATATGAAAATATTTTTTTTATTTTTCACAAATGTCACTAAATCTACCACTTCCTTTATTTTGCTGTAATATTTAATATAAATACAATTTCTATACCTTATTTCAAACACTTGTTAGCAAAAAAAACTGTGTCTATACACACACAATCTGACGTTAACTGTGTGTCTATATATATACACAAAATTTTATGCTAAAAAGTTTTTCAAGTAAGATGTAAAAATTGTATTTTTTATTTTTTATTGCAGTATAAATTACATTTGTCATACTTTTTATTGTCTTATTCAGATTTCATTTTTTAATTTTGTAATTTTTTTTTTTTTACTGTTTTACAATTCATTTGTTTTTTAGACAAATAAATATGTATTTTGTTTGTTGCCTTTGTTTAAAGCAGCATATGGCTTGATCATGAAATTTAAGGCAGATCGCTTATTATAATACCAAATTATGTATGCGATGTTTCCAAACCGACTTTACATCTACATTCTTGGATTTTAATTTTCATATCAGTGTTCGATGGTGTTTGACTGGGATAAAGCAAATTCTCTACTTTTTAGAATAGATGACTTTAGCTAACACACACACACAGTATGATGTTACACAAGGAGGAATTTAAACAGGGCTACAGAAATAATCCCGATTTATGCTTTAATTCTATAAAAGATTTAATTTAATTAATCCTACACTTTTTTCTTGATTCTTTTCATATTTACATGCAGATTTTTTTTTCAGTTGATCTTATATATGTTGTAATTACGACCTCAATTACTATGTTGTATTTTTAAATGGCAGTTGGTGTCTATAGTCCTTCATCATGGGTAACTTAATTTTACATTTAAGTTGTAAAAAAAATAACATCATTTATGTTTAGAATGTATTAATAGTATACATTAACTATAAAATATGCAATACAATATCTATAAACCAATCAATATATTCTTCGACTTAGAGCCCATTATTGTAAAATTATACTGTCATTGGGTTGGATATGAAGAATGCAAGATTTCCTAAAAAGTGTTTCATGATAGAACTTGAGCTAGGTTTTCATGGAAGAGATAGACAATATTTTTTAAAAGTGTGATATTATTTGTTATTATTGGGAATATGTGGTAGAGAATCGAGTACATTTGAGAGCTACAATTAGACATAATGTTGAAGTATTTCAGAATAAAAAGTTTTCTGCTGAAGAAATTAAAAGGAAGTATCACAAAATATCAAACAGAAAAATGAACCAGATGTTCTATATGTAGATGTATTTGTGTTTCACAGATACAGATTGATGTACGTAATAATTGCAAAGCTCTTTCTGGAACAGGTTTTTTTATTCCTTGGAGTTGAAGTGGTCATACTTGTTTACAAGTGATATATGTATGAACTTGTATACAAATATGTAATATGAAAACACTAAAAATGGCTATCTTGCTCTATAACTATTTAATCATGATTGTATCCATCTGTGTTGAAAGAAAATGCTAAAATAGCCCCCCGTATATTGGCTATTTGCAATTGGTACATAATTAGCATTATCAAGATTTAATATAGCCATCTGCTAAATTTATTGTAAGATTTAAGAAAGTTTACTTGCAGATTGACATGGTCTGTAATCATAATAGATTTGATTAGTATGTTTAAAATTTAGGCATATCTTGTATTACCAATCTAGAAGTGCATATAAGCTTATAAAGTAATAAGACAATATTGTTAATTGAAGATAATATTCATTAAGGCTGTAGCCTCAAGCACATGCGTATAAAATGCGATAGTAGGGACCTCTACAGGTCTTAAAACCACAAGCTTAAAGATAGTAATATTTTAAATATGAAAATATATACTGGAAAATTACTGATAAAAAAAATTGAATATCATTAATTGGAAAATATTTTAAATATGAAGATACACAAAGCAAAATTATTAATGGTTTTATTGTGGATTTTTTTTTAACTGGAATTATATTTATTTAATAGTTACATTGTCATTATTTATAAACAATTTAGAAACAAAAGTAATAAATATAATCAACAAAGATAATATTCTATCATAATTAATATGTTATGATATACCTAATTATTAGAAAGAAAAGAATTATTAATTTTAATGAACTAAATAATAAACTCATTGCTGGAATTGCTGAGAAGAAATGTATAAATTTATATATTTTTTATTTTAACAATATAGATGCACAATAATAAATATCTAACAGTAAAACAATATTCTTTATATCTGTTAGTGTTGTAGGACTCATTAAAATTTGTTAAATAGATAGAAAAATTGGAATACTAGAATAATGTTATGAAGATAGGGAACAATCATTATCAAGTGGTTATAGTATCCATTGACTAATTAATACAATGACGTAGAAAACTTAAAATAGTTAAACGGCAAAAATTAACAGTAATTAAGAATTTTCAGCAAAAAATTGATCTATTAACTTCTGAATTTAAATGAAAATTATAATTGTAATGGTTATATGTATATCATTATTCTAATCAGGAATTATATATCTTTAATAACAATTAGTGTAAATCTTAAAAAAAATTGGAATTAAAAGTCCATATTCTGAAAGTATATATAAAATAAATAATCATTCTAAATATTACCGAATTGCACGAGCAAAAAATAAAAAACTTGATTATTTATACAACTTTGAATTGATAAATTATATAATAAAGTCAAGATTGATGTGTACTAAATAGTTTTAAGATGTTTTAAAAATATAATGACAATACTGCTAAATCTCTACAAAAAAAAACCCTAGAAAAAGAACATATCAGGACTATAAAAAGATATGTCAGAAAATCTTCATTTATACCATTTGTAGGTAGAAGACATTAATTAAAGATGTTATCATTCAGATACAAAGAATGTTTTACTAATCAATAAGCGCTTTGCCCAATGAAGAATATTTCTAGACAGTCTTTACTGTCTTTTTTATTCTTTCTATCACTCAGTTATTTTTTTTGTTGTTGTTTTGTATATGTTTTTGTAATTTATTCTGTTTCAATAACATCTAGTTAACTCAATTTTTGCCCACTTCCAATTCCTGATCTAGTTGAAACTTTACATACATAATATATTTCTGATGACTAAAGTTTTTTGAGATTTTGCAAACAATTTTAGCGAAATAAATTTTTAACTTGATATATAGCAAAATTGCATGCAATTTAAAGCTGAATAATATTTTATGCTTTTATTTAATTTACTTTGTTTTTTTTTAATTTTTCTGTCTAGTAAAATCTAATTTAAATGTATTCATTTCACTAATTCATTGATATATATAAAATTAAAAAGTAGGAAATGATAATGAAAATTAAAGAAACGCTTTTATTCCCATAAATGCATTAAAAAGTAAGAAGTAAATTTTCTTCCGCTTTCACAAATAAAAACGTGGAGTGGAACAATTAAGTTTGAAAACATTATTAAGATAATTTCTTAGATCAATCTCTAAGAATCATTTAAATAAACTTGTAATTAATGCCCACCTTCTTATATCAATAGCAATCTATTGAGATTTTAAAATTACCTTTTTTTAATAGGGTTAATAGATAATTCACAAGTCAGATTTTAAGATTCGTTCAAAAAAGTGGATGTTATTTGGAAGTTTAGATGATTCTTTGGGGATGTGATTTGTGAATTAATTGTTCATGTTATGCTTTTATTTATTTGTGAAGTAAAGTTCATTTTTTATTTTTTAGTATATTTATATGAATGAGCATTTTTTAAAATATAAAAATATATTGTTATCTCTGTTTTTATGAAAGAAAATGGAATAGGTTCCATTTATCATGAGCCTCTCCTGTTATTAGCCATCTCTGCACTAATTTAAACGATAGTATGGTATATCTATATTATTAAATCACATTTACAGCAATTCTGGCTTCCATATATTTTTTTTTACATGGACAAACCTTCCACCTTAAAAAATGTTTGATTTCTTATGAGTTTACACAGTCTATATTCATTCACTTTGGAACTGAATGTTAGATTGGAATTTCACTTAAATGTATCCTATTTATGGCCTGCCCAATATTCACTGATTAGAAAAAATAATCTAAAAATGGCAGTTTCATAGAATCTGGTTATGTTGTTATGCTTCTTGGGCTTCCTCACTAAAATGATAAATATACTTGTAATATCAGTAATGATGATGGTAGCACATTAGAGGCTGTGGAAGTAATCAAAATATATTTTTTTCTAAATATAAATATATAGAATTTGAGGACTTCTTTTGACATGAACTTGAACATATGATATCAGATGTTGCTAAGGGTGAGCTGACACCGTTTAATTTTTGCTCTTAAAAAAACTCATCTTCCCAAAGAAGGAATCTTAATCAAACAAGTAGATGACTATATCTCTTTTTGGGAAAAAGAATTAATCATTAAGTGAAGAGAGATTTGCATAGTATTGATCACAGTTATGTCAGTAGCAAAATAATAAACTAATAAGTATTCATAAATCAATCTCCATATATAACGTTGAAAGCAATAAATAGGCAAAAAAAAAAAAAGATAATTGAGTGTACTAGAAGATAGGCCTCTCACAACAAAAAACAACCGACATAATTAAAGTACTAAGAATTTTACAAGAACCTGCTGGAATATGATGCAGACAAATTAAACCATTCGGATATTTAGACATCAGTGTGGCTCTAGGACAACATAAAGAAGGCAGTAGAAAATCTTGTTCAAAGAAACCTTAGTAACCAAAACCATTCTATGAAAAAAGTCTCATTATACATATGGAATTGATCAGTAACTACGCATACTTGAGATTATTGCCTGTGGTGACGAACAAAATCAATTCTCACTGTAATGGTGTTTTTTCAAGTCACTTCTCTGTGGTCAGCATTATAGACCTAGTCTGCTGGTATATAAAAATAATTGAATGTACTGGAAGATAGGCCTCTCACAATAAAAAACAATCGACATAATTAAAGAATTTTACAAGAACCTTCTGGAATATGATACAAACAAATTAAACCATTCGGATATTTAAACATCAATGTGGCTCTAGGACAACATAAAGAAGGCAGTAGAAAACCTTGTTCAAAGAAACCTTTGTAGAAACCATTTTATGAAAAAAGTCTCATTATACATATGGAATTGATCAGTAACTTTGCTTATTGCCTGTGGTGATGAACAAAATCAATTCTCACTGTAATGGTGTTTTTTCAAGTCGCTTCTCTGTGAGCTGATCGGCATTATAGACCTACAGTTTGCTAGTATATAAAAATAATTGCAATAACTAGTACAGATAGCATCTCAATGAAAGTTTTAAGTAAAAGATCTAATGTTTATGGAATGATCATTTACTATCTTTTAAATGTCAGTTGCTAATTAATGAACATATAGTCTACAAGCTTTTTTATTAAAAAATTAATAGCATCAATTATATTCTATAGTCGCAAGATAAAGCAGATAATAATGTTGATTATTGTAAAGATAATATTATGATCTAGCATACTGCTTGCTTATCATTTACACGGGTCTTTTTAAATTAATTGAGTTAGTAATGTGAATGGTCTTGGTTAACCTAGAATTCAGCAATGTTCATCCAATATTCTTCTTAAAATTTTTAATTTAGGGTGTTTTTAAAGTATAGACATCAGCAGAAGAGAAATTTGATTGTGTGTAAATATCTATAATGCATTGTTAACCAATAAAGATCATTTTTTTGCAGCCTTGACTGTCTTGATACAGTAGTAGAGGGACCGAATCTGGAACTTAGAATCCACAAATCACGTACAGCTCTATCACTTTTAGCACTCAAAATTCTAGAAAATTGTTTAATATGGTTAAATAAATCAGATGAATGTTTATTATTGAGAAACATGGAGAGGGGAAAATTGTTTTTAAAAAAATTAGAAGTCAAAACTTTATAATGAAAAATAATTCTAGATTATCTAATGAAAATAAAGCAAATTAATCTCTGTTTTTGCTTATTACAAATATACAGAAAATTTATCGATCAACAACTAACTAGATGAAGGTGAGTACAACTTATAACAACTATTATGGCTCTTGTTGCAGATAGAGAATTTTGAGATTGATATTAAGATACTTTGAAATAGAAATGAATATAAGTAAATAATCAAATTAGGAGATGCAATAAATTATTTAAAAAGTTGCTTTAATCAAAAAAGTATTTTATAAACTACTGAGACCAGGCTTTTTCATAAACGTAATAAAGCTTGAATTGGAATGTGACACCGTAAAATCAAAGGAAGGAGCAATTAAAAACAAAAAAAGCCCGTGAAGACTTCAAAATCTGAACAACAATTAAACAATAAATCAGAAGATTTAAAAAAAGTTAAAAAACTATGGATAAAAGATATAAATTAGTCAATACTATAAAAATAGAAAAGATCAAAGTGCAGATTTTAATTTTTAAGCAAACTTTCGCATAATTTTCTACGGTTTATGAGAAATAAATGTAGTAGCTTCCAAACGTAACTTCACGTATAAAAGTCAACTAGTAAGAAGTACAATTTTATAATGGTGAATTATTTATTAGGTTAATTTCTTTTTATTTAATACGCTCATTTTCCACACGCCTTTGGTCTTATGTTTACAATTACATCCCTCCATAAGGTGTTAAAAGTAGATTGAAACCAATCCCTATCTTGAGTGATACTGGTGTAGTGAAAAATTAAATTAGAAATATTATTCATCATTGGATAAACTAACAAATAACTAATAAAAGTTATTAATATATTTCTGTATGGTCTTACTGATAAAATTATTGGTATATGCTGTGGTTAGAGAGGGTTTCACTTAGCTATAGTAAACAGTTGTGTAGGAATTTAATCTCTAAAGATTAAATATATATTTAGTACTGTAAATATTCTATTCTACATATTTTCAGCATTTGAAATTGTTGGCAAAGTTTAAAAAAATTAGACAAATCTCAGACTTGTCTATTGAAAATATTAATTTAAAATGTTAAAAAATAATATTTTTCAATTGATTTAAAAATTCATTCCTTCTAGCCTGAGTAATTAATGTAACAATGTAAATTAGTTGATCTGAAAAAGAGAATGTTAAATTAGTTCATGTGTTTATGCTTAAAAAAAACAGATTTATTAATTTTTAATCGAGGTTTAAAGTTTATTATATCTGGGCTAGGAATAATATGATAATCTTTAATCTAATAAATGATTGGTAATAATCATTAATATATTTATCTGAAGTGGATGGCGTCAAAGTTGCAAATGCAGAAATTTGACAATTGTAAATCAAATTGTAATAATCTGATTAGAAATGTTATTTATTCTTGTTGATAGGAGTGGGGGTATCAAATAATATTATCAGCCAAAAAGATTTATGCAGCTTTATTGATTTGCTTTTTGTATTTCATTCAACACTGATGATTATTCCTCATTATTAGCACCCATTTGTAAATGCACAATTAAAGATAAAAAGTAAGAAGTTGAAATGAATTTTGAGATGAGCATATAAATTAATCAGTGAATCACAAAAAAAAAAAACAGTACTGCTTTTCCTTTTATGACCGATTATTTGATATCTCATAATGTTGTCTTTTATTAACTTCTTTTGCAGTAAAGTTTTTATTTTGGAAAACTTGGGAATATTTTGTTTCAATACACAGCTCTTTATTATGTTCTAAACTCAGCCACCCCCTACTCCCATTTAAAGCATTCAATGTTACACCTCTTCACTTAATTTTTATAACATAAATGAAGTATTTCTCTTCCAAATCTTTTTTTTTTAAATAGAAAATCAATTGTTATTCATTCATTTAATATACCTAATTTTTACAGTAATAGATTCAATATCACCACCCTCAGCAAAATGAGGAAATTTTGCCATATTTCAAAATCTAGCAAGCAGCTTTAATTTTCCAACATTTTAGAGTGTTCATGTCTCATTTCCATACAATAAATTTGACATAATTATAACAGTACATACAATTAATTTAATTGAAGAAGTTATATCACTGTAAAAAAATAAACTCCAAAGAAAACACATCTGCCTTTCTATCTAAAAAGTTTCCATGAATATTTAAATTGATTCATATTCCCAAGCTGATAGTAATTCAATTTTACAATAGATGGTGCTAGAATAGAGAGAAAATAAATATTTTTGATAACAGCAAGCTTGTAGTAATAAGTGATATTCTATTATTATAATTAGTTTTTATAGGTTGGATTCAGAAAACTAACAATCGGTAGTGCATCTTTTAAATTAATAAGAATTACTATCAGCGTATGGACGTTAAGAAAATATAATTTTAGTTTTTGAGGTAATTCATCCAGATTAGAAATGTGACTTTTATATGCATTTTTGATGGTTATTGATGGAACTGCTTATATGTTGAAATTGTTCCAAAATCCCATAGTTATAAAATGGAAGACAAAATTGTAACCCATACATATCCAGTTTAACACTAATTTTTATTTCGAAAACTAATTTTATGTTAAAAAGTATTTATGTAAAAATTGTATATTACGAATAAACCAGTTAATTTTCATCAAGGCCATAAATCTTTTTCACTTGAATCAATTATTTTGACCAGATTAATAAAAGTAATGCATAAATCACCATTTTGGCTTTTGACACTTTTCTTGCATTTGTTGGGCAATGAAAAGATCTTCTATAGAAGCTTCTTGACTTACTAAAATCTTACTGAGTTTTTGATAACCACTCATCTATGATAAAAGCACTTATTCCTTAAAATCTATTGACATAGTTGATGACTATATTTCATGACAATTATTAGTCTTTTTATTCATAAATTCAATCTTTCTTAAGATCAGATGGCACAACATTATGGGTTTGTATATTCCTAAAAAAACTGCAATAGTTTTGAAACTGACTTCATATTTTAATATTTTGTTCAGATAATACACCGGGACTTATAACTTTCCATTTTTAAGATTAAAAGAAGCTACCTTAATTATATTTAAATCTAAATAAGTCGATAGAATGGATATGCACATAATATTGAAAGAACAGCGGAAAATTCTCCATACAGTAGTGCGACCCAGTGCAAGGCAGAGTAATCAATGGATGAAAAAGATTGAATGAGTAGATACTAGATAAGGATTTTACGCACAAATATTGCATCCATTGATAACTCTGGCTTGCATTGGGTGGCACTACTATATGGAGAACAGCTTGTGTAAGCATGGGAAATGTTGATCATGTGATGTTCAATAGTTTAACATTGAAATAAGTCATAAATTGTTGACCAATTATGCAAAAGTTAAAAATAATAATAATCCGATTGTCAAGAAGTCAGGTGAAACTAGAACCAGAGATTGAAAACAGTGGTTTTATTCATTTGACCAAATTGAATTTTTTTTTCTTTTTTCGCTTTCATCATTTAGGAATAGGTTGCTTTTTGAGTCGATCATTTTTAATTCATTGTTCATCACACCAAGAAATTATTAATGCAGATATAAATTTACAAAAAGTATTTCTAAGTGGTACTTGTTTTTTAAAATCATCAAAAGAACATTTAGCCTTATTTGACTGTATGTAACAAAATGGAAATAGTTGAATTCTAAAAAATATTGCCACAGTCAAGCCCACCTGATTTTTTTAAAAAAGTGATTTCAGTTTGAAACTATCAAAAAAACCTAAGTAACTTTGCTTGGCAATCCCTGAATTTTGAAAAATATTACTGAATTTCCATTATCAGTTATTTGGAGTATATAATTTAAAAAGCCATCCATAGTTATGCTAAAGAAAATGATCCACTTTCTAAATTGGCATGTTAATTTGAATGCCGAGTAGCTGTTGAAGACATTTCTCAAAAATTGCAGATAAGAAAGCAAGATAAGTCTGAATTTCAGCTTAACTTTATCCAGTATGCTTTTTTAATTCATAAATTTTTGTTTTGTTAAATTTTATGTCATGCTAAAATTGGTTTCCCTAATTCATTTAAACATTTTAGGTTTCTTTTATCTTTTGTTCTACTTGGCAAAGAAATAGTAGAAATTCCTTATGCTCTTGATATCAGATTTACTTCATTACTTAATAAGCCTCGCAATAGTAAATTTTTAACATTTTTATTTTTTTTTTTAAATTACAGACTTTTCTTGCCAATCTTACAATTAATAATGTAAGGAAACTGTATGATTATTTCTAATCAATAACTGCAAATGACACTAAATATTCTAATTATTTTATTTTTCTGAGAATTTATGGAAGGCTGTAGTAAATTACTGTAAAATTATTTTTCAGCATACGAAATTATTACGTTAGTATTAAAACAAGGCAAAACTCTCCATACAGTAGTGCCATCCTGTGCCAACCAGAGTAATCAATGTATGCCAGAAGGCTTGGTTGGCACAGGGTGGCACTACTGTATGGAGAGTTTTGCCTTGTTTATAAACAATTATGTGCTAGTCATGGGATGATTAGTATTAAAAGTAGGAAAGTTAATTGTTAGTCTGTGTGAATGTAAATCACACATGTATAATGAATAATATATATTTGTACTTTGAAATTATAATTTACCATTGCCAATTTTAATAAATATTTGAAAATATATTTTACATCAACTAAAATTTTTTTTGTTTCCTTTGGTAGGGAAAAATAATACCCATCACGACTTTACAAACATGTGTATATAGTGAAAAATCATTTTTAGTTTTTGATTACTGATAGCAAGAACTTTTTTATTCTGTTAGAAATGTAATAAAATTTTTAGTGAAAGTTCAATTTGTAAAGCTTATCTCCAAAAATTCAATAATGTATGACTAAATATAAAATTAAATAATATTAAAATATTTTATCATAAAATAAAAAGAAATTAATGCCATATATTTTTTCCAACTTTATTACTTTTCATGGTATGTTAACTTTATAGTGGTGGCTTTGAATATTTTATACGTCATTAGAAAATAAAATTATGATGACATACTATGCAGGGAAAGGTTAATTAAAACTTGATATCTTGTATTTCTTTATAAATATGTGTACATTCCAGTTACACTCACAATGTTCTGTTAGTTGTTTATCAAAGTTTATTCATATTATACGTTGTGTACATGGTTTTGTGGAAATGATTTTACTGATGATTAAAAATCCTAGGTATTTGAAATGAAAACTGGTGTTAAACAAGGATGTCCATTACTTTCAACTTTATTTTTCATTTGTATGAGATTTATTTTTGGAATTGTTTTTTGGCAATCAACGTGCAACACAAGTGTGATGGTGATGTTTTTAATTTGAACTCCATGTTCTTGGTTTCTAGATTTTCAATATTCTGGGGATTGTTCTATTCTTTCCAATTCAAAAGGTCATCTACATTAAGTATGAATTTTAAAGAGTTTAATTTAATAATTATTGTTCATAAAAGTCAGATAATTTATTATCTAATAATGAGAAGAAAGTCTTCAACAAAGTTGGGATAATTGTCAACTTGAGAATGTGAATCTTGATCGTTTTTTTATATGAATCCTAATTTGCATTGATTTAACTGTTATTTATTTAACTTCTAAAACCAATTTTTTTTGTTTAACCTTTCCTAAAACCAATTCTTTTGTTTAATTTTCTGCAGAATCTAAAATATTCGTAAGTACACTAACACATAAAAAAGGATTGCTTCTGGAGCTTTTCATCATTGATAAACTCAGAAAAGGGAAAAGTCCTAATTTAATATTAAAGACATTTTAAAAAATGATTGCTTTAATTCTTGCTAACATCTTGTTTATAATAACTACTGTTTTTTTTTTCAACCACTAAACATCACATGATCACTATCTCTTACTAGCACATAATTGTTATTAAACAATTCAAAACAAAGCAAAACTCTCCATATAGTAGTGCCATCTTGGGCTAACAAGGGCAATCAATGGATGCCAGAAGGCTTGTGCATAAAATCCCTATCTAGTGCCTACTCATCCAATATCCCCAATCTAGTTTCTGGCTTGTGGCCTTCATCAGTGAGGTGCAGTGCTCTCAGATCCAAGGCTCCTCACTGATGAAGGCCACAAGCCAGAAACGAGTCTGGGGATATTGGATGAGTAGGCACTAGATAGGGATTTTTTGCACAAGCCTTCTGGCATCCATTGATTTGATCTTGTTAGCACAAGATGGCATTACTATATGGAGAGTTTTGCTTTGTTTTTTTTTTTTCTTTAAAAAGTCTGATACTTTTAATGAATACTATTTCTGTTGTGTAATTTTCACTACAACACTCACGCAGAGGTAGGGAATGGTTTCTATCCACTTTTAACACTTCTGTAGAGTGATGTAATCATAAACATATGACCCAAGACGTGAAAAAAGATTTATGATCCCCAGTCTACTGAGGGATTAATTAAAATTATTAGTATATTTTCATTAAGTGATTTGTGTCAAATTTATGAGGGAAGCACATTTGACACTTATCAATTACACTATAGTAATTTGCTCTCTGTACATATATTTAACAGTGGTAAAGATATGTATAAGAGATTATCATCTGGTCCAACTGATGAGTGCTGATTCAGCATAAAATGTGCATTTGGGGGATCTTTTTCACGTCTTTGGTCATCTGTTTATGATTCCACGCTTCCATGAAAAATATTCTTTATTAGATAATCTGTAGTCTAATAAATGACTAATAAAATTATTAATCTACTACTTTTCCTTGATTTGGTAATAAAAAAATGATTACCACTGGATTAACACAACACACAGTTATAAATATAGGTGAAACCATGGTTGTGAAGAAAATTTTGTTTAAAAAAAATTGTAAATTTATTAATATCTATATTTGCATATATATTTTGGTTATAATTACTAGCATAGCATTAGGCAGTATTATAAATACTATATATATATTGGGTATATTGAATACTAACACTTTACTACTAATGATAAATAAAATAGATAATCATATAACATTACAATACTAATAAAAAAAATTTAATAAAATTCTCTCATGACAATGGTTTCATCTATAAACAAATTAGACCTTTTCAAGTGAAATTCAACTAGATATAAGCAACAAATATATACACACACGCAGAAAATAAAATAATCTTAACATAATTCACTTTAAAAACCAAACATCTATAAGATCAAAGGATATCTCATGAAATTAATGGCCCTAGATTCAAGAAGATTTATCAACATGTTTCTTTGACTCCTCTTTTTAATTCATTTGTTTCACAAAAGATGATAACCTTAGCATTATCAAACAATATTTTATGACCTGTATTCAATTATAGGAATAGAAGACTTAATAATTTTAAAAATAATACTTATATTCAGCGGAATCAATTTACTTCTGATTATATTGATTTAGGTTATAAATTATACCAGGAATACATCTGCTATCAATTGACCATTTTCAACTATTTAATATTGAATTTAAATCAAGGTCTTTCTTCCAGGCCGTAAAGTCATCAATTTGCAGATTGGTTTATAAGAATAGTCATTTATTGTTTGGCATGAAAATGGCCTGGAAGAAAGACCTTGATTTAAATTCAGTATTAGATAGTTGAAGATGGTCAATTGATAGCAGACGTATTCCTGGTATAGTTTATAAGATTCCTTGTGTTTATATAAAATTTATATAGGTCAAAGTAAATTAAATTTTAATGAAAGAGTTAAATATAAGTATCATAATTCAGCTTTATATATTCTTGAACTGAATACACGTCATAAAATATTTGATAATGCAGATGTTATCTTTTATGGAAAAATTGAATTAAAAACATTTAAAGAAACACTGATGATAAATCTTGAAGCTGAGTTTATTAGTCTCATGAAGACATTCTTTGATGTTAAGAGAAGTTGGTTTTTGAAATGAATTATGGGAAGTGTGTTTTGTATATATATGTTTGTGTAGTTGAATTTCACTTAAGTAGGCCTATTTATTAATAGATGAAACCACAGTTATGATAGAATTTAGTAAAATTTTGTTTTTTTGGCAAGTATTGTAATGTTATATGATTTTATACTGTATATATGTATAAATATATATGAATTGCAGAAAAGAATTTTACTGAAATATCTTGTGATTTTTCTTTGAGGCCTTAAAGGAACCGAGGAAGGCATCCATATTCTGAATATCCACTTTACATGTTCTTGTCATTACAGCTGTTATTATTATATAATTATTCATATGGTAAATGAACATGGATGTGCTGCTATATAACACATTAGTTTGTGTGATGAATTCACTGACTTTTTGTCGTGAGTTGAAGATCCAAAATACCATGGTCTTCTCAATTGCTTAATAATTCTTAAATAGCAGCTGAGTTTTCATGAAAGCAGGATGAATGTTTTATATATATATTTATAATCATGATAGACTAAATTATATATTTATGTCTGGAGAAGTGACATTTTATTTGTTGAGCTAGCTGGCAAAAGAAGCATTTTTAATTACACGGTATTTTTGACTATTTGATAATTTCTCCTAAAGAGAAAGCTCCAGATTGGATGCATCAAATTATGGGTCCCTATAATTTTTGAAACAGATTTCAGAATTGCATGTTGATTTATATATTTTTTTAATTCGTTTTGCTCTCGCTATTTTTGTCTCAAAAATTTAGTTTCCTGAGTTATGTGATACTTATAAAATTTACCTTTTGATTAGTCTTTTAATACAGTTGTGTATAATGGAATAAGTTACTTCTTCATTCATAAAAATAATTTATTTTTAAAATTATTTTGCTAGCGGTATTTTAGCAATTGCAAATTTTTTTTCTTCTCAGAGTCATTATTTAGAGGTCAACTTGTTTTTGTTATTGTTTTGTTCTTATTAGTATTACCCTCACATTTATTATAAATTTTCAAGCACATGTTGCATACTTTCAAGTTTAATTGTATGATTAATTTTATTCTTTATGTTTATGGATAATTTAACTAAAATGTCATATTTGCAATAGTTTTTTTTTCTAATTTGCTATTATCAATTTTTAATTTTTTTCACTTTCAAAAGTTATTCTAAATTACTTAAAGCATTTATCTTTATTCCTCTTTTTTTTTCCTGTCTTCAGATAATTTTGTAAGATTTCTTGTAAAGAAATATCTGATAAATCCAGATTACTTGAGTAATCTCTCTGCTTCCTATTTTAATAAACAAAATGTTGCAAATTGTTTTGAAGAGATATCTGCCATAATATTTTACCATGTTAATTTTCTAATTGTCTCGATGCAAATTAATTAATCACAGTCATTATATTTTGAGAAATGTGTAGAATTTGACATTTTCCTTTTATGATCATGGTGCTTTAATCATAATTTTTTACAGAATTGTTTTTATGCAAAGTTGCAATTCATATTTGTTAATTTTCTTTTAAAACTTCTTTCAATGCTTGGTTGGCTCTATTGAACTTAATCACTTTTAAGTCTGTCTTGTATCTTTTGTTAATTTGACTCCACACTGTGTCAATATATATTATTTCCATTATATACCCCCCCCCCACCCATTTGTAAATTTAATACATTTTGATACTCAAGCAGCCATTTTTCTATCCCTGATTGCCATATGTGATCACATTTAAAAATGAAATTTGTAAATAAATTTTACAACATAGCAGCCGTTTTTTCATCTTGAGTGCTGTATACGATCATGTTTATTAATAAAATTTCATTGGTTTATTTTGAATGCACATATATTTTATTTTTTCATTATTATCCATTCCTAATTTAATATGCAGTATTTCGTGTAATAAAATGTTTTCTAAGCATAATTCTAAAAGTTAAAATTTTTTTATAACATATAAAATTGATACTGACTTAAAAACATCAAACCATTTAGGAGTTCTAATTTCTTGATAACAAGACCACTACTATGTGTTTATAAGGGAAAAAAGTTATTTTTTTTTTAAAAAAATATTGCCTAGAAAGTATTTAATAGCTATGAAAGTCAGACATTTCACTGTTTACTTTATTATAAAAATACAGTATTTGATTTTTTTTCTTCTTATTTTTATTGCTTCAGGGAATGCATGAATGAGCACAGACTTAATAAAATATGTATAAATTTGTCCCTCAATTTAACACCAATAATTTATATTACTATTTTTTAAATTTTTGTTTATACTATAACCTTAATTATATATGCATATTATACATATAAAAAGTGTCTGTTATATATATATGTGTATCGAAAAATACTATACAATTGCAGTTCAATAAACAATATATATTCTATTCTTAAGTTTAGCTATTATACATGATATATACGAGAAGAGACTCGGACAAAATTTAATGAATGTTGCGGCTCCACTGTGTACTCTTTAGACAATTTGTATTGATCTTAGTAATGATCATATAATGAACTAATAGATGAATGGATAGGGGTGTACTTCTAATTTGTTTTTTTTTCATTTTTCATAAATATAAGTATCCCTTTTGCATGCTTCCATTCAACCTATACATCCTTATCATGTAAACATATTGTGAACATGGATCAAATTTCCACGTGTGATATATATTTTTATATATTGACACATGCAATAATTAGTGTTAATGTTTTAATGTGCTGCATATATATTTATTTAAAAACATAACCTGTTTGCTGTGATATTACTAACAGTTAGTGCATATACTAACCTGTTTGCTGTGATATTATTAACATTTGTTTGCTGTGATATTACTAACAGTTGGTGCATATACTAACCTGTTTGCTGTGATATTACTAACAGTTGAATGCATTTGGAATATTTAACTAAAAATGAAACTTTTCTAAAGACATTCAACACACATATTAGATGATGGAAATAGTCCAATATAAAAATACAGCTAGAACACCATCATCACAAACCTTCAGAAAAACACAAAGAAGTTAAATGTTTTACTTGATTAAAATGATAACAATAAAAGGTTACCACTTTGGTTCCAAAGCTTATTGCAGATTTCAAGAATAGATTTATTACACAGTGAATGTAAATTCACTTCTAAGATAGGAAAAAAAAACAGGGACTTCACTGAAATTGGGTTTATTAATTTATAGATATTTACTGTTGTTGTTTTTTTATTTTGTTTATGAGAATTATGACTAATTTATTGTAAAAAACTTAAAAAAAATCTCTAAAAAGTCATTTAATGGCAGCCTGAGTCTGCAATCATGGGATTTTGCCTGTGGCTGCCATCTTCAACTTGAACTCTCCTGAGAATAAGACCATAATTTATTTTTGTCTGTCATGATTATAAATATGTAAAAAACAAGTTTATTTACACACTCCTTCAAGGAAATTGATATTTCATTTAAGCATTATCAGACAACTGAGAAGAAAGAGAATGATATTTCTTGGTCTTAGAGATAAAAAGTTAATAAACTTTCTAGGCTGATTGATACATGTATATGAGTAGCGTTGGCAAAATATACCGAGTGGATATAAAGAATTCACTCTACCTAGTTACCTTAAAAGAGTCTCCTTTCAGTTTAACGACATATCTTTTTCATTGCTGATCTCAGATACAGTATTATATTTTCAAATAATAGATGACAACCTACATTTTATTCATTTTAATAACTTCTAGAAATATTACCAAATCACTCTTTTCTTTATTTTGTTGTAATATTTTATATAATACAATTTATCCAAAACACTTTGAACATTTTTTAGCAAAACCCTTTATTTCTACATATACTTACATTTCGACTGTCCTGCAGTCTTCTTCAGAGCCAATTTACTTTAATCTCTTAAAAAGTTTAAAACATTTTTTTTAAGAGATTAAAGTGAACTGGCTCTGAAGAAGACTGCAGGATAGTCGAAACATAGATGTATGTATATATGTACAAATAAAGGGCTTTGCTAAAAAGTGTTTGGCGTGGTTTGGATAAATTGTATTTAATAACTTTCTTATTTAGTTGATTGTAGGATATTTTGATTAATAGTCTCACCATTCATTTACCAAAATAGGCAAGAAGATAGTAATCAATAATTATCATTTTTTTAAGCATTGACAAATATTTCTGTTTAATATGATCACTGTAAACATTTTGAAATAGAATTAAATTACCAAAAAGGACAAAAGCAATTCCATAATCAATTGGATTACAAAATGAACAAACAACAATACCAAAAATAAAGCATGTAATCCATAAGAAAGTAGTTAACAAATATACTGTTCATGTCATTATTGTTGTTGTTTTTTTTTTCAAACATATATTTTCTTTACGAAAAAATGAAACATCAATTGGCATCTCTTTAATTATGTGGATGGAGGCTCTATCTATGGGTAATACAGATATCATAAATAAATAAGATGCAACTGAATTGAAACCAAGGTATTTTTACAATAGATATCGAGAAAATGTATCCCAGTATTACAAGAATTAAAAATATAGAGATATTAATACAGAAATTATTTATAATTATTAAAGAGGAAATTAACCTCCGATAATGCGGTTTAAATCTTATAAATCTTCCCACACTCACCTGCCAATAAGAGTTTTAAAAGTTTAAGTGAATCACTTAAACTTAGAGTGTATCTATATATACACCAACATAGAAATTATCTGTGTACATTAGTGGAATAAATAAAATACATATTATAGAAGGTTGAATATTAATACATAATTTAGATTTTAAATATAATAATGAATATTGGAGTATACATACAGGATGGTTAATATTTAATACTGAATTGGAAATCAAGATAATTAAAAAAAGAATAATAAATCAAGAAATAATACATTATTCTAGATATATTGTTGACACTTCAATAATTAGTAACAAAAGAGCTATAAATATTTATAAAAAATTTAATAATATATATAATATTAGGCTGCAGAAAGGAGTGTGCTATTAACTGAAAGGAGACCCTTTGATTCCTCTTGGAGGCCTTAAAGGAACCGAGCAGGGCAAATTCCTAATGTCCACTCCATACATTCTTGTCGTTGCAGCTGTTATTACTATGTGATTATTCATATAGTATCCGAACATTGATGGGCTGCTCACCAACACGCATTAGCCAGCATGGTGAGTTTATTGGCTTTTTACCTCCAAGTTTAAGAATATTTTTTCAATATATACAATCATGACAGACAAAAATAAATCATGGCCCTTATTCCCAGGAGGCTGTAAAATCACCAACCTAGGCAGCGGTTGGTGGCCGAAGGCGGAGGGTGCTAAGAATCCCCTGATTGTGGACCCAGGCTGCCATTTGATAACGACTTTTTATTTAGGTACTTACAACTGCAGATCACTTTCAAGTGAAGGAAGATTACAAGAGTTAGAAGAACTGTCTTATATTAAATGGGACATTATTGGACTTTGTAAAGTTAGAAGAAAAGGTGAAGAAACAATTTAAAAAGTGGACATATACTCTACTATAAAGGCACAAATATTGGAAATACAAGTGGAGTAGGATTCATTATAAATGAAAAATGGAAGAATAACATTGTGGAGATTGATGGTGTATCAGACAGAGTGGCAAGATTAGTTTTACAACTTAATAGCAGATACCAAATGCAGATAATTCAGGTTTATGCCCCAACAAGTTCTCATAGTGATGAAGTTATAGATTTTTATATGGATGTTCAAAAGGCTTTTGATCAGAGTAAACAACATTTTAAAATTATTATGGGAGACTTTAATGCTAGAATTGGTAAAAAAAAATGAAAGATGAAAATGCTGTAGATAGTTTTGGTTATGGTAATAGAAATGAGAGAGGACATAGACTTGCGGAGGTTGCAGAAAAAGAAAAACTTTATATTATGAATTTTTTTTTTTTGAGAAAAATGTTAAAAGGAAATGGACATGGAAGCATCAAAATGAAGGTATAGCAGAATTGGATTGTATTTTGACTAACCGAAAATACATATTTCAAGATTGTAATGTTCTTAATAAATTTAACACAGGAAGTGATCACCGATTAGTAAGATGTAAGATATATGTTAATGCAAAACTAGAGAGACAAAAATGATTAAGAAAAACAATATTTACAGTTGATATTCCTAATCTTCAGAAACATTTTAATGAATTTAAATTAGAACTTACAAATCGGTTTCAAGTATTAGTAGATTTTGAACATGATTCAGATTTGAATGACATTAATAGGAAAATAAGCAAAACACTTTTAAAAACTGCAACAAAGATAGCTGGTAGAAAAAAGCAGCAATTGACCAGTAAAATTTCTACTGAGACTAGAGAATTTATGAAGAAAAGAAGGAATATAACGATATACAACAATGATACATTAAAAAAGATTGAATATCTCAAATTTTGTAAAATGGTGCGGAAAAGAGTTGAAAATGATATAAGAAAGTATAATTGTGAACTAGCAAGGAAATCTGTAGAAGAGAATAAAGGTCTAAAGAGTGTAAAACAACATTTTGGTATTGGTAGGAACTTTATATCTGCAATAAGAAAAAAGATGGCATTATTACTAAAAAGAGAGATGACATCATAAAATGTGTAAAAGACTTCTATCAAGAATTATATAGTACTAAAGAACAAGTGCCTCCTATATATATTATATCTTCCGAATTGCCCAGAATTTTGAATGAGGAAATGAGACATGCAATTAAATTTATGTAGAAAGGGAAGGCTCCAGGTAATGATGGAATTGTAATCGATATATTAAAAGAAGCAGGTGAAGAAATAGAAAAAAATTTAGCAAAGTTATATATCAAATGTCTAAATGATAAAGATGTACCAGATGATTGGAAGAATGCAGTATTAATATTAATATTTAAAAAAGGTGATAAAGAAGATATTAGAAATTACAGACCTATCAGCCTTTTATCAGTTTTATATAAAATTTTTACAAAGATAATTACAACTCATCTACAGAAAACACTGGATTTCCACCAACTAAGAGAACAAGCTGGATTTAAAAGTGGTTTTAGTACAGTAGATCATATCCAGGTATTAAGAAAAATTATAGAAAGGACAAATAAATATGAGTTGCGATTATGTTTAGGATTTGTAGATTATGAAAAGGCATTTGATTCTATAAACATTTCTTCAGTGATTAAAGCATTGAATCATCAAGGTATAGATCCAGGATATTGTCATATTTTGAAGAATATTTATAAAAATGTAATAGCAACAATTAGATTACATAATGATAGTAGGAAAATCAACATTGAAAAGCGTGTAAGACAGGGTGACTCCATATCTCCAAAACTTCTTACAGCAGTGCTGCAAGAAGTATTTTGTGGATTAAAATGGGAAGCTAAAGGAGTGAAAGTAAATGGAGATTATTTAAGTCATTTAGATTTTGCAGATGATGTAGTTGTTTTTGCAAATAATGCTTTAGAGCTACAGGAAATGTTGCAGAAGTTATTAGATAAAAGTAGGACTAAAGATAAATGTTAAAAAGACTAAAGTAATGTTTAATAGATTTTCTCAAAATATGAAAATAAAGGTTGATTATGATGAGTTAGAAGTTAACAGTTACAAATACCTTGGTCAGATTATTAATACAGATAGAAATGTAATGGATGAAATTAATCATAGAATTAAACTTGGTTGGAGTGCTTTTGGTAGAAATAACTTGATACTAAAAGGAAATATGCCTATGTGTTTGAAAAGGAAGGTTTTTAATAAATGTGTTTTGCCAGTTCTTACTTATGGATCTGAGACTTGGACACTTAATAGAAGAGCAATACAGAGACTTCAAACCACTCAAAGAAGTATGGAGAGATGTATGTTGGGAGTAACGAAAAGAGATCGAAAACGCAATGTATGGGTAAGAGAACAAACAGCTGTTACTGATCTCCTTGAAAAAATTAAGACTGAAGTGGAGTTGCGCTGGACATATTGCTAGAAGAGATGATAATAGATGGACAATTGAAATTTTAAACTGGATTCCAAGAGATTGTAAAAGACCCAGAAAGAGACCACATGTGAGATGGATGGATGAAATAAGAAAGTGTGCAGGGGTGATGTGGAGAAGAGAAGCTAAAGATATGAAAAGATGGATTGAACTTGGAGACACCTTTGTCCTGCAGTGGATTGCTAATGGTTGATGATGATGATGATATAATATTAAATTTATAAAAATGGAATTTGATGTTAAAATAAAATATTTAAATATAGAAATTAATATATAATAACAAAATTATATTAAAACATTTCATAAAAGAAGATAAATTAAGAAAGATAATTTCTGTAGATTCACAACAGGCATGGAAATAAAAGATGGGTTTTTTAAAATTTTAAATATAAAAATGATAGATATTATACAGATAAAAATGTAACTATTTTACAAAAGAAACAGTTTATTGAATTATACACAAATTGTAAATGTAAGAGTATTTATTGAAAGCATACTTTTTAATTATAAACCACCTAATTTAAATAATAATTGTACTATAAATAATAATAGCAGCTCTGAAAATAATAAACAATGCATAAAACTTTCATATTTCCTTAAAATTTATCATTACAAAAAAATAAAAATTGTATAGATAAAGGCATTAACATAAAATTGTCAAATAGTAAAAATCTTAACAAATTAATAAGTAATTATAAAATAAAAGATGATATGAAATATAAAAAGGGAATTGTATATAAAATTACTTGTGGAAATTGCAGTATGATTTACTATGGACATACAGGGAAACAATTAGATGGAAGAACAATGTAATTAATAAAGGAAACAATAAATCTGCCTTATATATTCATTATTTAAAATACAGACATAAAATAGATTGTGTAAAAATTATAAAACCTTTAAACTATATTAAAGAACCTAAAACAAGATATATGAAACCAATTACATTAATTATAACAAACAATTATATGAATATATATAAAGCATTAATTAATTTAACTAATAATTGGCTATGGTAAATGAATGGGAAATTATTTAGTATACATTTGTATAGCTTGTGTTATTGTTACAATAGGTTCTAATTGATTTTATATCAAAGAGATAGATGTTACTATGTATGTAAGGCAGATTGAAATTGGAAAATAATTCCAACACATTGAAAAGGGCAAAAATCTATATTTGCCAAAAAGAGCTTTTATGTATTATTATTGTTAATTTATAAATACAGTGGTTGCTTTTATATAATGATATTTTATATCATATGATTCATTTAAATTATGAAAATGCAGCATGATGGATTAAACTTTTTTCCTTTTTTGATTATGACATATATTATAAAAATAGGATTTATTTTAAATTTAGAAGATATTAATATATTGTAACTACAGAAAATGCTCCACGATAATTACACAAATATCAAATGTATTGGAAATGAAGTTTCTGAATTGGGGAAGGGTTTTATTTTATGAGCTTTCCTATTTATGAAATCATGTTTAATGTAGATTTTATGAAGGCACCTTCTATATCCAGAGTGTATGTATATACAACTTATTTTAAAATTTAATGTGTATTATAACCATCGTCACATAACCTGTTCGTGTATTTTGCGCATCAAGATGGAATAATATGTTTTACTTGTCTGTGATATATTTGATTAATCCTGATCCCTGTCACATATTTAAGCATCCATTGGGGGATCAATCCCCTGTTCACTACAATTTACGTTTTTGGCAGCATATAAATGTTTTAAATATATTGGAGATTTATAATGGAGTGTAAGATATGTATTGAATGATTAAAACATCACATGATCATCATTTACCCAAGCTGTTAAAAGTTGTAACTCTTTTCCCATACAGTAGTGCCATCCAGTGCAAGATATAGTATGTGATGTTTTAGTGGTTTAAAACAATACTGGTCAAAGGAGGATGATAACTATGGTTATTAAAAATCCAAGGCACTAAAATGTTTAGATGCAGAACCAAGTTCAGATCTGTATGACTACCAAAGCAAAGGAGTCTGGATTAAAAACGTGTGTTTGTATTTTGGACTCGTAGCTTCATAGTTAACTAAAAAGATAAAAAGTAGCTGCAGGAGGGTTACATTAGATTCAAAGATCATCTAAGTGCAGTGCTTTTAGATCCAAGGCTCCTCATTGATAAAGGCCACAAGTTAGAAACTAGTCTGGATATTGGACGAGTAAGCACTAGATAATAAGGATTTTGATATGCAAACCTTCTAATGTCCATTAATTACTACGGTTTGCACTGGGTAGCACTACTGTATGAAGAAAATTATTATTATTTTAAGATAGGTATTGTTGAATCATTCTTAATCAAGAAAAATACTTAAAACTAGAAAGATTCATGAACTAAAATTGCCAGAAAGCCATTAGTAATAACAATTATCCACACTGAGCTGATTCGTATATAGTTAATTGGACAAGTGGATCTCTACAAAAAATTTTGTTTGTGAGATAAAATGTGAAAGAACTTGTTTGTTTGTTTTTAACGAATGTGTTTTTATTACACCTTAATGATGAAATGTGTTCGAAATAAAGGGTCTTGTAGGAAAAGTACACACAATCACCATTTTTACCTGGATTTTAAAGCAGTTAATTTCAGTTACGATGTTATTTTGAACTATTATGTGGCTACATTAAAATTAGTAGTTTGTCCATATTTATGTATTACATTACATTTCTTCATTTCATAATTAAAATGAAAATTATCTCTCTCTTTTTTTTTTTTTGCCTAAATATCCAGTTAAATTATTTTGGAAATGTGTTTCATAACAGTGATAAAAAAAATTTAAATGCATAGTTATTATTATAATTATATGTTCCTCCTTTGTTTTTGCTGTCTTCATATATAATATTGAATTTCAAAAATCTTACACATTTCACTTTTTCAGCAAAAAAACTTTTATTATTGATTACAGTTTCGATTGTACCATGCAGTCTTCATCAGATCTTATTCTATTCCTTTAACTTTCTCTATAAGATGTGATGGAGACTGCATGGTACAGTCAAAACTGTAATCAATAATAAAAGTGTTTTTGGTGAAAAAGTGAAACATGTAGGATTTTTGAAATTCAATATTATAATTATATTTTATTAGTAGTAAATAAATTTGTTTGAAAGAATATTTTTGGATGTAAAAACTCAAAATATTCTTTCAATATTTTTGTTAATCTTTTTTTTTTTTTAATCTTTCAACTGTAGGTTACATGAAGAAATTGAAGATTTTTATATTTATATGACTCCAACTGCAGAAGAGCATCAGATGAGGTTAGATGTTTTCAAGAGGATAGAACAAGTGATCCTAGGAGTATGGCCTTCAGCAAAAGTAAAAATTGTTTTTCATTATTTTCATTTTAAACATTTTTGCATATTGCATAATGAATAATAAAATATAGTCAATATTAGCCAGAATGTTAAATATTCGCCTTTTCTTGAAATATGTTTTTACATATTAGAAGTTCTGAAGAAGTCTATTTATAAGCTATTTCCAAGTATGAAAAATAAAGTATTGCATTATATAAAGTGCATAAAGGAAATGATTCTAATATGCATATTAGTCTTAGCATGAATATGAATATGTGGGTTTTATAAGTCTCGCACATACATAATAGTCCAGCTATAAACTAAACGGAATGAAATTTAGTAATTGCATCTGTTAAGTGTATATGTACTAGCAAAAATATGTAAAACATGTGGTTAACATTAACTATAATTCTAAGTTTATTTTTTTTCTCAATTTCCAATATACTTTGATCAATGGCCCCAGATTTACAGGGTTTTTTTTTGACCTGCATCATATATTTTCAGTTTCTTTCACTAAAGAATATTTCATTAAGAATATGTAGTTATTATACTGGCTTCAAACGCATACCGGTGAAGCTATATTTTAATTATGTTTTATTCTGGCTTAGCACTTTCAGGGCATTTTTGCTCCCATATTCATAGATGGTGTCATTGTGTTATCATTAGTGTGTGCAAATTAATCGACCAGTTCATTTTTTGGAAATTGAGAAGCAGGAATCTCGTCTTTTGATGGCTTTCGAGTTGTTCACAATGAAATATGCCTCTTATTTTGCATTAGGCATCATTTCTTTCCAAGCACATGATTTCAGCATTGGTGAGTTCAAAATTGTGATTAGATGTTTTTTAGTGTTCTAGGAATATCGGACTGCTTTCATTTTTAGTGTGCGATCTGTTATATATGTACTGGTTTTGAGATATTCTGGTAGTGACAATAGCTAGAGTTTCCCCATAATACGTGGCCCCGAAGCTGGCTGTGAGCATGTTATTTTATATACCACCTGGGGGATTTGGTCTGGATTGATTTTATCTTTGGAATTGTTAATGAGTCTGTTAGGAGCTAGGGAGATTCGAAAACCTACTTTAAATTGCTTGGATAGGTTTTTAACTAGGTCTTTGGCTGCTTTGGGGATGTATGGTAATACTGTGTGTGGCTTATCGTCTTCACGCTGGTTATTTGTTAATTTTCTGTGAAACTGCTTGATTCTCTCTGCTATTTTTCTGCATTTGAATCCCCCGCTTATCAAGTCTTTTACATAGCATGCGATGTTAGTTTTTTTTTATCTGCTTCAAACTTACGCAAGTGATGATTTTTAAATAAAAATGTTGATAGCCCTGCACTTTATATGCCTTAGGTGCTTTTGACTTTGGATATGTGTAGCCTCTGGTTTCCAATGGCTTAGTGATCATCCTGTAATAGAATCTTTCTCTGTCTCTTTGTATTTGTAAATCCAAATATCTTACTTCCTTTGCTTCGTTTTCCCATGTGGTATTTAGGGCCAGTTTTGTGAGTTCTTGAAAGTCATTTTGGATACTCTCAATTATGTTTTCAGGTGTTGCTATAAATAAATCATCCACATATCTTGTGTATATTATTTTCAGGCCTATTGTTAAATATTTAGATATTACTTGTTGTTCAAAATGATTGAGAAATATGCCTGACATAATCCCGCTCATGGGGAGATCCATTGGCCAACCATCCCTCATTCTGTACTATTTTCCTTCAAATGTTGCCATCGAGTCATGACTGGAATTCTGTTATGAACTTAACACGCTTCTCAGAGTAATTTTTTTTTAGCTCATTATTGATTATACTTATCAACAGCTTCCTGTCTATAGATCCATATTCATAACCTTTCTCCATATTTGATTTATCTTTTCATTTTAACTAATTTTGTCTTAATTTTCTCTGTTAATTTCTTCATATATAACAAGTAATGCTAATTATTCATATAGTTATACGTCTGCACAATGATTAAAGGCACTATCAAATATATATAAAGTCGGAAAGTATTTTTTTTTACAGAAAGCAGCTAAGAATATAATCCATCTAATTCCTCTTTTACTTTGTAATTTTTTTAATTAAATATATATATATAATTTGAATATAGAGGATTCTCATTTGCCATGTCTAATTTGTTTCCAGAAAAATATAAAATAATGGGTTATATGTTTAAATGTTTTAGCTCTGATGAAGACCGCAGGACAATCAAAACTGTTAGAAAAATAAAGTAGGAATTATATAAAAATTGCATTAAACTGTATTTGAAGAGATTTATAAAAAAAAGTAATATATATGAATATATGAAGAAATGCAAAAAAGTAAAAAAGATATAAGAAAAATAGCATAACTGAATTCATGCAAAATTATCTAAAGAATAATGTTTAATTGGCCCATAGAAAATCAAAACCAACATGTATTGTTGTTATAAAGATTTTAAAAGAAAATTGTATTTAAAACTTTTGTATTTTATTTTTTTTATTTTATTAAAAGTATGTGCTACAGCTCACATACTCAATTATATTTTCCAAACTATATAATTTTAAATTGAAGACTTTTGATTAAGATAATTATTTTCTTTTGCTATTGGTTTTAATCTATTTTAAAAGCTGAGACTTATTTTCTCAGTTACGTAACTTTAATTAATGTTTGAAAAAGGATAAGAGCTCTTGTTAGATTTTGTTTTTAATCAAGATTACTTGGGAGATAAAGATAGCCCTGGTTAAACTTTTAATTAAGATCTGGCAGGAGATAGCCATTGCGTATAAAAGCTTGGTGTTTTTGAATGATAATATATAACTTATATTCGCTAAAGGCAGACTGCTGTTATTATAACTTTTATATTCGCTAATGGCAGACTGCTGATGTGATATATTTTTATATTTGCTAATTGCATAATGAAATTAGCTAAGGCAAAATTTATTTTTGCTGTGAACAGCGAAGTCAAGACCGCTCAGAGAAGATTAAATTGCCGTATTCTAATTGCTGATTACTAACTGTTAAAAAAACTGCAATTAATACTGCGAATTGCTACTATCCAGTCATAATGCAGAAACTACCCACCTTGAAGAATCATTAAAAGTATGCCATGCTAAAAACTTTCCAAGACAGACCCTGGAGCTCCACAATTGTAACATCATGAATATGACCTAAAAGCCCAGTCCAGAACTGATCCTGAAGATTGCAGTCATACTTTCAACCAGGTAAATGGAAATCAAAAACCTTCGTAATGAATTCTAGATAGACCTAAACTGTGTGCGCCCTGCTGGAAGATATATTTGTGTAAAACCTATAAATTGTAGGTAATTAAATAAATATTTTCTTTTGTCAGTTTGTCGGAAAATGTATTGTGAATTAACATTTTATAATCATTGTTTTCTCTATTATTAGTAGTAACTATTGTTAAAAGCTTTGGTAGATATTAGTAGTTTTCTTTTTAACTCATCTGTTCCTTATTTTTCATGGTAATTAATTTAGTTAATTTGGGTTTGCATTTCCCGCAGACTGTAAATCTTTTGGCTAGCGATTTATCGATTATATAATTCTGTTTTTCTTAAACCATAGAGATTGTGCTTTCTATTTCAAATTACATAAAATCGTAATCTCTTCTCCTGGCTTGTTGGAGTTAACCTTAAGAGTCGTATTTGTAACGATCTTCTTACTAGTGTTTGCAGGTATATGACATCTCTATTATGTCCCAATGTTTTATCAGGTTTTAGGGAAAGATCACTCTGCGCATTTTGTTGATTTCCCTATAAGATCGTTTTTTTTTTAAATCTCTAAATAAAGGAAAGTGGCCTTTGTTTAGATAAATCGCTGCAGGAAGAAATTATAATTCCCTTTAAGCTTAGGTGAGAAAATAAAATTATCTGCTGAAGTGTTTACTGCTACAGTATTCACTTGCGCTCTCCGACCAGTAAGCTTGCAGAATTGGGTCAAATGTTTATGTTTTTCTTTGACCAATATTTATTTTAAACTAATAATTTTGAATTTATTTCTTTACAAATTTAATACTTATTTTACTTGTTGGCTAACATTTGTGTCTGTGTCCTGTCCCTCAATTGTGTGAACAATGTTAAAGATTTCTTTCTCTCCCTGAGTCTAGCTGGTAGCATTTATTGTCATCAACTTTTTGATCATCGTAAATTAAATTTACTATGTGATGTGATGCACTGTGACTTCTCCTTATACTGAGTCAAGAATCTCTCAGCAACTATGTCTAATGAAACCTGTTAGCCACTTTAGCTTCTTTTTCCATTCCCCACCCTAAGTTTTCCCATAATCTGCTCCATCCTATTTCCACAACGTAATCTTTGTCAATTCCATGGCCATCATATCTAAATCCCCCTTATCTTTTCCCAAACCCAGCATAAAAACCAATAACCCACTTTTTGTATTATCACTTTGTTTATATTTATTCCTCCATAACTTCATTATTTGTACCCTTTCTGCTTTTAAGCATTTACATTGAATTAACAGATGTCTAATATTTTCCATGCCTTCCTTACACAACTTGCAGACTAAATCACCCATATTTTTCCATTTATGCATATATTCCCTTGTTGCTAAAGATCCCGTTCGAGCCTTAAACAGTAAATTACTTTCCTTGCTATTATCATAAATTAACTCTCGCTCAATGTTACATTTACTTCTATATATATATAAACTCTTTTTACTCTCCCTACTAGCTCTCCAATTCCCTATTCTTTATTAATGCATCTATTCTTCTATCCCATTCCTTACCACTATAACACGCAACAATCATACCACCTTTTGTACAAGTATACTGATATAAATTTTTTATCCAAATCTTCTGCATACCATATTACCTTTCTGCATACTTTTAGGAACGTTCCTTATGGTGTGTACTTTTCGTATAATGAATGGATTGTCGCTATTAGTATAGCAGATAGTGATGAGCAATTTTCAATTCGCAAAATTATAATACATTGCAGATATAATATGGCACGATTAGCAATTGTCAAAAATCAAATATAAGATCAGTCAGCCGAAATTAGCGAAAAATCTAATCATCAACTTTTTGATCACCTTAAATTAAATTTACTAGGTCAACAGTGGCCTAATGGCACCCTCGGTGTTCAAAAGAAATGGAGTATCCATTACAATATATATATATATGGTCTATTAAATACAAATAAAATGTATGTTAATTAAAAAACTATTAAATGTATATATATTTTTAGAATCTGCCTTTAAATTTAGAGAAAAAAATTTATGTCAATTACTTGGGGTTTTTTTCTATTTGTTAGAAAATTAAAAAAGTAAAAATATGAGAAAGGTAATTTGGTTTAGTTTTATCACACAAACTACTTATCAAATGGGACAGCATAAATGGCAAATGAACAAAACTAATCGATAAGAAATAAAGCATCTAGACTTTTAAAATAATTTCTAGACAAAATTTTAATCAATTTTTTTTTGTTGTATTTCTGAACAACATTCGAAACACTTTCTGTACATGAAATTCTTGATAAATCATTTTACGGCTTGGGTTGCATTTCATTTGTTATGGATTTGTTTACATTTAAAACAGTTTTTGCAGTGGATTTATTTGCCAAAATGTAAATAATATTGCTGCTTTCATTTAAAGCATTTACTGTACAACAATTGTCTTTTAAAATTTCATGAGTATGCATAAAAATTGAAATTTATATTACTTAAAGTCGTTACTTATATTAACATATCATTAATAAACTAAAAAAATATCTTTAAAACTTTCTACTTTTTGGCTAAATTTTCAAACCTTATGTACATTTTATTTTTTATCAATTAGTTTTTTCTTTGATCATTAGAATGTATTATATGGTTTCATCTGATGGGTAAATCATAGGCCAAAACTACTGATATCATTTATTTATTTCAAAAAGAAATTGTTATTTGTTAGCTGTAATGGAAGTTTTTTTTCTTTTCTAAATTTTAGACATGATTTTAACAGAACATTATTAAAATTTGTTTAATTAATTTCAAAGCTTATATGTGTAATATTCATTATTGTTGTTTATTAAATTATAGAGCAGTATGATAAAATCCAGCTTGTCTCCATTCTCACAGAAACGGAAAAAAAGCTACTATTGTTATCGTTGATGTTTTAAACTTAGGCTATTGTAATCCTGTGAAAATTTACCATATAATGTATTCTACAGTTGCTCAAATATGATACGGATGCAAATTGATTATTTTTCTGATAAAATTCAGATTACTTACTTAACTTGCTTTTACTTTGCAGTTTAATGTACACATAAAGTTGGTTTTTATTTAAACAAATATTGATATAGTGATTATATTATTATTATTTTCTCATGTGTCATAGCGTCAGCCGGGAAGCGAACCCGCTAACCCGGGACAACTGCTTGTAAAACAGCTGTCGCTATCCTCTCGACCACCAACGCTTGACGATTATATTATTATTGATTTCCCGATTTATAGATATGTTCATTTTGGTTTGTATACGCTAGATAACAAATAGAACTGCATCACCAGGCATGCAATAAAACTTTTTTTTTTTTACAGTAAGATAAAATTTATAATAATCAATCTAAATAAAATTGAAACAATCAAACAATTATATTTACAATTATTTAATAACAACATTGTGGATAATTTTTTATGTTGGATATTAGATCATTGTATATATAAAATTTATATCCATCTTTTTTAAGTCATGCATTTTCACATTATGTATAAATAATAAAACAACCATCTTCCAATACTTTCTTTGTACAGGCTCACTGTATTTTATACGAAACAAATTATTTATTAAATAAAATGACTGTTATCATCTCTCGAATATTTATGTAACAGGATATATATATCTTTAAACTTGTTTCTATGTTATATCCAAAAATGAGCTAATGCCCAGTGTGGTTTGGTTTAGTAATAGCATGGCAGATTTATAGAGGTCAAAGCCCATGTATGACTGTCTACCTCTATCATCTCCTATGCTTGAATTTCTTATAAAATTAAATTTTAAAAAAAATTATTTATTTAAACAAAAAGTCAAACTAAAATAAAAATTCTTAAAATGCATAAGTAATCAATTTTTGAAATTTAAATTAAACTGTAGTAATTGGTAAAATTTTGAAAGATAAAAGAGGATTTTTTTTTGTTTGTTTTGGATCATCAGAGTTCGGCAAACTTTTTAAACATGAAAAGCCATTTTTTTTACCCCCTTCAAATAAAAGATGTGCTATGGAAGAGATTAAAAATAGGTTCATGAAAAATATGAATGGTTGTAAATATATTAGAATATTTGTTTTAGTAATAGAATCTGTATTTATTCTAATGAAAATAAAAATTCTCTTAAAAATAAACTAATAAAAACAAAAAATCTTTTTGACCGTTTGATTTATTTACAAATTTCTAATATTTAAATGTTCATTATATACAATAATTACTATTCTATAATAAGGCTGAATTAAAGAAACAAAGTTGTAAAGCTCATTTCCCCCTTCTAGAGTCATCAAAATATTTGTTTACAATTTATAGGAGAAAATAAATAATGTGTTCATGTTTATCATGACAAAAAAAGTTACAAGATTGGATCAAAGAACAGCCAGGTGACTTGCGACCTACAGTTTGATGACCCCTGTTTTATTCTATCTAATATAGTAATAAAAGTAAAAAATACAGTCATATATTCAGTTGCTTGGGAGATCACATGATATCTGAATACCAAAGTGGCAGTTTGAACCAAGCAAGCCCATTTCGTTAACCAGATTGGTATTTTTATTTCTCATATTTGGGAATTGAGCCCATTAATCTACCACTATGTTAAAGCATTAAAAGAACCGGTAACATTACAGTCTAGATTTTTTTTTTTATGCATTAAATATTTGTTGTTATTGTTGTCAAATTGTCTATCCATTACCTTAAAAATAAATGTATGCATAATATTTTTTGTATTTTATACTTTATGCAATTAAAATAATAAAATTTTTCGATAATCTTGCTGTATCATCATCATCAACGATTATCAATCCACTGCAGGATGAAGCCAAGTTCAATCTTTTCCTATCTTTAGCTTCTCTTCTCAATCTTGCTGTATATATTATTTTAAATAAATAACAACTATAAAGATGATTATGTTAAAAGTGTGATTAGAAAAATAACTACTTTAGCATTTTCCCATCAAATATATTTATTATGAACTCAAGCTAATGAGTGTTTACACAAATAAAATTTGTTATAAAATTATTCAGGAGAATGAATTTTCAAGTAAACTATGTTTTTATTTTAAAAAAAGAAAAATTACGTATACATATCTTATTATCTGTTCAATTTTTATGCTTGGCCAACATGTAATATTTGATAAACATTCCTTTTTTTATAATCATCACATATTAAAATTTTATTTCCTTCCTTCTGTTTAAAGTTGTTTTTTTTTTAATAGAATGTAATTAACTATAATTATAAAAATTAATTTCCTTAGGTGTTTTTTTTTTTTTAATTAAAATGTTTTACGTACATAGTTCATTTTAAAATATATGTTTGATTCACTTTCTTCCTCTTTTTTTAAACAGCAAATTAATATGCTAACATTTTACATTAGAAAATATATATAAAATATAAATCCAGAATTAAAATGAAATGTTTAAACGGTAGTATTGCCCCCGCATGATTTAGGCCGGTGATAAAATGTTGAACTCTAGAGTTAAAGGTTCCAGATTTATTGTTGATCAAGTTAAGTTAGAAAAAAAATTGTTTGTTCACTTGGATCTCAAATATATGGTTTTCCAAAAGAAAAAAAATCATATGATTAATAATAAAAATAAAAAGATAGTGTAAAAATATATTGTTGGGAAACAAATACAAGTCCAAATAATATCTACTTTGAAGGAATATAAAAAGACTCGTTGAAAACATTTTTTTATGATCAAATGATTTCAGCAATTTGATTATAGAAATATGCCGTTGAAGCTTTAAACTGTATTTAAGATGCAAGAATTGATGTAAAGGCCTGTTGATTGGAACACATGCAAAATTTCAGGCAGTTATTAAAAAATACAGCTTGTATAATCGTCAGTAGGTGAGTGTTTCACTGAAAAATAATAATCTGTTTTTTATCAGTATATTGTTGAACTAATTATTATTAATGTCTTCCCTAAGTTGAACAAATTTAAAAAAGTTTTCTATACATTAACACTAATAACATATTATTATCATTATTTTATTATTTATTGGTCTTTTTCAAGTGCCTTTTCATATCATAATATATGCGACTAGAACATTCTAGAATTCTTTTTTTTTTTTTTTAAATTATTTCTTTTGTTTTTAATTTTTCTCCATTATTTTAGATCATCATTTTACTATCATTTTTTTTTTAATATTTTCCTACCAATTCTGTTTTTTAATCGGCTTCCAAACGTCTTTAGCTAATTCAGTTAAAATGAATTTTTTGTTACCACATTTCAAACACTATTCTTTTTTATTTATTCTTGTTAAGAGTCCAGGATTTAACTTTATAGTAGCTGGGTGAGTATACTCTAATTTTTAAATCTTTGTTGAAGTTTGAATCTATTTTTACATGATAACTTATTCATTGTCCAACACAGCTTCTGATTTCTTGTATTTGCTAATTTTCTAAGTAAAACTATTTTCTCAAATAGCAGAGGGTTTTTCCCCACAAAGTTTAACTTTTTTTTGAATAGCACTGCAAAATTTTACCGACCTTAGTTGCAAGTCCATTTTTTTTTATTATTCACAAGGATTTGATAGTTCTTCACAGCTCTGCTTAGTGATTTTTGATACAGTATGAGTTGGATCACTGCTATCAGTTAAGTCAATGTCTATTTTACGTATATATATATATTTGTCAAAGTAATCAAATATTCTTATACTTAGGGCAGCAAAAATTGATTTCAAGCACCACATATGCATAAATGAAAGAGGAAAATGATGAAAGTCATGGTTTTTTAATACTATTTATCTAAGTTTATGAAGTTTATCAACTAATATGTTTAAAATAAAAATAATAGAATGATTTATTATTTGGAGTTCATAAGAATTTGAGCACTAGAAATTTTGGAACTGGGTTTCTGTTTGTGAATCTTGAACTCCAGGTTCTGCTACTCTGCCAATACGGCAACTATGCATGGCATTTGTTTAAAATAGAGAAAACCAAAACTCAATATATATATATTTGCTAATAAAATAAAATATAATAATTTCATGTAGAACATTAAGATGATATAAATATCAGAATTTTTTATCCACGGTCATTAAATAGTTTAACTATTTGATCTACTGCCAAACCAATATAGTTATACAAATTGCATTGTTTAAAATATTTAATATATTCAAATGATTAGCTTGCAAAAGGAATAAAATTAAGAAGCAATTATTTGATCAGGATTTAAACCACTAAGCATCACATGATCACCATCTCATGCTAGCACATAATTGTTGTAAACAAAGGCAAAACTCTCCATACAGTAGTGTCACCTTGTGCTAACGAGTAATCAATGGATACCAGAAGGCTTGTGCATAAAATCCCTATCTAGTGCCTACTCATCCAATATCCCCAGATAGGGATTTTATGCAGAAGCCTTCTGGCATCCATTGATTACTCTTGTTAGCACAAGATGGCACTATTGTATGGAGAGTTTTGCCTTTGTTTACAACAATTATGTGCTAGTGTGAGATGGTGATCATGTGATGTTTAGTGGTTTAACACCAATCCTGCGTAATAGGATAGCGGTGGCTATGGTTGTTTAAGAGCCAAAGACACCAAAATGTATGGGTGCTGAATTGAGTTCAGACCCATATGACTATATAAGCTATTGAGCTTAGATTGAAAATATTATTGTGTTTTCATTTCTCATAGTTTTGTAGTAAAGTAGAAAAAAAAGGTGGCTGCTGGAGGATTGCATTAGATCCTAAGATCTATGTGCAGTGCTCTCAGATCCAAGGCTCCTCACTGATGATGGCCACAAGCCAGAAACTAGTCTGGGGATATTGGATGAGTAGGCACTAGATAGGGATTTTATGCACAAGCCTTCTGGCATCCATTGATTACTCTTGTTAGCACAAGGTGGCACTACTCTATGGAGAGTTTTGCCTTTGTTTTGATCAGGATTTGTTAAATATGGCTATCTACTGATGGACGACACCAGAAATTAATTCAAATACTGCCATCTAATTTACCATTATTTATTTTTACATAGGATAATTTTGGAAACAATATGATTATTACTCCATTGTTCATTTTTTTTTTTTTTTTACTAAATAATATATTCATTACAAACTAGTTTTTACTTTTATCTATTTCCTTTTTTGCCTCTGCTATACATATTTTTTCACTTCTTGAGTTTAACTTTGTATTTTTATAGCTTTTCATTTAGTCTACTGTGTTGTGTTCGAATAGAAAGTTTTTCATTATTTAAAAATGGAAATAATAGGGCTTTTTTTTTTTTTTTTGACAATCTTCTGTTATTTGTGTTAATAAAAATATTATGTTTCTTGTTCCCATACCTGTTACGAATTTTCTGTTTTTATTTGTACTCTGCTGTGTGTAACATGTTAATCAGAATTTTGCAAACATATTTAAAAAAAAAAAAAGGCTTGTGCTCATGTATGTGACTTTTTATATAAATATGGCATTCCACCAATTTTTTTTAAAAATGGATTTGATGTCATGGAACATATTATATTGTACTAAATCTTCTATAGTTTTTTTTTTTTCCCCTAGATTCCTCTCATTGTCATACGATTATCTGAAATATTTTTAAGATAGTATATTTAATTTGCTTTTATAAGTAGAGTTTCTGTCTTTATTTTCTTTTCATCATCAATTCTAAATTTAAACAGGCAAAACTCTCCATACAGCAGTGCCACTCAGTGCAAGCCAGAGTAATCAGTGAATGCCAGAAGGCTTGTGCATAAAGTCCCTATCTAGTGCCTACTCATTCAATATCCCCAGACTAGTTTCTATTTTGTGGTTTTCATTAGTGAGGAGCCTCGGATCTGAGAGCACTTCACCTTCCAACAGCCACCTTTTATCTCTACTGAACTACAAAACTATGAAAATAAAATTGAAAACACAATAATATTTTCAATCCAAGCTCATTAGCTTATATAGTCATATAGGTCTCAATCCAAGCTCATTAGCTTATATAGTCATATAGATCTGAACTCAGTTCAGTACCCATACATTTTGGTGTCCTTGGTTCTTCAATAACCATAGCCACCACTATCCTATTAGGCAGGATTTGTATTTTAAATTACCAGTACATTAATATGCATGTGACAATTTTAATTTCCAGTGGCTTAGTGTCACACGTAACAAATGTTTGAAATCACATGAATATTCATTTGTAAACTTAGCCAAATTAATAAATGCATACATTTTAAGCTCATAGAGCCAATTGTTAAACACTTATTGGGAGGATAATAAAAATTGTATGTGCACTTTCATTGTAAAATTATTGATTGAAATTTTGAGTGGCATATTAATATTAAATTTTTTGTAAAAATCAGGAAAAAAGTAGCATCTTATCATGAAGTTATGAAAATGTTGAGTACGTTTGAATATCATAAGTGTTTCTAAGATGGGTAAGATGTAGCAGTTGATCTCACAAGCCAACAGCCACAACGATAATGATCAATAGTTCAGTCTTAACAGAATATGAGATGCAATATAGTCTGATGAGTAATTGCCAATTAATTAAGAACGGGCTAATTTTAATTGTATAATTGGACATGAGAACAATTTCTTTAAAGTTTATGTTTTGGATCTTGATAGATGAATAATAGTAGTGTCTACATGAAATTGCAACTGATCTCCAACTATGTATTTATTTTCTGAAAGTAATATGAATAATAAAACATAGTGCTTCTAATATGCCTGAGTAACAAAACATCAGAAATTGCAGTGAAAATCTCTGGGTTCATTCTTCCTAGAAAAACATGCATGTTATACAATTTAAATCCTAGTTAGTGGGTTTCTTTGATCACAAAGGAACAGTCCACTAAGAATTTATTGAATAGGGGCAAGTGGCCAATCAATAGCTGAAGGGTTTATGAGATTCGTTCTAAGAAAAAGACCTGATTTGTGATCTGACAAATAGATCATTTATCACAACAATATATCAAGTCATGGTGCATTCACAGTGATAGACTTTCTGGCCACAAAGCAGATTTGGGTCCCTGTGATTTCTGGCTATTTCCAAAATTAAAAGCCCATGTTGAAGCCAAGGTTTCTAATACAACTGATATTTTAAACATGACTATCTCTAATTGTAGGAATCATAATTTGTTTTCGATAATATGGAGAGATTACAGACTTTTGATTGAAGTTATATATACATTGAGGACATATCCAAAAACTTTTAAACAATTTCAAACTTTAATGGGCATGCTTCACTTTTCTCCAACTCTTCAGCCATACATATTATTGAAATCCTTTAATTACATCTAAGGGTGAGTATATTTCAATATACTTGTATTTAATTATTACAGATTCAGCCTGAATTCTGCTCATTCCTCTTTTGTGTATTTAAATGGACATATTAAGGGTAAGGGGTCAGGGTGTGACAAACAATATTGGCATCAACAAGGGCTTTGAGCATTCCATCATCAGATGTTAAACAATTTCAGTAAATTATTCTCAGCAATTGTACAATTATAGCTAGATTTATTGTAGATTGCCAATTTAAGAAAATTATGAAAATAAAACTGGGTAAGATTTTCAGAAATTCCAGGCAGAGATTAAGTAGATGAAGATAGTTTTTTAATAATAATGATTATAGATTAAAATCTAACATTAAATGGATCTACAGCATTAGCACATAAATATACAGAAGAAATTTACAATAAACATATCTAGAGCAATAAATGTGGAAGATGTGTTGTTATGATAGTATTGCAAAAAAAATGTCCAAAGTTAGCTCATAATTGCTTTGATATCTTTGGTCCACAGTTTTAGAGAGGCAAGAAGCACAAGATATATGAGTATAAATAATCCTAAACATAATTGTAATTTCACATTGAAATAATGTATGATTCATGACCTCCGATATCTGATCTGAACAATTTGGATTATTTGCTTTGTTTTCATAACTATGGTAACAATTTTTTTATGTTAAACCACTATACATCACATGATCACCATCTCTTATACTAGCACATAATTGTTATTAAACAAGGCAAAACTCTCCACACAGTAGTGCCACCCTTTGCCAACCAGAGTAATCAATGGATGCCAGAAGGCTTGTGCATAAAATCCCTATCTAGTGCCTACTCATCCAATATCCCCAGACTAGTTTCTGGCTTGTGATCTTTGTCAGTGAGGAGGGTTGCATTAGATCCTAAGATCTAGGTGCAGTGCTCTCAGATCCAAGGCTCCTCACTGATGAAGGCCCCAAGCCAGAAACTAGTCTAGGGATATTGGATGAGTAGGCACTAGATAGGGATTTTATGCACAAGCCTTATGGCATCTATTGATTACTCTGGTTGGCACAGGGTGGCACTACTGTATGGAGAGTTTTGCCTTGTTTAATTTTTTTATGCATTAAATAAGAAATAATGAAACATTATATGCATTTTAAATTTTTGAAAATGAAGTGTCGAAACTGTCAGAGAATTTAATTTTGAAAGGAGCAAAGAAAGGAATCTTTTAGAGATTTATTTAATATAAACAACAGAATAAAAGAGTACTGAACACCTTGGAGAAGTAGCAATACATAATTATATTTGCAATAGATCAAATGCAAATTATAATTTTATCAAAAGTTTATTGTTGTTTTAAACATATATCAGTCAAACATTATCATTATTTTTAGCTGCATGTGGCAGTTTAATTACGACTTGGTGAAAAAAATTTCAAGGAATATATAGAGATATATGTTGGCCAATAGTTATGGAACATATCAATTGGCAGAATATATCCTCAGTTTAGTTGGATTATTCTTAAAAAATTAATGAATATGAATGTCAAATTGCATCTCTGTTCAATGTGAATTCATAGACATTTGTCAGATATTTCAAGTAAAACTTCTGAATACGAACTGTAGAGAAAACTATTCAGTTTTTACAGAATACTTATTGAAATTTACAGCATTGCAACAATTTTATATGTTTTGAAGAAAATATATGCTAGTAGATTTATAGATTCTAATACTATATTACTAATGATGAAAATGTAAAAAAAAAACAACAATTAAATGCTTGTAAGTGACTAAGCATAATGTGAATGGAAAACATTCTATTGTTTTGTGTTCAGGATAAGTAGACACACAGACAAGTATAATTTGGAATGACACGTAATTTCAATAAGAAGTTTGAGGTGAAATGTAACAAAAGATAAGTGACTGCTTAATTTCTTCTGATTTGAACGTTAAATAGATACAATCCATACTGATTTAATTACATTATGTTTAAACTGATTTTTTTTTTTTTAGAATGCTTGTCTGAAAGTTTGTGATAGTGACATTTTAGCTGCAATTATATGTTGAACCATTTCCATTAAATAATTGTAGATGAATTTTTTGAGGTTTGTTGACTTAGCACTTTATAGGATTATAATTAGCCTTCTTTGTTTTTGTTCCAAAAAATTAAGTTTACATTGATAGATCATTTTGTTTCTAAGTAATGAAGTTCAGGAAGGTTATTTTGTTGAGGAAATAAATAAGCATGTAAATATACACCGGCTAATAAACATGTAAGGGATTCACCTTTATAAGACAAACTGGCTCTTCCAGATTTTCCTACTTCTACATGTAGAGAGATCTCAATTCTCAGAGTAGCCTTTGGGTATGCAAATAAAGTTCAAACAGGTTATCAACTTTTAGAATGGTTTGATTTAAACAACTACGGCAGGGGGTGACAAATTCATTTTAGCCATGGGCCATTTTTCTAACAAATAAAATTTAAGCCGATCCCACAATATATCACATTTTTTTAAAAATATTTATTTAAAGAAACATCAAATTAGTAATGAAATTAAAACATGAAATCAATTTGTTTCACTATCGAGAAACTATAATTAAACTAAAGAAAAATATAAAGTTAATAAATCATGAAAAGGAAATATACAGAAAATTCCTATTTTTCTTGAAATTTTCTTTCTTTTTCATCAGTCTTTCTTTTCTATGTAGACTTTCAAAGTAACATTTTCTAGTTAAAAATAATACTGACTACAAAATTTAAATAATTAAATGTTAAGTACGGAATTTTTGGCAAAATATTTTCTATATTGAAAAACAAAAATACTCATAATCGGCAAAAACAGCGATTTGAAAGTTCGGTATTAATCCTTCAAACGTGCGTGCCGCTTGATGGCGTTATTTATGTGTAAAATTACATAATAATGCCATTTAAGCGGCCCAGCAGGACATGTTACGTCTAATACACCTTGTACATTGTATTAGACATTGCACATAAATATTACAACCTGCTTTGTGCTTTGTGAGTCACTTTATGCGAATTCTCACACATAAACTTTTTCTCCCGTCTTAGGTGAGGGTGTGGAGATGTCAAGCTCTACTTATATTAGTTAGTATTAATTGGAATCATATTCATAGAAAACAGATTTAAAATGAATGCTTAATTTCTGTGTTACATATTATTAATGAGATAATATTGTCAGTACAAACAAAGTAAATCCTTTAAATAAATTTTTATATTATAAGAATTTGAAAACTGCAAAAATATTTGTCGCAAGACCTCATCCCTGAATTACACTTAATGTATTTATAGAATGCAAATTAAAATCAAGAAGATTTTAATTTAATAATCTTTGAGAATATACAAATTAGATATAGTATGCAAATTGTCAACTTTTAGAGTGCATAAATTTAAATAACTTGCGCTTATTTTACAACGACAAACAAGGATTAACATTCCATTCTGGCAGGTAGAGGTCAGAAACAATTTGTAATTTATGTTTTGTTTCCACGAAAAATTGTTCACTATCACTTGTTGAATAATTGATGTGGGGTCACTTCCTTCATAGCTAACGTTAACCAAGTTGATTGTTAAATTGTTCCAAGATGGAATTTTAGGAATGTTAACTGGAGTCAGTGTGCTGGAATCTTGAACAAAACATCTCTGCCGATTATTTTTTAGTGTAATAAATTTAGAATAATAACTATCAAAGAATCCATTCTTTGTTGTTATTAAAATTATTTCATTCCAGACTACAGCAATACCAATAGTAATCTTCATAGTCAATTTTTATCTGACGGAGATTTGAAAATTGCTTACAAACTTGTAAAATTAAAAAAGTAAAGAGAGAGCATTAAGAAACAAAACTATAAGAGCTAGTAGTAAAGTCTGGTTAATGTTATATAAGCTTGGTATATAAATGGGTCTCTAAAAGCGATACTTTCACTGTTAAATGATATTGTCAGTCTTATATATTAAACTTCCAAATCAGAGATTGCTAGAATGAGAAAAAGCTTCATTAGAGCAGAATTGGGAACTTCTCTTTCATAATGTTCCTCTAATTTCAAATTGATAGAACCTGTTGATGTTGGAAACTCGAGCTTGTCCTTGATTGTTTTAATACAGGAAAGATCTCAGAACAGATAGCATATTTCCAGAGTTTGTAAAAAATTTAGGACTTAAAGCCAAAGCATGATTGACAAAAGCAGTCCATGAAATCTATTCGTACAAAAACATCCAAAAATTTGACATAAAAACAAACTAGCAGTCTTGAAATCAAATGAAGATGATCAAAAAAAATATCATCCAATGTCATTATTGTGTGTTCCTTAGAAGTTATTTGAAGAAGTCATTTATCTATATAGATCAGGCTGGGTTATGGCAGAATTTGCTTTGAACAAGTTTTATCTTTGACCACACACGTTGAAAACGGCTCTCAAAATAAATTAAAAACTAATCATATTGTTAATCTAAGCTCAGCTTATGATTTCATTTTGAAAAATAATCTTCTAAGAGTTTTTAAAAAAAATTTAAATGGAAGGAAACCATTAATTTACTTTACAAAATGCTCATCAATAGAAAAATTCAAGTGAGACCGAGTGATAATTGTACTAAATACAAAAATATAAAGAACAATTTGTTACAGAAATCGGAAAAACAGAATGCAGGAAATTTGTCTGTGTTGATGACATTGTGTTGACTTCATGAAAAGAGTGTGAAAATAATTTGGCAAAGGTAGATTGAAAAAATTTCCAGACTTTTCATGTCTTTATTTCCTAAAACCAACTTTTCTTTCTATTTAATCTCTCTTTGCCCAATTATTTTCACTCTTTTTGTGGTTCTAGGAAATAAGGATGAGAAAAGACTGGAAATATTTTCAAAGATTGTGGTTTTAATCCTAATTTAGTGATGATATTATATTAAATTTTTCATATAAATGAGAAATATTGTGAAATCTGAGTATAATCTTTTGCATTAAAAGATTAAAACACAATTCTATTGGATGCTATTTAAGAATAACTTTGAATAGTTTTAAATAATTTTTATCATTTTAATATTTCAATCTAAATTAATTCTAGGAATAACTTTCTTGGAAAGCTAGATGGACTTACATAAGGGTGGATACAAGTACTTTACAGCTGTTTCCTTAGTTCTATTAGCGAATATTATATCACTGAAGATATCAAAAATTGCTTCACAGAAAATGTATAAATGGCTGTTAAATAGATCAACTTAGAAATAACTCAAACATAGTTTCACTACCTAAGTCTCAACTGAAGATCTTTTTAGATGATTAATCAGAATCTACAATTGAAAAATAGTGGCATAAAAATGGAATCTTATGAGGTTTCAAATAAATTTCTTTTAAGTCAACTGGATTTCATCTTCCTACTGCAGTGTCATCACATATTCAGAACATACATGAAATTTAACAGCCACTTATTTATTTGGATGTCAAGAAACACCAAGTGTGAAACACATAGTTAATGGCTGACTGTCGAATTTATAGTTGCAGTAGCAAAATCGAAGGCTTAATAAAGCACTAGTGAATCCATTTCCCCATTGGAATCTCTTCAGGTTTATTTCTGATATATTGTTACTAGTTAAGTGTATAAAAACAAATTATACACTAAATAAAACTGTTACTTATTGCATTTTTAAATATAGAAAAGGCGTATAGTAAGTGTATAGAAATAGATTGTAGAAAAGTCTTGAAAATGTAGAATAAACTTAAGGTTATTAAGAATCTTTACAATATTGATTTATATAAATACTATTAAGCATCACGTGATCACCATCTCTTAAACTAGCACATAATTGTTTATAAACAAGGCAAAACTCTCCATACAATAGTAGTAAGCATTCTGGCATCCATTGATTACTCTGATTGGCACAGGGTGGCACTACTGTATGGAGAGTTTTGCCTTGTATATAAATACTAATTTGCAGATATGTAATTTAATGGAAATTAAAAATGAATTTGGGTTGTAACAGGAATGTCCATTATCACTTTCATTATATATTTTGTTTCTGTGAGAATAAAGATTAGGACTAGGAATTCCTACGTGGTAGTTCTCTCTCTTTTGGAAGATGATATGGCTTCTTCTTTTTTTTTGCAAACAGTGTAAGAACATATGGAATTATTATTAAAGAAATATGGAAAAGCAGGAAGCAGTATGAAATTAAATTAATTAAAGGGGAAAATCTTTTACCATTCTAGTATTTAATGAAAAGGGTAAAAGTGAAGAATAGGAATTCTTTTGAAGAATTGTTGTAGCATATGTATTTAAGCCCTTTGTTAAATGAAAAAATAAATTGTAAAGATAGCGGAAAGTCAAGAAAAACATCAAAAAAAATAGAATGGGATTAATAAAAAATGTGGCATGTTTATCATAATAAATATGGGATAGGAGGAATTTGGAAAGAAATGATGGATCCCTGCTTTAACAGTTGGAAATGAATTGGCCAAGAAAGTAAATAATTTTTAGATAATAGATTGAAATGCGTTAAATAGTGAATTATGGATAGCAAATGAAACTATTCGAAATGGAATTGGGATCCTTTTTTTTTTTTTAGCGAAGGAAATCAAAAGTAAATTTTAAATGTTGAGAAGTTTACAGTATATGAATGAAAATAAATGAGTAAAAGTAGTGCTTTAATTGGTTTTGTAAAGAGGACAAGTCACCTTGGACAAAAGATTTTACAGGATGTAAAGGTAATACATATATGGGATAAATGTGTATTACGGATACATAATTATAAAACATAGGAAAAGAGAAAGATAAGTTGTTTAGAGAAAAAAAATTGGAGTTGATAAAAACGAATACAAAAAAAAAGGTAGAGTTATATATTTATGAAAGGGTAACACTAAAAGGAATTTGTCGTTATTCACTGCAAGGCAGGATCCTTGGATACTAGCAAAGAAAATAAAAGTAGAGTAAGGATTTAGATTGTAGATGAGTTTATGTGGAAATAGGACAGAGAATCCATGAAAAATGTTGAAAGAAGATCAGGGTTAATGGTATGTAAAGTAGTAGAAATTTTAATGTAAAAAAAAAAGGAAAGAGGTAAAAGTTTTATGATTTTTTGTTTAGGTCTTTATAATAAATAAGTGCGAGGATAGGGACGGGATAGTGAAAATATTAAATCAGCTTTTATTAAAATGGGATAAAAGAACAAATAAAAGTGAATGAAAACTTAAAAGATAAATAGTAATAAGGAATAAGAAATTGGCGAGTTTATTGCGGTATATTATATTTTGGGAGGGATTATTTAAATTGACTGACAATATATCAGGGCATAAATTCTATGCATGGAAATTCCGAGTTCATTTAAGAAGCCATTATATAACACATCATATGACCACTAGGAAATCTTACTTGTAAAATTTTTTAATAATATATGCATTTGAAGATTATTTCTTTGGTAATATGGTTCTGGAATACAAATACTTTTAAACAAAAAGTTAAAAAAAAATTTGACTTAGATATTGATATAATCTTTAATAAAAATGTTAATAGCATTTTTTTTCATTCATTATTCATAAAGTAATTAATTAATTCATTATCAAATTCTTTTTCTTTCATCACAGTTAAACCATTTAGTGTATGCTTTAGTAATCAATAGATGCCGGATGGCAGTGCTTAGAATATATATCGCTATCCAGTGCTGTTTCTTCTATATCTCCCAACTACTTTCTATCTTATGGCTTTTATCAGTGAAGAGGTTTAGATATGGAAGCAATCCACATGGATCTTTGAAATCTAACACATTTTTCTTGCAACCATTTTTTTACTTCTTTGTTTTACTATCAAACTAAAAGAAAAGTGCATTAGATACAAATGATCCCGATACGGTGCTCCCAGATTCAAAGTTCCTCATTGACAAAAGCCATAAGCTAGAAACTAATCTTGGACATTGAATGAGAAAGCACTGGATAGGGATTTATTAAGGACTGTCGTCTGACGCCTATTGATTACTAAAGCTTACACTAGATGGCATAACTGGCAAAACAAAAATTGTTACTGAATAGCATTATAATACATTTAAAATCAGCCATTCAAGCTATTGTGCACCTTTATGAGTGTTAAATAATAAATGAATACTTTCACTCCCAACACAAGATATAGTATTTAGGAAAGAATAAAATGAATCCACTTATTCTTTCCAACCCAAATGTTTATATATGGGCAAATCTTAAGTACTGTAAGTGAAAGCGTGAGGTTAGACCATTCACTTTAAACCACTGTTTACGATATCTGAATGAATGACATCGACGAAATTATCTAGAATTTACTAGACGTCACTCACAAATGAAACTTTAAACATATGTAAATAAACAATACTAAAGATTTGCCCATATATAAGCATTTGGGTTGGAAAGAATAAGTGGATTCATTTTATTCTTTCCTAAATACTATATCTTGTGTTGGGAGTGAAAGTATTCATTTATTATTTAACACTCGTAAAAGTGCACAATAGTTTGAATGGCTGATTTTAAATGTATTACAATTAGAAACAGCGCTAAAATAAATGTTTATTTACATATGAATAGCATTATGTAAACTGACGTTTTATTGGTTTTAAATTAATTAATTAATGTCATGCTGTTTTACACAATGAAGAAACACAAACAGCAAGTCTATAAGAAAAATGTTTGCAAAGACTAGAAAGTGAAAAAATTATATAAAAGTTAATTTAATGACAGATATGAGTAGACATTAGCTTATGCAAATGTTACAGGCTCGTATAAATCTTAAATTTTAATTATCAGTAATAAAATAAGGTTTTAATAAACTTAATTATTAGGTGATATTAATAGCAAAAATGATTCACATTTTTTAAAGCAAAATTATTATTTTTCTAAATGTTTAGGTAGAAATTTTTGGCAGCTTCAGGACAGGCTTATATTTACCTACAAGGTAAGCATTGATTTTTATGAATGGTTGTACTTACAAGAATATAACCAAAATCTTAAATAATTTTTTTATATTTTTCCTAGTGATATTGATCTAGTAGTATTTGGCAAATGGGAATCTCTTCCATTGTGGACTTTAGAACGGGAATTACGTGCTCACAATGTAGCTGAACCTGCGTCTATCAAAGTACTTGACAAAGCCTCCGTAAGTTTTTTGCCTTCCCCCTTTTTTTTAATTAAGTAATTAATGTCTTAATAATGTAGCATCTAATAGTGCAGTTTATATTGAAAGTGGATGGCAGACTGAGAGATCATTTTAAGCATGCAAATTAATTATATATTTTGTGTGTGTGTAAAACAATATTTTTACATGGGTTTAGATGTCAATAGTAATTTTATAGGAATTCTCCATATATTTTATAGGTTAAATTTTGCCTATGATAAAATTGAGAAAACTATCAATTGGAAATTACCTTTGTCGTAAAATATCAATGGATTCGCTTTTGGTTTAAAATGGATTACATAAATACTGTTACTAGGTGGCACGATTTTAATTAGTAATGCTAGTTTCTAATTGGTATTTTACTTGATTGCACCATAGCTGAAATATATCTATAAAATACATGAATTCCCATTAAAATTATTAATAGATACATAGATTTATATTATAAGTTCCCCATAACTATCCAATCCATCTTATACAACTGCTACACATGACCATGTATTGTGAAAAGATATGATTTCCAATATACTTATTTCATGCTAAACCAGCAGCTGGTCCAGATCAACATCTCCCACAGATATATACAATCACTGCTCAGTTTATATTAAGATAGCAAATCTTCAAACTTTACTGGAAAAGCCTCAATCTTCTCCAACTCTTAATATAAACTGAGCAGTGATTTATTGTATATACGTATGGAAGATATTGATCTGGACTAACTGATGAGTGCTGGTTTAGCACGAAATATTTATATCGGAGATCATTTGTCTTTTTCACATGTATATGTATCAGTTGTACAAAATGGATTGGATAGCTATACTAAGTTTAATATAGACAATATACATGTATTTAAATATTATATATGTATGCAAGATTAGACAACATAATTGAAATACTGTAATGAAGACTATAATGTAAGTTTTGTTCAGTAGCTACAGTAAACCAATTAAGCCAAAATAGTTAAAATAAAATTGATCGCAGAAAATATCTACACATTGTTTATGTAATTAAATGTCAAGAATCAAGATATTCTTATATCTTCTATGGTGAATCGAGAGGGAAAATTAATGTAAGATTAAAACAGCCTATATATATATTTATAACAAATTTGAAATTATTGTACATTATTATCAGTATTTTAGAATATGAAAGGGATATTTGGCCATGTTTTTTAAGTCCAAAGACGAACAGATATTTTGCACTGAGTGCGGTGACAAGAAACGTAACTTTAGTGAAGTAAGGTTCTTTAATAATGTAGGCTCAGTCATGAACGAAAAATCTCATAATGTTCAATTGAAAGTGTTTTAGAACATATGCTCTTAAATGTATAATTTTGTATTTCCATTTTTAATTTGAATGTAATGATTGCCTTTGATAATGGTGCCCAGTACCAAAAACACATTTAGATTGGATTTAATTTTTTAATATTTTCTCCATGTATGAAGTAATATTTGTATTTCCTTTATTATACTTTAATACAATTTAAAGTTAACATTTGTATCCTAAATTGTATCTTCTGTACGATAAAATTTTATATTTGAATGTTCTGTCTTTTTACATTTATGGGTTACTTGATATTAAAAAAAAAATGTTGAGGAATACCGCAGTAAATTGAATGGGTCCTATCATCATATTAATGCATGTGCTTTTGAGCAGTGTGACATACTGAGCAGGTGATTGGTCATCTGGAAAAATAATTTTTTGGTTTGGTTTCCAAGAATCTGTATTGACTTAATTAATAATAATAAAAAATGATGGAGACAGAGATAATGTTGTTAACAATCCAATGGAAAATGAGACTTGGATTTTTATTCTTTAAGATGAAAATGGTAAAAATAAAAAAAAAGATCTAATTTTACTTTTTATATACCCCAAAAAATCTCAGAAATAATGCTGGTATGTAAACTACTGCCTTTCCCTCCGTTTTTAATTGTTTGCATTTCAAGTACAGTATAATATATTTTTATTTTATGTTTCTATTGTCTTGAAAAATTTATCATTTGTATATATATATATGTAATCTTATAATTGAATATTTATAAATACAGTAATTAGATATATGTAAAGTATAACTTTAAAAATTGTATCCACTGAGGAGCGCTTTCGACTATCCTCATAGTCTTTGTCAATTAACACTTTGAAAGGGTACTATGAGGACAGTCGAAAGTGCTCCTAAGTGGATAACATTTTTAAAGTTATACTTTACATATATTCAATTATAAGATTATATATATTGATTTGAAGAAATACAGACATTGAATTATAATATTATTAATATAGTTATACTAGTTTAATAACAGTGAATGAATCTTTTGTAAAATGATACAATTACATATATGTGTATTCACTTAAGTATGTTTAGCACAACTATTGTTCTTATAGTTTGTTAGTGGCTTTGGTTTCAGATAATAGTATGGGATCATATACTGTGTGTATATATACATACACACACACAGGCTGCCCTTTACTTCCATTTATACTTTTTTTTTTTTGTCAAAAATTGACCAAAGCCCCCTAACATATTCAAGTTTTGTCAGTTTTATAACAAATAATATCACTAAAATAAGTTCAGCATACTTTGAAGTCATTTCAAATGTTGAATATTGATTTTGTATAACTTTTTTTTAGGGTAATCTTTAAGAACGGTATAGAAAGTACCATCGTTAACAGATTGTGTAGTTATCAAATAGATTTGTTGGTGTACTAAAAATCTTAACATTATTTCTAACCAACTTCCATTTTCTTTGAGTCATCTGGTTATTAGTGGGAAAACTAAAATCAAGGTTATCTTTCATCTTGGTTGCTTGTATAAATGCAGTGTTATATCGAACTGAAAAGTATGGCTGAAGATCAATTCGCATGAAGTCTTCACAGCAAAAGACTGTATCAGAACCAAATAACTAATTGATTTACTGCCTGCACGACCTATCAGAAAACAATTACTTGAGGTAGACTTTATTATATATTCTTTTATTAAAGTGTTTGTCTCTTCTGCACTGTAATCAAAACATTAAATGAATAGTGATCCTATCGTAATTCGCAACTGATAAATCAAATTTTTTTAATGGTGATTAAAACAGTAGTCATATGAGAAGAATACCCTTTTTTCATCTAACTCCTTGATATAATTGAAGAAAATATATTATTGTGGGATGTACTATATATACACACGTGTGTTATACTATTTTAATGAACATATACATAATTTTACAATGTATCAAATTTGTAACACTCATTAGGGATCACCCACTAGACACGCGCCATAAATTAATAAGCACTTTTTTTAAGGAATACTCTTCTTTTCAAACACAAGATAAGTCTTTTGAAAAGATAGAATGAATCTACTCTACCTTTTTAACCTAAACATATGTATATATATAGGCAAATCTTAAGCATTTGGAAAAGAGAGTGTGAAGATATTAATTAATCACTTTTAATTCCATTTGCTTTGTTTTTAATTATTGATATCTGCAAAGTTTTTACAATTTACGACTCATCAGTATTAACTTTGGGAATCTTGCTTGCAAATTATTCTAATAACATATACGAACTTGTTTATTCCATGGATAGATTTATTTGTGTATGTATATAATAATAGGAGAAGCATTTTCTGTCACTGATAAATTTGCTAAACTTTCCCAGACTGCAAAAGCATCATGTTATGTCAAGGGCACCCGTCCAACAAAGGTTTAATAAACAGTGGACATTAACCTTTCTTGGCAATGAAAGTGGCATTATTTTTATAGTCATGAAAATACAGAAATGAAACTGCTATTATTTTATCACTTCATTGAAATTTTATGTTTTAATACATTAGAAGTTGGTCACGACATACTTTATTGATTTAATTAATTTTACTAGCTGTAAAATACTCTAGGAATTCTAAATATTTGGGTCATGTGATCAGTGTTTTATTAATTGGAATATGAAATAAAAATGCTATAACAAAAAAGTTGTGTAATGATGTACACAACTATAAATGGCATTATATTTCAGTCCATTGGGTAATCTATGGTTCATTTATAATCTGAACATAAGGTTACAATAATGATTTGCCGAATTATTTTTACACTCTCTCCTGAATCAACTTTGCACCAACTGTAAACTAATTACTAAACTCAGTTTATCTGTTAAGTTGAAAATATTATAAATCTTTGTTGCTATTTTGGATTAAGAAAATCTTTTAATAAATATATTTGCAGAATGTTTTATATTGAAAACATTTTTATTAAGTATACATTATTTGAAGCATCACGTATTTAATATTTATATTAATAGATATCCTGAATTGAATAATTTTGCAATTAATAAAGATTATTCTGCTACTAATGAAATGAAAAGCTAATCTCCCCTACCTCTTTTTCTTATGTTTACCTGGAATTATTACTCTACTGTTATCGACGTAATAATAAGATCATGCTAATGAATGGAAGAATCCTATTTCACTAACTTCACTTTTTTTAATAACTTTTAAAATTATTGTTCAGTTCTGTATTGGCAAATATATTGAGGATATTTTATGCAATTTCTCTTAACTTTCTATATGTCAGGTATCTTTTATGTATGGATTTATGTAATGTAGGCAAGGAATTGTCTGTATCTTACCCTTGGGCAACTAAAATAGCACTGATATGCCATATCTGCTGTCTCAAAATGATAATCAACAAACCTAATGACTTATAAATATAATCTATACATAAAATAATGATCTTGGGCCAGTGTGTGTGTAAATGGCATAGTCTAAAAACTCTTAGACCTAATCAATACTGTTGTAAGTAAACCAGTGTATTATATTTTCTTGATTTGCGAAAGCAACCGCCATACTTCCTTGAATGGCATATTTATTTCACACATATAATTATATGTGATAATAAACCTTTAAAATATTATTTTATGTGTGAAGTTCCATTGAAATGAAAGGTAATTGTTTTGTGTTAGCTTTGTCTATAGATTATTGAGGGGTATGTGAATAACACAGCCTAGTCTATCTTGCAAACAACATGTTGATATGTGGCTAGCCCAGCATTTAGTATAGAACTAGAATGTTAGACTCTGGGGCGTGAGATTCTCGGATCCATTTTGATTCTGACTCTTCCATCTTTCAAATCTTTTTACGAACTCCCAAGCAATAAAACTATTCAATTCTTATTAATAGTAAATTGTCATCACATGGAAATCATGCTTCATCTTGATGAAATTCCTGATTAAAGACAGAAATTATAGATCATTGTGTGCAGATAACATCAATTTTGTTGAGTGAAAGAGATATAAGTAGTTTGCATTAATTTTATATATGTGTTTAATTGCATGTAATTCATAATTTTTATTTATCGTTATCGTTTTAGGTCCCAATAATAAAATTAACAGATGTGAAAACTGATGTTAGAGTCGATATTAGCTTTAATATGACAAATGGTGTTAAAAGTGCCAATCTTATCAAGGTATTTTTAATGGTTATCTAATTATTAAGAAGATTTTTATTATTATTATTATTATTAATTTTTTTAACATGAAACATTTTTATTGATTATTCAGGAATTTATGGAAGATTTTCCTACATTACCAAAATTGGTCTTAGTTTTAAAACAGTTTCTTTTACAAAGAGACCTGAATGAAGTTTTTACTGGTGGTATCAGTTCCTACAGTTTAATTCTTTTAACGATAAGTTTTTTACAGGTATTACTTTTAAGTTTTTATTTAGTATGCTTTTCTAGATATAGATATTTTCACATAGATATGCATCTTTTTTTTAAATCTTTATTTAATATTTTCTTTTTCAGGCATACTAATGTTTTCAAATGAATTGTTTTATTTAAAAATTATATAAATATTAATGTTTTGGTTTGAATTTCTATTAAATTGTAAAAATAAATGCTTTTTAATTTTAGTTAAATTAATAATATTAAATCCTATTCTGTACGCAATATTTTAATATTTAACTAATTTGATTATTTAAATTAACTGTAATTTTTATTAATAATTGCTGCATATTTAGTTGTGCCTAGAGGCACCCAGTTTTTACTGTTTCTAAGAAGTTCAAAAAAAAAAAATTACAAAAGCAACATTAAAGTATCACATTTATATCTCTTACATCACTTCTGCCATCTTGTGTAAGTTTGATTAATCAATAGTTGATCAATAGTAGTACCTAACAAATTTCTATCGATTGCTATCCTATCCATAACTGCAGAGGAGTTTTGAATCCCAAACTCCTCGGTGTCGAAAGCCATAAAGTAGGAATTAGTCTGGGGAAGCAGTTGGCTTTCACCAGTAAGGAATTTTGGAGCTCAGTTCCTCAATGTGGAAAACCATAAACTAGAAACTAGTCTGGGGATATTTGGATAAGACAACACCAGATGGGAATTTATTTAGCACTAACATCTGGCATCTATTGATTGCTTGAGCTTACACAAGATGGCAGCAGAAATCATGTAATACTTTGTTGGTAATATTGAAGTATCATAGTGTTTAATTGATTATTTACATACAGAACAGCCTCTATACTATTTTCCTTAAATGTCATAACTTTGTCCCATTTGCTATCTAAATAAAAATAAATGACAGTATTTACAATTTTCCCAAAATAAAAAACTTTGTGTTTCACAGTTATGCAGCAAGACACCTCTTTTTTTTTAAAAATGTAGATTATATACAATTCCCACTGAATTTTTAAATAAGAAAGTATAATAGTGCTAAGAATAATTTAATCCTTAAAAAAAAAAAATTGAATGATTTTTCAATGCCTCTTAATGATATAATGGACTTGTTAAAGTTTATGATGTAGTTTCAAAATGGCTATAGCAAAGTAAGTTATGTTGCAGGAGGGGGATAACAAGCATCGGTGAACTATTGCCACAATGATATTATCATTTGTTAAAGTCTTACTTAATAATTTCTATCTTCAGGCAGAGAAGTTGATGTAGAATGCATGCATTATCACATTACTACTTAATAACTAAGTTATTTTTCGACATCACTATCATTTTTTAAAGTATCAAACAAAATTGTTGTTGTTGTTGCTAATCAAACATTTCTACATCATAGATAAATAGATAGGTAATTCTTCTTATTGCCAAAATAAAAAAATATATCGTTCAACAAATATCATGGTTTAGCAACTACCTATCTAATCTTCCATCAAACCAAAAATATAAGTATATTCAAAATTGAAACAAATAATAACGCTATATCTAAGTACACAAAAAATATGAACAATATCTTAAATTACATTACAATTTATTTATAAAAAAATGAAAAAGTTATTCTTTTTTTTAAACAAACTCTCTTTTCACATGATCACCATCTCTTATACTAGCACATAATTGTTTATAAACAAGGCAAAACTCTCCATACAGTAGTGCCACCCTGTGCCTAAAAAAAAAGAAAAACAAAAAAGAAGCATATAAAACAAATCCTATAAAATGGGTGAATGAATTACACCCAACACAAAAAATAAAGAATTAAATATAATAATAATAATATTTTTTTTCCCTTTCTTTTTAATTTTTTGTGGAGAAGAGAGATAAAAGGGGGGTGGGGAAGGTGGTTTAGCCAAAGATCTAGGTGCAGTGCTCTCAGATCCAAGGCTCCTCACTGATGATGGCCACAAGCCAGAAACTAGTCTGGGGATATTGGATAAGTAGGCATTAGATAGGGATTTTATACACAAGCCTTCTGGCATCCATTGATTACTCTGGTTGACACAGGGTGGCACTGTATGGAAGTGTTACCTTGTTTATAAACTCTTTTCTTTTAAAAATTAAAATTTTTAGATATAAAATGGAATAGAAATGTATTGTAAAATCTCTTTCCATTAAAAGTAATATGATTTTTTAAAATCTGGTATATGCAGTGCACTTTGAACAAATATTATAATTATGAAAATAACTTCGGTTATGTTAATTTAAAGCTGAGACATACCAGTTCCTTTTTATGATTATTTACAATTTTCACTTTGGATCCATTTTAAGTCATTTAAAATAGTTACATGGAAGAACTTACATAAAGTATAGCAATATCTCAAGGATTTTGAATCTTTTAAACAACCGAAATTATCAGTAATACTCAGATATGGACCGTTGATAAAGACATAGTAATTAAACAAAGACAAAATTAAAACAATAGATAATAAAAACTTCATATGTTTAGGAAGAAATTTAGATGTATATAGCTTCTTAAAACAAGCAAAACTCTCTATACGTATTGCCACTCAGTGCAAGCCAGAGTAATCAATGGATGCCAGAAGGCTTGTGCATAAAATCCCCATCTAGTACCTATTCATGCAATATCCCCAGTCTAGTTTCTGGCTTGTGACTTTCATCAGTGAGGAGACTTGGATCTGAGAACACTGCACATAGATCTTAGGATGCTCTCAGATCCAACACTTCTCACTGACGAAGGCCACAAGCCAGAAACTAGTCTGGAGATATTGGATGAGTAGACACTAGATAGGGATTTTATGCACAAGTCTTCTGGCATCCATTGATTACTCTGGCTTGCGCCGAATGGCAATACATATGGAGAGTTTTGCCTGTTTTAATAACAGTTAAGAGCAGCAGGCATAAGAAATGGTGTGATCATGTGATGTTTATATAGCTTCTTCATTCTGACTTAGGATAATTGAATTAATCTGCTGGTATTATTTTTAAAATTGAGCTAAGTATCTCCAAACGAGCAAGACTTTATAACTATAATCAATAAGTAAATTACCATCTAGCTTTATATCTGAGACTATATGACCAACTCCACATAGGCCAACTCTAGAACCAAATAGAATAATAGTAGTTTCAGTTACATTTGAACTTAGAGATGATATCTTTTATTTTTTTAAGACCTTCCCATCAAAAACTGCAAAATCCAGCTCAGGCTACAATAAACAATTTAGTATAGAAAATATTCACACCAAAAATGTATTTCTGCAGTATTTGCCTATATTGTACATTTGTAATAATTGTCAGTGCTTGAAAAATTTTGAAATGAGACTATAATTCTCATGCATACATACAGGAATCTATATTTGATCCTTGTTATTGTAATATTAACGCAATAATAAATATAATTTTTTCATATATATATCAGATAAATATTACTTTTACATAAATACACAATTTGTTTTATATATATACCCATAATTGGTTAATATTTTTAATATATATATTGTTTTTTTAATAGCTTCATCCTCGTATTGATGCATCCTTACCTAACACAAATCTTGGAGTTCTTTTAATAGAATTTTTTGAACTTTACGGGCGACAGTTTAATTACTTGAAAACAGGTATTCGCATCAAAGATGGTGGTGCATATGTAACTAAAGAGGAGGTGCAAAAGGATATGATGGAAGGATATCGCCCATCTTTATTATGTATTGAAGATCCTCTTACACCTGGTAATTTTTATTCAAATGAAATAAATGTTTGTTGGTTTATTTGTTATTGATAGTGAATCTATGGGTAATGTGAAAAAGAATGATTTGCTATTTTGGGAAAAAATGATTATAGCTGCCTTCCAAGCAGCTGGTCCGGGTTTGCTTCCCAGTCAACGCTTTGACCTATAAAAAAAAAAATTGTTTATGAAAAGAAGAAAAATATTTAGCAAGTAGAAAGTAGTAATGAGAATAAAAATACATATTTAGCAAGTAGAAAATCGTTAAAGAAAATAAAAAATATATTTATAAGCTCGTCAGCATTTATGAGAGAGACAATGAATTTAAGACATTATTTAGTACAATGATCTAATATTATTTTATAAATTGATATATAAAGGATACTTCCTCTCAGTAGTAGCAATAAAATAAGTGAATTTAGATATGTATTTTTGCATATAAAAGTAGGTACTTAATTCTCAAAATATATTAGTTTGTTTAAATTAAAACTCGTGTAATACTGGATTTTTTTAAAACAAAAAAAAAAACATCAAGCAATATATTAAATATTGAAATTTATTATTAAAAAAACAAAATTTAAATAGGAAAATGACTCAAATTTTTCTCTTTTAAAAGTAAGATTTAAATTATTTTTAATAGTTGTTGAACATTAATTTTATAATCTATTAAAAACTTAAAAAATATTTGTTTAATTGGTTTGTTTGATTGTAAAAGCCTTAAATTTTTAATAACGTTTCATTCATGAATTTCAATGAAAAATGATTCATTTCGGTCACATATTGGTTAATTTTTTAAATTGTTGTCCCTGTCCCCCTCACAATTATTCTACTTGGAAAAGCATGTTTATACAAAATTATTATATTTTGCTAGTTGTTTTTTTTTCTAATAAAAATTTTGTTTTGATTTAAATTGTTTTCAATGTGATAAAAAAAAAATTAATGCTAAATCAAAAAAAAAGTATGATCTCTTTGAGAAAAGCGAATAAATCCCTATTTATTTTAGACTCCTCATATGAACTACTATTTTAAAAGTTAACTCCTCACTTGATATAAAATCATTTTTAAATATGACAACTAAATTTTAAATTTTGAAATATTTTGTTTAAAAAAAAAGTTATGTAATTTTATTGTTCAATAAAAAAGTATTAAAACAGGCAAAACTCTCCATACGTATTGCCACTCAGTGCAAGCCAGAGTAATCAATGGAGGCCAGAAGGCTTCTGCATAAAATCCCCATCTAGTGCCTACTCATCCAATATCCCCAGACTAGTTTCTGGCTCGTGGTCTTCGTCAATGAGGAGCCTTGCATCTGAGATCCTAAGGTATTAGATCCTAAGATCTAGGTGCAGTGCTCTCAGATCCAAGGCTTCTCACTGACGAAAGCCACAAGCTAGAAATTAGTCTGGGGATATTGGACGAGTAGGTACTAAATGGGGATTTTATGCACAAGCCTTCTGGCATCCATTGATTACTCTGGCTTGCACTGAGTGGCAATACGTATGGAGAGTTTTGCCTGTTTTAATAACAGTTAAGAACAAGCATAAGAAATGCTGATCATGTGATGTTTATTGGCAATAAAAAGGTAATTTAAGTCCCTACTTTTTTTTAATCTTTAATAGTTAATAGCTATTTACCATTACTGTACTTTCTATATTCAAAAGCTTTATTTGGTGTGCATTATTGTTGCTATGTTTTTTTTTATTTTGTTTTTCAATGTTAAAGATTGGTTTGGCTATTTTATGGTCACAGGTTTATTCTAGAATAATAGTATCATTGGGATGGAATAGTGTGGGTTTGGCATAATAGTATAGGTGTAGCTAGGCCTAGTGCTTAATATATAAAAAATTTATATATATAGCTTTACAAGAAATGGAGAGTTAGATTGGTGTGGTTTATTTCAATAGACTTGAAAATATAAAAAATAGCCTATTTATTTATAAATTTACAATATAAAGTTATAATTTTAATTAAATACTGTGTATTATATTGAAAGATGTAAGCTATCATTTATCCAAACAGCTTTAATTCAAAAACTTCTATTATCTGGGTAAAATTGCAAACTATTGATTTGAGTTATTGTTTTAATTAAAACTATATCAATATTTTGTAAAGTTTTAAAGTCTTATATTGTTATTAATAAAATAAATGTACACTGATTACAAAAATATTTCAATATATGCAAATTATAAATATTAAAATTAATATTTGTCTAAATTTTTGGCAGTTTGGGTTTATAGTGGGGAGGGGAAAGGTTTATTATTGCATTTGAAAAATTCATAAATACAAAAAAAGTTTTAGAATGATAAATTTTGTAGTAATGGTAATCTATTTGTACCAAACTTCTATTTTAAATATAAATAAGTTCTAACTGTAGTCAATTTTAGTAACAAATATATTATTTAAAGCTTTCTGTTTTGATTTTTTTTGTTACTAAGTTTAGAATTTAAATGGAAGAGTATAATGAAATCCTAATTGTGATATGTACAATTTAAATTTTGATAATTACTTAATTGTTGCACAAGTTTATTAAAGCTGTTACCAGTGTTTTTTTTCTATTAGATAATTCGCTTGTATAAATTCTTTTTTGAAAGTCACTGGTGTTAAATTGCCAGATACCTTTTCAAATACAAAAAGAGTGACTGCTCCTGTTTTGTCCCTCATCCAAATGTTAAGTTATTGCCTTCGAAGTGTTAAAGCTGAAGCTTTTTTACTTTCAAACCTGTAAAAATAAATATTCTAAACGTAAAGTGTGTCAGAAAGGTAAATTTTGAAAAAGGTACATAATCGGCAACTAAACTATAGTCTATGATTTTATTATGTGTTTAAAAATTATCGTTGTATTAATACTCAAATCTTTACATAAATTTGCATTGCAGTTAACCACTTTCTTCAGTTACAATATGTCTATGACGATGAGGGTTGTGTCCCTTGAAAGCACTCAGCCACACTTATACGTATTTATTTTGTATTATTGTAGCATATAAAGAATTTAAAAAATTTAGTTCTGTGTGTATGCATCGTTAGTGCAAATCATATTTATAAAGTCTTTCTTATGAATTGGAAATAATTCATGAATGTGAATCGCAAGAGGATAGTATAAAAATGCTTTATTAATATTTTTATGTAAGCCAAATGCTGCATTACATTAGATGTGTATTAAACACAAATGTATATGTATTTGGGCATATAAATGATTTTGATAAAAGAATGCCAAAACTGTTTTAGATTTATGAATAGTATAAATAAATACTTCTCTCAAATTATGATAGGTTTTTGATTGGTTTGTTTATGCATGGCACATCATTTAGGAGTATTGGAATGGACTTAAATAGATATTGAGTTAATATAGTGCTGATATTGCCAAACCACAAGATCAAACATATTTGTATAAATAAAGCTTAAGATTTTCGGATCATGCCTCGCTCTGTCACTTCCAGCGCTCAGATTGGTAATAAAGCCATTCTATTGTTATTATTATGTTCAAGACCAATGATTATAAAGAATTTTGTTTTACTAAAGTTTAGAAGCTAACAAAATTTTAATCCACGAATATTGTTAACTGAAATAATCTATGTCTCTAAGCAAGAATATCAACACTATAACAATGGAAAAATCTAACCTGTTAGAATAATTTTTTCTCCAAATCATGTAAAGATATTCTTTTGAGACCCTTTCCTCTAAATATTTCTTTAAAAGTGTATGCATGTTGAAGAAAGAATATCCCTTGCCCAATACATATGTGTTCAATGTCTGTTAACACATACTGTTTTTAATCATATAATTATATTAACTATTCCAGTCCAGATTACTGATGAACCAAGATTTTTAAATAATTTAAATAAATGTTAAACACTATGCGTACATTTGATACGATAGTTTGTTTCTTTTTAAAATAGAATTGATAGGATTTATAGTTTCTTTTACGAATTTTTTTGTAGAAGTTTTATTTGGAAAAATATATATATACAAAAAAAAAAAAGCCGTGGAGAATTGATAGATACTTCATGGTATGTACAATGTTAATGATAATATTTTTACCTTATGTTGAAATGAATTGTCTCAATAAGTTATTTCAAATTTTTTTTTTTTTTTAGAGTTACGTTATAAAATGTCGAATCCTTCCACATTATATAAGATGCATATGTGTAATTTTATATAAAATTTTCTTTTAGGAAATGATATTGGAAGAAGTTCATATGGTGCTTTACACGTAAAGCAAGCATTTGAATATGCTTACTTGGTATTAACTAACGCTGTAGCCCATCCAGAACAAAAAATTTGGTACGATAAAAATGAAAGGTAAGTTTATTTATTTATTTCTAATGATTTGAATTAATATGTTACTTACAAGGTTATATGATTTCAGCATTCTTGGTCGCATATGTCGGATAACAGATGAGGTAATAGAATACCGACGTTGGATAAAAGACACGTTTCATGTAAATATTGAACAGTATGCTGCCGCTGCTAACATTCGTACTTATCCTTCTACAGGATCATCACCAAAAGAATGGTATGTTTACATACTTAATGAATTACTTCTAAGTTGTTTTTTTATCTGTAAATTTAAGATTTTTGTACGTATAAAAGTATATCTTCGACTCAATATTTATTGTACCCAAAATATTAATCTTGATAATAATAATGAAATACTAACTGATTTTCTAAATGTAAATTTAATTTTAAAAGATGGATCCTATATATTGTTCCTATTGATGTAATGGTTGTGCATATACCTTATCAAGTATAAGTATATAACCTGGTAGCAGAGTAATATTGAAAATTTGTTCAACAAGTTTGTATATTTCCTTCAGGCAGCCAATCTAATGAGAGATGAAGTTGTTGGAAATAGCTTTAAAGTCTCGTTTGTTTGTTTTTCATCTTTTTAGTAACACATTTTAAAATCTAAGTGGAAGACTATAAAAGAAATTTGCTGAAAAAAAAATGTAAAATTTTTATTTGCAGAAATTAAAATAATTGTTTGTTAGTCGTCTTTATTTAAATTTTTTTATGAAATTGTAAGAGGAGACAAAAATATTAAAAATGATTCTAAACTGTCATTTTTTCAACTTTTACAATTGGATGAATTTTTGATATTGCTAATAAAATACCTGACATCTTTATGATTATCTAAGATTTTGTAAGAAAAATAGTAAGAAGAAATGAGATGTATATATATTTTTCAATGTGTAATAAGATTCATAACTACAACGTGGACAAATTTTTTTTTTTAATCCATCGATAGTAGGAGTAATCTAGTTTTGACTCTAACCCTGAGACTATTTTAAATGTATATCATTTTAGTAAGTTTGCCAGAAGTCTTAATCTGTATCAATTTATGAATGATTCATAATATGGTGAACTTTATTGAATAAATTTATGATTGAAATTATCGAAAATCGTTGGAAAAATTATTAGTCAATTCTGTTCTAGATTGATATTCAGTTTATTGATTTACTAAATCGGTCATGCCTCGAATATTAATTGTTCGACTAATCTGTATCTCACTATTGACTAATCTGCACCAGATTAAAATAAGCAAAAAATAATACCATCTGCGTATCTGAATAAGATAATATTAATGCTATACAGACAAACAAAACCATTCTTTGTTTTCGACCAGACATTCCAGTAATGTGGTTTATTGAAGTTTATAATGGATCCTTAAAATTGAGATGTTAAAGATAGCCATGTTAAGTGGCTACAAACAATGTCCCTGATAATGATTAAGTATTTAATTTGATTTTGCCTAGTTCACCCATTCTCCTTTCAAGTTGGCAAGTAACATGCATATATATAACTGGAACACTGTGAACCAAAACTACTTTCTGCTTCAAATAAATGTTAATATCAAGATAACATAAAGTATTTTCTCTGATGTAATTATAACTCCCATTTTCATAGTTAAAGATATTAATTCAAATTAAATCACAAATGGGATTACGCTTAAATAAGTAAATATAAATTGTCTTAATAACATGCTTTATTTTTTATAATGTTTTTAAATCCACTTAATTGAACTACAAAGCATTTACAGAAACTATTCGGCAACATAGTAATATTTTCTATTTACCTCTAGCAGTAGTTTTAAATGATTTAAGTCCTTTATTCCTCCATTTAAACGAACCTTTTAAAATTTTTGATTGATGGAAAATAATAAACACCTTGACATTATTAGCATCTTGTAGCGAAATCCAATGCATCCTAACCTTTCCTTTTTTAGGGATCTCCATTTCTGTTGAAAATGTTGTTTGCGGACCAGAATTTATTCATAACTTCACTGACAATATATTTCATAATTTTGGCAATCAAGCACAACCTGTTGCAAAAGAGTTATGTTGTTGTGAGGTGTAAATAAATTTTTTAGAAGCATTCCATCGAGCCTTGCCTATATTTCTCATAATATGCAAAAACTTTGCTACTACGGCATTGAAAATTTGTCATCCTGCCTTTCCTAGTCGAAGACATTTTTGGGTTTTGGTTATGTGAGATGAACATAAATAAAAACCTGAGAATATTAATTTTTATTAGATCTGCTGAATATATTTCATTATTTGTTTCTTTAGGAAAACATTGTAGATATTTTTGATATGTATATGATTCTTTGTCACATATTGTGTATTGGATAGAAATCGTATCACTATATTCTAGAACCATAAAGCTTCAGTAAATAATAGTGCCAAAGTTCCCAGAATGATTTGCTCCGCTTTACACATTAGGCACATTACGTTATTTTGCAATTCTTATATAAGTCACTTGCAAATTAAATGTAAAATAGAAACAATATGGTTACTATGATGTTTTACCAATGTTCTGCCAAATTTGAAGTTTCTTGTAGTTTATTTATAGCTAGATTCACTGAAGTAAATTGGTACTCGATCTTATATCAAGTCTATATAGTTGTACAAGCAAGTGGACTTATAGTTAAAACCTTAGAATGTTTTCAAACCAAAGGTGAGGAGAATTTTTATTTGTTAGATTTGATAATAATACTCTGATCAAGGCTTCTGCTTGATTTTTGAAAATTATTTTAAAAACAGGAAATCTATGACTAACAAGATTAAATGATATATTCATTAAAAGCTTACTTTAATTTTTCTCTGTTAATAAATACTTTTTTATTGAAAAGATACATATTTCTTCCATCTCTTATCTTGAAGATTTGTCAAATTTGTTGTTTTTAAAAAATCGGACAAATTCACCCTTTTTTTTTCACTTTTTCAATGCTTATTTTATTGATTTAAAATTAATCTATCAGTCGGTTTTGATTTCTTCCTCAGAGCTATAAAACATATAATTATACAAAAACCTAATCCTATAAACATACAACATTATATCTAATGACTCACTTTTTAACATATACTTTATTATCTATATATACATAAATGTGCATACATACCAATTATATATATTGTAACGGGATGGGGGGGGGGTATAGTAGAAAAATTAAGGTCGTACCTGGAGTGATAGCAAATAATCATCACTCTCAGTCAATTTAAAATGAAATATCAAAGTAATTTTTACTATTTAAGTATAAGATCTAATAAGTAAGATATTGAAGTATAAAGATATTAAGTAATGTTAATATCATTTGATCACTATTTCTTATGCTAGCACATTACTGTTATTAAAACAGGCAAAACTCTCCATACAGTAGTGCCAATCAGATGCCAGAAGGCTTGTGCATAAAATCCCTATCTAGTGCCTACTCATGCTCTCAGATCCAAAGCTCCTCACTGATGAAGGCCAAAGCCAGAAACTAGTTTGGGGATATTGGATGAGTAGGCACTAGATAGGGATTTTATGCACAAGCCTTCTGGCATCCATTGATTACTCTGGTTGGCACTGAGTGGCATTATTGTCTGGAGAGTTTTGACTGTTTTAATGTTAATATCCCAAAATATATAAGTAATGAGATTTAAAAGAGAACGTGAGATCATGGAATCTCTGTGAGAGATCAGCCCAGTTAACTCCTAAGGAGCAACTGTAAGTATAATTAACCAAATTCACCAGTATTATTATCAATAAGGAAAATTAATATTCATAAGAAATAATCATCCATCATCATGAATGATCCATCAATCAAACTACATCAGAATAAAATCAACAGTCAATATGGTGACTGAATTTGAAATGAGTCTATTATAGACTAGGCCAATTATTTAGCCTTTGTCAGCTGGGGCAATTATTTAAACATTAATTTGGATGCACCAACTAAGTGCTAATCCATTAGAAATGCATAATCATCAAAATAATAATGATGGGGTAGTAAAACATGCTGATCATCATCAATGCTCTGGCCACCTAGTACCATTAATGTACTGGCCAACTATAAACTTAATTTCTAATAATACTAAACTAAATAAAATGTAGTGCAGGAGCTTTAAAGAATATCTTAGCACCAATCTAGAATCAACTAGATGCCCCTAAGCACTAATATACATCCCCATTCCTATAATCAGCCGTTATGCATGAATCTAGCTCAGAAGAACACAAACTCAAGTACTGTTATGGTGGCCAAGAGATGATGCAATACAATTTTTAGCAATTGAATACAAGTTTATTAAAAGCAATGATATTACGGTCTTTAGAATATGACTCTACAATTAGAAGCCTTCTGACTTTGATTAACATACAATAATAATAATAAAAAAATATCACATTGTGATTTACAATGTTTTGATGAGTTTACATAAATGCATATATATATATGTCCGCAGATATGCTGTTTATAATATACGAGGAATACATTTCAATTGACATCTAATAAAATTTAAAAATGACTAAAATATTATACGTGTTCTACTTGACACTCATTGATATATATATACGCACACAGAGTGCAGTTCAATTTAGAAATGGACAAATTTAAATTATCCTATAATAATAAGTGATTTAACATTTTAAGTTACATTTTTAATGACACAATTACCTATGCTAGGCTTACTTAAACACATACATAATTGCACACGTATGTGCGGTACAATAATTGATTAATTATATAAATGAAATTCATACTCTATCATATTTGATAATAATAAAAATTTATTTTTCTTTTTACAGGACAACATTTAATATATGTGTGTGTGTGTTTAGCCATTTATGCACACACTGAAGTTTACATATTTTACTTTGACATAATAATAAAATTATTAAAGATTATTTTGCAATTAATTCTCTTTGTTGAATATAGTCTTTTTCTTTAAAAATAAGTACTATCAAATTTTTGACAGTTTATAAAAGTTTTCTTTCTGTTTTGACAGATTACTTTAAAAGGATGAATTTGATAGATGTTCTTATTTTCTTTCCATAAAATTGTCTCTGAATTTTTTTTTTGATTTTAATTCAAGTAAAATTATATATATATATATTTTAGCATTATTTTTTAAGGAATTACTAAAACAATTTCTTTAAAATATATATATGTCAAATCATTTGTGGATTTCTCCTTTCTTTTAGATGTATGACTCATTCAAATTATTCATTTGTTTTACTTTAAGTTATTAAGCTAAAATAGCATACATATAATTAATTCTTTATCCACTGATGGTTTCTCTGGGCAAGCTGGTAGGCTGGCTTGTCATCATCAAAATAGGTACTATCAGGTAAGGGTTGTTCTGTAGTTGGTTCCACTTCGATTTCAGGCAAGCTAACTGTTTTTTTCCCATTTGTTCAGGCTAATGACTTATTAGAAGTCGACCTGGACTTCAAGTGAATCAAAACTCTGAAAGAGAACTAGTAGCAACTCCTGGATCTGTCCTGCCTTCAACTACATCTATCTATATAGCTCTGGAAATCATCTCTTCTGGCCACTTTAAACGAATTGCTGCAAACTTCAACAAGCTGCAACAAAATATTATAACCCACTTTGCAACCGTTCAATTTGGCCAACTGCTTCCCAAAAATATTAAAAGCAAACTGAACTGATATTTTTATCAGTCGTTTTTATAAGAGTCATTCGAGGTGATAAAAACACCTTAATTGAAAACAGCATTTTCTGTCTAATCCTTATCTTGATTAAAATCAATTTTAATCTTTTCAAATCACTTTTAATTACAAGCTATTTTTGAAAGCAACTTTGAAATTTTACCAAAGGTGTGACATACATGTTTTTTACTTAGATAGAGCATTAATTAAAAGACTTCAAAAATAAATAATATAAATTTTTACAGTTATCAGAAACGTGCTTGATTTTAAATTCAAAATCAGAATACAATATTAATTTATTTAAACCTTTTTAAATATTTTAATTTATAATAAAATTCTGTTTTAAATCCAGAGTTATTTAACCCTTTATTTATTATTTTTATTCCAGGAAATGTAAAAAATATCTACAAAATTTTTTTGTCTTTGTTTATTTCTAGTTTTCCTTTACTTTATACATATATGTGCGCACATACAACTATGTGCTGAGTGCCATGTAACCCAGCTGGTTACAATATACATTCATTTAGATTATCCTTACATATATTATCCCTACTTTTATATAATACATAAATAAATAGCATCTTCACTATATCTACCAAATATGTACACATATATATCTTTAATATATATACACTAAACTTACTTAAAACTAATACTACTCTATATTATTATTAAATAATCAGTAGTCGTTGTAATTTACGCCCCATGTGGTCGCAAGAGGCGCTGTTTCTATGTCAACCACAGAAATATTCAGAGTAGGGGGCCAAAAGCAGTGGTGTAAGTTTCCAGCTGCTAGGTGGCGCTGTTCTCCATGTGTACGCACAGGAACCTTATGCCAACTAGCTGCCTGCACTACTGCCCGCTTGATGACGCTGATAGTCATAGGTAAACACATTTAGCTTACATCGTCTGCTACCAGCAATCTAGCCCACTAGGTGGTGCTGTTTCTCCACGATACGCATGGAAACGCCGTTTATTAGCGATATTGATACCCGCTTGGTAGTGCTGTTTTCTATGCACGTTCTTAAAAGTTCGGTAGCATATAATGTGAAGGTGTGATTATATATCTTAATTATTTTATCTCAGTTAATATTATCATGCATATAAAACTGCAGAATATAATCAAACCTATAGTCATTATTTTTTTTTATTATCAATCTAAATATTACTAAATGAAATTTAAAATTATTATCATTAGACTTATTAACAGTTGTAATTTATTATAAGCTATTTTTATTATATTATTATTACTTAATTAATCCCAATATACACCTTCTCCTTATTATTTAGCTTTCCCAACTGTCACTAATTTGAAATTAAATTAGCTTTTTGTAATGGTATATAATAGCTTTCTCTTTTGACTTTTTATATAACTAATTTTCATCTCTTCTAAATTTATTGTTTCAAATTATTACTCCAATTGTAATTAAATCAATATAGTTTTTATCCCAAAGTCTCTTATTAACAGTAGAAAATGTCAATTTGGAAATCAATTTATCTAATTAATTACCCAATGAACTTGAAATAAAGATTTTATTTTTTAAGCTAATACAATTTTAGAAAATTAAAAATAATTAATAAATCATGTATTCTTAAAGGTAAGATTTAACCATAGGATCAGCATCAGTAGGTGTAACAATCGCACCCCTTTGAACAATAGTGAATGTTAAATCACAATTCAGTAGTGCTTTTATAATCTGCACATTAATATTTATCTAAACAACAGAAATTTCTCTAGGACCAAATTTGTATTCCAGTTAAAAATATTTACTTTTTACTCATTAAATATGTGGTAGTAGATGGATTACTGGCTTGTCTGCCTACCAAAAAATTATGTGGTTGCTTCGGCAATCCCCAGTTATAATAGTATGCCAAAGTGATGCCAGATATATTCAATTCCATCAAAACTGAATTCATGTTAACATATAACAAGTTATTTTAAATTTTTTACTGTATATTAAATTTAAATTGATTTTTTTTATATGTGTGTTTACTTTGTATGTGTGTATGTATATGTAGTTAGTCATACATATATATATATATATTCCTCTTTCTTCTCCTAGTCATAGATCATTATTAAAACAAGAAGGCGAAAGTGAATCTTCAAGCAGTGACTCTGCGTCATCTATATCTAGTTTATGCGGATCCAGTAATTCCAGTGTTGCAAGTGATACGGTAATTATTTTAAAAACATTTGGCATTAGTTAATAATAATATAAAATTTGTATTAACAAATTATTAATATTAGTAGCAGTCAATGATTTAAATATTTACTTTGCAAAATATTACTGCAAGAATTAATAAATTGCATAATTATAAATTTGATACCATTTCCTATCTATTTTGGTATTCTCAGTTTTTTACTTACTGTAGACGTAAACTAGAAATTAATTTAGGAATATAGATAGGATAGCCTTGGATAAGAATTTATTTATGAAGCACTAGCATTTGACATAACTATTTGAGCTTCCACAAGGTGGCAGAACTGGAGTTGAAAAAATAGATTTACTATTAATTTTATTTCATTAAAAAAAGAATCATCTTTCTTTGTTTAAGTATTATCATTTTCCCACAATTGTCAAAGTAAACAATTTAATCTGAATAAACTGAAATTACTCGAGTATATTTGCTCTAATTAGGATGAATTAATTATTTTATTATGGAAAAATATTAAAAAATTAATAGAAACAAATTTTAATTATGCTGAAAAATATAAACCTTTTTCAAGAAATATTACTCAGATGCTTTGTGAAATAGTACAAAATGTACAAATAAACTTTTTTTTAAAAAGCAAGCAACATGCCTTCATGAATGAATAACAAATTTTGACAAGTTCATACATTTTTTGAACATATATATGAAATGTTTATCTGAAAATAGATGAAACTTTTATCTGATTAATATTAATCCTAAACTTAAAAATTGAAATGTTTTAAGTTTTGAATTATTAATTTCCTAATTTGTATTATGTAATAAATATTGCAGTTTCATTTTGCAATAAAGCAAAAAATTTTATTCCATATCATACATCAATATTTTTGAACTCCTTTTAAATATATACACATCATTTTGGTTACCATTTGTAACTGTATGACCATATTAGATAGACAAACTTTTGGGAAATGATTTTATTGAATGCCATTCCTTAGTGATATTTAAGGATAACAAAATGTATCACTTTTAAATAAGTGAATTTATGATCTAGCTTTGACATTAAAATGTGTTATAAGCCATTTAAGTTTTTTTAACGTTAAGAAGTGTGACGACGTTATATTTCCTTTACAGTGAAACTTGGGCTTTTTATAAGTCATCAAAAAAAATTTTTTTAGACCTAAAACTTTATGAATACTTATTTTTACTTTATTACTATTTATGTAGTTTCAGGTAAGGTAGAATTATAAAGTCGATCCTTATATTTTTTTTTATTGCTCCGAGCGTTTTACCACATCTTTTTGTCTTAAATTTAAGACATTTTTATTTTTAGCACAAAGTATCCATATCGGTACTTTCAATGTATTAAATTTTAAAGATACTATTACATAGAAGTTTTGTGGAATACATAAAATTTAGAAATGATTTTTTTTTTTTAAACGGCTAATAATGAAAACATTGATGTAATCAACATTTAAAAAACGTGCTGTATTGCTGCATATTAATCTGGAGAATTTGGATCCAGTCATTTATATTTAATATATAGTTATTTAATTCATTTATTTTTTGAATTTTAACCGATAGCATTTGAGTTTAAATGAATATAAACAATAATATCTATTCGACATGATATCAGAATTCTTCTACCCTAGGAAAATCATTATAAAGCATTTACTTGTGATTTTAATTAATCTTAAGAGTAGCAGATTGTAAATGTTATATTTTTGCATTTCCATGAACTTGGATCTCCTGTTATTAAATATATTCTATAACAGTATTTTGTATCAAGAAAAATTGCTACATAGTAATCATATTATTATTGAGAATCCCCTCCCCCCAAATAAAGTTTTTTATTGGTCTATCAGTATTTTAATATTTAAATTTTCAGAAAGTATTTACAATGAGCTAATCAGTTATTTCATAGAACATAAAGCATGTTCAAAAAAAAAAAACATTATTTTTTTGTTTTTAGTTCTAAAATTAGTTGTTGTTGTTTTTTTTTTAAGTAAGTGCATTCAAAATGGAGGCAAGTAAAAATAATTAAAACGTAATTTTACCAACTTGATAATAAAATTCCTGTTTATTGCAAGGTTATTATTTTATTTGTTTTGTTTTTTTTAAAGAAAGAAAGTAAATAAGATTGAAATGTTTCTGCATATAGCATAATCAAAATTTAAGTTTGGAAAACAAACTGAAATTTGAAGTATGAGCCACAAAAATTACAAATTTAAGATATAAATGTTCAACTTCGCATTAAAATTAAAGATAGAGTTTACAAATAAGTGCAGTTTTAAACACTAAAGCAATATGGTGAACTCAGGCCTTAATATATATATATATACTTATTTTATCTGAACTGACAGTAGTTATCCTAGATTGCTATACAAGACTTGCACGATAATACTTTTGTAATTAATTTTTTACTTTAATATTTAGAATGAATTTGATAAATTATAGTTTGATCATTTTTAAATAAATAAATAGTTATGCTATAATTAAATTTATACATTACGTAATTTTTTCAAACATTCATTTTCTGTCTTATGTGTTTATATTGACTTTTGAATTCTTAAACATGTCATGTGTTGTAAAATGGCTTCTTTTAATTATAAGATGGAAGTTTAAATCAAATGATCAGAAATCCTGTTAATCAAGTCATTTGTATTCTTCAGTAAGAGCCATAGTGAACTTTTTTGGTATCCCTCTCTCTCCTTGGCCCCAAACAAGAAGATTGGGTCCAGACAAAGAAAATGGGCGAATTTTGCATGCCACTGATCATTATCATAAATATGGCAACATTGTCTCCTTCCCGCTTTTCAACCAATCGACAATCTAAGCATTTACCCATTCACCCTATCATTAAAATTCTGATGGTATCTATCAATAGAATATACTGAGTACATATGCAGAATTATTATTATTGTAGACACACACACATATATATATGCATACATATATGTTATGAATTTAAAATAACTGATATTAATTATTTTTTTTATTATTTTTCAGGATTCCGATGCTAATTTTGATTCAGTGTCCAACAAAAGTATAGCTGTTGTTCCTTCTGCAAATAAAAATAAAAGTTTTGCATCCAATACTGCTTCATACAGCAATAATAAAAGCCATGCTCCCACCACTTACACAGGACGGCAGAACAACTGGCCAAATTCCAATTGGAATAATAACCAGCTCTCCCACCATTCAACTTCTCATACTGCTAACGGTTCTCTTCCAAACAACTATGGACACAAAAATCAACAATGTAATAGCAAACGACGGAAAAACCACAAAAAAGAAATTACACATTCTATTCAAATAAATCGATAACGTCGTTTAGGAAGTGTGTTCAGATTCATCAGTTTTAATAATGGGCACTCTGCTTAGTGGCGCCACCATGGTTATTTCCTGTGATAAAGGAATAGCATCCTGCATTTAAGATAGAATGGACTTGAACATGGACAACTGATTGACAGTTTTTTTATTATATTTGGTGCTAAGGCAACAGCCTGGTGTTACTTTCTTTTTAAGAAGGGATGAAGAGTAGTTAAGTTTCGGAATGCTACAAGAGGAGCAAACATAGAGTAGGTTTTTTTCTGCCCTTGAAAAATGACAATTTTTCTACGTTATCTCAAATTTCTAATATCTATGTGCATTTAATTTGCCAAAGTTGCAAAGTTCTATATTTTGATATTAGTTTCATTGAGACAATACACTCCTGATAAAATAGACTCGGATATATATATAATTTTTAAGTGTGACTTTAAAAAAAACAAAAAAAATCCCATTCCCCAAAAAAAAGACAAAATGAAAAAAGAAAAAATGTATTTGTGTAAGTGGAGTGTGCGTAAAACGAGAATGTGTGTATATTAATTTATTTTTAGCTCCAGTAAATACTCGGCCGTAATCTTCAAAGCTTTTATGTAAGAGTTGTTGATGACTTTGGAATGTAAAGCTTTACGCTGCAAAAAAATAATTTAAAAAATACAGTTTGCCTCTTAAACGGAAGGAAATTTTACCAAAAAACAAAATGTGCAATTAGTTTTTAATTATTTTTCCTTTTTTACTACTTTTTTTTTTTTTAAAAAAAAAGAATAAATATATAAGGTGTGGTTAAACAAAACCAACAGAGTGATAGTAAAATCTTGCCAAAATTTTTATAGTGATTTTTTTTTTTAATGGTACGAATATTAATAAGTTAACTTATAATGAAATTGCAAAAAAAATTTTAGATCCGTATTTCAAAAGCCAAAGTCAAAAAAATTAAAAATATTGTATATTTGTGTGTGCACATGGTTTTATATTTTTAAATGATTATGTCAATTATCTTACGAATTGTAGAATGAAAAATGTGACTTTAATATCACATTTCTCAAATTCTGTGATATCCCGCTTATCTATGGTTCAGTGCCTTTACTGTTCCATTTTGTTTGTCAGGGTGCTCTATTAACGTTTACCATGGTGGCTGTACGCATTTCAGAGGAAATCAAGTTACTAAAAATATAGAAATTGCTTCTCACACACAAACTTAAAAAAGAAAAAAACAAAAAGAGGTTTTTGATATCTTTTAACAATAGCCGTTTTGTTGTTTGTCAATATTTTCTTGATTTAATGAGTCATGTTTTGAAAACATGAAATTTTAAGAAAACATGACAAAAAAAAAAAAAAAAAGTATATGTATACATAGTGTAAAAAAAAAAAAAAATAAATAAATCCCATTTTGTACATACTAAAATGTTGATCATTGCTGTATTTTTAGGTTATAACATACGGTGTAGTATGTTCAGACAGGTACAGTGTATTTGATATGATTTGTTTAAAAAAAACTTGAACAAATTCCCTCTCCTATTTTAATAGAAGCATATTGGCTTCATCTAGTCTTGGATAAATTGTGCAGTAAAACTGAATTTTTCTCTTTCCAGGCTGCCTTCAAACCCTGTAATTACAAGTTTTAATAAAAAATATATATATATTGATCAAGTTACCATTTTAATAGTGCTTGCAGTTAATTGTTTTATACATACACATCGTAGACACAAAATCCACATTAAAACGCAATACTGTTAGAGAGACTTCAAGCAAACATCAGTAGTTTAGTATAAAGAAATGTAAACATTTTGGCAGTCTCATGAAAGAAAAGTAACTGAAATTATGAATATAATATTTTAAATTGCATTTTTTTGTCATTTTAACTCAAAACATATTGATTATATTTAGTAACATAAATGCAAACAAAATAATAAATATACAAATGTTATAATAATAACTTTAAGTGCCCTTATTTGTTCATTATTTAACTAAAATACAAGATGTTATTTAATAGCCAAATTGTGAATTATAATACAACATTTGCAGGACTGGATTTCATTAATGTGCAAATCATAACATTATTAATCACGAATCGGAATAGGCTTGAATCTTATTCTATCAAACAGATTTCATTTGCTTGATTACAAAGCATGAAACGTCTATTAAATGTGTTGCTCTTTATATGGTTAACAGACACATTGGATGAATAATACCTAATGCTTTATCTATATGAACAGAAATAGTTGTCAGGGAAATTAATATTTATTTAATATAGATTTATAAATTTTTAGTACTTACATTAGTATATATGCTCTATACAGTGAGACTTGATATTGGCTAAAACAAAAAAATTTTTCTCTTGGTAATTTGAGTTCATTTAGCTGACAAATGAAGATTTTGAATAGTTATACAAGTTTTTTTGTACTAGCTCATATCACTGATGTTGTATCTAATGATTTTCTAATGTGCCTTTATTTATGACTGCAACTTGTTTAAAAACGTTCAGCCTATAAGCAGTATTTAATACCGTTCCTATGAAGAGTATTTGTTTTATGTAAATATTGTTTCAAAATTATAGATTTTTTTTATAATAAGTATTATTTACAATATATTTAAATTTTTATATATAAAATATAACTATAAAATTGTGGAAATAGAGAAATAGAATTATTTTTGTTTAGTTGATTGATTTCTTGCAATCAGTTATTATAACGAAATAAATGGTTTTCTATTATTGGTGCTATTCGTTACAGTAAGTCATTTGGAAAAAGTTTGTATCTGTTTGGACCGCAAGTGGTATGAAAGATTGCTCATTGAGAAAATGACGGCATAAAATTTATTCTAAACAAGCTAAATTCAAACTAGTTTGACTTTTGCAAAATAGATACATACTTAAGAAGGTACTGAGATGGTTACCTGTACTATTTTAAAAATAATTTGAAATTAAGGCCTTCAAGTTGATAACAGTATCACACATCACTTATAATCATTGAAGATTAACATTCACTAAAGCATTTTTTTTTATATACACTTCGACAAGAAAAAAAATTGTTGCAAATATTTATTAATAATTTGGTCTAAAAATGATTTTTACCTTTTTCCAATAAGAAATATCTTTTGTATCAAAGTTGCAAATATTTTTTAAGATTTTATTTAGACTCTGAGCAAAGCTAAAATGAAATAGTAACTAAACTAACCATTATTAGTAAATTGTAATGAATTTACTTATGTGATGAGGTTTTTCTGTTTATAGCCTCTTTTTATAAATTTAAACGATATAATAATTTGACGACATAGTCAAGGTGACTGCTTCTTTTTCTAGGCTGTCTTTATTACCATTTCTGAGTCGATATATATTGTATAGTGACAATTTAGTTATTCATAAAAATTTAAGATGCTAGCATGTCTGTGTTATGAGATATGACATGAAATGTGAGTTTCATATTTTAACTCATGATCTAACAATGTGCTAACATTAAATTTTATTGTAATTTTGATAAAACTACTATTGGAATGATTCAAACAGGTACGGCAGTGAAACCATGAGTCGCAAGAACATTTTTCAAGTGATTTGTAAGATTTTGTGACGGTAGGAGAGCATTGAAGACAATTGACGGTCTTAAATGTTTGCATCTAAAAATGTTATGATTAGTTAAACTGTTATCATGTAGTACACGCATTGATTTAGAAGTGGGGCTGAAGGCAGCTTGGGGAGGGAGGGACAATCATCTTTTTACTGGGACATTGTAACAACTGAAATTGAAAAATGAGAAATATTATGTGGGGAAGGGGGTTTGTTCGCATTTAACTAGCTGCAGACGAATATTATGATGATGGAAGTGAAAAAAATCTCCATAGGGATAACACTGATAACATTTAATGGGGATGATAACCTTATAAAACTATATATTTTTATATATTAACACAGTGTGTATATAAATATCCTCATTATAAGATTTTGTAGTGCTGAAAAACTCATGACTTAGAACGATAAACTAATGCAATACCTTTAATATCAAAATTATCCACATTATAGCTGAAAAATGAATTCACCTTTGTCCACTGCTGGCAAATTAGAATAATGATAAGTATAATGGCAAATATGTAATGGCGGAATTTTACAGCGCTGATAAATACATAACATTTAGAGTGATAAACCCCAGTAGTATCATATTTTTTCTTAGATATTTGAAGATTTTTTAGCAAGGTCTTAATGTTAGTAGAAATTACCTCTGCTGTGTGAATCTAAATAAAGATGCAAGAACATCTTAACTGATTTGATGTTTATCCTTATCAGATCCAGCGTAATAGACCATGTTTTTTTAATTGGTTGCCTTAACAAGTGTTTTTAAAAGATTTAATGTCAATTAAACAAAAGATTTTAATATATAAATAAATGTGAGAATTGCAATGCATCAGCCTGAAAGGGCGTTATTTCGACTTCAATTATATGCCATCTAGTATAAGTTTTAGTACTGTTTATGATCTGTTGGTCATGTGATATGGTTTTATATAAATTCTGGCCAGAGAATAAAAGTGCCTAAGATTATAAAAAAAATAAGGGCACCATAAAATATAGAAAGTAACTGATTTCAGATCTATAAAACTATAACAAATAAGCTTGGATTGAAAAAATTAACAAATTTTTCAATTTTGGGCTGATAGCTTGAATTTTTTAAAATTTGCCAGGAGAAAGGATCCAAAAACGTTCAAGTGCAATATTCACAGATCCAAAAAGCACCTTACTCAAGGTCACCATAATCTAGAAACTAGTCTGGAAATATTTGGATAGAACAACACTGGATAAGGATTTATTAAGCATTACCATCTGGCATTTATTGTTTACTAAAATTACATACCTATTAGCCTTTTATCAGTTTTGTACAAAATTTTTACTAAGATAATTACAACTCGTCTACAGAAAACATTGGATTTCTACCAACCAAGAGAACAAGCTGGATTTAAAAGTGGTTTTAGTACAATAGATCATATCCCAGTATTGAGAGAAGTTATAGAAAGGACAAATGAATATGAGTTGCCATTATGTTTTGGATTTGTAGATTATGAAAAGGCATTTGATTCTATAAACATTTCTTCAGTGATTAAAGCATTGAATCATCAAGGTATAGATCCAGGATATTGTCATATAAATATAAGAATATTTATAAAAATGCAACAGCAACAATTAGATTATGTAATGATACTAGGAAAGTCAACATTGAGAAGAGTGTAAGACAGGGTGATTTCATATCCAAAACTTTTTACAGTAGTGCTGCAAGAAGTATTTTGTAGATTAAAATGGGAAGCTAAAGGAGTGAAAGTAAAGGGAGATTATTTTTAAGTCTTTTAGATTTTGCAGATGATGTAGTTGTTTTTGAAAATAATGCTTTAGAGTTGCTGGAGTTATCAGATGAAAGTAGGACTAAAGATAAATGTTAAAAAGACGAAAGTAATGTTCAGTGGATTTTCTCAAAATATGAAAATAAAGATTGATTATGATGAATTAGAAGAAGTCAACAGTTACAAATACCTTGGGTATATTATAATACAGATGGAAATATAATGGATGAAATTAATCATAGAATTAAACTTGGTTGGAGTGTTTTGGTAGAAATAACTTGATACTAAAAGGAAATATGCCTATATGTTTGAAAAGGAAAGTTTTTAATAAATGTGTTTTACCAGTTCTTACTTATGGATCTGAAACTTGGAGACTGAATAGTAGAGTAAGACAAATATTTCAGATCACTCAAAGAAGTATGGAGAGATGCATGTTGTGAGTAACGAGATCGAAAATGCAATATATGGGTAAGAGAACAAACAGGTGTTACTGACCTCATCGAAAAAATTAAAAGACTGAAGTGGAGTTAGACTGGACATATTTTTAGAAGAGAGGATAATAGATGGACAATTGAAATCTTAAACTGGATTCCAAGAGTCTTGTAAAAGACTCAGAAAGAGACCACATGTGAGATGGATGAATGAAATAGTGTATGGGGTGATGTGTAGAAGAGATGCTAGAGATCGGAGAAGATGGATTGAACTTGGAGAGACCGTTCTGCAATGGATTGATAAAGATTGATGATGATGAAAGTTTACACTAGATGGCATAAAAGAAATGAGAATAGAAAAATATGCTAATGTTTGAATTGCTTTTTTAATGGAGTATCAACACTGTATACATGTAAGTAAATAATGCTTTATAAAATATTCTTTTAAAAATCTAAATATGAAAATTGTTTTTAGGTTTCTTATAAAAGTGGAAAAAAACTTGTGAAATATGAACAATGCTTCTAATATAATGTATAAATTGTAAGTAAATCATCTTTATAAAAGTGAATTTGAAGTTCGGCAGGCAAAAATAGGAAGTGAAACTAAAATTGCGTAAATATTTTTTGAGTGATGTTAAATTTAATAATTACTCAGCTAAGTATATAAATAACTAAAATTAAATATATTTTGCTCAACAGAATAATTTAAGAGTGGAAAAAAGACTACTGATTGTGATCACAGGTTTTCTTTTGGATCTGAATATTGTAATACTATTAAATCAATGAATTGCATCCTTTAATTGAACAAGATCTCATGCTTCCACGGATGGTTAAATATATCCTCCAAATCCAATTATTATATGCTTGAATACAGTGGACATTAGTTTGTATAGTATCATAAAAATCCCTATCTCCAGTCTGGTTTGCAGTATTTGTCAGACATCTAGGATTCAAAGCTGGAATTAATATGCTTCTAGCAGGCATCTTTTACTGCTTTGAATTATTCAATCTAATAAGGTGGAATTTTAAAATAATCTGTTTTAAACCCAAACTAGCTTGTATCATAATTAAATAGATCTGACATTAAGTCAGTTTCTATATATTTTAGGGACTTCAGTTCTATAATAGCCATAAGTTCTTTCTACAATCCCAAAATACATTAATTACCCAAACTTACAATAGAAGATAATATGAGAATATTTTGAATGGATGTAGCGAGAATTTTAATCATCTTTTGGATAATAAGCATACTAGTCACATGACTGCGGTTAAGAGCATATTTTTATTAATAACTTCAGTCACCATAATCCTTTTGAGCAGGTTTGGTATTAAAGCATCACATGATAACCATTTTTATGCTTACACAAGTAGTTTTTAGGGGCAAAACTCTTCATGCAGTAGCACGAATCTGTAATCCAGAGTAATCAATGGATGCAAGAAGTTTGTAGATAAAATCCCTATTTAGTGCCTACTCAAGATCCAAGGCTCACTGATGAAAGCCACAGGCTAGAAACTAGTCGGGATATTGGATGGGTAGGCACTAAATCAGGATTTTATGCACAAACCTTCCTGCATCCATTGATTACTCTGGTTTGCACTGAGTGATGCTATTGTATGGAGAGTTTTGTGTCTCATGTGAAAAACAGCTTTTGTAAGCATAAAGAATAGTGATCATGTGATATTTGATGGTTTGTTACTGGACGAGTAGGCACTAGAAAGAGGTTTTATGCATAAATCTTGCATCCATTGATTACTAAGGCTTGCACTGGGTGGCATTATTGTATATAGGGTTTGTCTCTGGCAAAGCAGTTTTTACATTATCAGGTCTTTTATTTGCTGTTGATATCTTGTGCACAGAAAGTAAGTTATGCTGAAGATATGCACATGGGTGGGTAAAGAGATGTGGATTAAATTTGGTTAAGGAAAATCAAAAGTGATGATAAATGCTGCAGAAAGAAAAGAAAATTTTTGTTGGGGGATATAAAGTTAATATGTGGTGAATAGGTATAACTATTTGGGAATCGTCTTGAGTAGTCGGAGAAATTGCTTGAATGAAAGAAAGAAAAAATTGATAAATGAAGCAAAAAAGAGACCGATAAAGAAATTCAGAGTGCTTGTATGGAAGGGAATGTCAGTAGCAGAGTTAACTTATGGTAATGATATGTTAGTAAAAGGATGTTAGATTATTTAGTAAAAGTACAAAGAGAAGTAGGAAGATATGCATTAGATACAGATGTGTGGATGGCAAAAGAATTCAAAGAGAAATGGGATGGTTACGTTTTTATATGAGAGATGCAAAAAGTTTGAATTGTTCAGTAGATTGAAACTTATGGATAGTAAGAATAGCCAAAATAGTATTACAAGTAAAGGACAGGCAACAAGATGAGTAAGAAAAGTAGTATGGTATACAGATTTGGATAAAGACTTTATGTCAATATACTTGTATAAAAGGTGGGATGATTGTGTTAGGAGGATTGTTGAGTGTTGTAGTGGCAAAGAATTGAATAGATGCATTAAAAAATAAGGAGATGGAAACCTAGTATGGAGAGTAAACAATATTTGGTATGAGTTAACTTACGATAATAGCAAGGAAAGTTATTTAATGTTTAAGGCTAGAACAGGATCATTAACAACAAGGGAATACACGCAAATGGAAAATACAAGTGATTTAGTCTGCAAGTTATATAAGAAAGGCATGGAAAATATTAGGCTTGAATGTAAATGCTTATAAGTAGAAAGGATACAAATAATGAAGTTGTGGGAGAATAAATATAAAAATGATTGTACAGAGAGTGAATTCTTGGTTTTTATGCTGAGTTTGGAAAAAGATGGGAATCAAGATATAAAGGCTACAGAGTGGACAAAAATGATGTGAAAATAGGATGCAGCAAGATAGAGAAGAATATGGGGAAAACTTAGGGTGGGGAAAGGGAAGATAAGGTGACTAGCAGCTTTCTCTGGACGTAGTGACAGATTCTGTATTTCAATAAAAGAGACGCCATATTGCATTGTTTTAACAGCTTGTGTAAATATAGGAAATGGTGATCATATGATGTTTGATGGATTAATTTTCACTCATTGTGAAAATATTCGATTATTTTATTAATAAAATGTATATATAAACAATAGTGATTAAAATTAATAACAAAAATAAAACTTTCTTGCTAGATAAAGCCGTACTGTTTATTTCAAACAATGTATATATTCATTTATGTTTTAAAAAGAACACTTGAATAAAATAGATATGTAATTGATTTTTGCTTTTATAAATACTTAAAAATTTCTTTAATTCCTAAAATTATAAAAAAAATACTATCTCAAATATAAATAATAGCATTAAAAAGATTTTAATGGATTCATCTCAGGATATCATTTATAACAGTGTTATTATAGGATCCACTTCTGTAAAATCACATTATTGAATTATATGAAATGAATATACAATTTAAAAGAGTGTTTTATGGTCTTTGTGAGAGAGGTGGAACCTGTTTATTATAAAGATCGTCTAAAGAAGTGAAATGTTGATTTTACATTGGAAAGGTATGGCAGAATTTAGAATATATTTGAGAACTATAATAGAACACTGTTGAGGGATTTCAGAAAGGAACCTTTACTGCAGATGAAGTTAAAATATCAAAATGGTTCCTTGTGTTCTCTATGTACAAATCTGTGGTTTACAAATTGATTTGTAAAGTTTTTGATGATGAATGGTTCAAATAATATTTTATATTGAGCTGAAATCACAATTTGTTTTTGGATCAAAGATAAATGTTTAGAAACTATTTTATGATCCTTTTTCACTTCAAATTTCCTAATAGAAATTTAGAGATTCTTAAACTGATTTTAACGAAGAGAATTCCAAGGAACTTGCAGTGTGATAAAAATTTTATAAAAAACGCTTTTATTTAATTTAACCAATAAAGCACTAAAAATGGTGAAAAAAAATTTTTTTTCAACTACTATTCTGGTTATTATATTTAACTTGAAATAAAAAACATGGAGTATCCCTATATTAATTCAATCATTAGTTTTAAAACTTGTGATTGAATTAATTAATTTCTGGATGCCCCATGTTATTATTTCAAATTACAGATAATGACCAAAATAGTAATCAAGAAAATATGAAATATTTATGACTTTTTCAGTTATGTCAATAAAGCCTCTGCATGATATGAATTTTAATTTTAATCATCAAATGATGATTTCACTTTTGTTAGCCATCAAATATACATGATGTTTCAGTGAAAAGATGATTAGTTCAACTTTTGTATGGCATCATTTAACAATTCAAAACAAAGCAAAACTCTCCATACAGTAGTGCCATCTTGTGCCAACAAGAGCAATCAATGGATGCCAGAAGGCTTGTGCATAAAATCCCTATCTAGTGCCTACTCATCCAATATCCCCAGACTAGTTAATGGCTTGTGGCCTTTGTCAGTAAGGAACCTTGGATCTGAGAGCACTGCATCTGGTGCTCTCAGATCCAAGGTTCCTCACTGATGAAAGCCACAAGGTAGAAAGTGGTCTGGGAATATTGTACGAGTAGACACTAGATAGGAATTTTATGCACAGACCTTACATCCTACTACATATATATACATAGTGGAGAATAAATGTTAACGAATATATATGTAGAGAGTAATTAATGTAGAAAGAAAAAAGTAATAAACTTTGTATGCCAGGGGTCCCCAACCCTTTTGCACTTAAGAGCACATTCTATAATACCGGTCAGGTGGCGGGCACCATTTATTTTTTCAACCAGGTGGTGGGCATCATTTATTTTTTCAATGTAAATTTATAGTTGGATATTGTTAATAATACACATAATGTACAAAAAAATATTTATTTCAAAAATAAAATTTTAACATATAATTAACATTTATATTTTTACGTTGTAAAAGTATAGTATGCCCTATAATTTGATTACAATATAATACAATAATTTATAAAAAAAATTAAATTTATATCAGATAAATAATTTTTTATCGTGTTCGGATAGCGGTGGGCACATGTAAAATTGTCTGTGGGTGCCGTGGTGCCCCCAGGCATAGGGTTGGGGACCCCTGTTATATACGAATTTGGAATGTCACTAATTAAACAAAAACTTATTAAAGGTAAGCGTTCCAGATTTAGAAACTGATTAGTGCAACAAGAATTTAATTTGCAAATTACTTAAAAACAACTGCTATAATTAATTGATTCTGAAATATTTCATTAAAATAAGGCTATAATAGAAATGTAAAGGGGCGACATGATCTCTATTTCTGAGAGTTAGAGACACTCATCGTGAAAACTGGTTGTCTAAGATGAAAAATTCAAAGCCAAGTGTCAAAGACTATGGAAAACCCAGTGAACTCCACCACTGAAGATGTAAAAGTGGACCTAGGGACAAGTGCAGGCTGTATCGGCCTTATGTTTCATACACCTTACTGCTCAGTATTTGTAAGTTAATGCTAATATTTGTAATTGTATTAATTAAAATAGATATATATTCATAGTAATTTTTGTCTTAATTAAATTTGTTTCTGCTTCTCTGTCCTCACTTATGGCTGCAATAGTGGGTGTGTCTGTATATACATCCATTGATTTCTATGGCTTGCACTATGTGGCACTACTGTATATAAAGTTTGTTACTGTGAAACAAAGAAAAGGAATTGATAAAGAAAAAAACAGCATTTTCATATAATAAATATGATGAAGCTAGAATTGTATGGGAGTTGCAGTAGCCGGGTTAACATATGGTAATGATGCATTATGTGTTAGTAAAAGGGTATTAGATTACTTAGAATATGTACAAAGGGAAGGAGGAAGATGTGCCTTAGATGCAGATGTGTGGACAGCAAAGGAGGCAATTCAAAGAGAAATAGGATGGTCAAGTTTTTATATGAGAGATGCAAAAAGTAAAATGAAAATTGGTAGATTTCAGTTTATGGATAATAAAAGAGTAGCCAAAATAATATTTAATTGGGTTACAAGTAAAGGACAGGCAACAAGATGGGTGAGAAAGATAATGTGGTATGCAAAAGATTTGGATAAAGAATTTATATCAGTATACTTGTACAAAAGGTGGGAGGATTGTTGAGTGTTATAGTGGTAAGGAATGGGATAAAAGAGTAGATGCATTAATAAAGAACTGGGAATTGGAGAGTAAAAAGTTTAAATATATATAGAAATAAACGGAACATTGGGTGCGAGTTAATTTATGATAATAGCAAGGAAAGTAGTTTATTGTTTAAGGCTCAAAAGGGATCTTTAGCAACAAGAGAATATACATGTAAATGGAAAAATATGTGCGATTTAGTCTGCAAATTGTGTAAGAAAGACATAGAAAACATTAGGAATCTGTTAATTGAATGTAAATGCTTGAAAGCAGAAAGGGTGCAAATAATGACGTTATGGAAGAATAAATATGAACAAAGTGGGTTACTGGTTTTTATGCTGAATTCGGGAAAATATAAGGGGGATTTGGATATAAAGGCCATAGAGTTTATAAAGATTATGTTGTGGAAATGGGATGGAGCAGATTGTGGGAAAGGGAAAGTAAAGTGGCTAGCAGGTTTTTCTCGGCATAGTTGCTGAGAGATTTCTGACTTCGTTTAAGGAGAAGTCACAGTTCATCACATCACTGTTTTAATAGTTTGTGAACGCATAGGAAGGTGATCATGTGATGTTTAATGGTATCCAAAAGTACATATAAAAATATATTGTTAATTTTCCTTATATAGGGCGATTTTTAGGATATCCTGTATAATATTTATTCGTATATAACAACTGCCGGAAAGCAAATGTGTTGACTCGAAAGAGATAATCAATAAATACTTGATTTTTGTTATATCTGTATTATATATATACAACGCTTACAATTTTGTATATTTATTAGACATGTAAAAATAAAATTTAATGGAAATTAACGTTTAATAAAAAATTTAATGTAGTATAATTTGTGATTGGATTAGTTTAAAGAATTTCTTAATTTAATTAGAATTCAATGTCCAATTAAAAAAAATTCATTCAAAATAGCATTTAAATTTTTCACTACTTGGCAGCAAATAATATCTTTAACAATTAAAAAAAATATTTTCTGAAATTTCTTTCATTATTAATTAACAAAAAATTGTATAATCAAAATATCAAAGCTAATATATGATTTTTAATTTAATAATAAAAGAATTACTGTTGATTTTTTTAAAAAATAATTTACATTTCTGCAAATAAAATGCTCGTGTCGTTACTTCTGCCAAAAACTTTCCATTTTATTAATGATGTAATTTATGCGGAAGTTATTGATAACCCCCACTGACCTATATGTGAACTAATACAATTCCGTCATTAAACGATATACAGAGTGGATTGTACTTCGTATATAAGCATTCAATTTATTGACGTATTACAACGCAGGACGTGAATTGTATATATTAACGTAATTGTAAGACAACTATAAGCTATTCGTCTTGCATTGGTGGTCGAGAAGCCAGCGCGACTGCCTTGCAGTTGCCCGGGTTGCGGGTTCGCGTACCGGCCGATGCTATGACACTTAAAAAAAAAAACTATAAGCTATTCTGAAATCACTAGGGAAAGGGTGTACTTTTTTGTCTATTGACAGTGTTATATTAGTTTGCAAATAACTCACTGGAGGTTTTCAGAAACTTAAGCCTAAATTTCATCTATATTTGAGTTAACGCAATTTATATTTATAAATGATATAACAATTAAATAAATATTCTCTTTTTATTTTACTATACTGCATTGACCATATTAATGCTAATGTAAACAAACAATACTAGCACATTCGTCTATGCCCTTTGCACAATGTTCATACAATATTACTTTTAACGTAATCTTTATTGATGAAGAGTATGGTTACATGGTTTATATTTTAAATGCATAAAACATATTACATGTATATATACATGTTGTAGCTTAGGCAATATAGAGGTGATTAGTAGTCCATATTGTATATATATAAATTATTTACTTATTAAAAAAAACAGTACAATATTATAATCTATCTTCGAAAAAAATCACTGGTAGTTTTAACTAAGTAAATCTTTGGATTGTCTTATGTAAAGTGTGCCGAGGAATGTGTTAATATTGCTTATTTATAATCCTATCAAAATGTTTCAGATACTTTATCTATGAATTAAAGCGACTTCATATATATTTACAGTGTATCCCAGTAAAAAAGAGATTGATTCTCTCTTCAAACTACCTTCAATACCATCTCTAAATTAATCCACATATAAAAAAAAACATGCCTTTATTGTTTTGAAGCTAATAAGAAATTTGAGTGCCAGAATCGATCCTGGGATCTCTTGATCCCAAGTCGGACGTTCTACCAACTGCATCAAATCACAAGGTATTACAGTGATATAATTTAAGCTACTCATCACAAAAATTTTAAGGTGTTGGCATGTCTAAACCATGAAATGTGACTATTTTATACCTTCATAGATTGTCTTTAATGCTCTCCCTACCATCACGAAATCTTGAAAACCATTTGAAAATTTTTTTGTGTCTCATTGTTTTATTGCCATACACCAATTGAATCATTTTACTGTAGCAGTTTTCCCAATTTAAAACAAAGTTTAATGTTAGTCCCATTTCACAAGATCTACCTTAAAATTTGTGGTGAATAGTTAAACTGTTACTACATAAGATATGCATTTAGAAATCTTTGGAATATTGTGAAAATAAGTCATAATAGTAATATAATTACACCACATGAGGAACAGTTTTTATTAAAACTGAGCTAAAGCCAAGTCTCTCACTAAATGATTAATTCATTGAATGTATTACCATTTTAGAAGGCACTGGTATTTAATAAATGTGTATTATATAATGAATGACTGATATTACAGTTTTTTCTATCAATAGTTTGTACACTTGCAGTTCATTTAGTTACAAAGTTCAATCTCCATTAAGCTCTCAGAGTCATCACCGCTTCCTCAACAGCAGTAAAGGTCACATTTGTTTTTACAGTCAATACTTTTGACACTCATCTAACCAATGCAGATTAGTGTAGAGTTTTCTCCAATTATTGAAAACTATTTTTTAAACAACATTGAATGATGGTGATTCAATTATCAGAAAAATAAGTCTTAAATCTGTTTACAACCTGAACAAGTTCTCTAGATTTATTAGCCAAATTTGAATTTCTAGTCAAGACATGGTGGCTGGAACTTTGTGTAAATATTTATATATAGGAATATATAATAGCAAACAAAATCAATATAAGAAATCAAAATACTCTAGAATAAATATTAAAGCAGGCAAAACTCGCTCCATATAGTAGTGCCACTCTGCACTGAGTGGCACTACTATATGGAGCGAGTTTTGCCTGTTTTAATAACAGTAATGTGCTAGCATAAGACATACTGATCATGTGATGTTTAGTGGTTGAACACCAGTCCTGCCTAATAGGATAGTGGTGGCTATGGTTGTTAAAGAGCCAAAGACACCAAAATGTATGGGTACTGAACTGGGTTCAGACCCATATGACTATATAAGCTATTGAGCTTAGATTGAAAATATTGTGTTTTCAATTTTATTCTCATAGTTTTGTAGTTAAATAGAGATAAAAGGTGGCTTCTGGAGGGTTGCATTAGATCCTAAGATCTAGGTGCAGTGCTTTCAGATCCGAAACTCCTCACTGACGAAGGCCACAAGCCAGAAACCAGTCTGGGGATATTGGATGAGTAGGCACAAGATAGGGATTTTATGCACAAGCCTTCTGGCATCCATTGATTACTCTGGTTGGCATTACTATATGGAGAGTTTTGCCTGTTTTAATAACAGTAATGTGCCAGCATAAGAAATAGTGATCATGTGATGTTTAGTAGAATAAATGTTACAAAATTTAGTATGCCTATGTCAAATAAAAATAAAATCTTCATTATAGCCAGCTTATGGCATTTTATGCCATCTTGAGTAGCAATCAATCGTTAATATTTAAATCGCATTAAAATCACAACAGTAAACATGCAGTGATTTGTAATGGAGATTACTGCTTTGATAGGATTTTTGTTTTATGAACTTTAAGAAGAAAAATTAAAGAGTAATAATTTATAACTATTACAATGTGTTGAATAAATGCTGTAATTCTGTGAGTATTCATAATTTGTAGTATGTTGTCCATTCATGTGGGAACATTAGTGTTGTATGATTTTAATGAGATTTAAAGATTAACGGGTGATTAGTATTCAAGAAGGCATAAACTGCCATAAGCTGGCATAATGAAGATTTTATTTTATATAGGCATACTGAATTTTATAGTATTTATTCTAGAGTATTTTGATATAGGAATATATATATAACTAATCTTTCTTATTGCATTGCCAAATGTATATCATATAATACTAAATTATTCGTGCACTTTACTACTGTTACACGATGCTTTATTTATCACCCTCTTTCACAGTTTTGATTGCCCCAGCAATATTCTTCAGAACTTTTAAGATGAAGTTTGCTGGGGCAATCGAAACTGTAAAAGAGGGTGATAAATAAAGCATTGTGTAACAGTAGTAAAGTGCATGGATGATTTAGTATTATATATATATATTGTAACCTAAAGAATAGATGGAAAGATGCCACAAAAGGCCATAACAACTCTCACACTCTCAATGATCAATATAACATGTTGGGCAAGCCAAATTGTAACCTATGAAAGTGTACAGATGTATAGACTAAAATATCTTTCAATATAGCTAAGCTTAGGTGGCTTAATATAAATAAATGCCATATGCTGCAACAAGATATACAGGGGAAGAATTTATGATAAATACGAAGCAACCTTATTAATAAATCAAGAGGAGCAGAAATCTTACTCTAGCACACTTAAAGGGCTTAATATTGTGAGCATATGCCACTGTTACATTTAAATTTCTTCTACAAATATCTACCACAAATACCGTTTTTTTTATCCATCTTTTAAAGATCTTCTAAGCATCTCATTGCTCTGATCAGATAAAAATATTATTTAATTCTTATAAAATTTAAAAATATTCTTCGAAAATTTATGCCATGTAAGATTTATCTTTTGAATGCAATTTCTTCATTCTCAAAATAAATGTAATAATATTGTTCTTGAAATTAGATGAAGATATCTCAGGGTAATATCATCTCATAAATTCTGAAATTTATTCGATGTTGAATGAAATTCTAGTTAATAGAATGAATAAGAAACACACTTCCTCTAAGCTAATGTCTTAACACAATTATGATATTAACAATACTATCGATAACTTAAATAAATAAAATATGACTTTTAAATTTGGAATAAGATAATGATGTTGAAATTCTAAGTATAGTGTATATACCTAACCTAGATGTAATTAAAGGGGGTTTGAACCAGACTTTCAAGCTCACTACAGTCATCCACTCTACTCAATATAACCTATACACATGAGCACATCCATATGAAAAAGATAAATGATTTCCAATATATATATTTCATGCTGAACTAGCACTCATCAGTTGGTCCGGATCATCTCCCACACGCCTATAATCAGTGCTTGGTTTATGTTAAAAAAGCAAATCTACACATTTTTAATGGTCAGGCTTCAATCCGATCCACTCTTCACTCATCCATATCATTGAAAATCTGATGAAAGAATATTCAAAGCATCATCAGGGTCTTTGACCATTCTATGATCAGATTTTCAATGATATGGATGGTTGAAGAATTATAGAGGGGAGAAGATTGAAGCCTGTCCATTAAAGTGTGTATATTTGCTATCTGAATATAAAATGAGCACTGATTATATATGTGTGTGGAAGATGATGATCCAAACCAAGTGATGAGTGCTGATTCAGCCTGAAATATGTATATTGGGGATCATTTATCTTCTTCATGATATGTGGTCATGTGTAACAGTTATATTGGACAAAATGAATGACTGTAGGGAGTTTGATAGTCTGGGTTCAAATTTCCTTTAATTACAATAAGATAATGAATAATCTAGGATTATACTCGGATATTAAAAATGAGTAAGAGATTTTGTAGCCATTCCAAATATCCTAGAATAAATCTACTTAAACACATTATAAACATGAATTAAGTTCTTGTAAAATTAAATTTTATAATAGAATAATAAATATGATATCAAATATGAAAATTTTAAAAATAAGCATGTAGAATGATTTGAAATAAGCAAATCAAACTAGTCAAAGTGATCCGAAATGATAAATCAAAATATAATTCTTTATTCAGTAAAATACATCTTTCTTAAATGTAAATTTAATATTTAAATAATTCAATAATAGACTCTTATTAGCTTCAATGTCATGTACTCTTAACAAATACACTTAAAATAATTTTTCTAAGTACATAAATTTTATTCATAAGTGGAATGATTTCTGATTGATATTTGGACTGATGTGAATAAACGACTATGAGAAAATCTTAAATAACAAAAATAAATATTTATTCTACAGAAAAACAAATACAAAATTACAAATATTCCATATTTGAGGCCATATGGCCAAAGGCATTCACAACATTACTTCTTCAAAATGGTAGGATTTAAAAATTTACATCATGTTTTATAAAAATAAATTCAATTGGATTAAACTAAAATAATCCAGCAGATTAAAACAAACTTTTTATTACATATACACTCACAAAACAAACTCTTAACAAGCTTTGTAGAATACTCCAACCTCAGACTGGTTTCTGCTACTGGTGTCTTCAGTGAGGTGCTAGGATATTCAAGCATTAGATTAAAAATACCTGGACAAGCCCAGCACTTTATATATAACTATTAAATAGAAAATTTGAAAATTTCAGACATCCATATGTCTTCCAATCCAGCTATTTAACTTAAATAGCCATATAAGATTAAACTAAGTTCAGATACACCATATATTAATAGCTTTAGCAATATAAAAAAAAATTGTAATTTTATTTTTTCCTATGATGGCTTTGGTGATTTTATATTGCTAAAGCCATTAATGTATGGTGTATCTGAACTTAGTTCAGTCCCATATATGGCTATTTAAGTTATATAGCTGGATTGGAAGATATATGGATGTCTGAAAATTTTAGAGTTTCTTCTTAATAGTTATACATTAGATAAAGTGCTGGGTTTGTCCTGGTATTTTTAATATAATGCTTGAATATCCTAGCACCTCACTGATGACGCCAGTAGCAGAAAGTGGTCTGGGGTTGGGGATATTCTGCAAAGCTTGTTAAGAGTTTGTTTTGTGAGCTCTATATATAATATTTATAAATACAAGCTTATTACATTAGGTCATGTGACATCTGACTTGATTTTTTTTTTTAAACTTTCTATTGCTTAATTACCAAAAAATTCTCATTTATCAATGCATTCATACAATGATAATAACCTTCATTTAAATAATGTTGCTTCTGTGAATACTTATCATTTATAATAATAGCTTAACATATATTCCCTATCTCATAAATAGTCCATGTAACATCTGCACATAAGTTGCATAAAATTTGCATAGTTTTACAGTTATTAACAGAATAACTCACCATGAATATGGGACTGTAGACTGTCCCGAAAGCGCTTGGTGGTAAAATTTTGATAATTTCATGACAATTTATTAATAGCTTCATTACCTGTGCACAGAGCACATATATATATTAATTTATTTAAGCGTTAATGAAGTAAAATCTTAACTATTATAACACAGCAAATGTACAATCACTTTTTCTTTTAAAATATATATGTTCTACAAAAATATCGACAAATTAAAAATCCTCCTTTTCAAAAACTTTATTTTCTAATATCAATACTGAACATATATATGATACAAAACTCCCAATGTTTCAACTGTTTTTATCTTCATACAGTCATTTTCAAGGATCTGCAACAACAATATGGAATACATATTTATAAATAAACCTCAACTATATAAATACTTTCATCTTACATTAACATAAACAGTAACAAACATATTAAACAGACATAATTATATTTTACTTACATTTCTCTCCCACTGCTATTTTCTTTCTTTTACATTATTTAATTACAAATCTGTCTTAAAATCATCCAAGAAACTTTTTATACAAATTTAAAAACCAACCCTAATTTCAAATAACCTCCCCCTTTTTTAAATCTTATCTAAAACCTATCTCAAAAACTACATTCCTAAACTATAGCTTTAAATGAATATAAAACAAATATAAACATCTTTTTTATACAAAAAAACTTTTAACAATTTACATAAACCTAATGTTTAAATAGGTTTTAAATTGTTAAAAGTTTTTTTGTATAAAAAAAGATGTTTATATTTGTTTTATATTCATTTAAAGCTATAGTTTAGGAATGTAGTTTTGAGATAGGTTTTAGATAAAATTTAAAAAAGGAGGAGGTTATTTGAAATTAGGGTTGGTTTTTAAATTTGTATAAAAAGTTTCTTGGATGATTTTAAGACAGATTTGTAATTAAATAATGTAAAAGAAAGAAAATAGCAGTGGGAGAGAAATGTAAGTAAAATATAATTATGTCTGTTTAATATGTTTGTTACTGTTTATGTTAATGTAAGATGAAGGTATTTATGTAATTGAGGTTTATTTATAAATATGTATTTCATATTGTTGTTGCAGATCCTTGAAAATGACTGTATGAAGATAAAAACAGTTGAAACGTTGGAGTTTTGTATTATATATATATATGTTCAGTATTGATATTAGAAGATAAAGTTTTTGAAAAGAAAAAGGAGAAGGATTTTTAATTTGTTAATAATAGCTTAAATCAATCCAGCAATGAAAGAGTAATAAGACAGATGTATATTGTTTAGTTATGCTTAAATAAACTTTTTAAAATTTTAAATTAATTACTGTATTTTGTCCTCATTATTAGAAAAGCTCAAATACCCATTTACAAAGAATTACATTTGAGCCAACCAAGAATGCTATAGAGGTAAGGTAGAATTCCTCAATAGGTCGATAAAAACCACTAAAATGCTAGATAAAGCCATGGTAAAAATATTGCACATCCTTTATTAAACATACTACAAACAAATCCCTTTCCAAATAAGTAAGGCAAAATGTAAAGTATGATGGCAGTTCAAATAATGTACCTACTTTTGAGAGCTAATAAAGGATCTAGGACTTTGTCACTAGTCAAGAAAATAATGAGAATTGCATCATGGACAAAAATATTAAATAGAAATTGTTTTAAAATAGAGAGCCTAAGCTATAATCTCCAAAATATATGCTACGAGCATACAAACACTAGCAAGACAATAAATAATAAGAGCCAAATAATGAGACTAATATTACCATCTTTAAATATACTGGCACATATAAGACTCAATAGAGAGAATAAACCTACTATCTCTAACAAAAATACTACAGCTAACAAATATGGCATATGATAAATAACGAATTAATACCAAATATGGCTATTAACATTAGGCAATAATTAATCATAAATAAATAATAGAAATATATCTTATTCAGCTTACAGAATAGCAATATACCTTTATAAATAAATAATTCATATGTAAAAAGGGAAACATGATTTTATATTTATGCAAATATGATAAAATATTATTCTGAGAACTATAATATTTCAAAGGTAATGATGGAATTATAATTGATATATTAAAAGAAACAGGTGAAGAAATATAACTTTTTTTAGCAAAGTTATATATCAAATGTTGAAATGATAAAGATGTACCAGATGATTGGAAGAATGCAGCATTAATATTAATATTTAAGACAGGTGATAAAGAAGATGTAAATTACAGACCTATCAGCCTTTTACCAGTTTTATACAAATTTTTTACAAAGATAATTACAACTCATCTAGGGAAAACATTGGATTTCCACCAACCAAGAGAACAAGCTGGATTTAAAAGTGGTTTTAGTATAGTATATCATATCCAGGTAAGGGAAGTTATAGAAAGGACAAATGAATATGAGTTGCCATTATGCTTTGGATTTGTAGATTATGAAAAAGCATTTGATTCTATAAACATTTCTTCAGTGATTAAAGCATTGGATCATCAAGGTATAGATCCAGGATATTGTCATATTTTGAAGAATATTTATAAAAATGCAACAGCAACAATTAGATTACATAATGATACTGGGAAAGTCAACATTGAGAAAGGTGTAAGACAAGGTGACTCCATATTTCCAAAACCTTTTACAGCAGTGCTGCAAGAAGTATTTTGTGGATTAAAATGGGCAGCTAAAGGAGTGAAAGTAAAGGGAGATTATTTAAGTAATTTAGATTTTGCAGATGATGTTGTTTTTGCAAATAATGCTTCAGAGATGCAGGAATTATCAGATGAAAGGATTAAAGATAAATGTTAAAAAGACTAAAGTGATGTTTAATGAATTTTCTCAAAATATGAACATAAAGATTGATTATGATGAGTTAGAAAAAGTTAAGAGTTACAAATACCTTGGTCAGATTATTAATACAGATGGAAACATAATGGATGAAGTGATATTTAATGGATTTTCTCAAAATATGAAAATAAAGATTGATTAAGATGAGTTAGAAGAAGTTAAGTTACAAATACCTTGGTCAGATTATTAATACGGATTGAAACATAATGGATGAAATTAATCATAGAATTAAACTTGGTTAGAGTGCTTTTGGTAAAAATAACTTGATACTAAAAGGACATATGTCTATGTGTTTAAAAAGGAAGGTTTTTTAATAAATATGTTTTACCAGTTCTTACTTATGGATCTGAGACTTGGACATCTTAATAGAAGAGCAATATAGAGACTTCAGACCACTCAATGTATGGAGAGATGCATGTTGGAAATACCAAGAAGAGATCAAAAAGGCAATATATGGTTAAGAGAACAAATAGGTGTTACTGGCCTCAATGAAAAAATTAAAAGACTGAAGTGGAGTTGGGCTGGACATATTACTAGAAGAGATGATAATAGATGGACAATTGAAATCTTAAACTGAATTCCAAGAGATTATAAAAGACCAAGAAAGAGACCACATGTGAGATGGATGGATGAAATAAGAAAGTGTGCAGGGGTGATGTGGAGAAGAGAAGCTAAAGATCAGAGAAGATGGACTGAACTTGGAGAGACCTTCATCCTGCAGTGGATTGATAATGGTTAATTATGATGGTGATGCAAAATCATAATACAAATTCAATTTTTTTATCATCAAATAAATAAAGAATAGTTCTTCTGCTTCCTTCTTTAATTATTTTCCATTGAACTGGAATATGAAGAGGAATGTTAGCAATAAAAACTTGTGGAGAGCAAACATCCATTATATAATACAACTAAGATATTAAAATCTATAATATAACTATAAAATATAGAATATGTTTCTTTTGGATATCCTCAGTAAAATTTCAAATAATCATGCAAGCAAGTATAAAATAAATTTATGACCATTCAAACAAGTATCCATGAATATAAATTACTACTTATGTTTATAAAGTTGGAATAAATTGTTCATAAGTATTTGAATTCGGTTTCCAACTTAATCCGTTGTACAAATTATTCTAAATTGTATTCATAATATTTATAAAAGAATTTTTTAAAATAATATTTAACCAACATTATCAAATATTTGCAGAAGAAAATATTTAATTTAAATATATTAACAACCTCAGTGGTCTCCATAGCAACATTTGGAAAGAAGAAGTAATTTGCAGACTTTAAAATATTCTTGCAGGTACATTTTATATATTTTTTTTTTATTTAAAATGTCATAGCATCGGCCGGGATACGAACCCGCAACCCGGGCAACTGCCTGCAAGTGCAAGGCAGTCGAGCTGACCTCTCGACCACCAATGCAAGACTTTTAAAGTGCACATAATACTTATCAACAGTTTGTTGCAAGTTGATTGTTTTTATTACTCTGCCTGGAGAAAAATGATTTCTTTCAGATGAGAAGCAAACAGAAATACTCATAATAAATGAATTTTATTTATGCTTTAATATGTTAACAATAGGTCTTTATTTAAATGTACACAAATACATTTTATTGAAATATAATTTTTTTTTTCTTTTAGACTAGTACAAACTTGTATATTGAATGATACATTTTCAAAATACTGAACATTTACAAAAGATCTTGTGATATCTGCCATGCCCACAATATATTTTATTACTGAATCTACATCATTAATGAGTTGTGCACCATGTTGTGCACCTGGCTTTAAATCTGAGTAGACTTGGATATTTTCTTTTAAGTAGCTCAACTTTCTCATGCTATGATATTGAATTCTCAGCATTGTAAATTGATAAGCCTAAGGAGAAGCACCTTCACCCTGAAATTGGTTTTTTAAAGATAGTTTTATTTAATATATGAGCAGATAAAAAATCCATTTACATAAACATGCATGTACAGAAAAAATACAATTGTGCATTTGAACAAATATGGACAAGGGAAAAAATATACATGCACATATAAATATGTAAAAGCAAAGATTTCTCTGACCACTGCACAAATGATATTAAAGTTTCACAAAAATTCGTATATTTCTCAATCAAATAAAATGAACCCACTTTGCCTTCAAGCAAAATCTCAATATCTTATATAGGAGAAGTGTTTGGGCAATGGTTTCAGGTAAGTTTTTAGGATTTCAAGCAAAGTAGACTTTTGTTTTACTGTCACATGAGTTTCTACATGATTTTTAATGTTTTTTGTATCAGACAAAAAATTTTTCACTCTCAACGCATTTGCAATATTTCTTGCCTCATATTTATTAGTATTAGAGGCATGTATAAAACATTTTTACATCAGAAAAATTGTCCATGTCAGTTCTAGTCTGCCAATATTGAGAACATGAAGATTTAAATTACTGATATGATAAGATCAGATTATAAAACAAATGATATACACAAATATATTGAGCATTTTAAAAGAAATGTTATGGTCAGGAATGAAAACAGAACAATAAAAAATGGATAGTGCTACCATACATACTGTATGTTGGAAATATAATTGAAAAGAACTGCACAGATAAATTCAATATCAGCTTTAGAACATCCAATAATTTAAATAGATTAATCAATAATATTAAGGATAAAGTATGTAAATTATACAGATTTAATGTGTGTATGTGGTAGGACATAGTCAAGTAAATTGTCCCTAAATATACTATGGTGAAACAAAAGGCAAATTTAAGAGCAAAGATAACATAGCATGCATTAATGTACAAGAAAACTAAGACTGATTTAATAAACATATCAGTATTTTATAACCATGAAAAGGTTTGTAGATATGGCTTTAATCCTGGCATTAAAATACTGTGCGAAGAAAGGAATGACAAAAAAAAATCAAAGAGGCTTGTTTTTTTGTGCAAAATGAATACATAAAGAATCAAAGAACTAATAGCATTCAATTTAATGAAAGATGGATCTCTGACATCATTAACAATAAACTACAAACCTACTGACAACCATGATTATGGCATTTATGCTTTGAAAGTATACTCCACCTATTTAATTTGTTTTGTTCCCTGTATGTTTTCATATATAAATATATCTAGACACTGCCATATTAATAGTATTTCTATTTATATTATATATACATATGGAAAAACATACATCCATATATAAAAACATCATACAATTTTTGTTGCTGTATATGTAAATATATTTAGAGAGAGACATAGTATAACGGTCGGGGAAAATTGGAGTCTTGTCTTACCATATCTGCCGTACAAGGTGCCACCAGGCCATTTGAACCTGGAAAATTTATATAGTAGGCAGATACTTAAGATCCAATTTTATTTTATTATAGACCGTTAGCCCCAGTCACTAGCTCGCGAAGCAGCAGAGATAATATATATCTTATTATAAAGAAAGATAATAAAAAATAAGAATAAGCCACTGCCAGATTAACAATACAAAGAAACATTTATTTTGCACAAATATAAAATTTAGAATTATTATAGTATAATGTTTACTTTATAATTTGATTTACATTTTAACTTTCGATTTTATAAGTTCGCACAGATGAATTTATTAATATTTTATTAGAGTGTCAAGTATGGATAGACTACATAGATTGCACTCAAAAAAGAAAATATTCTATAACCCTTATTTAACCCTAGGCCAAAAGTTCACAGTCAAACTAATGCCAATCTATCTGATATATTGATGTATTCAATGCAGCAGCAATACGACAGAACAATACAGTACTGTCAGAAATATACGTCTGAACACCACGGTTATCGAGAAGAAATGTCTCTCATCCAGTACAGGTCTGTCTGGCGAGAAGAACAATAAAAAAAAAAAACTCCATGCAATCCTTTTTGCCATCTTACTATCCCATTTCATAGGCTAAAGGGGTGATCCAAGGAGCAGGGAATACCATCTGCTTCCGATGGTCAGTAAGAAATGGGACTTAGTTTGCCCAAGTGTGGCATATAATGTGATCCTCCACACATCTTTATGCTATATTTACTAATTACACTAATACATCCAATCCATTGACCCAATTTAACTGCAAAACAAATAACCTAAGATTTACCCTCCCTTAAACTAACATAACTTTACGAATATATGCAGCCATTCACGCCAGACTTAAATTTAACATGATTTAATTAAAAGTTTTAGCTTAATGTGAAAAAAAAAACAAAAACATAATAAACACTTAAAAGAATGGAAAAATTAAATTAATGGAAATGATTTTAAAATTACATATGATAAAAATAATTATTAATGATTTAATTTGATCAGATAGGAAATTATATTTCTATTTAAATATTGGAAATATTTATACTTAATATTCATGAATTATATATATAGTTCTTACAGTTTAAAAATCCATCCTTACTAGTTGCTTGTAATTTGGATCCAGTGTTAATTCCCATGATGTCCTGAGGAGACTGGTATGCTGTTTGCCATTCTATTGGTATTCATCTGGAGGTCCTTTACTCTAGCTGGTATAATTCTTTGCTTGATTTTATTGCAGGACCTTGATATCCTGGGGTCCGCAATATAGGAAAACGATATTTCATTTTTCTTTTGGAAAAACTTAAGGGATTGAAAGTGCATCTTTCAATCCCTTCTCATTCAACTCTCCCAAAACTCAAACTGAAAAAACTGACTTTTATTTCAAATATTTTTGTTTTTATATCAAACCTCCAGATTAACTGAACATGATGTCATGATGATGATTATTCCGCTGCGGTCTGTTTCCTGAAGGATTTTTTTATTGGCTATTCTGTTTTTATTATCTCCTATCTGACCTTTAATTATAAATTTTAAGATGCACAAAGGCTAGTTTACTTTGACTAATTAAAAATAATCATTTCCATTTTTAACCTTTTTATACAATAGAATTAATTAAATTTTGTATATTTTTATCTTCAAATCTTTAAGTTTTTTAAAATACTTTTTTCTTTTTTAATAAAGTTTTCTTTTAATATTTTTCCATCTGTGCGATTTTATATGTATGAGTTTAGATGACTTTTAATTTTCAATTTTTAAAAACAAATTTTTATTTGCGAACTTTTTGTTTTTAATTTCTAATTTTATTTATTAGAATGTAACAGCATGTGTGCCCGTTATAATAGTAATAGACATATCAGATAAACATACATGTTTTTTTATGTTTTTACAAAAATAATATATAAGTATAGAGGATTTGAACTCAGATTTTCCAGTATCCTTCAACTATCCGCACTATCTCATACAACTGATACACATGACCACACACATGTAGAAAAGATTAATAATCACCAATATACGTATTTCATGCTGAACCAGCACTCATCAGTTGGTCCAGACTATCATCTCTAACACATATATATAATCAATGCTCAGTTTATATTAAGATAGCAAATCTTCATACTTTAATGGACAGGCTTCAATCCACTGCAACCTCCAACTTTTCAGCCATCCATATCATTGAAAATCTGATGATGAAAACTCAAATCCCATGCTGATGCTATTATTGCCATGCCCATGTTGACCTGAAGTCACTCTGACCCCTCATGTACAGGACAGTATCCATTAAATACATATCAGGGATGGACAGGATACAAGCTTAATATGTAAATATTTGAAACCAGGCACTCTTCACAAACCTGGGAGCTTAATTGTAAGTATAGGGGATTTGAACTCAGATTTTCCAGCACCCTTCAACTATCCACACTATCTCATACAACTGATACACATGACCACACACATGTAGAAAAGATTAATAATCACCAATATACGTATTTTGTGCTGAACCAGCACTCATCAGTTGGTCCAGACTATCATCTCTAACACACATATATAATCAATGCTCAGTTTATATTAAGATTACTCTGTATGATTTTGTGCAGGATAGAGTATCAAATTCTGGAATGTAAGATCCTTGAATTGATTCCAGTTGTGGTTCCCAATTTTTTATAAACTCAAAAATTTTTTGTAGACAATAGTGCCACCTAGTATAAGCCCTAATAATCAATAGATGCTAGAAGATTATGCATAATAATCCCTATCCAGTCCACAACCTTATAGCATCTATTGAGTACTAGAGCTTCCATTAGGCGGCAATATTTTGTGGATAAAAGTTTTGCTGTTTTAAATTTGTGTAACATATTGAAATGATTGTGTGATGTTTTTTTTCTTATGAACCCCTGAGAAATAAAACCATTTTATTATTATTATTAATAATCATAAAATTTTACCAATATATTTAATAAATGACACTAAATATACCACTTCCTTTATTTTGCTGTAATATTTAATATAAATACAATTTCTATATCTTTGTTCTGCTGTCTTCCTCAGAACAATGATATAATGACAAAAATTAAATAACTATCTAAATAATACAATAAAGATAACAAATGATAAAACTGAAATAAATTACGTGTGGTAAAATCAAATTAAAACATGTAGGAATATACGTGTACAATTCTTACTTATGGATCTGAGACTTGGACCCTTAATAGAAGAGCAATACAAAGACATCAGACCACTCAAAGAAATATGGAGAGATGTATCTTGGCAATAACAAGAAGAGATCGAAAACACAATATATGGGTAAGAGAACAAACAGGTGTTATTGACCTCATTTGAAAAAATTAAAAGACTGGCGTTGGGCTGGACATATTTCTAGAAGAGATGATAATAGATGGACAATTGAAATCTTAAACTGGATTCCAAGAAATGGTAAAAGACCCAGAAAGAGACCACATGACAGATATATGGATGAAATAAGAAAATGGGCAAGGGTGATGTGAAGAAGAGAAGCTAAAGATCAGAGATAGATTGAATTTGGAGACCTTCATCCTGCAGTGGATTGATAATGGTTGATGATGATGATGACATGTACATTCTATATTTACTTTAGATTTTTCAATTTAATGTTGGAAATTTTATTTTATATTATTTGGATTATTTTATCTGGTTTTGATCTCATTTCATCACATGTAATATATTTTAATTTTATTACATTTTATTTTTTTATTGATTACATGTTTTTATTGTATTGGTTATATACTTATTTTAGTTGACATTATATCAGTTCTGAGAAAGACTGCAGGCTGGTTGAAAGTATGCACATGCACACAATAAAAATTTATTTGCAAAAGTGTTTGAAATGAAGAAATTGTCTTTATATTTAATAAACATAAGTGAATTTATGTGAGAATATGTATATTTGGTTTACATTATGTGAAAATGTAAATATAAAAAATGTTTCTGGATACATTTTGCTTAATATTACTTACCATTATATATATATATTTTCTCATATGTCATAGCATCTGCCGGGATGTGAACTCACAACCGTCTGCAACCAACTACTTGCTTGCAAGGCGACTGCGATGACCTCTCGGCTAACAACGCTTGACGAACCATTATATTTTTATACAGTAAAATCTTATTAATCGCTTTGTTTTGCATATATGTATATACTATTAAATTAAAATTGTGCTAATGACTTTCAATGCTTGCTTTATTCCTTAATTAGTGAGCCTTTTATTGAAATTAACATATGCGCAATAAAAATTTTAACAGTAGGGTGATTTACATGGGGGAATTTATAATTCCAGCTGTGTCAAGGACAATAATAAATTAATTCATATAAAAACTTTATTTATCTCAGCAAGCTTATTTCTATATGCTGAAGACTATTAATAAATGAACAAATTAAATAACAATCAATAATAACAAGAATTATCCCTCAAATTAAAAACAAACATTAGAATAAGTTGAATGCAGAAAATACTTCATTACCACACATTGCAAATATATATACAATTCATTAACTGAGAGTTGCTTTAACTTGTATTTTGAAATCCATACACGGGTATCCTTAACCCTTAGTTACTTTAACTTTACCACTGTCATTTTTCTTTTATGAGCATTGTATTATCATTAACAACTTGATGACTCTCTACTGCTTGCTAGTTACGTGGTCACCTTTGCAATTAATGTTACAAATACATATAAATAAATACTAGCCAAAACTCACATGTAAATAAAACAATCATATCACAGGACACTATCATTCCAAACCCGTTATTCAGAATTATTTTGCACGCACATTCATAACGAATCATTTTTAATAAACTTGCAACAATTTTATTTTTCATTTATTAATGCCTGTTTATTCAGTCTGACAAACAGAGAAATGTCAAATTGTATTTTCAAGTTTATTAAAAATGATTCGTTATGAATCTGCCTACAAAATAATTATTGAGTAAAGTATTTAGAATGAGTGTTCTGTTATACAATAATCCTAAATATTTAAACAAGACTATTTTATGTAGCGCAATGTTTTTATAAACTGTAATACCAATAAGCTAATACACATGCGCTTTGTAGATGTTACTAAATATATATATATATATATATTCATTTATATAGTGACATCTACAAAGCGCATGTGCATTAACTTATTGGTATTACAATTCTAAATATTACATATTCAATCCAGTAGGAGAAGTTATTTACATGCTATTGAAATTAGTAATAAATAACAAAAAACAATTTAAAATAAATAATTCAAATTTTAATATAAAATTACAATTTTTACTTATTGAGTATTTATACAAAACTTTATTATAAAAATTATATTATTTACATATTTATTGTAATTCAGAAGTTAAAAACATATTGCTTTTACATAAGTGAGTAAAAAACTATAGTAAAAGATTCAATATATGTAGTGTGTTTACCGAAAAAATATAATGAATTTATTTGCAGATTTTTATAATAATTTCAATATTAAAATTGCCACAAAATGGCAGATTCCAGAAATAATTATGATAACACAGATAAATATAAAAGAAATTCTAAAAACACATCTCAACAATAACTTCAACAAATTAATGATAACTTCACAGTTTTAATTTATACATTTGCATTTATAATTTCAATATAAATTATATCATTACAAACTTTAACATGTAAAAAAAAAATTTGAGCAAGTAATTTTATTATCTTGTTAGAAGACATTTGAATCGAAAATGCATTCACCACCCACACACACACAAATTATTTACATTTCAATTTATTGATTTCTTTCACCAAATATGTTTTCTATAATTTATTTAAAATATTAATTTTATATATTAAAATATGTATACTTGGATTTGTTAAAAAACAGATAATTTAGAAGAAGGCGTAGAAAATGGAAACTACAATTAATATGTTACAAATCTAAATCTTGGATTTCAATTTTAGCCAAAATAGATTTCACCTAGACAATGGTCAGGCTTTCTCAATCTATTCCTGGCTACTAAGGTTTAGCTTTGTAAAAAAATTCCTGTTTGTCAGCGATTTTACAGTAGAGACTTTAATAAAAAGCCGCAGATAATACTTGCAGAAAATTAGTAAGAAACTATCTTCTTCAGCTTCTTAATCAAACTCTGACTTATAGCATTGCTTTCTTACTTCTTTCTCTTTCAGAATCTGGAATAAATTAATCTCAATAAAATGATAATTGCCTTTTATTTATCTTCTTATCACCTCACAATGTAGTTTATAAAAAAAGGATAAGACTACATAATTAACTCTATTTATCCATTATATTATCAATTAAATATTAATTAATTCATTAAGTAATTAGTTACATTTTGGAAATAGAAAATGCCTTTCAGTCTCAAAAATAATTATTAAAAAAAAGTTTTTAACATTACAGATAAAAATATAGAAAAATACATATTAATACATGATTATTTTCTACAGTACAGGCTTTTTCATACCTGCACTCCAATATGTAATATATAGGGGGTTTGAATTCAGACTTTCACACAACCCTCAACTATCCACGCTATCTCGTACTGCTGACACACTTGATCACACATATGTTGAAAAGATACCTAATCAATATACGTATTTCATGCTAAACCAGCCCTCGGCAATTGGTCCAGATTATCATCTCCACCCATATACAATCAATGCTCAGCTTATATTAAGATAGCCAATCTTCATACTTTAATGGACAGGCTTCAATCCACTTCATCCCACAACTCTTCAGCCATCCATTTCATTGAAAATCTGATAATGGAACGCTCAAAACCCACATTGATATTGTAAAAGTAAAATTATTTTATTCTTTCAAATCAATTAGGAGAAAGGAAGGTTCAAAGTAAATTGGAAGATTTAGTTATTTTGTAACTAATCTATAGTCCATCGGATTAAATTTGGAAGTGTAGGTTATATTATTTCATATATTTAGCTAGTCATTTAATTTAATTCTTGAAGTTCAAAGTGACAGATGAAAATAAGTAAATCATTAACTCTGTCTATAATGCAAATTATACACACACGTATATCTACGTGTCATACAGAGAGAAAAATTAGATATTTAAATGAGCATGTTTTGGTACTGTGTACCAAATTTGTGATGATCAAATTTAAACTTAATTTGTTGGCCATGAATCTGGTACACAAAACTGAAAGCAGGCTCGGCTAAATATTACTATCGAATTTTGTTCTCTGTATACTACATAGATATACATGTGTATAAGTGTTTACTATAGTATTTCTTTGATTACTTAGTTATTCATTGACAAAAGTGTGAATTTATAAAGTTATACAGGATTAACTGTCTATTCCGCATAACAAGAATATCTACTATAACAAAACATCATCATATTCAAACTGACCGCATGTGGAAAATTAGAAAAGCGTTTAAGATACTGGAAGCTAACTACTGCCAATATTAGAATTATTCAGATTTTGAGAACTTAAAATATCACAAAAACTTAGGCATTAACAAAAGGAATTATACCAAAAATCACATGTAGCTACAAAAATAATATAATTTGAAATTGTGTATGCAAAACTATTGTAATCGCTGTTATTCAAGGGCTGGATAATTTCATCACATTCTAATGATTTTTAATGAGCATGGAAATAATTTTACTGCTTTATCAATATAAATTTCACAAAATAAACAAATCTAAATATGTTAACTCGCAAGCTAAATTCCCAAAGAATTATTTAAATGAACTTGAAAACAATGCCTTTTGTTATATCAATGTCAATTTCTGAGATAAAACATATATCAGATCTTATTTTGTAATATAGTATTACATCAAGCATTGGTACTAGAAAAGATGGTTTTTGTTTTTATATTAAGCAGGCTAATTTACAGCTTTAAATATTAATTTAGATGAAATTCTAATAACTTTTAATATGTATGTAAACAAAAATCATTAGAATTTCATCTAAATTAATATTTCAAAAAGTATGCTGACTTGATTAACACAAATACAAATGTTGCGACTCATAAAAGTTTCAGTCTTTCGGAATATCAATGCACGATTATTACTAAACAATAAAATATATAATTGTTAATTAGAGAAGATATTAATTAGTATTAAAGTTTATCAGCTTAACGTTTTGGACACAACTTCACACCCACCAATCCCATAATATTGTGCTCAGAATCAAATGATCACAAAAGAAAAATAAAGGAGGCATTTTACATCAATGGAAACATCCATGCCATTAATAGAAAGGACACTTGCTTCGAGATCTCGAAGAAATGGACTACGTAATACTAGCTTATTTGAATATTTGTATTTGCATATTTTATTATACATTTTATGAAGGCTTTGAATATGAGGCATGGATCCTCGAAAACGTTAAGCCGATAAACTTTAATACTAATTAATATCTTCTCTAATTAACAATTATATATTTTACATATCATGAGAAGTAAAGCTATATTTATTAAACAATAAAATGAAAATAAAAGGAATTATCTTTTATCTGACATGTATTGTAAGGTGTGTACTATTTATAAAGTCATTTAAATGGTTCTTTGGATATCTAGATTATGAATTATCGTAGCAATGTATTTGGACTAGTTTGTTCCAGGAATAAGCAAATAATTTCATTATATATGGAAAAGATTGTTGGATGATGTAAGAGATGAGAAGAATTACGTGGAATTGAAGAGCTGGGCAATGAAGAGAACAGAGAAAAAAAATGGATGAAATTGGTAATGCGACTACTCTCCGGACCTGTCCATGGGATAGAATACTATTCATGATGATGTTTATCACCTTTGTGAATATATTCTAAACTATTTAAATACATAGTACAACATTTTTCATGGTATTCTTTTCTCTTCAGAGATTGCTGGTCTAACTAAGATATTTAAGAAAATTCTAATCAACTAGGTTATTCTTTCAAAAGTTAGTTAGCCTAGATGATTACGAGTCTCACCCCCAAATTCAATTCTTGTGCTAGTACTATCATTGGTCAAGCCAGTAACACCTGGAGAAGAGAAAATAATACCACTGAAAACATTGTATTATATAAGAACCTTATACCACGAAACATACGCTTGTTGTTTACAGAGGCAACTCTCCATGCAGTACTGCCTCCAAGTGCAAGCCAGAGTAATCAATGGATGCAGGGTTTGTGCATAAAATCCCTATCTAGTGTCTACTCAACCAATACCCCCAGACTGTTTTCTAGCTTGTGGATTTTGTCAGTGAGGAGCCTTGGATCTGAGAGTACTACACCTATGCCAACCCTCCAGCAGCCACCTTTTACCTTATTAGCTAACTATAAAGCTTGAATCCAAAATGAAAACAATATTTTCAATTCAAGCTCACTAGCTTGTATAATCGTATAGACTCAGTTCAACATCGATACTTTTAGGTATCTTTTTAAAGTCACCAAAATTCTATTGGGTAGGATTGGTATTAAACCACTAAACATCACATGATCACAATATTTTATGCATACACAACCTGTTTATACAGAGGCAAAACTCTCCATATCATAGCGCCACTCAGTGCAAACCAAATTAATCAATGGATGCAGGAAGGTTTGTGCATGAAATCCCTATCCAGTACTTACTCATCCAAAATCCCCAGACTAGTTTCTAGTTTGTGGTTTTTATAGTTAGCGAATAAGGTAAAAGTTGGTTGCTGGAGGGTTACATTAGATCCAAAGATCTAGATGCATTATTTTCATATCAAAGGCTCCTCACTGATAAAAGCCACAAGCTACAAACTAGTCTGGAGATACTGGAAAAATAGGTACTAGATAGAGATTTTATGCACAAAACTTCCTGCATCCACCGATTACTCTGGCTTGCACTGAGTGGGGCTACTATATGGAGAGTTTTGACTCTGCATATATAAGAACATGTGGGCAATTATTAACAATTTAAATTTTTCTAAAGATATTTAACAATTAATTCTAGACAAAGAAATAATCGAGCCTATATTTTCAAATAAAATGACACTATCATAAACTTTCAGATAAATTTGGAAATCTTTTTGAATTATTTAAATAATTTTCCCAGTTGAGGGCTTGTGTGATCAAGTCAAAAATTTTGGAATTTTTAAATTAAAATCTTACACAGACAAACCCACAAAATATGTTTTTTATATCTGAAACCTGTGCAAACATCATATGAATATATATATTGATAACAAAACATGCTCCAGTTTAAATTAATTTTTAATAGAGGTCTGAAGTTTCAAATATTTTATGAAACCCTGATTTAAATCACAATTAAAAGATTAATTTATTGTTATTTGTTGATGAATAGAGTAGAAATATGCAGAGGAAGGCAAGAAAATTAATATATACAAGGATTATATACTGATTTTGAAAGATGAGTGAAGATTATGGATTATAATTTAGTCAGTTGATTCAACTATATTTCCTAATAGAAACCTTTTAATATGAAATTGTGTATGAGAATGAAATCAAATCCTATTCTAATGGTTCCCCAATAATCTTAAGATGCCCAAACAAGTGAAGAATAAGAATGGTGCTGGATTGTATGACCTAAACCAATAAACCATGTATTCAAACTGAATATTAAGCAATATGTAGCCAAGAATATAAATTTTCTCTGCCATTCTTTTTCTGAAGCAGAGTTGGAAATGAAATGAAAAATACAAATATATTTTTTCAATTTAAAAAAGCTCAAACAGGAAATATTTTTTTCGCCCATTATATTTGTAAACATTAGATTTTGTCGCATCAGGTTAATATATTTCTTTAAATAAACCATGTTGTTCTGCTATGGACAAGTATTGTCAATTTTTTTACAAGTCGATGTTGCATATTATACATATGTGAATAGAAGCTTTAAAGAATGGGAAATATATAATTTAGATTACTTACAGTATATCACCATAACGAAAAAAATAGTCTGGTAAGAAAGACAGATATATATATATATTCATGGAACAAACAAGTCCAAATATGTTATAATGACAATTCACAAGCTAGATCCCCAAAGAATCATTTCAAGGAACTTAAAAACAATACTCAGCTTTTATTACATCACTGCCAAACTATTTTGATATGACAGAGGTGGGCATTATTTACAAGTCCATTTAAGTAATTCTTTGGGGATATAACTTATGGATTATCTTAGTGATATATTCAGAGAGTTTGTTCTGTGAATAACTATATACTCTTATAATTACATATTTTATAAGCCATACAATTATTTATTACATATTCATTAAAGTTATTAGAATTATATATATATAAAATGACATGCTGCCTAAATTAGTCTACAATCTAATGCATTAGTAAGCTCTTGCATGTTAAATGAATATGATATAACAAGAAATCCATGACACTGTATGAGAGATCATAAGCACAATTCAAACGTCTTCACAATCAATTCTAGAAGAGATCTCTACTAATGACCAAATGACATTGAAACATACATACATATGAATGAATTGGTCAATTACACATCTGATAAAGACTAATTGAATGATTAGTCACCAAGAAAATTGTGTGACTTACAAATATTAGAAAGATTAAACTATCCTTGATCCAGGGAACTTAGTTCTCGAGTCATATAACAAAATATGGATGTGAATATCAACATGCCTAAACCATAATCAGGGAGATGAATTTTGTAAAGTCATACTTTGACGTTAAATTTGGGAATATATCTTGAGTGCCTGCAATTAATATGACATGTTATATATGATCATAAAAATCATTAGTAAATGGTATTGATGTATGGTAAGAGATCGATGCCTTTGAAATACATGGAAGACCTGAACTATAATTGAAATGTTTAAGTAAAAATATAACATTAATTGCTCAAACAAAGAATCTCAATACTTTATTGAGAGAGCTAACAGTTATCATTGACAGAATTGAAGAAAATGGAATTGGGTCAGACATAATTGTATAAGGTATGATAATATATGGACAATTGAAATTTTAAATTGAGTTCCAAATATTTTAGAAGACCTATAAAAAGACTGCATGTGAGATGACTGAATGAAAGAAGGAAGTTTTCTGATGTGTTATGGAGAATGAATGGATCAGGGAATCAACACTGTTTGAGAATGATGATGACAATCAGGAATGATGAATGATGTAATACATAAATATTCTTGTAAGAGACAACGTGTCAACATTCACATATAAAAAATTAATTAGAAGATCTACATCCATTCTGTCCATAGTTCATTACCAATTTAAATTCTTTTTTTTTTTTCTCTCTTTTAATAAAAATACCATTTCATAATGATTTTTGTTTCAGCAGGATAATATTTAACTGAGATTTCTTTAAAATCGATAACTATGCAAAATTACACTTTAATCAGAAAGAATATTTCCGACTCCAGCATACAGCAAATCTAATAATCAAGGAAATGTTTTGGTCTTTAATTTAATAGATTCAAATAAACAATCCCATCATCAAACATATAAATATCTATTTTGAGAAACTGATGATAAATCTTTCCATAGATCAGTTGTAAAAATGAAAAATTACATTAGATTTGGTCCACACCTTTTCATTTTAAAAGTTTCAAATTTTCTACTATTATCCTAATAACATTCTTGAATACAAAATATATATTCCATAAAAAAAACCAGTTACTTTCAAATATTTGTACAAACCTTCTCAATCGATTCAATCAAATGTCTTGTTCAAATCAATAAAAGCAGATTTTCTCATGACACTTTTCTTTCACTTATTTGATAACAAAATTGATTCTAACAGGCAAAACTCTCCATACAGTAGTGCCACTCACTACTGTATGAAGAGTTTTGCCTGTTAATAACAGTTATGTGCTAGCATAAGAAATAGTGATCATGTGATGTTTGGTGGTTTAAAATTGATTATCTTAAATGCTGAATCTCTGATAATCACTCAGCTTTAACCAAAAACAATTTATTCAATTAAAAAAGCTGAATACATTTTGAATCTGTGGATAACTATCACATTTCATGTTAATTATTGAAGATTCTTTTATCCCTTTAGTTTTATAAACTGAAAGACTTAAAAACAAATGGCAGTTTTCCCACCATATTTTTTAAAACTTCTTTAGGTATCACAAAGAGCTATTTTGATCTCATTGAGCCTGATATCCTATCCAAATCTAAATGATAAGATGATATATCATTAAATGTAATCCTCTGAATTCTTAGCAATGGACAGATTAAAAGCGAGCTTTAATATACCTCTCCCCACCTAAGTAAATTGAATTAATTATAATTATTTGTAAGTGTATATTATTTTAATACATCTGTAAATAGTTATCAATAATTAATTACTGATGATGATGATTGATCACTGACAGTGATGGGTAAACATCTCCCTAGCTTAGTTGTAGTACCTTGTTCCTTGGCTACTAAACATGTCTTCTGTCAACTAGAAATAAATAGTAAATAATGAAGACATGCAAAAATTTATTGCAATAATCTGAGATATAACCTTATAAAATAACATATAAATTAGACTTTTAGTATGTACATTGTTTTAACATTGAAACAAACTTTAAAATTAAATACCCGTTACTTAACATGCATTTTTTAAAAAAACAAATTCAGATTCACTTGAAAAATAATCCACACTACATTATTGAATCTTGTTCCTGTAGTAATTTGGTGTATAAATTATTGCTTTTTTCATAGTATAAAAATAGCATTAAAAACACCTTGATGAAAGTGCACTTTTGTTTAGGCAGCGCTAGTCTCATACTGAGATTCACACTGTGGTGACACCAGCTGGTGTCTTGTTGATCGTTTTCTTCCAGGACAGCACTCGGGAGATAAAAGAGTCCAAATATAAATACAAACGCATACCCAACTTGATGCCATTTTAATCCACACAGATGTCCAATCTCTACCGATCTTTTTAACATCTGCCTCTTCAGGTCTAAAAAGAAATACTTTAAATTAAACAATGATAAAACCATATAAAGCTGAAATAATATTCAAATTAAGAATGGCATATAATTACTTAATTTAGTAATATTTACTAAGGCTATAAACCTCAAGAGTGTGCACACAAAAATGCGAAGGTAGGGACCTCTACAGGTCTTAACCACAAGCTTATGCTTTGGAAGAAATAAGGGGGAAAAAAGCATACGCTTGTGGTTAAGACCTGTAGAGGTCCCTACCATCGCATTTTCACATGCACACTCTTGAGGTTTATAGCCTTAGTAAATATACTTATGTAATCAATGTGCATTATTACTTAATTTAAGTAAAAATACAAATAAATAATTTAAAATTTTCCTTATACAGTGTTTCCTCATATAAAATTAATAATTCAAAACTGCCTAACACTAGTAATAAATAAAATACAAAACCATAAAACAATACAATACTAGATAGAAATCCAAAATTTTACCAAAATCCTTACACAACCATGGTTTCATCTACTAAACAAATAGACCTTCTCAAGTGAAAATCAAATTAAAGAAGCGACATATATATATACAAAACAAATAAACCTTCCCATAATTCATTTCAAAAACCAACTTCCCTTTATATCAAGAGAAATTTCTTTACTCTTGGCTTTAATTCATTCTTTTCATAAAAAATAACCGTTGCATTGTCAAACAATATTTTATGACCTGTATTCAATTCATGAATATATAAAGCTGAGTTATGATACCTATGTTTAACTCTACTTATATGAACTTTAATCCTTTCATTAAGGCTAAATTTACTTTGACCTATATAAATCTTACTACAACTACAAGGAATCTTATAAATTATACCAGGAATAGATTTATTATCAATCAACTGTTTTGAAACATTCGGTAAAGAATTCAAATCAGAACCTTTCTTCCACGCAACCTTGATTCCTCTTAACAAATGACTATTCTTAGAAACCAAATTATAAATTGATGACTTAAATGGTAAAGACATAAACTCTTTATCCTTACTAACAATAAAATTTTTCCTATCAATGTCATGATTATAAATATTATTATTAAATACAACATTTCTAATAAATACATAATCATAGGTAATTCTACATAATTAGCAGCAATTTGCACATTATTACTAAAGTTATTAAGCCTTCTATTCCTATAACAAAAATTCAATAAAGATATTAAGGAAGGTTGGGTTATTGGTTTTGTTATTTCTCTTTTAATGTGTTCTGTCTATATCGATTTTTTGGAATGTAGTGTTATTAATCAATTTTCTGTTTCTTTAAAATTATTTGTTAGGCATGTTGATGATTGTTTGTTTGCTTTTCAGAAAGAAAAATTAGAGGAGTTTTTAGATGGATTGAATGCTTTTGATTCTAGTGTTAATTTTACTATGAGGGGGGTAGTTATGATTTTATAAAATTAAAATTTTTGGACTTAAGTGTTGAGAAGGTTGATCATGTTTTATTTTGTAGAGATTTTAAAAAACCTAAGAATTTGAGAAATATGATTAGGCCTGATAGTTATCAGCCTTTTACATATAAAAAAATATATCTTTATTGAATTTTTATTGTAGGAATAGAAGGTTTAATAACTTTAGTAATAATTCTGATATTCAAAAAGATCAATTTGCTGCTGATTATGTAGAATTAGGTTATTATTATGAATTTATTAGAAATATTGTATTCAATAATATTTGTAGTCTTGACACTGATAGGAAAAATTTTATGGTTAGTAAGAAAAAAGTTTGTCTTTACCATATAAGTCAACAATTTGTAATTTGGTTTATAAGAATAGTCATTTGTTAGGAGGAATGAAGGTTGCATGGAAGAAAGATTCTGATGTGAATTCTTTACTGAATCATTCAATACAGTTGATCGATAGTAAATCTATTCCTGGTATTATTTATAACATTCGTTGTAGTTGTAATAAGATTTATATAGATCAGAATAAATTTAGCCTTAATGAAAGAATTAAAGTTCATATAAGTAGAGTTAAATATAGGTATCACATCTCAGCTTTATATATTGATGAATTGAATACAGGTCATAAAATATTGTTTGACAATGCAACAGTTATTTTTTATAAAAAGAATAAATTATAGAGAAGAGTAAAGGAAACTTTAATGATAAAACTTCTTGAATCTGAGGCTGTCAATCTTATGAAGACATCTTTTTATAGAGGGAAGTTGGTTTTTAAAATGAATTAGGGGAAGGTTTGTTTGTTTTGTACATATATTTGTTCCTTCTTTAATTTGACTTTCACTTAAGAAGGTCTATTTGTTTAATAGATGAAACCATGGTCATATAAGGATTTTGGTTAAATTTTGGATTTTTTATCTAGTATGGTACTTCTTTATGGTTTTGTATATTAAAATTAATAATATATGATTAAGCAGTTAACATATAATGCTTGTAGTTAATAATGATTTCAATACAATTGAAATTAAACAACTATATAAAAATGTTTTCTTTATTATTAACTGCTTTTCGCCCTATATTAGAACCTTTTCAAAATACATTTTTCTAGTACAATCACATAACTCTTATATTTATCAATACTCCCTCTAATGTTTATTTTATCTTTATTCCATATTGTAATACGGATGATAATACCTAATGTCATGTCACTTCGGAGAGAGATATTACCTAAACTATTTCATAAAACAAATAAAAAATTGTCTAACTTAACAACCTTCCTCTCTGCATTTTCTTACTTCAACTACAATGGATTCTCCCATGTTATAGAGATTTAGGTTTCCAAGTTCAGAAGTAAAATAAAAAATACAGAATTCTACAAGCGTATATGCAAAATAAAAAAAAAGATTACACAACAAATTAAGACCTTCATTATCTTGCATAATGTTCATGAATTAGGCAACTAGTGTCGCTAATAGATACAGTTCATCATTATTCCGATCATACTTCTATGGCAAATCATACATTACTCGCGGAGACTCTTCAGCGATGTATTTGAAATAATGTTATTAATATCTCCTGTTGTTATTTCATTCTGTATCCAATATACATATTTTGTGCTAAACCAGCACTCATCAGTTGGTCCAGATCACCTTCTCCCACAACATATATACAGTCAGTGCTCAGTTTATATTACAATAGCAAATCTTTAACTTTAATGGACAAGCTTCAATCTTCTCCACTCTCCAACTCTTCAGCCATCCATTTCATTGAAAATCTGAGGATGGAATGCTCAAAGCCCTTTTTGATGCCAATATTATTGTCATAACCATGTTGATTTTAAGTCAGTCTGACCCATCACACATAGGACCTTAATGTCCATTTAATTATACAGAAGAGATATGGACACATTACAAGCTGAAGAGTTGGAGAGTAGAGAAGATTGAAGCTTGTCCATTAAAGTTAAAGATTTGCTATCTTAATATAAACCGAGCACTGATTGTATATATGTGTGGAAGATGATGATCTGGACCAACTGATGAGTGCTGGTTCAGTATGAAATACATGTACTGAAGATCATTTATCTTTTTTGTGTATGTGGTCATGTGTATTGGTTATATAAGATATATTGGATAGATATAAGGAGCTTGAAAGTTTGAGTTCCTAAATTACGTTAAGTTTAGTATAGGAATTTTTTTATATATTTTTAAAATAAGTCAGCATATGGCATTAATATTAATAATAATATCAACCTCTTCTTCAACTGTTTTTTTTTTTAAATCAATGTAGCAGTGCTTAGTAATCCACCACTCCCAGCATATCAGATATAATCTCTCTCACATACACTCTCAGGAACTAGCAGCCTTGTATTTTTGCTCTAACAAATTGACTTTTAAAAAATTAAAATAAAAAACAATATTTAAAATATATACAAATTATAAAAAAAAAAACGGATTCACAACTTGCCTGTACCAATTCGTTAGTTGCATCATGATATAGAGTGATGCCAAACTGAAGACAAAATGGAAGAATGCATAACTATAAACCACACTCTCAAACTCATTTCTGATCAGCGTCTGCCCTCCTTCAATCTCAAGCATGTGGACTTCTAAAAAATATATAAAAGAAAATATACATACAAATTACACATTTTGAAAAACATTTTTACTGTCAAAAGTAATACGATAAAAGCAGTACAACTTTTTGATAGCCTGAATATAGATAAAATTTGAATGGAAGCACTGAAAATCCCCAGAGAATCACATGTAAACTACCCATCAGCAAACGTAAAAATAGAATGAACCACTTATATTTAGCTTATATGTGATCAAAAGCTAATTATAGGTGGTCCATTCTATACTTGCATTTACTGATGGTTAGTTTACATATGGCTCATTGTAAATTTTCAATAAAATCAATATATAAAATATGGTATATTATTTCAAATTCTTATTAACGAAACTTGAAATTAAAAATACCCCCCCATTCAGATAAAGTGTAGAAATTAGAATAACTAAATCCAGATTTCAAACCGAACTTTGAAAATAAGTTGTCACAATCAAGTAAATAGTAATTTTCATAACTCAACTATTATCTATGAATCAATATATAAATACATATGTGTGTGTGAATGTTAAGTATTATTTGGCACATACCTGTATCAGATTCTTTACTAGGATCCTACAAAAAAAACAATATATATATTAAATCAAAGATTTTTTTATTCACCCACATATACACTTTTTTCTTTAAAAAATAAATAAAACTCATTAAAAGATAAAAGAGAAGCATATTACTTAGATTAATCGATTTACAGAAAATTCCTTAAAAATTAGTTTTTTTCTTTAATTATATTTAAAAATATATTCAAATTTTAGCATTAATATTTATGCTTCTGGTAAAAATATTTTCAATCTGTAGCAAGATTTTCAGGCACCTGTGCAATATCCATAATGCACTGCATTATGGTTTCTCCTTTATCAGAAGTCAGGAATCTCTCAGCCACTATAACCAGAGAAACCTGTTAGCATGTGATGTACTGTGACTTCTCCTTATATGGAGTCAGGAATCTCTCAGCAACTATGCCCAGAGAAACCTGTTAGCCACTTTACCTTCCCTTTCCATTCCCCACCCTAAGTTTTCCCATATCCTGCTCCATCCTATTTCCACAATATAATCTCATTTCCATGACATAATCTTTGTCAACTCCATGGCTTTTATATCTAAATCCCCCTTATCTTTCCCAAACCCAACATAAAAATCAACAACCCACTTTCGATATAATCACTTTCCTTATGTTTATTCTTCCACGACTTTATTATTTGTATTCTTTCTACCTTCAGGAATTTACATTCAATTAACAGATGCCTAATATTTTTTATGTTTTCTTTACACAACCTGCAGACTAAATCACCTATATTTTTCCACTTATGTGTAGCATGTGATGTGATGTGATGTGATGTATTGTGGCTTCTCCTTAAACAAAGTCAAGAATATCTCAGCAATTATGCCCAGATAAACCTGTTAGCCACTTTATTTTCCTCTATCTGGGTGACATCTGGTAGGATTTAACTGAAGCATCATTAAAATTCTATACTAATAAAAAGCTGATAAATTTTAAGTTTCTTTTCTCTCTCTCTCTATATATATATATATATAAACATATACAAATATCCACATACATAAAATAACATTAATAGATTTCTTTTAAAACTTAAAATTTATTCATAGTCTCTTTGACTAATTATAAATATTTTTTAAAAACATTCAACAATAGTTCACTTATTATCTTAACTATGTAAATGTATTACGATCCTTCTATTATTCTCTTTAGAGTATCTCATATGATTATAATTAAACCACTAAACATCACATGATCACTATTCTTCATGCTTACACAAGCTGTTTAAAAAGAGGCAAAACTCTCCGTGCAAGCCAGAGTGATCAATGGATGCAGGAAGGTTTGTGTATAAAATCCCTATCTAGTGCCTACTTATCCAATATCCCCAGACTAGTTTTCAGCCTATGGCTTTCATCAGTGAGGAGCCTTGATCTGAACGCACTGCACCTAGATCTTAGGATCTAATGCAACCTACTAGCAGTCACATTTATAAAGCTTTGAGTCCAAAATGAAAAACAATAATCTTTTTAATTCAAGCTCAATAGCTTGTATAGTCGCAGCGATCATGTGATATTTAGTAGTTTAATACCAATCCTGCCCAATAGGATTATGGTGACTGTGGTTATTAAAAAACCAAAGACACAAAAAATATGGATGCTGAAACTGAGTTCAGATTTATACAACTATACAAGCTAATGAGCTTGAATTGAAAACATTATTATGTTTCCATTTTGGACTCAAAGCTTTATAGTTAGCTAATAAGATAAAAGGTGGCTGCTGGAGGGTTGCATTAGATCCTAAGATCTTGGTGCAGTGCTCTCAAATCCAAGGCTCCTCACTGACGAAGGCCACAGGGTAGAAACTAGTCTGGATATATTGGATAAGTAGGCACTAGATAGAGATTTTATGCACAAACTTTTTTTCATCCATTGGTTACTCTGGCTTGCACTAAGTGGCGCTACTATATGGAGAGTTTGCTTGTGTAAGCATAAAGAATCTTGATCACGTGATGTTTAGTGGTAATTGTTTATTAATAATAAATATATTGATCTTTGATGAACGTTTAAAATATAGATCCAAGATAGAAATGATATAATTTCTAGCCTAATACATGATTATTAATAATTATTAAAATATTTATCTTTGATAAATCCTGTGACAATTATGGATACAGGAAGTTTGGCATTTTAAATTAAATAATAGTAATATGTATAATAAAATTCACTTTTTTTAAAAAATGTTTCTTTTATAATGCATTTTCATATATATAAATTATCTTGTTAATAAAAAGTTATTTGTTAGAAGTGGAATAACGATTAATATTTTAATATAAAAACGAAACAAGAGCTTACCTTTATTACACCAAATCGGATTCCAAGTCGTTCTGCGCTACTAGCTGTACTCACACTAAAGAAGACAATAAAAAATAAATTTTAAATATAATTTTTTGGTTTTAATAATGTATAATACAAATTAAAATCTTAAAATTATTACTGCTTAATTATTCCACCCTGTTTTCGGGCAGGAAAATATGAAACAAAAAATAAAAATATTAGCAATTAATAAAGAGTTGTAATTTTCAAAGCAATATTTTTTTAGTTCTCAGTGAAACCACTGAGCGCTGCCATCACAAAATATCGCAAGCAAAGTTAATTTCCTTTACAAGAAGAATGAAAAAGAAAAATACCTAAGTAATAAATTTTATTACCGTATGTTTTTTGAAAAAGAAAAACATTTATTTTCGGTAAAATCTTTTAGAAAAAAAAAAGAATGGAATAACTAACTAAATTTTAGATAATCTTAGTTATCCTTTCAAAAGAAAAACGAAGAGGGGGTAAACTCAATTTAAATGATTGTATTAATCTTCTTTCTTTGAAGTCTTAAAATGAAAGATTGCGTATGGCATGTACAAAGACATAATTTAAAAATTGCTTTTAGTAAGATGATTAAGGCATTTGAGTCAATTAATTGAAAAGACTCGTTGCAATGTTTGAAGATAGCTATTTGTTTACCAAAATTAATTTATACACTAGTACCACCTAGTGCAAGCCACAGAAACAATGGGTACTAGAAGGTTTGTGCATGAGTGTAGTGCTCTCAGATCCAAGGCTCTTCACTGATGAAAGCCTTAAGCTAGAATCTAGTTTAGGAATATTGGATGAGTACACTAGATAGGGGCTTCGATGCACAAACATTTTAGTATTCATTGATTACTGTGGCTTCAACTAGGTGTCACTACTGTATGGAGAGAACTGCTACTGTGTTAACAGATTACGTAAGCATCAGAAATTGCAGTCATGTGTTTATTGGCTCAAAATTAATTTGTATTACACAGTTTTTACATGATGGTATGAAAGAAAACTTTAAAATATAAATAATCTAATGGTTTTATAGCTCAGAAGTTCATAAGAAGTTTTAAGTGCCAGACTGAAATCAAACCAAGGACCTTATGCTCCAGAATCTGGTGCAACAGTACCCCTGCACTAAACCATGAAAAGAAAAAAATAATCAAATTACTTTATTGCTTAGGAGTTCATAAGAAATTTGAGTGCTGGAAATAGCAAAACTGAAATTGAACCCATCACCTTACATTTGACACTCTGCCACCAAATTAAATCACACAGGACAGATAAAGCCTTATTACTGTTGATGGGAAACCATTCAAAATGAAAACATGTTAAACAGGCCTGTACTCTAATTCAAGTTTTTATTTTCATTATTATGGCAGTCTTTGGAGCATGTTTACATCTTTCAACATAAGCAAGCATCAATCAAAGCAAAAACTTCACTGCTTCTAAATTTGCAGAATGCTAATAAATGTGCTACTCTTGCCAACTAAAAGAAGGATCTACTTAATATTATTAAGGCTTTGAAAGTAATCTCTAAGAATTTATGGTTTAGTACTAAATCAGCAGGTTGTGAAACTAGGGATTGATTTAATTATCTATGTAGATTTTAAGATAGAAAGGAAAGCTTGGATGCGAAAGTGAAGCATGGATTCCAAATGAAAAAGTAGGGTATTTCTAAATGAGATGTGTGTGAGATTATTTTTGACTCAGTTTGTTGTATGAAATTGAGCTATGAACTCCTTATCATGTAAATATAAAAGCAATGCAAAATAAACATTTAGAGATGCTCTGTAAAATCCCCAAAATATGGCAGCATTATCATAAAAACAATCAACTGCTAGATGTGAGGACCTTAAAACTATTTCAATAATGCACTGTTTTGATGAACTAGACATGAAGTAAATATAAAGCAATAGACTTCTTAAAAAAATTAGTATTTTATGGCGATTTTGAGGATCATTTTCATGGGAGAAACCATCTCTATTTACGTTATTTAAGATTACCACAAATTTAGTCTAAAGAAATGAATTTTAATTGCTTTCACTGGGAAGACATTTGAGATTAAAATACAAGAAAGAAGTATAATTAAGGCAACAAGCTGATATCTTTCAAAAAATTATTATTAGCTAGTGAAAAAATTTATGCACGACATTGGCAAAATGAACAAATTAATGGACCAGCATGTGATACATACTTTCATGGGTTGATTCATATAATCACTACCAAACGGCTTTTTAACTTTTTATTCTTTGTCTTTCACATCTTTGTTTTTTTCTTCTGAATTCATAATAGATATAATAATTTACGAGTAGATATCAATAAATAAAAATATAAACTAATCACTTGATAGCGATATCCATTTTTATAATAATTGCTTTAAAGTTTGCATCAAGATAACAAATATTAATGGCATCATCATATAGTGTCCAATGATTGATATATTATTTAAAACAGGCTGAAAAAAATAACCAAATTATTTGTTTGGAAGTTCATAAAAAATTGTTACATTTTGATTTACAAGTGTCAAATTTATTCCACCCACAACGTTGACACTATCTGCTCTAGGTAAATGCAGTAATGATTATCAATAATTATTTATTAAACTAGAACTTGTCTCTAGTCTAGGTGTAAATTTTAAACCTAAATTAAAGTTTAATATATCAATTTTTTGTTAATTAAACATGTACACATGGAATTATTCACATTTCTCTTTTCCATGTGTACTATCTTTTACAAATGTATTAAATAATCTTCACACCACCACATATTTGTTTAATTTTTAAACAATCAGATATATTAATCTTTGACTGAGGTTTATAGTTTGTATCTGTGCTAGAGACAATCTCTAGTTTAATAAATGATTAGTAATAATCATTATTGTATTTATCTAGAATGGATAGTATCAAAGTTGTAAATAGAGAAAGTTTGACACTTGTAAATCAAAATATAATAATTTACTATTGACAAATACTGTACATATGATAAAGATATATATGAGAGATGGTGAGCTAGGCCAACTGATAAGTGCTGGTATCAGCAGGAAATACACCTTGGAGCTCATTTATCCTTTGTTGCATTATTATTCATATGATTTTGAAGAATGGGTGGTAATGTGGAGGTTATTTAATAACATTTATAAAAGTTCATAAGAAGTTTAAATGCTAAAAGTTGACACAGCAGGCTGCAATCCATAAACCTTGAGCTCAGAATCTATTGCCCTACCACTGTGCCAAACAACAGCAGGGTAAAACAGACTGTGAAGAAAAATATTGCTGAAATATAGGACCCTACATAACCAGAGAGACAACTCATGTGAACTTCAATTAGATATACCAAAGTTATTCAAATGAATCCACGTCAAATTCCAAATTGAGTTTATAATTATATTTAAAACATATTCACCCATCAAATTCTGACATCAAGATAATTTAGGTATTGCTTTACATTCACATTATCTGTATTTGAATTTAATCGCAAAAAATAAATGAAAAGCCACTATTTAAAATCAAGTCTTTTTAATATTAGTTAACTGCAAGATCATTCACATATAGTATTCCGAAAAAACCTGCCAACTCACAATTGATGATCAACATGCGAATAAAAAACTTCTCACCTAAGAACTTAAATTTTATTTTAAAAAATTATTTTATAATAATGTTACTACAACCACAAAATGTTGATACAGATAAAGGAAATTTTAAATATGTCTAAACATAATGTGATAAAAATAAAAGGAGAGAAGAGGGATTAAATTGATGATACTTATGTCAGATATTTAATAAGAATAGCTATATTAAAGCTTTAATTAAGTTTAATATTTACGTCTATGCTAGGAGTGATATGATAATCTCTATCCTAATAAATGAAAACAATATTATTAACATTTACCTAAAGTGAATGGTGTCAAAATTGTGAATGCATAAATTTTAATGCTTGTAGATCAACTGTAATAATTTGATATTAATAAATACTAAACAAAAAAGATTAAGCTATGTGAAAGATTGTGACGTAGGCCAATTGATGAGTGCTGCTTCAGTGAGAAATGCACCTTGGTAGGTTTTTTTTTCCAGACATTTTTATTCATTTGTTTTAAATGTACATGGTGAGCAGAAATTTTAAATATAAGTGTGTTTCAGTAAAACGGTGACGGGTTCTCATCATATTTTTGCAGTGACATATCTAAATCAACAAACAATACAAGAATTATGATATGAAATGTAACAGTTTGTTTCATACTTTAACTCCATGATGAAAGAAATTTTGCAAAACTACTATACATAAATGATTCAAAGTGTAAACGGCCATGAAGCCATGAGTCAGAAGAAGTTTTTCAAATGATTTGCAAGATTTCACGATGGCAGGAAGAATAATGAACATGATCTACAAAGGTATGATGCATGCTATCATATTTTATATCATAACGTGATCTGGACATGCTAACACCTTAAAACTTTTATGGTGAAAAGTTAAACTATATTTCTATGTAAAGAATGCAATGATTCAAAGATGGCGCTGCAAACAGCTGAAAGAGAAACAGTCAACTTTTCATTGGAACACACTTTGTACTTTTGTGCATTTCAAACAATTTTCTAAAAAATAACATACACTTAAAGCAATTCCCAAAATTTAGCACCTAATAAATTACCTTCCATATATTGCAGTGACAAACATAATAACAAACCCTGCGAGAATAGCAATATTTTCATTTTGAATAAATCCTTTTGACAATGTGGAAAAACAATAATCTCCGCTAAGAAATCCAAGTCTGTGATAGCGCATGACATCAAAATATGGCGGTTGAAAAGGATCATTAAAAAAAAAATTGGATTGAAAATCTGAAAAAAAAAGTTACAATCACAATGTTATCTAAAATGCTATTACCTGTGTGTGTGTGCGCATAAATACATTGTCCTTCCATCATTCGTTATATATGTCAGTGTGTTTTAATATTTATTTTTTAAACTAGAGATTGTTATATTGTGAGTATACCAGATATAGACTTGTAAGAAGATATATTGATTTAGCTCAGTGATAAGCGTCTGATACTGAAATGCTAAGATCATAGACCGTGGTGCCGTCATTTTCAGTGCTAAAACTTCTTGCGAAATCTCAAGTAGTAAAATCATTTTGATATATTGAGTCTTAATCAAGTTTAAAGTTTATATCCAAGCTAATAATAATAAACTCTATCTTAGTAATATTTATGTAGAAGTAATAATCATTACAAAATCATTATAGGAATTATAACACAGCTCGAATCATGAAAATATTAGATAAATAATGAATGATAATGATATCAGTTGAGTGGAGTATTCTAATTAGGACCATCTGAAGATGCTGGTTTTACAGAACTGCATTTATAAAATCATTTGTATTTTGTCTAATAACTTATTTGTTTGAAGTGGAAACAGTAGCAAACTCTCCCTACAGTAGCTCCACCCAGAACAAGCTTTAGTAAATCAATGGATGCAAGAAATCTTGTGCATCAAAATCCCTATTCCCAGATTAGTTTCTAGCTTGCGGCTTTCATCAGTGATAAGCTCCAAACTTGAGAGTACTGCAGTTAGGATTGGATGAGTGGGCACTAAATAGGGATTCATCCATTCCATTACTAAGGCTTGCACTAGATGGTACTACGGTATGGAGAGTGTCCTACTGTTCTAACAGCTCGTATAAAAAAATGGTGATCATGCGTTGTTTGAAGTTTGATAGTATTAAACAATATTTCTCAAATTCAGTGAAATCTTGATCTATCTAATCTGCATATATTATTTTTCCACAACCGCTATTTTGGTCGGAATATAGACTCATAAAAATACATTTTATAAAATACACACCAATCATTTTTAAATTGTCATTGTTTTTTATTTTTTGCCATTATCATTGACAAATCACAATCCTGGCATAATATTTTTCCATATGAATAATTTTTGTTTTTAGAAGAAACATAAATATTATTGATATATGTACATCCAACACAGTCTATCACAATAAAATGATGGTCGGTTCTCTCTCCAAGCTGCCTGCAGTCCCATCTATGAATCAATACATGCATTACTTAGCAATATAGTTTAGCTATTCACCAGAAACATTTTAAAAAGGTAATATATCTGGATTATGAGTTACGACATGAAATGTGACATTGTATTTCTTGTCTTAAACCACAAACGAATAGCATGCTAACATTAAATTGGAAAAAACTGCTTTGAAATAATTCATATTATGGATGGTAGGGAATCCATGAGTCACATTTTGAGGAGTTTGCAACATTTAGTGATGGCGGGGAGAACACTGGAGATGATCTATGGACGTACGAAACACACTATTACATTTCATACTCATGATCCAGATACAGCAGTGCCTTAAACTTTTTGTGATGAATAGTTAAACTATGTCATTATCTATTACATGCATTGATTCAAAGATGGCGCTGCAAGCAATTTGGAGGGGAAAAAACAGTCACCTTTGCACTGGAACACATTATATATATATATATATATAATTACTTTGCCACCATTGAATAATCTTCTAGAATTAAATTGTTATAAATTCTAATATACAAAATAGTCTTACAAATTTTTCCCAAATATTTTTAAAGATTTTATTGGTTTTCTTTTAGGAGCTCATTCATACCCCATCACTATTTTTTCTTCTAAGTAATGATTAAATACTTCCAAATTAAATTCGTTCCAAGATTTTAATAAAAACAAAAAATTAAAAGTCTTTTAAATGAAATAGAAAAAGTTAGAAAATTTTACTGATTTTTTTAATGTACAATATATAATTGTAGTTAAAATTAAACATAATCACAAACATTTTGCAAATTGGTCAGTACAGAATATTTTCAATTATGAAGTCTGAATTGTATATGTTGCATGGGTTTCAATGAATAAACATTAACCTAACCTTATCTATAATTTTTAAAAAGTTTCCATGGTATTGTTTTTATTATCTATCATATCTATTACTTATTTTCTCTGGTCCCTTGAAAAATGATAGATCAAAAAGTTCAGTGTATATATATATATATCATGTCACAGAACGTTCTTGTTTTATTATGTTATTCAGAATTATTTGTAAGTGGGCTCGTAACCAATCATTTTAATAAGCTTGCAAATACAGTTTTACTTTTCATTTACCAATGACCATTCATTCAGTCCTTTTAACGAACTAAATAATGGGCATTGGTAAATGGAAAGTAAAACTGTATTTGAAAGTTTATTAAAATGATTCGTTACGAGGTTTGCTTACAAATAATTCTGAATAACATAATAGAACGAGAATATTCTGTGATATGATTATAAACCTAAATATATATCTAAGCAGTAGTAAAAGTTATATATGAACTATGGAAATTAATAATATATACGTATGTGTGTGTGAATATCTTTTCAAGATCTTTTGGATGTTGAAGTTCAACCAAGAATATACAAATGAAGAATTATGGTGTAAAATGGACTTGCTATAATGATCCAAATAAACTTCTTTTTTTTAGATTCAACAATAAAAATAGTGGGGTTTGTTTTTCCTGTCATAGATTCAAAACAACCCATAAACATTGCGCTCATCTGCTTCGTAAATTGAATTTATTAGTTACTCATCTATATAAATGAGGCCAATCATTTAGTTAATGATTGTTAAGTTTGTGACTACAGTAAAACTACTGATAATTCTATAATCTGATTGCAATCTCTACAGTTTCCTTTATGATATTTTAATATTTAAACAGCATTAAACTGTTGCACATGCGCTTTGGATTTTAACTATAAAATGAATGAATACTAACACTTCGCGCTATATAAAATAATTGACTTTATGATATTTTGTAAATAGTTAAACTATCAAAATAAAATAAAAATCCATATGCTAAATAAATAAAAGAAAAGGTAGCATTTAAAAGTGGATCTTAAATCAGAGATTAAAGGGATGATTTAAAAATAAAATTATAAACTTCCATTGACTTTAGGGTTCATTAATTGTGAAACTACTTATGATTCTGTATATGCTTTGGCTGTGATTTACATCTTAAATTGTGAAAGTGAACATACTTTTGAAATTATTGAACTTTCTTTACAAAAAAATCGCACTATGTCAAGCACTGGTTGCCGGGAGGTCAGCGCAGCCGCCTTGCAAGTTACTTGCAGACAGTTGTCGCGGGTTCGCTTCCCGGCTGATGCTATGACATATGGAAAAAAAAAAATCACACTATCAGTAAAATTACAAAAAAAATTACCAAAAAATTCAGTTCAAACAAAGATATATGTCTTTGCAATACAATTTCTTCAAAATTATTTCCTGATGCTTTGGAAATTGGTAAAGATTTACATTGGAAAATCATAGTTCCCAAAGAATAATTATTGAAGTTCTGATGACTTGCAATCATGATGAAAGTCAGTTCAAATACTGGCTGGATCATAAATTTCCTAAAGTAAAAATAATATATAGAGGGCGCTAGTGAAAAGATGGCCGATTCTCCAAGTTGCCTGCAATACCATCGCCTAAATTAATAAATATTATTTAGCAACATAGTTTAACTATTCACCACAAAAATTTTAAGGCGCTATTATGTCTGGATAATAAGCTGTTTATGAAGTGTGATTGTTTGTTTTGTATCTGTGTAGTAAATTGTCTTCAATATTCTTGCCATCTCAAAATCTTGTAAACCACTTGCTGCATTCCTATGGGGTATTGTTTACAATACCAGCCAGGTCACATCAGTATGTTTGGAAAAAGAAACATTAATGCAAATAAAATTTAAATGAGAGTTTTCATAACAAAATAATATATATACAAGTACACAAAATTAAAACATTTAATCTTCTTGGAAAACAAGATTACTAGTAATTGTAGACTTATCTTTCATCGATGTGTGTTTAAATTCTTTACACACATGCTTAGCAAACATTGTCATATGTGTGTTATCTTAATTTAGTACCTATGCATGCACACACGTTGCTAGATTACCTGCAGCTTTTATATTCATCCAATTTCTGCATTAATCTGAATATTTTAGTATACATTAATTTTATTAAGTCTGATGCATGATTATGATATGGAAATTTTCTAGAATGCATTAAATGAATAATTTTATTCATGTCATGTGACTGTAATTACATTAAATAAAATATCTTTACAATCAACTAAGTGCATATATTTATACATATCCACATATACTGTGTTATAACTATTACAGACAGTTCACCAATTAAAAATTCTCACTGTTGATAGTTTCACTGCCATATCTTTTCTTATACTAGTGTCAATCTATTTGTCATTTTTATCTGATAAGTAGAATGACATTGATATAAAATAAGATGGGTATTATTTGTGGGTTCAATTTAAGAGATTCTTTGGGGATCTGGTTTATAAATTATCTTAATAATGTTATCAGATTTGACTACTCTGTGAATAGGTTTAATATTTATTTGAATATATTTACATTATACAATAAAATACACATGTATATTACCTCTTAATTGAGGCTCATTTGACATTGCCGACCAAGTAAGGAATATAACATAAGCTGATATAACTGAAGCTTGAAAAAGACCTGCACGTGAATCTCCTGTACCTGCAAAAAAAATACTATAGTTATGGGTGTGCACTATACATTTATGTGCAGACTCATATAACAAGTAATAGTACCTTTGTGAACCATGCCAAGACCTCGGTCCAAGCACAAGTAAAAAAAATTTTCAGATTCCAATTAGGTTTAGGATGTTCCTCTTGCTAGCTGGCCCATAAGCCAATCGAGAAAACCATCTAATGGGTATTGAGTTATTCTTAATTAGTGGGTAAATTAAGAAAGGAAAATAGTCCAAACCCTCACCAGTTGATAATTGTCAAGACAGATGAGCAAGACATTCACCTGCACTTTATTTCTGTCAGGTGCTGTTGGGGGTCTGTGCTTTGTAGTATTATTCAAAGGAATGTTTTATCTTAATATGCAATTATAATTTATAAGTGACTTTAATTCACACACTAACATATATTATTACAGTATGCTTTACAAGTGTCAAACTTTCTATGCTCACAATTTTGACATTATCCATTTTAGCCAAATATATATCTGATTATTAGTAATCATTTATTAAGCCACAGATTACCCCTAATCCAAATTCAAACTTTAAACCTCGAGCAAAATATAAATAATTAAATCATTCTTCTGGTACACAGTTTCTTGAAAGCACACTCGGCTAAATTATATATATATATATATTATAGCTGAAATACACAGGCTTATATATACCTGTGTCTATATATGTAATAGACAGGATATGAGCACAGACTTTCACATGACCCACCACTCTCCACACTATCTCATAACACTGATACACCCGAACACACATATGTTGAAAAGGTAAATAATCACCAATAGACGTATTTCATGCTAAACCAGCAATCATCAGTTGGTCCAAATTACCATCTCTACACATATATGCTACAAGTGCTCAGATATATATTAAGATAGCAAATACTCCTACTTTAATGGACAGGCTTCAATCTACTCTGCACTCCAACTCTTCAACTGTCCATATATTGTAATAGGATGAAAACACACATATATATATATATATATTGTAATAGGATGGAAACATAAGTAACTTTGCATTCATTACATTTAGGTTGCAAATATACAGAATTCTTTACTGATCCAATCATACATTGATGATGAGTATACTAAATTGTTAGTAATGCTGACTCCATAACAGTAATATTTTCAGCTCATCATAAGCATATGCCATTACCACATGTATACTATCATTTGAGGATATGGTCTATGAGACCTGAACTCACTAGAACATTTATTTGAATGGGTTGATTACATTATCCAACACCATAATGGTGCCCACCATGACATAGGTTTGAATCCGTATCCATTAAATGGTCATCCAATCAACACTGACACATAGCTTGGAGTATATAAAACTCAATCACAATATTGCATTATTTAATTTATACCTCTGGTAAAATTAAGGAAATGCATAAATGAGAAGAGAATAAAGGCTAACATTTAAAATTCAACAACTATTTTATTCCCTGTAATAACTATCATATAATGTATCAACACATCCCTCAAATAATGAACTCTACCACAAATAGAGAGCATAACCATTAATAAGGCATAGAACATTATCTTTCTAAGTAATGATCTTTTAATAATATACATTACCCTTTGTGATCAATTTAAACTAAAAATTGTACCGATCCACTACATGCCTGATAGATGTTTGAATTATATAAATGATTAAAAATATATGTATAAGAAAAATAATTTTCTAATGGACTAAAATGAAAATACATAAATAAAAAATTAGTCAAAGCAACTCGATTAGTATTAACTCTAATGAATGAACAATTAAATAAATGTTAATTATTAATAAAATTTTGATCATGTATGATATATAAAACAATAATGGAATGGTCTTACTATCCTCAATAATAAACAATTACATCTATTTATCTCTTAAGTTCTTAGTTCAGGCTCGCAAAAGCAAACACACACATATATAAATACTTTTAACATTTCCGTGTTTGTCTTGCTTTAACTGTCCATGATACAAAAATTTGGTAATCCTTTAGATTCTTTGTTTTCTTTTGGTTCATGAAGTAATTTCAATTATAATTCATTAATCCATTCTGTACTATTGGACTTGATTGACAGATGCATAAATTAATCTATTCATCCTTAAATTCAGTTTTCTTTTCTCCAGTGATAGATCAGTTTTCTTTTCTCCGGTGATAGATGGACAACTCAATCTATTAATCCCTTTTTTTAATTGGCTGGTACCAATTTGTTTTTCTTTTTTTTTTTGTGGAGTCAATATATGGATAAAATTATGGAGGAAAATGGTAACCGTGTTTCTAATTCATGAACCAAATGAAATAAACATGAGTTTTCAAAATGCAACGATTTCCATTTTCTTTCATGCAAGAGCTGTAGTTTGAAATAAGACCAAATTATTTCAACTTATCCTCTATGGAACCAGTATGTTAAGTGAGAGATGGATCATTCTAATTCCATCCAACCATATTGTTGAAGCTTTAATTACAAGCGTATGTGGTCACTACTTTTTTTTTACTACTACTAATAATATTGACATTTTTTGCAATGATAATTGCAGAACGGACTTCACTCAGATCTCTCACTAGCAAAATATGTTCAGTTCAATTAATTGTAACAGAACCCTCTTATAAATACTTGTTCAGGTTTATTGAAAAATATTCATCAATAAATACATTTATCACACTTACTGTCATCCCCCATCAAACATTATCCATCTTATAGAGTCATAGATCACATAAACAATAAGCATTGCCAATTACTCAACAAGCTTTGTGTTAAATGCTTAGCCAAAGAAAGCATTTAAAATATCTCTGTTAGAAACCCCCCCCCCAAACCTCTGACCATGGTTTTGTGCTTTAGCGCTCCTCAGAGAGGCGCTAGGGTAGCTTCAGACACTAGATCTAAAAATACCAACCCAAAGCCAGCATTTATCTTAAAGTTATCTATTGAGTTATATTGCTAAGACTACTAATATATGGTATAGCTGAAGATCTCTCAGCCCCATATAGCTATTTGAGTTGGATAGCTGGGTTTGAAGACATGTAGGTGTCTGAAAATTTCAGATTTTCTACTCAATAGATATTATTTTTATTACAAAATCTAATATAATGACTTTCTTTTAATGATTTTAATGAATATGCAATTAAAATTATTAAAATAGTCAAAAACTCTCTATGTGTATAATCAGTGCAAGCCAGAGTAATCAATGGATGCCAGAAGGCTTGTGCATAAAATCCCCATCTAGTGCCTACTCATCCAATATCCCCAGACTACTCAGAGCAAGCACGGAGTGGCAATATGTATAGAGAGTTTTGCCTGTTTTAATAACAGTTAAGAGCAAGCATAAGAAATAGTGGTCATGTGATACAGAGATCCTAAGATCTAGGTACAGTGCTCTCAGATCCAAGGCTCCTCACTGATGAAGCCCACAAGCCAGAAACTAGTCTGGGGATTTTGGATGAATAGGCACTAGATGGGGATTTAATACACAAGCCTTCTGGCATCTATTGATTACTCTGGCTTGCACTGAGTGGCAATACTGTATGGAGAGTTTTGCCTGTTTTAATAACAGTTAAGAGCAAACATAAGAAATAGTGGTTATGTGATGTTTATTGGCAATTAAAATTATCTGGGCATAAAATAAATATACACTTCATTGTATTTACATGCACATGTCTAATCAAGTTTACATATATGTATATATAGAAAATATCTAATGTGCAATGCTATATTTTCTATTTATGTCAAATTATTGATCGAGAGTCTTTAAAGAGATGTTAAAAGGAGTAAATGTTTATTCTATCTTTATAATTTTAGACCATTTAATTTGGACTTTAATAATATTTTGAATTAATGAAAATTTCATATTTGTTTGCAGATTTTGTTTATATACCTGTGATAAGCTAACGAAAACTTTGTTTAGGCAATGTTTTTATTTTGCATGTTGGAAATGATTTGAGGGGGGGGGGAATCATAAGAGGCATATTTTATAAATATAATGAATAATTTATTAAATAAAGATTATAACTGTGTTAATAAATGTAAATTATTCAAAGTTGGTTATTTATGTGGGAACATTAATGTTGCATAATTTTAATGAGATTTTTTTTTCAAAAAAATTTTTTAACTATAAAATGCTACTCAGGATGGCAATTATGCCGTAAGCTGGTTATAGCTTTTATTTATTTTTATATATTAGTATTTTAAATGTTATAGATTTTATTCTGGTATTTTATTTGTATATAAATGAAGTTGGCATGCTTAATTTAGTGCAGTAATAGAATGGTGGATTGGAAACTTTAAGTCCATAGATTGCAACTCTGTTATCGTTTTCAGAACTTCTAAGCAATTAACCATTCAAGTATATTACATATATAAAAATGAAGTTAAGTAAAGACTTCTGAATGTTTATTAGAAGAACAGAGAAGAATTACACCTCAGGATTACTATTTGCCCGTTAATGGTTTGATCTGTTTTCTGTCCTTGTTTTATTCTGTGGTTGAGAATAGCTAAGTACCCATTTTGTGGCCAATATTGATTGGATGGTTACATGGGTTGACTATGAGTTGGCTATTTGAAAGAAGAATCCTATGCATGACTGGAATTTGAAAACATTTTTAAATTGTACAACTTATATGCGTAGTAGAAAAACTACATCATAATTCGCTTCTGTGTGTGTACATGCATACATATATATATTAATAAATCGTAAAGTGCCGACAGCTAACTGCTTATCATATGTAAATCACATCATGACAGCCGTTGCTTAAGTAAGCCAGTCAAATATCTGCACTGTTGTCAAGGCAACCCTCCATTTATTATCTAACTGAAAGTTGCCTTGACAACAGATTGTTAATATTCCCCTGATTTACTTAAGAGATTGTCATAATGTGATTTATATATAATGAGGGGGGGGGGGATTTGATGATGTAATCCACTGAATATTTATCATTTAATATGTCAGTTATTATAATATTGTTTTGTTTCTTTTTTTTAAAAAAAAAAAAAAAGATTAATAAATACTTTCTGATTCAATAAAAAATATTTTTACTTACTTTTTTCTACACATGGAAGCACAGAAATGAACGAAATAATGAGACAGAGACCAGAATTAACTCCAACAAAAATTTTGTTATATTTGCAACCATCCTGCAGTGCAAAATTGATGATCAAAAGAACAACTCCGACTATTATTCCACCATAAATGATCAATGCCAAAAAAACCATCACTGCAATAAAAAGAAGAAAAATTATTATTAAAACAGTGCATTTAAAATAAATAATCTATGGAAAAGCAATAATACATGTTGTTAAAATAACATCAGATAAGTGACTGCTTTACTAAGCCATTGCTTTTACTTTAATAATTTCAGTTACAAATAAATGATATCACACACATTCTTCTACGTACTCAACATACTGCAAATACAATATTATATTATAACCAAATGTCCAAAAATAGCTGACAGTTTCGATTATACAACAGCCTTCTTCAAAGCTCTTTTCACTAAATTACAATTACTTAAATGAAATTAGATGCAAAAATGGGTTCTTAGACTAAGTCAGAACTTTCTGTGCACAGATATACATCGGTTTCTAAAAATTATTACATATTACTGTAAATCTATATATTTCTTTTCCCTTAGTATCTAAATTATCAAGTCATTCTTACAGCATGACACTTTTTTTTTTCTTCATTTATTCATTTGAATAAAAACTTTATCATTAGTTTCAATAACTTATTATCTGGCACGTGTGCATGTGCGGCGCAAGTTTTCCCAAAAGCTAATAATATAAAATAGATAACTAAAAACAAATGAGCTGAGTGCTTTCAAAGAATCTTGCCTTCATAATCATAGTTTGCTACTACATTTAATGATATGCAAATATGCTAATTCCATTTCTTTGATAAAGCATAGCACGTGTCCTTCCTATTTATGGCATCCTTGTCTCGTGAGATGAAGAAGGCCTCTTTGATTTTTCTTTTGAGGTCATGTCTCTCTCTACACACGATTGTGGGATTGTCTGGAATGCACTCATGGTGACTTGTGCTCTAGTGCTGATAGAAAACTGAATAGATGGAAGGATCGTTGAGAGCTCTATTGTATAAATAATTATGTTGTGCTAACCATGTGGACAAAGATGCTCTGAAAATTATTTGACTTAATAACTTATTATCATATTCCCTGCTCATCATAAAGAGCTAAATAAAAAGAATCTTTACCATTTTTTATTTTCTCTCTTTTTGCGTTTCTCTCATTCTTTATCCAAGTTGACTTGGTCACTTTCAACATTTTATGCTTCAAAAATAAATAAACATTAATCTTCCTCCCATCTCTGCATAAAACAAATTATAATCCAAACTATTATCATATTTTTGTCTCCCTTCCTTGACATTTGAAGCTTCAATTCTTACAGACATTTTTTCTTGTGGAATCCATTTAATTTTTGTTATTTATTTTTGGACTCCCTGAAATGTTAATAGAGAAATCATATGATATATTTGGTAAAGATTTTAATGACAGAATAGAATTCACAATTAAGAGTATTTAGCACCCCCCCCCCCATTCTAGTTAAATTATGTTGAAGTTAAAATATTTACAGTTTACCGATCCATATAGTTCAAACTGAATAAGAACAATGTCTCCATATGGGGGTCTCTCCAAATTTAATCCAGTTTCTCTCATTCTCTCCACAGTCCAACAATAAATTCCTTTATTTCAGCCATCTCATAAGTGGTCTCTTTTTGGACCTTTTTCAATTTCTTGAGATCCCTCAAGACTTGAATTGTCTATCTATTATTATATTTTCTAACAATACATACAGTCTAGATTCATTTCAGTTTCTTACTTCTTTTAACAATATCAATGATATCTGTTTATTCTCTCACCCAAATATTTCATTTTCGATCCCTTCTTGTTTTAAATCTTTGAGAATCTCCTGAGATCCATTTTAAGATTTTAACTGTCCACCTATTACCAATTCATTTAGCAATATGTCCAGCATAGTTTCACTTTTGATCCCTTTTTGTTACTCATGAAAAACATTTTTTTAATATTTCATTGAGTAGTCTGAAAATTTCTTAATTGCTCTTCTATTAAGTGTTCAAATCTGAGATCCATAAGTAAAAATTGGTAAAATGCATATATTAAAAACCTTTTTTTCAAACATGTAGGCATTTATTATTTTAATATTAAGTTATTTCTACTAAAAACCCTCCATCTAAGTTTAATTCTATGAATAATTTCATCTGCATTAATAAGCTTACCTAGATAACTTTTCCATAATATCAGTAGGTATATATTTTTTATAATCCAAAGTACTATTATGAAGGGTCAGAGTGACTTAAAGGGAACATCTTGGTATGACAACAATATTCACATCAACAAGGACATTGAACATTCCATCATCAGATTTTCAATAATATGGATGGCTGAAGAGTTGGAAGATGGAGAACTGAGCACTGATTTTATACATGTGTGGTAGATTATGATCTGTTTCAACTGCTGAGTACTGGTTCAGCATGAAATACAGATATTGGAAATCATCTTATTGACATGTATGTGGACATGTGTATCAGTAATAGAAAATAGAGCGGATAGCTAAAGGTATCTTAAAATCTGTGTTCAAATCACCTCTAATTAAATCCAAGAGATTGTAAAAAACCTTGAAAGAGACTACATGTGGGATGGATAGATGAAATAAGGAATTGTGCTGGGGTGATGTGGAGAAGAGAAACTAGAAATTGGAGATGGATTGAACTTGGAAAGGCCTTCATCCTGCAGTGAATCAATAATGGTTAAAAATTATGATGATGGGTTTTTTTCATTTGAAATTCATGGTTATAGTAATTTGGAAAGTTTAAATCTCAATTTTATTGTTTAGAGAAGATAAAGGTATTCTTTTCTGTCAAATCTAAGTATTAAGTTACTTTGTTTTAGTTTTGCTTCATTTTAATTTAATATGATAAGTGTTACTTATGAAAATAAAAACCTCACTATAAGACATTGTTTAAACATGGTGATGACCTCAAAGTATTTAACGTATACAACCGTAAAATTCTGCTTTAATTAATACAGACAATTATACATTTAACATAATCTCTCCTTAAACTATTTTTCTTCCATTTTAGCTGATCATAAATTCATCATCACAACAGTGAAATACATTTTGAACCATGCAGATAATATCTATTATTTCTGTGCGAGTTTTCAGCATTTCAAATCTCTAGCTTGCCTGATGAACCGGACTTTCCGATGAAATGCATGTATAGTGGGAAAGATCCAGACAGGGAAATTTTACACCGAGCAATGGTTCAAAATTTGTAACAATATTTTTGAGAAATGCATTACAAATCTAAAAAATTTGATTGGTTACAAATATTTATCAGGCACATTAATCATTTCATAACATATATATATACTTCGAGGTTAATACAAGGTAATTAAAAGATTCTCTAGCCACAGCATAAATAATAATTTTTAGGAGAAAATATCGGTTCGTCTTTTCTCATTATCTCATTTTAAACAAGGCAAAACTATCTCCATACAGTAGTACCTACTCATCCATTGATTACTCTGGTTGGCACAGGGTGGCACTACTGTATGGAGAGAGTTTTGCCTTGTTTAATAACAATTATATGCTAATATAAGAGATGGTGATCATGTGATTATCTCATTTTCTTAAATCAAGAATTGTTGAAACACTTAGGCAAAAAAGACTGAATATTAAATCAATCACAAAGATTCATCAAATAAGATAATGACGGAATATTCTTATAATGATGAATGTCAGCATTAATCATTGGTGTTTTTGTTTTGTTTTTTAAAATTAAAAAAAAAAACATTTCTTATTAATAGCATTGAATAATTTTCCCAATATATACATATTTACATTTGAAAAAATGATACGTTTTTAAGAACTTACAGCAATACCAGCAACGAGAGCCGCCATTATCTATTCTTTGTAACCTTAAAAACAAACAAACAAAATCTATAAAATACATAAAGGATTCGCTATATTAACAATAGCATTTTTTCTTTAATTAAAATAAATTAATACATAAACTAAATTTGAATACAAGTATAATGTATATACTGAACTTTAAATGTATTTAGAAGGGATTTGAACACAGACTTTCAAGCTCTCTTCAAATGACCACATTCAGGTGAAAAAGATAAATAATCAATATATTTATTTTGTTATGAATCAGAACTCATCAGTTGGTCCAGATCATCATCTCCCATTCATATATAATCAATGCTCAGTTTATATTAAGGTAGCAACTCTTCAAACTTTAGTGGACAGACTTCGATCTTTTCCACTCTCCAACTCTTCAGCCATTCATATTATTGAAATATGATGATGGAATTCTCAAAACCTTTATTGATGCCAATATTGTAGTCATACCCATGTTGACTTTCCTAAGTCATTCTGATTCCTCGTACATAGGACCTTAATATGCCTACTTAAATACACAGAAGAGGGGTGAGAATTCAGAATGAATTTATAATATCTGAATACAAGTATAATGTATATACTGAACTTTAGATATAATTAGAGGCGATTTGAACACAGATTTTCAAGCTTCAAAGTCTGTGTTCAAATCCCTTCTAATAAACCAAATTTGTAAATGACACCACTTTACATTAGCAACCTTAATCATTTTTGCAATTACAATCTTTTTATATAAATAATTGGTTTATTATTCGAAAGTTCGAAGTTCAAATCACAGGAAGCGACATCTGAGCTGAAATTCCTAAACCTTGATTTCCATAATCTATCACTCTGCCATTATATAAACTGTGCAGAGCAATTACTAATGTTAATATATCTAAACGGTCATTTTCTTTGTATGTGTGTAGTATAATAATCAAATAATTTTATTTCTCCAGAGTTTTGAGTGCCGGAAATGCTGGAATAATCAGTGATAACTAAATGTAGCTATTGTTTAAACAATAGTGTGACTTTTAGTAGAAATAACAATATTAAAAAGAAATATGTTTATGTGTTTGAAAAGGAAGGTTTTTAAAAAATGTTTTACCTGTTCTTACAAATCTGAAACTTGGACACTTAACAGAAGAGCAATACATAGAATTCAAATACTCAATGAAGCATGGAGAAATGTATGTTAGGAGAAACAAAAAAAGATTGAAAATAAAATACACGAGTGAGAACAAACAGATATTAATAACATCATTGAAAGAATTAAGAAACTGAAGTGGAGTTGGGTTTGACATGTTGCTAGAGATGATAATAGACAGTTAAAATCTTAAACTGGATTCCAAGAGGTTGTAAAAGACCTAGAAAGAGACCACATGTGAGATGGATGGTTAAAATAAGGAAATGTGCTGGAATGATATAAAGAAGAGAGGCTAGAAATCAAAAAAGATAACTTGGAAAGACCTTCATCATGCAGTGGATCGATAATGATTAGAAATGATGCTTAAAAAATCAAGTGATGTTGTGTTGGAATATTTAAATTATGTTTTAAAAAAAAATAGAATTCTGGACAGTTGAAATGGTGTATAAGCAGGATGTTTTAATTTTACAGTTTCAGGGACCCTAGAAGTATGTATTTACTTTATTTTTTTTTTCAATTTTATTTTAATGAATATGTGTTAGTTGTTAAGTTTAAAAAATTAATAAATCGATTATAAATTGCATTCAGAAGGTTTATTTCAATGTTTTTTATTTATATTATAATGTTTAAATGCCAACACTTTCGAATCATTTTTGTAGTTAAAGTCAGTGACTTTCTTTTTACCACTATCATTTTGGCAAACACTGAAAATTTGAACAGCATGCAGTGGAGTATTTCCAAAGATATGGGATCCTGGCCTCCTGAAAAGTCTGTGTTAATGGCCATGATATGGGGGTGCAATGTCAAAACTTGTTTCAACAGAATATCCATTCAGAAAGTAACATGGTTCAAGTGTTCCAAAATTTTGTTGTTAAGAAATAATGTGGAAATATTACAAATAATTTTGGCAGAAAATTGTCTTTTTTAAAAATAATAATAAAAAAAAAACTGGAAATATTAAATACGATGTTTCTTTTCAGCATTTTGTTTAAAGATTTATCATATGCCCCTGAAACTATATAATTAAAAACAAAACGCTTCCAAGCTTGGTTGACTGGATTAAACAGAAGTACCAAAATAAAATATAATAAAAACATTGTTTGATTTTTCTAATTAAATCAATATATGTAATTACTTAATAAAGAGTTAATTAATTTATGGTGCATTAATCTCTGATTATAAAAATAAAAAATAAAACTAAGTTTTGTAATGTAATACTATAATCATAAAAACTATTTTTATTAATACTTAGAAGAAAAAATGTGTAAAAAGAATTCAAATTCAATACATTAAATTACAAAAAAAGAAAAATTCTGTATTAATTCTGTAAGTGACTATTTTAACGTGTCTAGTAGTTCATAATTGTTCATCCTTTGTAAAGCATGCAGATTTGTTTTTGATGAAAATTATTTAAATTTATGAAACTGATAAGATCACATCTGACTAATTCAAATTTGGAAATGTTCTGTTTAACTGCAAATATCAAAAGTCTGATGAAGTCAAAACAGAGTTGGAATTCTCATTAAAATAAACAATATTTTCAAACTTATTTTTTTTCTGTAGCACATCATTATATTATTTAAAAAACCATTAAATTTTATTTATCGGTAGCATACCGAACTTTACACAAAAATTGATTAGTAGCAAAAGTTGTAAGGTGCGCGCAAACTCATAGGTGAAAAAAATTGATGCGCAGTGTATGTTGGCCGCCATATTTATTTATATATAGTCTGAAAACTAGAAACAACCTGTATCAAACATCTTTTGAAACCACTAATGGGTAGCTACATAATCATGTGAGAAAAAATCATTAAAAAGATGACAAAAGTGAGCACAAACATATTACAAATTTTTATATGTGTATTAAAAGACTCCATAAAGGCAGACTTAATTTTAAAAAAATATTATTAATGGTCAGAAATTAAACGAGTTATATAAAAAAAATCAATATAACTTTAAAATCTTACCAGTTATCAGTAATCGAATGAGTACAGTTGACAAGAATAATCAACTGAATAATAATATATATAAATGCGCCTGATAAACCAATATACATCCAAACTAAAAATAAATAAATAAACAAACTGCTAATTTCTAAATAAAATAGAATATCACGAGTAAATATTTTGATAGTAAAACTGATTAATGTCTCCAATATTTAAAAAAAATCAATAAGAATTTATATCTAAAATAAATTATATGATGGTAGAAATCACTATACTATGTAATCTAAAACAAAAAAAAATAAAATGTACTCATTCAAATTTAACTATAAACCTAAAAAATAATTGTGAGAAAATCAAGTCATATATCACATGACTTAATTTAATAAGCTTGTATTACAAATGTTATATAATGAGTGTGCTAATAGCTCTTAACAAGCTTTTCTAAATATCCCTATCATCAGACCGGTTTCTAGCTCTGGCTGTCGTCAGTGAGGTGCTAGAATATTCAAGCATTAGATTTAAAAATATCAGGTCAAAGGCCAGCATTTTCAGACATCCAAATGCCTTCAAATCTAGCTATCTAACTTAAAAAGCCTGGTGGGTCTGAACTAAGTTCAGATAACCACATATTAATAGCTTTAGCAATATAAAATCATCAAAGCCTCAAGAGCAAAACAATAATTGCAAGGAAAATCAAGTATTAAATTTAATAGGCTTGTACTACAAATGTCATAGAATGAGAATGCTAATAGTTGTTAAAGTTTTTCCCAATATCCCTATCCTTAGATCGATTTCTAGCTCTGGCTGTTATCAATGAGGCAATGGATATTTAGGCATTAGATTTAAAAATACCAGGTCAAAAATAGCATTTATCTAATTTTAACTATTAAGTAAAAAATCTGAAATTTGACATCCATGTCTTCAATTCCAGCTATCTAACTTAAATCTAATGCCTGAATATCCTAGCACCTCACTAACAACAGACAAAAACTGGTCTGAGGATAGAGATATTTGGAAAAGCTTGCTAAGAGCTATTAGCATGCTCATTATGTAACATTTGTAGTACAAGCTTATTAAATTAAGTCACATGATGTATGACTTGATTTCCTTGCAATTATTGTTTTGCTCTTGAGGATTTGGTGATTTTTATATTGCTAAAGCTATTAATATATGGTGTTTTCCCGAAGATTTGTGATGACAATGTTCTAGTTGTATTTTTATATTGGACTATTTCCATCATCTAATAAGAGTATTGAATGTCTTTAGAAAAATTTAACTTTTATTTAAATATTCCAAATATGTTCAACTGTTAGTAATAGCACATCAAACAGGTTAGTATATGCACAATGTTTCAAGAGATATTATTCTCTCCTCTTTTTAAGGTATTTCTGGCCTGACCAGTGACAGTACTAGCATAGGATTCAATCTGAACCCTTGGATTCTTGAGTATTGAATTTTAAGGTAATGCTCTAAATAAATGATATTAAAATATATATAAATATTAATTTATTTAAAATAAACTGAGCCAATTGGTTAGAACATTACCTTAAAATTCAACACTCAAGAATCTAAGGGTCCAGGTTTGAATCCCTCAGTGGTCAGGCCAGTAACACCTGAAGAAGAGGGAAGAATAATATCTGTCACAATGTTGGGCAGGCTGAATCTGTAATATTTGAATACAAGTATATTTTATATACTAGGAGTTTAGATGTAATTATATGGGATTTGAACGCTGAGACTTATTTTCTACATAATTTTGTGTTTATGAAAGAAAAATGTTTTTAATTTTGTTTTGTTTTTTTATTATTATCAAAAATGTGTTATTTTTTATATTTTCATACTAAAGATTGCATCCCCAAATATTTTAATAATACACAATTAAATAAACTAAAAAATATAGGAACCTCATGAATGTGCTAAACATTTTCTTTTGACAACCCTCCGCCCATTCTAACATTAAATATATGATCACTTTAGCAGTAATCTAAGTAAAACCAGAATTACACGTTAAAATTCAAATAACTATATTAATTTTGTTCTTGAATTTTTTCAAAAAAAAAAAAATAGAATTCTAATAAATTACCATCAATTTAAGTAAATATGGCATAATCAAAACTTTTTATCAAACCTCATAGTGTACAGTATGTCCCAATGAAAAGATGGGTAGTTCTCTCTGCAAGCCCTGCAGAGCCATCTTCAAAATCAATGCATGTGGTACTTAATGACATAGTTTAGCTATGCACCACAAAACTTTAAGATATTTGTGTGGCTAGGTCACAAGTTAAGACATGAAATGAAACCCTGTATTTCATACCTTAACCTATATTTGAATAACATGCTAAGATTACATTTCATTTCAAATTGGGCAAACATTTGAAATGATTCAAACTGTGTGTAGCAGTATGGCCATGAGATACAAGTCCATTTTCAAGGGATTTGCAAAACTTCCAAGATGGCAGGAAGAGCACTAATAATGATCTATTTATGAAGATATGAAACACTTTACATTGCTACATTACATGTCATAACACTCAAACCAGACCGGTTAGCTCCTTAAAATTATTAAGATGAATAAACAAACTGTGATGACATAATACATGCATTGATTCAAAGATGGCATTATAAGCAACTAATAGAAAGCCAGTCATCTTTTCACTGGGAGATATTATATATGTCATATCGGGAATATCTTATTAAAAGCATAATCCGTTCTTCTTCGGAACAATAGTTGGTCCTGAAATCGAGTAAATAGTGTGGATTACTGCTTCTAATGCAGGAGTGAAAGAAAGCTGAAAGTCATTCCTATTATGACATGTATGTTTCATATCGGAAGCAACAAGCACCAATTTATAAATTCCTATTTAGCATTACTTACTAAAAAAAATAACAAATGATTTTTTTTTTTATCCTAATTTAAAATTTTACTTACTTTTTCCAAAAATATCTACAAATCTGGTAGGAATGCAAAATGACCCAGCACAGAGACCACATAAGAAAAGAAACTTAATACACCATAACCTAAAACATAACGAAAGAATTTACTGTATTTAGGAGTACAAATGCAATAGCGAATTCTTTTAAATATATATAAAATAAAATAGTTCAGTCCAAATTATAATCAACTAAATAATTACATGCATAAATTAATGTGCTGAAACTTATGGTTTGGTTCAATGAGACAATAACTCATAAGATCACAATAAAGTATTATATGACCACCAAACATCACATGATCACCATTTCTTATGCTTGCTCATAACTATTATTAAAACAGACAAAAGTCATTAAAACAGGCAAAACTCTCCATACAGTAGTGTCAATCAGTGCAAACCAGATAAATCAATGGATGCCAGAAGGCTTGTGCATAAAATCCCTACAGCAGTGCCACCCTGTGCCAACCAGAGTAATCAATGGATGTCAGTAGGCTTGTGCATAAAGTGTCCACTCATTCAATATCCCTAGACTAGTTTCTGACTTGTGGCCTAGGTGCAATGCTCTCAGATCCAAGGCTCCTCACTGATGAAGGCCATAGCCAGAAACTAGTCTGGGGACATTGGATGAGAAGGCACTAGATAGGGATTTTATGCACAAGCCTTCTGGCATCCAGTGATTACTCTGGCTTGCACTGAGTGGCACTACTGTATGGAGAGTTTTGCATGCTTTAATAAAGCATTATATGCATATACAACAGGCAATATAGAGTTCATAGAATATATTGCAAGGGAAATCACCTTCATTAGCTGTGCCAAGCCCTTAACATCAATGTCATAAATCAGAATCTTGTTTTATATACCAGTTTTATACATTTTATTTGAAAGTGTGAAAAATATAATGTATGTAAGTATTAAATATGTTTTTTACAGTTAGTAAACATACATTTATATTCGAGCTATAATTCATTAAAATCAACTCCATTTTTTAAATAAACTTTCTTCTAGTTTTATAAATTTTAGCTTTGAATGTAAATATATTGTAACAGTATGAAGTCTTGGGGTGCACCTGGAATGATGAAAAATCATCGTCATCCTCAAATAAACAAAATGTAAAATTAAATATCAGGATTGACTATGAATATGAAGAATAAAGAGATCAGCACAAAACCCTAATAAGTTCACCCAACATTACAAACAAGAATAATCATTCATCATCATCATCATAAATGATCAACAATAAATCAACAATCAATCTTGTGATTGGATTTGAAATGGGTCTACTATAGACCAGATTAATTATTTAGCTCTTGTCAGCTTGGGCAGATTATTTAAACAATAATTTGGATGCACAAACTTAAGTGCTAATCCATGAGAATATAACAGTTAAAAAAATAATGCTGGAATACTAAAATATGCTGATCATCATCAATGCTCTGGCCACTTAGTGCCATTAATATACCAGCCAGTTATAAACTTAATTTGTAAATAATTAAAATGAAATGTAAGGCATGGACTTTAAAGTATATGCCCTTTGGATCATCATCAACTGGATGTCCATAAACCCAATATAATTCCTTTGTGTATAACAAACTGTTAAGCACAAATCCAACTCAGAGAGCATAACCCTATAACTGTTACTGTGATCAAGAAATGTAATACAAACATAATATTCTAAAAATATTTTGGATTGAATAAATTCACTGTAAGAACTTTAACAATGGAATATATATTTATTAATAACAATAAAATTGAATTAAGGTCAGAATATGGCTATACATATAAATTAAGCCTTTTGATTTTGATTAATACCAAAAACAAATCCACTATTACATTGTAATTTACATATAGGTTCCAATAAATTTACATAAAATACCTATACATCAGCACACAGACATGCCTATATAATATAAAATGAACATATTTGTCATATAATTAAAAAAATAGGCTATCACATTTTAATGATACATAAATAATGACTATTTTCATATACATATGTGGGTACCCCTGGGAATGTGTGTGCACACAGATATTTATATCATATATTTAAATTTGTCAACATACTAAACTTATTAAAAATATATTTTTCATAACTAATTCCATGTTGAAAATATACATAAAATTCACATGTATATATAAATATACAAAAAAATAGTATGAATCATAGTTATTTCATTCATTATTTCTAATGGTAAAAAAAAAGTTTTTCTTTTTTTATAAAAAAGAAAATTATCATGAGACTCAGTTTGGAAAGTTCTTTTCTCTTGATTAATCATAAACATTATGAAAAATATTCACTTATAATTCAAGCAAAAATTATTTGTTTTACATTTAAATTACAGATTTTAACAAACATTATTTTCACTAAAGAGTTTCGCTTTTAATAAACTGGAAACGAATCTTATTTTTTGTTGAATAAAATTATTTACTTTAAAAAAAAATTGTAATTTAAAAATTACAACTGTCATTATTACTAAAGAAATTATTTAAAATAACTCACCAGCTGTACTTTGTATATGTATAACACTACTTCCTTCTGTACTCCTCTGCATATGAATAAACAGTATATGTATAAACTAATTCTTCTGGAAGCTGATGGACTCTCTTGGTCTCTTTTAAAACAGTAGACTGGCTTATTGTCATCTTCAGGAAAGGTATAATCCAGATAACTAGTGGCTTCAATCAGCTTCATTTAGTCTACAATTTGATAGACTTCAGACATACCACCTAGTACAAAATATAGGCTATGGAAACACAGAAAATCAGGCCCTTTACTTCCATGTGAATCCAAACTCTGTCACAGTGAACTAGTAGGAGTCACTGGACTTGCACTCTCTTGCCTTCAGTTATAACTTCATGGTAATAGTAATCTTGTCATAATCTGTGAAACTCTCCTAATCTTTTTTTCAACCTTTTTATAGTCAGGGTTGAATTCAAAAAATAGAGTAATTAAAAGCAAGTTTTCTCTATCTTGATTGAAAAAAGTTAATGATTCTTTTTGATTTATATTAATCCTTTCAAAAACACATTTATATGATCAACATTTTTATACAAGTTTTAATTTTAAAAAATGTAATCTAATCAAAATAGATAGTAAAATTTTATAATTACTAGTATATCTATTGTAATATAAAAATAGGCTTGTTTTAATTTCAAAATCAGAATTAATAAAATATTAATTAGATCTTTTTAAATGTTTAATTTATCATAATTTTTTTTTTAAATTCAAAATTATTTAATCCTTAACTGTTATTCCAGTGTAATATAGAAAATATCTACAAAAATGTGTTTATTTCTACTTTTCCTTTCACCTTTATATATATATACATGCATACACACTACTATGTTGCTGTATGCCATAGGATATATCTCAATATATATATATGTTTAATTTAATGTTTACATATTAAATCTTATTTAATTATTACAATGAAGGTATTAAAAAAGAGATAATTAATTATGAATTTAATATCTATTAAGTGCCATATTCCATCTGGCTGATAAATTAATTTCACTCTGAATTAACAATATACTTATAAACATCAGAGCTCCAAGAGTAAGTGAATTCTATCTATTCTTAATCTTTTGTTCAACATTTAGTGCTTTTAATTTATAGCCTGAGGGAGAATGATTTAGTTCTTTGTTTATATTTATATATTATAGGGGTTTTGAACTCAGACTGTCAATCTCTCTTCATCTATCCAATCTGTCTCATACAACCAATATATATATATATATTGTAATGTAACAGGCTTTATCTGGTATAAAAATAGATTATTTAGCTCACACAATGAGTAAGAGTGTATCTTTGATCCTTGTACATATATATATATCACATACACTTTAATTTCATTCATAGGAGAGGTAAGGTTATGAATCAACTGAATATTAAATATATGCCTAAATTCACCTTGTCCTTACCCTCTTTCATCCTTGCTTGCTATATCATGATTTTATTATAATAATTTATTTTATTTTCATTAACTTGATATATAAATTCCTATCTGTCATAATGGTGATCTGGGATACTTCTGTTATATATACTATAGTTATAATACAGACAAGAAAAAACAGAAATAATTAATCAAATATACTGAAATATTTAACACAATTATTAGTAGAAACAAACAAAGAAAAATATATGGGTTACAATTGTATAAATGTTTGGACTAAATATGTATTAGATTACCTTTCCATTTTGAAGATGATCGAAATAGTATGCAAGCAAGCACTCATCATAAACTATATTTTATTTTACTTATATTAATGGCAACAATATTTCTTCATTATGTTACATACTGACATTTCATTCTCTTTATTTGTATCCATATTACAGTAAAGATAAGAATAAAAATATTTATATCAAATATACAAATAACTAAAACTAATGACACCAACCTAGATGTAGTTTTAAAGTTCATAAGGAAAAATGTCTTAGTGAATCATTCTAGTAATCCTCATTAATCCATTTCAGCTATACCTTAAGTCATTTATCTTTTGTATCCTTGGAACTTTTGCTTTAAAGTGGAGAGTTATTGGATCCATTCATTAGAAATCAACTTGATGTTTCATAGTGCAGATGTAGAGTGCTAGGTCAATTCCATTCAGGTTCTGACAAGTTATAGCTCCGTGAGCAATGACTTTTTCTTCCCGATGTCGCATTTGCACTTAGCAATGCATATTTGTTTTTATCATTGTTTATATATTTCTTTAATGAATTATTTTGAGTGAATTAATAGCAATATTTCTTGCATTACGAGATATCCTCAGATCTAGATACTTTGATCTATAATTTAGAATTACAGACACTTTGGAAATTTGAATGATCTGAATTGATTTTTTGAAGATCTCAATTTCAAATTTCTCAGCTGGCTAACTTTAATTCTATGATGCTTGTTCTTGCTTTTACAGATCTTCAGATATTGGTTTTTAATGTTATTTCAATTCAAAAGTGGCTGATGTTTCTATTCGAATTGAAAATTTGAATTCTCTACTTAAAATGTTGTAGTTTATTCAGCGATGAGAAATTTTATTTCCCTTTCGAGAAGAAGCTTATTGTTGAAAACAGCAAGTTCGTGATTATCATTGTAGACTATTGCTAATGTCATTATTAATGAATATCATATGTAATATATTAATAACAATAAAAATTTTATTTGATATTTCTTTACTTTAATATAAATTTTAATTTCTTGATTGCATTCATTTTATCTGATATTTACCACACAATTGTTATAGTGTGTTGGAGTTATACCACTTAACAAGATAATAATTACTAAAGGTTAGTTGTAGTGTATATCTTATAATTTAATTGAGATTGTATTTATAGTACCATTAAGTTGGGGATTAAATGTGTGTTGCGATTAATGGTTAGTCACTTATGGTGCTTCAATTTTTATTAATCTAGTGATTAATAAATAACATTAATATCATGGGTCTTGGATTCGGATTAGGCCACAAGGTGTGTAATTGGTATTTGAAGGATGTAAGGGGCACACATAATATATATATTATGCTGACCAATCTTGAGGATCTTATGATTCCACTTACACACCAAATGTTACAGATAGGCTAAAAGTGTAAAGATTCCACTTGAATAACTACATGAAAATGATCACCTATATTCAATCCACATATATACTTTTGACAGTTTTTTTGGTAGTTAGTCTATGGATCATGTGATGATGAAAGATTTATAATTAATGAGTGCTGACCATTTTAACCACCATGGCAGTTTCATCATAACATGTTAAATTAACTCTCATTATTATTATGTTTAGATCTGATATTATGCCCAATGCTAGCTCTTCTATAATTAATTTATCTTTATATAACTAACTTTATAAATCACACATGATACACTTATCTATCAGTTTACATGATTTCGTATCTATTTTGTAATTCATCCACGAATAACAAAGAAAGACTTTTTAATAAAACTAACAATTTGATGATAATAAAAACATTAAATTACAAATGCATTTTTAGATCTGAACTAACTACCAAAAAATAAATGGGCATTTTCTTTTTACATATATAATAAAATAAAAAAATGTAAATACAATTAAATCACACACACAAAAAAACCATTAATCTCAAAAAAAAATGTGACAATTACATTTAAATAAAATAAAATAGCATAATCTCATCTTTTGATATTTTGAGCTCACTTAACTAAAACAGTTCAAAGTATATACTTTTAAATCTCTGTTCCAATTTTTTCTGTGCACATATGAAATTCCAGTCCTTTTTCTTTAAATCACAATTTGATATTCACTAGAACATCCTAGTAGAAGTTTTCACATTGATTCCTATGGTTTAGTCTGGTAATTTATTATTATTAAAAAGGCTGTCCATTTTCTTGGTTGTTGGACTAATTTATATCTTTAATATGTCTCTCAATCAGATCATCTTGAAAAGCATAGAATATAAGAGTTGAATGTTTCTAATGTTCTTCCTTCAACTTCTCTCCTGTAGCAAAACTTTAAGCAGGCTGACATTCTCCTTAAAGTAGGTGTCCATGTTCTGGCAATAGACCATAACAATTGATACTTAAAACCTTATTATACTAGCTAATATTGAAAATTATTTTCCCAAAGTTAATATTTTTCATTGTTCTATTGGAAAGTTGGTTTCTGTTTCACTCATGTGGTTATTAACACATGTGGCTTTTAAAAGCAGCTTGCAGTAGCAAAGGTTTTTCTTATTACACAGATTGGATCTGCCACTCTAAGACAGCCACAGGTGAAAAGAGAAGGCACAAAATGGAGACAGCTTATTTATAGTAAAATTTTCTCAATTGTGTGGCCAGATTCATATACATAAAACAACAACAAAAATTTACTTTAGATTTTTTCTTATACCTTTCATTTTAATTTTTAAAAAATGTATAAATAACTTAATCTTCTTACAGATTAATTAAATGTTTATTTATTCTGATCGACAAAAGAGATTTAAAATAAAGTTTAAAGTATAAAAAAAAAGGAATTCTTTTTTTCTTCACATGATCACATTTCCTATACTAGCACATTAATTGTTGATAAACAGAGCAAAACTCTCCATACAGTATTGCCACCTGTGCTAAACAGAGTAATCAATGGATGCCAGAAGGCTTGCGCATAAAATCCCTATCTAATGCCTACTCATCCAATATCCCCAGACTAATTTCTGGCTTGTGGCCCTCGTCAGTGAGGAGCTTTGGATCTGAGAGCACTGCATCTAGATCTTAGGATCTAATGCAACCCTCTAGCAACCACCTTTTATCTCTACTTAACTACTAAACTAATTTCATTCTCATAGTTTAGTAGTTAAGTAGAGATAAAAGGTGGTTGCTATCCTAAGATCTAGATGCAGTGCTCTCAGATCCAAAGCTCCTCACTGACGAAGGCCACAAGCCAGAAACTAGTCTGGGGATATTGGATGAGTAGGCATTAGATAGGGATTTTATGCGCAAGCCTTCTGGCATCCATTGATTACTCTGTTTAGCACAGGTGGCACTACTGTATGGAGAGTTTTGTTCTGTTCTTTTTTTCTTTTTGCAAAGTTTAATAAACCTACAAAACATATTTAATTTTCTTTCAGTAATATATGGCCATGCAAGACTTTGCATATATTTTAATGATAACATTTAAATATTTTAATATAACTTAAAATTATTTTTCTCTTTTTTTATTAACGAAAATGTTCCTTTATTTTAATGAGGTTGAATATGCAGAGTTAACCCATGTACCATTACATACTCCCTCACTAAAAATGAAATAAAAAATGGTTGCAGGTTTAACCTACTCTGAATCCATTATTCTTTCATTCACTAAACTATTTACTTCCCCTCTTGATCTATTTTATTATTTATCCTAATTGGACTCTTTTAAACTTGTTTGATCTTGATGAACTATAGAGTGTTCCAAAAAGTTTATGTATGTTTCCACTTCCAGATCTACCATCAAACCCATGACTAAAACATGAAGAGGTACACCACTGAAAATATCTGAAATCCTTCTATAGCAGGAGCCAAGTATCACAGAATTATCATGTACAGATAACAAGTCATCTACAATTAAAAGGCCGAATAAGATAAGAATTACAAGTCAGGAATTCCTTTACTGACTATTTAAATAAGCAACTTTGCTTCATCAAAAATGCTGCTCTCAGCAGATAATCAGGCCCTTGGAGATCCCACCTGGTACCTTATAAATTCTCAAAATCTCTTCAAAACAAAATCTTACATGATCATCTTAACACAAAAACACACTGCATGACACTCAGACCTCCCCCACAGTGCACACTGATACATAACAATTCTGAGATCTCCAGTAGCACTAAAAATATCAGCATACCAACTCTTCACACTCCCAATTTATCCTTATGAGTCAGTATACATACTTCTAAGTGGCTTTAAATATTCAGGCATTATATGGCCTTTTACAAAATTTTCTTTCTCTTTTTTAATAGTCGTGATCAAGGTTTGTATATTATCAAGTTCTAAAATCCCCCCCCCCCCCAAAAAAAAAACACATATCCAACTAACATATCCCATGTAGATCAATCTTAATTTGAGATTAATTTTTTATCTGGTGATAACTGGAAAGAGGAGCACATTTACATGTAATTATTTATTTTCTTTTTCCCAACAGGTGCAAAATAATATTGATATCCAGGTAAGGCTTCACCTGATTAGATATCTTTACAATGAATTTATAAATACAAACCAGCAGATGTAAAAATAAAAGTTTTGGAATGTTCCCTTTCAATGATGAATTTAGATAGTAATATATTTTTCTCCACTTGCCTATCTTTATTCATCTTTGGCATAAACTCTAACATGATTTGCCTTTAAGAATAATCCAGCTTTAGTTTATTTTTTATATTTTCTTCCAATGGTTTTGGTACATCTGCCTTATCTTTTATTATTTGCTCTATGATTTCTACCAGCATCTTTCTTATTCTCTATCCCTTCTTCTGTTTTGTTTCATCTTTTTCTTGTTTTACTTGCTCTTGTGCATCTTTAACACTTTTCACAGTATCCAATATGACTAGGTGACTTTTTTCTTTGTTTATTTCATTCAAATACTCATTCAGAATGAAGGCCTCATTATTTTCTTTACCGTTTTTCAAGGCTTCTATATCCATGTGAAATTTTAACTCACTTTTCTGCTATGTTTCTTGTAATATTTTATAATCTAATCACATCATTTCACTCTTTTTTTATTTTCTTCTTGTATCACTTGACTTTGCATCTGTATTTCTTGAAACATTTTTACTAATATATCCAGTATAACTACTTTCTCTTCTGCAGGCTTATTCATAGCCTCTGCTGATTATTCATTTGCTGGTTCATTGACATGTGATCCACTTTATATGATTTTGATCTAGTGATCATTAATTTTTTTACTTGAATTGTTGAGGAAGAAACTATTTTTCCTTTCTGTTTGAACAACAATATTCCTTGATGCCTGATATAATTTCCAAATAAATACTATCAACAAAATCTACTTGCAAACTATCATTAAAAAAATAAGTACCAACTACCCCAATCCACCAGAAGCAGCTTACCTACCCATCTAGGTGTTTCGTAACAACTTTCCTGCCTAATTTATAACTCTCATAAACCTGCTATATTTTAGAATATATACCCCTATTTATTAATGAACAGATCTAACTTTTATTTACATAATGATAATAATATTTGATTGAATACAAGTATAATTTATATATTTGGGATTTAGATATAACCATAAGGGACTTGAACACACCCTTTCAAGCTCCCTTCAGCCATCTGCCTTATCTCATACAACCAATACATATAACCACACACATGTGAAAAAGATAAATGATCTCCAATATAAGTATTTCATGTTGAATCAGCACTCATCAGTTGGTCCAGATCACCATCTCCCACATACATTAATTATAATCAGTGCTCGGTTTATATTAAGATATCAAATCTTTTTTCCCTATTCCATGAAGCACATATCTGTATGTGATGTAATTTATACATTATTATAATTTATCAAACGTTATGATTCTTAGGCTTACAATAATTTTAAATATTATGGGTGTTATTGGGTTGTTGTATAATTTATTTCTATATAAATTTAGCTAAATGATTTGACATCTTTATATTATACATTAACACAGCCCTCATGTTTAAACAAACCAATAGAATGTCAACAATCTGTCACCTACAATTAGACTGTGGACCTGATTTTTAGGCCTTTCTTTTAATGAGATGATTGTTAAAAATTGCCCCACATACTATCGGTTATATATATAAATGTATGCATTAAAATAAAAACTACATAGTCTAATATAAACTTTATTAAACATTGTGAAATCAATATCATGTTTTGATTCAAAACATGAATCAGTTTTTTTTTTTTTTACGAACTTCCTTAAAATTATTCAAACATGAACGGAAGATGAAAGAACAATAGCTATTTAAAAATATTAAATTACTTATGAAGAATTCATAGCAAGTTGAATTAGAAAAGTTCAGTCAAGTGTAGAAGGTTTTAAAAAAATAAAATTTACACCAAATATATATCAGCACTACATCTCTGATTCTTTTGGCTCTTACAGTAAACAGGAAGTTTTTTCTCTGATCTAGTGCTATCTATTTAAGCTTGGATAATTATTATGGTAATGCAATTTAATTGCCATTTAAAACATCAGCTTCCGTTTTTACCTTTATCAAATCACTAAACATCACATGATTAAAAATATTATTGTGTTTTCAATTTTGTTCTCATAGTTTTGTAGTTAAGTAGAGATAAAAGGTGGTTGCTAGAGGGTTGCATTAGATCCTAAGATCTAGATGCAGTGCTCTCAGATCCAAGGCTCCCCACTGATGATGGCCACAAGCCAGAAACTAGTCTGGGGATATTGGATGAGTAGGCACTAGATAGGGATTTTATGCACAAGCCTTCTGGCATCCATTGATTACTCTGGCTTGCACTGAGTGGCATTAGTGTATGGAGATTTTTGCCTGTTTTAATAACATTTATTATCATTACATTATTATCATATATACACTCAAGTTAATGGAGGTATATAACAATATTTTTATATTTCATGTGAGGAGAGCATATTAACATACATTTTGTTTTTATTCCATTTATATAAATTTCTATCTCAAAGCACCAAAAGACAATTTTGTTCAGACTTTCTCAATATTCTTTAATTGCAATATCAATATTGTTATTTACACTCATAATAATATCATCTGCATAATAATATATTAATCCTTCAATATTAATATTTCCTAAATCATTTATTAAAATCAAAAACAACAATATATTAAATACAGAATCTTGATAAACTCTCTATATTTTTTTTTTGTTCATTACTCAATACAACATAATATGTATTAAGTAATTTTTGAAAAAGCAGTAATTTTATTCTAATTCCACAATTTTCTAATCTATAATTCAATTGTTTATGATCAACAATGTCAAAAGCATTATAAAAATGTAAAAAAAAAAAACTACAGTTATATATTTTTTATCATTTAATACACTATCAATTGTATCTGCAAAATTCTACAATAACATAATAGTGTTTCTTCTTTCTAAGAATCCATATTGGTTTTTAATAAAAAAATTATTTTTATTTAACTTTTTTTTTTATTATTTTATAAATATAATTTTCTACTATTTTAGCAATTGAAGGAAGAATGAATATAGCTCTATAATTATCAACATTTAAAAAACCCAGACATGGAATCTCATTTATTAAGTATAATAAAAACATAAAATATTGCATTAATTAAGCATGTAAAAAATAACTGCATGCCTATTAATGATTTGGCTTACAGTATCTATATTTGCCTGGCATATATGAAAATAATAAATATATAAATGTCTCCTTACACCAACTTTTTTTTAAAAACAAAGTAATTAAAAAAAGATTAATTCATGCAAAATTTTGATTAAGTTATTGGTTCTCCCTCTCTCCCTCCAAGTTGCCTGCAGTGCCATCTATGAATCAACATGTCTTACGTAGAATCATAGTTGAACTATTTACCATAAACATATTAATTTTTAATCAGACAGTTATCAGCTGTCTACACATGCTCTGTTTAATCATGTAACTAGCTCTACAATATTATGTAGAGAATGCAGGAAATTCTCAAAGCTAAGCTCAAGATGGAGGACTTTGAAAAGATAAAGAATAGCCATTTTATCTTTGTACCTAAATCCAATTATGTATACAATCTTAAGCATTCTGGAATGAGAGTATAAAAATCTTATCTGCATCACTTTACTTCCATTATGTTTATTTAGGTAGTTTTCTCTTAGCATATTGAAACCATGAGAAGTCATACTTTCTATGTAAACAAACACAAATATAACATTACCAGGCCTTTTTATATTTTCAACTTTAACATTATTTTCTAAAATTTGAGTGTGTTGTGACATTTTGCAAACTATTTTTAAACAATTTGCGAACCAACATTATTTTCTAAAATACAATAATTATATTTTTAAATTAGATTAGACATGTCAGCGTGTAGTGCTGGAATGTGCAAAAGGGGGGGGGGCACTGATGGTTTTGCCGGTCAAAAGGATCGGCTAAAAGATGCAGATTCTGATCAAACCAAGATTATGATTTGCAAAACAATGTGCAACCTCAGACATTTTATTTGTCAAGTATCTGTTCTTAATCTGGCCAAAAGATGCAGTACTCTGATCAAACCAAGTGTACAATTTCCAAAACAACATGCAACCTCAGCAATTTCATTTGACTCATAGCTGTTCTTGTGAAAACATATGACTTCTGTGAAATGGTGCTTCACCCTATCCTTTTGCAATTGTTTTCACATTCCATGCTGTGTAGGGAAGTGCGAGGTCAGGATTACAATTATTTGTATGTAATACTACATCAGATAGGATGTAAGATCACTATTTCAAAGGCATATTACAACAGTTATGGCCAGTTGAATTCTATACATCCTCACATGATACAGTAGCAATCTATTAAGTGTGCACATTTGCATAGCGGCATGAAGCACAACAGCAAGCCATAATATTTGTGTGTCTGCAATGGCTAATATGAACAGAACTGTTCTATAGGCCGTAACTTTCTATGCAAAAGCACAGAAATATTGGCCATGTAAATGTCATATTTTTGAGCATTTGCATAGAAAGTATGCCCTGTCGCGGTTTCAACATGCTAAGAGAACTGGTTAATATTAGATATTGAAATAAATGTAATTGACAACATTATTTACTAGCAGTTTCTATTAGTAATTCTTAATCAGACAGTTATCAGCTGTCTACACAAGCACTGTTTAATCACATTACTAGCTCTATGATGTTACCAGGAAACCCTCAAACCAAAGCACAAGAAGACTTAGAAAAGATAGGAGCAGTAATCTTATCTTTGTACTTAAATTCTATTATATAGACCAATCTTCAGCATTCTGAAATAAGAGCAAAGTTTCTATCTTATGCTTTGGTTTGACAGTTTCCTGCATACTATATATAACATCACAGAGTCAGTAACATGATTAAACAGTGCATGTGCAGATGGCTGATAACCATCTGATTAAGAATTACTAATAAAAACTGTCCTAGTAAATAACATCTTCAATTATATAAATATTTTAATATACTAACATGCATGGATTACTACAAGTTGCAACATGAAATAATGTGACAGTATGTTTTGTATATTAACCCATGATAGAAATTGAGCAAAGCGGCCACAGAAATGTTAGAAATAATTCAAATTTTGAAAACTAATATTCAAGTAGTTTGAGATTTCTTGACAGCAGAAAGGGCAGTAAAGATGACCTACGAAGGTATAAAAAACAATCACATTTTATGTTCAGAGTTATGACTCAGACATGCCAATGCCTACGATTTTTTGTGGTAAATAGCTTTACAATATTGCTATGTGTCATATGTATATTGATTTAGAGATGATGTTGCACTTTTGCAATGGTACACACTATATAAAAACTTACTTTTAAATATATTTGTGCTTCTTATATTAATGAACTTCTAGTCTGTTTTTCATTTGATACTGTATTTTTATATTCACAATGTCCCTTGCTGGACATATATTTCTATCAATGAAACTAATATCATCAGCTACCCAGAATATCATTTGAGATCACAATCAAATATAGCTGTACAGTTTCCATTTAAAAAACTACATTAAAGTTTGAACATAAATTTTAGTAGTAATTTATCCAAATCCTCTAGGCTAATATAAAAATGGCTTTAGTTAAAGCATTACTAAAATTCGTGTTCAGGCTTCAACATCAAATTGAACATTGTTAGTCTATTTAAATGGAAACTGATTTATTATATTTGTTATGATCTCTTGAATAGCTGATGATATCAGGTTTGATTGACAGAAACATATGTCCTACAAGAGGTTTATATTTTTCATCAAATATTGCTATACATAAGATAGTAAATTTCTGTACATGGCATAGATAAATAAAATTGATAATATATTTATGTAATATTTAATTATGTAATATTTATATAGTGTACATCTTTTTTGCTTCTGTAAGAAGATCAAAATATTAGAACTGTACTAAATCAAAAATTTCAACAAATATTAAGAAACAATGCAAAAGTAAAAAAGGACATATGATAAAAACTTATATTAACTAAGTATTATATGTATTATAATGATCGGCAAAGATCTCAGTCTTACTGTATCTGCACTACAGGGTGCCACTAGGCCATTTGAACCTAGAAAATTTATAGAGTATGCAGATACGTGCTGTTAAGATTTAACTTTTACATATACATTTTATTCCGACCGTCAGCCCTTGCCACAAGCTCAGTGAGATCCAGAGATTTATAAAATTTAAATTCTTATTTAAAAATATTTTCAATATTAAAAAAAAAAGCCACTGCCAGTAATAACACACACAAACATTTATTAAACATATATAGTTTAGAATTATTTTAATATAACTTTTACTTTGGATTTTAAATTTATAATTTAACCTTTATTTAAGTTTGCACAGATGAATTTAATATTTATTAAACACACATATATAAAATTTAGAATTATTATTTTAGTATAACTTTAATATTTTTTACAAAACATTATAACTTATTTTACTTTAGATTTTAATTTACAATTTAACTGTTTTTATTTCATTTTAAAAGTTCGCACAGATGAATTTAATATTTATTAGAATGTAGAGTATGAATAGACTACATAGATTGCATTTGAAAAGAAAATATTCTATCCCTTATTTAACCTTAGGCCAAAAGTTCGCAGTTAAACTAACATCAATCCATCTGATATATCAATGTATTCAATGCAGCATGAATACGACAGCACAAATACCATATTGTTAGGAATGTACGTCTGAACAGCATGGTTAGAGAAGGAACTGTCTCTCGTCCAGTACAGGAATGTTACATCAGTCTGGTGAGAAGAACAAAAAAAACTCCATAGGAAGAGATAGCGGTCCTTTTTGCTAACTTACGATCCCATTCCATAGGCAAAAGGGATGATCCAAGGAGCAGGGAATACCGTCTGTCTCCGATGGTCAATAAGAAAAGCTTATTTTGCTTAAGTGCGGCGTATAAAGTGATCCTGAACGTAGCAGACCTCATACTACATTTACTAATTACACCAATATATCCAATCCATTAACCCAATTCAACTACGAAACAAATAACATAAGATTTACCATCCCTTAATTAAACTAATATAACTTTACAAATCTATGCAGCCATTCACGCCCGACTTAAATTTAACATTTATTAAGTTTAGTTTAACAGAAAAAAAAAATCATAATAAAAACTTAAAAGAACAAAAAAAAAAAAGTAATGGAATGATTTTTAAAAAAAATACATTCAATAAAATAATAAATAATTTAGTCAGATAGAAAATTCTACTTCTATTTAAATATTGAGAAGTTTAGCATTTAGAGTTCTTATTGTTTTCAAATTAAAGTTCATTGGAGCTCATAAAGTTCTTACTGTTTTAGAAAAGGTTCATTCTCAACAGTTGCTTGCAATCTGGGATCCAGTGTTAATTCCCCCGATGTCCTGTGGTCCGTAATATAGGAAAACGATTGGTCATTTCTCTTTCTTTTTTTATAGCAAAACTGAAGGGATTGAAGAGTGTGTCTTTTCAATCCCTTCTCCTTCAACTCTCTCTGCACCAATACATATAGCACACCTCTGCTTTCACATCTCTATCTTTTTTAAATAATTTTTTAATTTCCAAACTTTTCCTTTTATTGTAAACTTTTGGATCCAGTGGTACATCGTGACGATGATGATCTTTTTGTTAAGGTCTGTTTCCTGAGGGATTTCTTTTATTGGCTATTAGTTTCTATTGTTTTTTTTCTATCTAACCTTTACTTATACATTATGAAATGCCCAAGGGCTAGCTTACTTTTAACTAATTAAAATAATCATTTCCATTTTACAATAGCATTAATTAATTTATTGTACATTCTTTTTATCTTTAAATCTTTCAAGTTTTTTTTCTTAATATTTAGTTTTAAAACTTTTTCTTATAATTTTTCATCTGTGCGATTTTATATATTAGAGTTTAGATGATTTTTAATTCTTAAAAAAAAAAGTTTTTAATTGCGAACTTTTATTTTTCATGTCTAATTTTTAGAAAAAATAATGTAACGGCGTATGTGCCCGTTACATAACAGTAAACTTGCTTAAAAAAATAAACAAAAAAAAATATTTTAGTTAGGGTTAGTAATTACGGTACATGGTTAACGAAAACATTTACAAAGACATTCGGTTAGTAATTTTACAAAAAGACTATATACAAAAAAGAAAATGTTGACTATCCTATGAACCATCTATGTTTACGCCTCCTCCCCCAAGAAATCTATTTTCTCTATATTTCATTTTTGGACACATGGCATGACAAGCAAATTATTTATTTAGAAAAGTTGCATTGAAGTGAATACATTTTAAAAGATAATGGGTTTATACGTGTATATTTGCAGCACAATTATATATACCACTAACTTATTTATGATTGATTGAAATGCTTACATAGGGTTACACTGAAGTAAATTCCCAAAAGGTACTCATCATAAGGTACTACATTTTCAATTATAAACTTATGTGGCTGTGCATGCCTATACACATTAAAGCATAATATATATTTACAAAAAAAAACATCAATTGCAACCTTTTGACTTTTTTAAGAAAAAATTAGTTTTAAAATTATTAATATCTTTTCTTTCTCATTTTTAATATATGTGCTATTTCTTTCTGGCAGTGCTTTTATAAGATTTAACATATACGACTTAAAAATATTTCATTTTGAAAAAAAAAATTTACTCAGCGTACTCGTGGTTAAAGTGTAACGCCTCACATTGGGCGCCAATTATAATGGTCGGCAAAGATCTCAGTCTTACCGTATCTGCACTATAAGGTGCCACTAGGCCATTTGAACTTAGAAAATTTATAGAGTATACAGATACGTGCTGTTAAGATCTAACTTTTACATATACATTTTATTCCGACTGTCAGCCCTTGCCACAAGCTCAGTGAGAACAGAGATTTATAAAATATAAATTCTTATTTAACAATATTTTCAATATTAAAAAAAAAAAGAAGCCACTGCCAGTAATAACACACACAAACATTTATTAAGCATATATAGTTTAGAATTATTTTAATATAACTTTTACTTTGGATTTTAAATTTATAATTTAACTTTTATTTAAGTTTGCACAGATGAATTTAATATTTATTAAACACATATATAAAATTTAAAATTATTATTTTAGTATAACTTTAATATTTTTTACAAAGCATTATAACTTATTTTACTTTAGATTTTAATTTACAATTTAACTGTTTTTATTTTATTTTAAAAGTTTGCACAGATGAATTTAATATTTATTAGAGTGTCGAGTATGAATAGACTACATAGATTGCATTTGAAAAGAAAATATTCTATCCCTTATTTAACCTTAGGCCAAAAGTTCGCAGTTAAACCAACATCAATCCATCTGATATATCAATGTATTCAATGCAGCATGAATACGACAGCACAAATACCATATTGTTAGGAATGTACGTCTGAACAGCATGGTTAGATAAGGAATTGTCTCTCATCCAGTACAGGAATGTTACATCTGTCTGGTGAGAAGAACAAAAAAAATTCCATAGGAAGAGATTGCGGTCCTTTTTGCAGACTTACAATCCCATTCCATAGGCAAAAGGGGTGATCCAAGGAGCAGGGAATACCGTCTGTCTCCGATGGTCAATAAAAAAGGCTTATTTTGACTGAGTGTGGTGTATAAGGTGATCCTGCACTAGCAGACCTCATACTACATTTACTAATTACACCAATATATCCAATCCACTAACCCAATTCAACTACGAAACAAATAACCTAAGATTTACCTTCCTTTAATTAAACAAATATAACTTTACAAATCTATGCAGTCATTTACGCCTGACTTAAATTTAACATTTGTTAAGTTTAGTTTAACAGAAAAAAAAATTCATAATAAAAACTAAAAGAACAAAAAAAAAATTAATGGAAATGATTTTTTTAAAAAAATACATTCAATAAAATAATAAATAATTTAGTCAGATAGGAAATTCTACTTCTATTTAAATATTGAGAAGTTTAGCATTTATAATTCTTATTGTTTTCAAATTAAAGTTCATTGAAGCCCATAAAGTTCTTACTGTTTTAGAAAAGGTTCATCCTCAACAGTTGCTTGCAATCTGGGATCCAGTGTTAATTCCCCCGATGTCCAGTGGTCCATAATATAGGAAAACGATTGGTCATTTCTCTCCTTCTCTTTTTTTTTAGCAAAACTGAAGGGATTGAAGAGTGCGTCTTTTCAATCCCTTCTCCTTCAACTCTCTGCACTAATACATATAGCACACCTCTGCTTTCACATCTCTATCTTTTTTAAAATAATTTTTTTATTTCCAAACTTTTCTTTTTATTGTAAACTTTTGGATCCAGTGAACATTACGTCGTGACGATGATGATCTTTTCGTTGAGGTCCGTTTCCTGAGGGATTTCTTTTATTGGCTATTAGTTTCTATTGTTTTTTCTCCTATCTGACCTTTACTTATACATTATGAAATGCCCAAGGGCTAGCTTACTTTTAACTAATTAAAATAATCATTTCCATTTTACAATAGCATTAATTAATTTATTGTACATTCTTTTTATCTTTAAATCTTTCAAGTTTTTTTTCTTAATATTTAGTTTTAAAACTTTTTCTTTTTTTAATAAGGTTTTCTTCTAATAATTTTTCATCTGTGCGATTTTATATATATAAAATTTAAATGACTTTTAACTTTCAATTTTTTATTTTTTAAAAAAATTTTTATATGCGAACTTTTCTTTTCAATGTCTAAATTTTTAAAATAAATCATGTAACGGCGTGTGTGCCTGTTACAATATATATAATATGTCAGTCACTCTCCTCTAACACTGTTTTTTAACAATACAAAGAATATAAGACAAAAACAGTTCTTCACTTCAGTGTCATCTAGTGAGAACTTGAATAGTCTGTGATATCCAGATATATATAATGCCTATCTTTAGTATTTAAATTACCATCTTTAGACTGGTTTAAAATTTACTAACATTTTCATTTTTTCCCATTTTCTTAGATTTTATATATATTCTCAAATTATATGCATACACATATATGTAAATAATATAAAAACTCTGTCAGATAATGAAAATTATTCTACACGAACAAAGCGTGATAAACAGAGCACAAAAACATTAATTATAAACAACAATTACGCTTTCGGTACTATATACCAGAATCATGGCGACATACTGGAACTGAACGGTTAATATTCTGTTCCAGTATGTCGCCATGATTCTGGTATATAGTACCGAAAGCACTTGGCTAGTGTTCCACTGAGCATGCACTGGAATATTAACTGTTCAGTTCCAGTATGTCGCCGTGATTCTGGTATACAGTACGAAAGCGCTTGGCTAATTGTTGTTTATAATTAATGTTTTTGTGCTCTGTTTATCACGCTTTATTCATGTAGAATAATACATATATATATATGAAATAAACTCAGTGTATACTGCTGGCTGAAAATTCAAATATAAAATGTCAATCACTTTTCTCTAATATTTTTAGTTTTTGGCAATGCTACTGACTTTAGCTTTATTCATAGAATAGCATTGCTGAAAAACATAGCATTAGAAGAGATTGATATTTTACATTTGAATTTTCAACTACCAATATGGACTGGGTCTATTTCATATATATATATGTCTGTGTGTGTGTAATTTGAGAATATATAAAATCTAAGAAAAGGTTGTTTTATATTTTAAACCAATCTGAAGATGGTGATTTAAATGCAAAGGGTATGCACTTTATATTATTTGATAATCATTAATTATTCAAGCGTACACTAGATGGCATTGAAGTCTAGAGCTACATTGATTGATAGTTTGACGATTTATTGTTATTAACATTTCTAGCCAGAGGAATAAGATACCTATGGTTAATGAACTGAATATACTAAAATATAATTCCTTAAAATATAATTTTTCTCTTTTTTTAAGATTATTGTAATATCTATGTAAATGTTTCAAACATTTCTTCAGAAAAGGTACTATTGCTTAAAATTATTTATTATTTGCTTAGCATTCTTTCAACAATTATTGTCATATTCATAACACTCGTACTTCTCTGTTTGAATCAATCTAATATTTAAATTTATCTTGCCTTATGCAATAATAATAATAATAATAATAAATAATTTTTAAACTGTAGTATGTTTTCTGAATAAATGTTTGAAACATCTGTATAGATATTAAAATATAGTTATTGATCTGGCTTCCGGAAATGATGGGTTTAAATATTGAAGATAGGAATTGTATATGCATCTGGTAGTCACTGATAACTCAATATTACACTAAATGACACTAGAGTTGTGGAGAGCTGCTTATGTCATATTGTTTAAGTTAGTGAGTGTAGGGATTTGCTGCTACATTTGCTTGAGAATAATAAGAATATTAGAAAACTAAGCCAATCAGATTATAAAAAAATGGAAAGTGAGATATCTAAAATAAATACTTCATGTCAATACACCACTTGCTTATTCAGCCTCTGCTATTAGTTCTACATAACTGTACAAGCATGTTGATTTGGATTCAAAACTTTTTTGAATTTCAAACGAAAAGCTTCATAATGCTAAAGATGGCTGCCAGGCTCATAACTGCAGTGGTTCCAAATCTGAATTCTAAGATTTTAATAGTAAAAGCAAAAGCAGAAACCTATCTGGGTTTAGGTATTAATTGGATTATCATCTGTGCTAATTATTCAAGTCATACAATAGATGGCACAACAGCAAAAAGTAGCACTTCTTCCTGTGAGTATGTTTAAAATTCATACATTCATTCCGTTTAAAAAAATAATTAAAGAAAAAAGCTTACCCATTATGGAGTCCTGCTCGGCACATATTACTATGGGAGATTCTTAAGGTGATAATAAAAAACAAAAAATAAAATACACAGAGAGAAAAGCAAACTCTATATACAGCTTTATAACCGATAACCTTTTCACATCGGATCCCTGCTTGGAGAGTAATACACGTTTCATTGAAATGAGGTATCTGGAATACAACAATAAATTAGCGTATTTTTCTTATAACTATAAAAAAATATTTTTAAATAAAGTAAATGCTAAGTTCTTAATATTGTAAGGAGCCCATTAGGGTTTGTCATAAGCCTAAAATTGATATGCTAGAAGAAATTGCATTAAGCACATGATAAGCATTGGCTGATCATAATGTCGAAGCATTATCACATTGTATTAATACCTCTTTGCTTAATAACTTCACCTCCAGGCAGAGAATTTGACATATATATAATAAAAAAAAAATCCAAAAAATATTAAGTTCACAAAACTAATTTATAAACCATTAAATTAGAAAAAATGTCACTATAATAATAAAACCAAACAAGAGGCTAAACTATCCATACAGTAGCGCCACTCATTGCAAGTCAGAGTATTCAATGGATGCAAGGTTTGTGCATAAAATCCCTATCTAGTGCCTACTCACCCAATATCCCCAGACTAGTTTCTAGCTTGTGGCTTTCATCAGTGAGAGAACTTGCACTGAATGGTGCTATTGTATGGAAAGCTTAGCCTCTGTGTAAACAGCTTGTGTAAGCATAAAGAACGATGATCATGTGATGTCTAGTGGTTAAAAACCAAACAATATTAAAACATTTACCATATAATTGCAAAAGTATATAATGCAAGGATTAATCATCAAGATAAAGTAATTATGTGTACTTATATTAAAATTGAGCCTTCCCATCTCAATATTTAATTTAAGGGCAAAAGTTAATGTTGGCTAAGCACAAGTTTAAGTTCAATTATGTGGGTTTTTTTATTATGTATGATATATATTGTTGACTTAGTTGATTTAATTGGAAAAAAAAAATTAAATGTGTACTTTGTAGCCAAATTAGTTATTAATTTTGTTAAATTTTTTTTTTTATATTTCAGGGACAATACTTAATCATAAACTCTTTATCAATTAATAACCAGTTTGTTGCATTAATTAAGAATATTAACAAAATCTTTTTTTGCTTTCATTAAGTATTGTTCCAAGTTTATGTTTGTAATCTGTAAAATTTTTAGATTGATTCAGGTCAAGCGTTGTTAGCCAAGAGGTCAGCGCAGTCACCTTGCAAGCAAGCTGTTGGTTGCAGACGGTTGTTGTGGGTTCGCCTTCCGGCCAATGCTATGACATATGGAAAAGAAAAAAAATTTTTAGATTGATTTAATTATAAATTTGTTGAAGTCCTTAATTAAAAATTTCTGACTTATTTGGGTTCAAAAATGTAATCACTAGTTTGCTAATTGGTAGAAATTCTTGAGTGGGCTAAACAATTAACTTTAGATCTACAAAAAGAACAGTTGAAAATTATATCTTATTCTGTTTATGCCCTATTGGTTCTGCTGATTCACATAGACTTATTCTTCTGCTTTTCTCCTTGTCACTCTGCATTTTGTTCCAGTTTATCTTCAATAGTGATTCCATTGTACTATATCTGTGCTCAGCCAGATGATGAACTCAGAATGTTTTCCAGGGACCTCCATTCTGCAGTATAAACCTTTGGTCATCATATATTCATTTACCTTGCCTGCCAACTGACCAGCAACACCAGCCAACTACTACCATCTTAGAGACCATCAAAATGATGGACTTCTTCTTGCTGATGAAGCAGCTCCTTCAAATTCCAATATTCAACTAATGAAAGAAGAGGCAAGAACTAATATCGACATGTTGACATATGTACACATTTATATAATCAATCTTTCCTATAAGTAACAGTCCTTTTCCCCACCTCTCAGGACTAAAGGAAAACACTTTTTGCATATACTATTAAGATATTACCAGTAAGTCAGTGACATACGTAAGGATATATTTTTTTAATCAATTTTATACTCTTTTATATTATTCATGTATTATATATTTTTGTGATTATTATTATTAGTATTGTTCCTATTTAAAATCCTATTGTAATTGACAGTTGATAGGTTAGTTAATTTAAGTGATGTAGTTTATTAAATTTTGACTTCTGTCCTCTCTTCCCCTTGTAAAGTTTTAAAAGAAAAGTATTTGAAAGAATTTAAAGCAAGTTTCTCCCCTTCACTTTCATGATAGTTTTAGACAATCTGGTTTATTTTAATAAGAATTTTAAAGAAAGCAATTATTGTGACAACTACATACAGTTGTAGTCACATGTGTACAATCTAAGATGTGAGTAAATACTAAATAGTAGAAAGTAAACATACGTTAAAAGAGACTGAAATTACACGATAATTAGTTTTAAAAAAAGGGAAGAGAGAAAATTTAGTTGAAAGGTAAAAATGAAATGCAAAATACGAAATTAAAGGACTCCGTGCGTAGTAATATATTTTTTGAAATTTAGGAAAAGGTTAATTATTTAATTACAAGACATTTAAAAAGGGAAATAAGACAGTTTTAATTTACTTAAAGGGATAGAAAGTTACAATGATTTTATGTTAAGGAAAAAAGGGAGAGGGTGCATAAAAACAAAAAAAAAGTGTCTCTTTCTCTCTTTAAATTACTTACATATAAGAAAAATAATAAAAAAGAAAAAACAAACAAATTTGTAAAGACAAATAAAAAAAGGGTATTTGAAATTTATTATATTTTAGCTTGTTGGAAAGTGTAAAATAAAATAAAGTTTAAATGAAGAATTTTAAACATGTGTAGAAAACAAAAATAATATATTATAAATCTGTAAAAACCATAAAGGTGTGGAAAACATGGTTTAATTAATTGCATTCCACAAACAATAGATGAGCAAATCTACAAATAGGGCAGATAGAGATTATAAAATACTTTCATTTCTTTTTTGGTTGGTTATCAGCTTGGGTACGAGAACTATCAGCATTTAAAAAAAAGATGAAACATATTAGCGTGTGTATTTCTTTCAGGATGTGTGGCTAGCGCCTCAAGAGGGACATTGATTCATTCTCCACCCGCATGATCTCTAACTCTCGATGGAATAACATCTGCTGCCTCATCTGTTAAATAGATTTGCCGCTCTGTCTGCTGCTATGACTGAAGAAGTTATATAACCAAGAGATACGAAAGCAGGAACTGGGAATTAAACCAGAGACAACAAATTATATCAAGCAGGACCTCTTCATATGAAGTGAGTATGGAAGGACCTATTAAGCCAAAATGTACATGGAAGGACCAGCCATCTCTGAGAAAGAAGTGAGTTGACTCCCACAAGATGGTCATAGAGCGGTCTACAGAACTTCAAATCCTACATAAACGATTTGCTATATCAAACATGCATGTATTTTTGTTGTGTTACATTATTTAAAGAAAGGATAAATGAAACTAAGCAATAATTTGAGTTGTGCTATATTTGACAGAAGTAAGAAGTATTTTCTGGGAAAACATTTTGAAAGGAACAATTTCTTCTGATATGGGACATTTGCTACATATTCGTTAATAGAATTAATTATATTACTTTAATATTTTATGTATTTCTTTGTTTTTTTATATGGTCATTTGATATTGTTTATATTACTTAATTTGTGATTTTATTAAATGTTTTATTACTATTAAAATTGGTTGTCTTGCTTAATTCCTCTTTCACCAAACAAACGAACTATGGGGGTTAAAATAAATCTTAGTTTATTAAAAATTAATGTGACTTTATTTTAAAAGAAAAGAAATAAATAGAAACAGTTGTATATTCATTTATTCTACTTATATTGTTGGTAATCTAAAAAAATAATATATTTTAAGCACTGGAGGCCTATTAACTCATTTATAAAAAATGGCTTTGTCCAGCAGTTGGTAGTTCCTGATCGGGAACAATAATGTTGGAATAATATGTTCGTATCGCTTCGGGGTTCGATCAGGAGTACAGACATATTTGCTTCTTGCTTGAGGTAATGGTAAATAACAAAACCGTTACAATATAGTATCTAGTTTTATATAATTATTAATGCCTTGAAGATTTTGAAATAGTCATTACTTGACCTGTGTGGATGTGTATATAATTTTTAATATAAAGTGTTGAACTGTTTAAATGAAGTTTTATTTATATATTCAGTCTTTTGATTTATTCATGATTACCATCATATATACATGAATTTAGATATTTTCCCCTGCATTAGGTACAGCAATCTTCCTGCCTATGCTCATTTCTATAAGTTATTTTAGGTGTTCTATCCCGTGACTTATTTACGCTTGAAATTAGCGGTTATTGATTTTAGCATTGGGTAAAGTGCTTCTCTTTCCCATGCTTTAATATATTTTTGCCCTTTAATATGGGCTATTTATGGGCTTATTGATTATTGCTAGTTATATGTTGTTGTTGCAATCTAGTGCTTTGCATCTGCGCTTTGTTTAGTAATAGTCAGCAAGTGTGAGCTGGTATAATGATTAAACCTGGCGATTTATGGGTTAATATTATTGTGAATATATATGTGCACACATTTGAAATTGTCAAGTCTCTGTCAAATTCAAGGGTTATTAAAGGGACACAAGTTAATATTGAGGGGAAGAAAAATATAATACACTATCGGTTATCAAATACATCGCTTAATTACTTTTTCACATCTTTGATCATACATTTATAATTATATCCCTCCACAAGGTGTTAAAAGTGGTTAAAAAAACATTCCCTACCTTGCATGAGAGTAGTGTAATGAAAATAACACTATATAAATATTATTTAAATGATACGTTTATATAAAGCTTTACCCTTGATGTTAATTGTTAATAAATATTGTTATTAATTGTTAGATTTATCCAGTTTTGTTTAATCTAATAGCAATAATAGAGATATATTTGATGGAACAGCTGTTGTAGGCACTTGTAATGGATATCTCATCAGCAAATTATAAATTTTCTACGCTAGAGGTAGTGGCACCCTTCACAAATTAGACTTCAAATGAAAAATTTCTATCCATATTATGACAGATGCAAGTTGTGTAAGGAAGGCATAGAAAATATTAGGCATCTGTTAATTGAATGCCTGTAAGCAGAAAGAGTACAAATAATGAAGTTGAGGAAAAATAAATATAAACAAAGGGGTTATATAAAAGGGGGGTTCTTGGTTTTTATGCTGAGTTTGGGAAAAGATAAAAGGGGTTTAGATATAAAGGCCATAGAGTTGACAATTATATTGTGAAAATGTGATGGAGAAGGATAGAGAAGAATATGGGAAAAACTTAGGGCAAGGAATGGTAAGGGAAGGTAAAGTAGCTAACAGGTTTCTCTGAGCATGGTAGCTGAGAGATTCCTGGCTCTGATGAAGAAGTCACAGTGCATGTCATCATACTCTTTTAACAGCTTGTGTAAGCATAGGAAATGATGATTATGTGATGATCACCCTCTTTTCCAATTCACATTAATTAAAATCAATTTTTATCTTTAAAAAATTTCTTAATTCTTCAAATAAACAAAAAATTATAGAATTAGTTACAATCCAAGTATATTCTTAAAACAATCTGTTTACCAAAATATTTTACATTTATCAAACCTAATTAATTTTAATTTTAAAAAAGATAATAAATTTTTTAAAATTAAAATCAGAATTAAATAAAGCATTAAACAAAGCTTTTTTTATGTTTGACTTTAAAAATAATTGATAAAACTTTTAAATATCAAAAGTGCTTTGCGCAGTTTGGAAAATTCTGGTGTTCACAGGTTTGGCGCTCAAACTTATGAATTCACAAGCAATAAAACCATATGCCTTTTTTTCCTATATCAAAAGTTACCATTAATCTGTTTTTCCAATGAATATATTTTAAATAAATATCTACAAAAAATGTTGTGTGTTCATTTCTACTTTTCCTTTCAAATATCCTATACATATGCACACACACACTACTATATTATTGCGTGCATTTCAGTGTAGATGTGATTAATAAATAACATAGCATTTTTGAATATGTACATAAATTAAATAGAAGAAAACCTTTTTACCCATGAGCTGCAAATAGACAGCTAATGGGTGGTTACAAATTCTTAAAGCTTATTATTATATAAACTAACATTTATTAGTGCAGAAAATAGTGTGATCTTATTTAAAAGCCAAATATTTAAATCAGCTTATTACTTGGAAAGGTTTAAATTATATATCCCAAGGCATTAAAAGTTTCATATATACCTAAAAAATGCTACGTTATTTAATAATTACATCTGTATAAACTAATGTGGTTCTATATTACAAGTCATTACAAAATTCAAACTTTTTACAAGTAATAAATGAATTAGAAAATCTGCCTCTTAAATAAGATCTTGTTCCATTTCCAGCATTGTCAATGAATATTGGTTTATTTATAAATAAATTTGACAAATGGGTGGCTATCCATTCTTTTAAAACATTCATTAATGTGGAAAGCTATCTATTCATAATTTAAGGGTAGTTGTCCTCCACTTAATTTACATATATCTGTAAAAAATTGGTATGCTATTTAATAATTATCTTCATTGTGTACAATACATTTATACATATCAAATAAAGAATATGCATCATATTTAAAATCAAAACTTAAAATGTTATATTTAGAAAAGAGGATGGTGTACTTTCCTGGTTGTTATTCTTCTTTTAGGATGCTCAACACAAGTATTTATAAGTACTACTATATGGGAAATAGATTTTCATTCATGATTGTGCAGTTATGAATCCACATTTAATTTATGTCATAGTGAATCCATTAAATTAAATAATTCCTGTGGCCATTTTATCCAATATTAATTTTTTGGCAGGTAGTTTAATTAAGCCTCTGTAATACTGGTTTTACCATTATTCATGGGAATGTTAAATGTGTATATATATATATATATTATAACAAGTCTATTATATGGCACACAATAGTATAGGGTGTGTGCACAAATATATATAAAGTTGAAAGGAAAAGTAGAAATAAAGACAAAAATTTTGGTAGATATTTTCTACATTTCTGGAATAATAAATAAAGGATTAAATAACTCTGGATTTAAAACAGAATTTTATTATAAATTAAAACATTTAAAAATGTATAAATAAATTAATATTGTATTCTGATTTTGAATTTAAAATCAAGCTTGTTTCTGATAATTGTAAAAAATTCTATTATTTACTTTTGAAGTCTTTTAATTAATGCTCTATTTAAGTAAAAACATGTAGATCACACCATTGGTAAAATTTCAAAATTGCTTCCAGAAGTAGTTTATAATTAAAAGTGATTTGAGAGGATTAAATTAATTTTAATCAAGATAAGAATTAGATAGAAAAAACAATTTTCAATTAAGATGTTTTTATCACCTCAGATGACTCATATTATAAAAAGTGCTAATAAAAATATCAGTTCAGTTTGGTTTTAATATTTTTGAGAAGCAATTGGATAATAGCTAGCTGCAAAGTTGGCTAAAATATTTTGTGAAGTAGTTAGCTGCAGTTTGTTAGTAACTGTAGCAGAGAGTGGCAAACAGTAAAACTAGCTGCAAAGATGGCTAGCAGAATTATACAAAAAGCTGCATTAATCAGATATAAGAATGCAAGGAAGCAGCTGCTCTATAGTTCAATGGTAAAGTTTGAATTCACATGGAGGAAAATGACCCATTTCTTTGTTTTGAAATTCATAGCTACATATGTGTGCTAAGAAGACAGCTGCTTGCTGAAATCTATCAAATACAAAAGAGTTTTCTGGCCTAAAGCTCATCAAATCCTAGATAGTTGGGAAGATTGAATGCCAATACACCTGAATTAGACCTCTAATAGATTATGACAATTGCCTATCCTGATGATAAGCCATTCTACCAGCTTTCCCAAGAGAATCAGTTGATGAAGTAATTATACATATGCTGATGTATTTATATGCAGAAAAGCACAGATAAACATATATACAAAAGTGAGTTGTTTTTAAATAATTTTTTAAAAGACATTTTAAAATTTCTACATTTAATTTAAAGCATTTGTAGAGAAAATAAAATGACATTTTGAGACATATATATAATTAAAAGCAACCTATGATCATGAGACATATATAGAAAAATATTATTTTAAAATTTATTTTTTAAAAAAATAATGCAAGTAAAATTTTGACTGAATGAAATGATTGAATTCATTGATCAAAACAAATCTTTTTAGATTAATTTAAAGATGATTCTAAAAGCATTATAATTAATTAACAATGATCATTTAAAACCTGATTTTATTTTCAATAAAAAAAGAACTTTTATAAACTTTCAAAAAAAAAGGAAGAAAACAAGCTGTAATAGAATTTGATAAATGATTTTTTTTTATATACAACATGTATATATGTAAATTTTATGTATATTCAAAATGGAATTAGTAATTATAAAAAGTAATATCATTTATTATTTTGACAAAATTAAATTTGCTGTTATTAATATGTGAAATTCTATATACGTGTTTTAGTAAACCTAGCATAGATATTTGTATTATTAAAAATACAACTTAAAAGTTTAATCATATATTATTGTAGAACAATTTAAATAATGTTCAGAAATTACCCATACACACTTATATGTGTGTGTATACATATCAATGAGTGTCAAGTAAAGACATATAAAATTTAATCATTTTTTTATTTTATTAAATGTCAATTGAAATGTATTCATTTCTAAATTATAACGCGCGTCTGTGTGGATATATATGCATTTTATGTAAACTCATTAGGAAAGCTATAAATCACAATGTAATAAATTGAATTTTGTTTTTATGCTAATCAACACATTAAAATGTATTCATTGTATACCATAAAAGTGCATCTATGTGCATATCTATATATGTGTTGTATGTAAACCCATTGCCGAGTATTGTCAATCAATGTAATAACTTGAATTTTGTAGTAATTTTGTAAATCACAAATGTGAGTTTTATTTGTTGTATGTTAATCAAAATCAGAAGACTTAATTGACATGTGCATAGTCTTATTCTAAAGACCTTAATATCATTTTTATTTTTATTGTTGTTAATAAACTTTAATTCAATTGTTAAAAATTATACTGCATCATCTCTTGGTTACCATAACAGTACTTAAGCTTGTGTTCTTCTGAGCTTGATTCAAGTATAACAGGCTGAATATAGGAATGAGGATTTATTTTAGTGCTTTAGGGAGAGCCAGTATCCTGGCTGGATGAGAGGATTATATTCTTCAAAGCCCCTGCACTACATTTTTAGTTTAGTCTCTATTAGAATTTAAATTTATAGTTGGCCAGGTCACTAATGGTACTAAATGACCAGAGCATTAATGCTGATCAGCATGTTTTAATATCCCAGTGTTGCTGTTCTTATGGTTGTATATTCTATGGATGAGCACTTAATTGGTGCATCCAAATTACGTTTAAATAATTGCCCAAGCTGGCAAAGACTAAATAGTTGGCCTGGTCTACAGTAGACCCATTTTCAATCCAATCACCAGATTGACTGTTGATTTATAATTTGTATTGTTCAAACCTAGCCACAAGATGGACTGTTGATTTATATTTTTGATTGTGGATCATTCCTAATGATGAATGGTTATTTCTTTTGATTATTACATGAATGACTTATTGATAATGCTGGTAAATGTATAGTTAATTCATGGTTACTTTGATGATAACTGGCTGATCTCACAGAGATCTCAAGATCTCGTAGTCTTTTATGTAATACCTTACTTATTAGATCTTATTACTTATACCTTACTTAAATATATTAAATCTCAAATTTTGAACTGGGGTTGATGATGATTTGCCATCACCCCATATTCACCCGAGGAATGACCACCTTTACTTTATTACCCCATCCCATTATAATATACATATGTTATACTGATATTTTTATTTCACATTTTAGTTCATCTGAAATTATCAATATGTACTATAAAGCATTTTATTAAATATATTATGAAAAAGCACTTATGGCTTTATTGCTCGGAAGTTCATAAGAAGTTTGAGCACCAGAATTGCAAGGGCCAGAAGCGATCGTAGGACCCCCTGATCCTAAGTTGGATATTCTATGAACTGCGCCAAACTGCACAGGGCAAGGCTTGTGGCTTTATTGCTCGGAAGTTCATTAAAAGTTCAAATGCCAGAATTGATCTTGGGATCTCCTGATTTCATGTCAAACTGTGCCAAACTGTGCAAGGCAAACAAAAAAATACTAATAGCTTTATTGCTCGGGAGTTCGTAAGAGGTTCGAGTGCCAGTTGCGAACCTGGATCTTCCTGATGCCAAGTCAGATACTTTACCAACTGCGTGTATTATAAAATTATATATGACAAAAAATTAAGCCAATATCTTATAATTTATAACCTTGAAGAAACTGACGAATCAAAATTCAAAAGAGAAACATGAATTAAACAGATAATGAAAACTATAAATATAAAATAGTCATTTTAAAACAATATAATAAATATAGGGGATTTGAACTCAGACTTTCAAGCACCTTTCAACTATCCACACTATCTCATATCACTGATACACATGATCACACACTTGTAGAAAAGATCAATAATCACCAATATACATATTTCGTGCTGAACCAGCCCTCATCAGATGGTCCAGATCATCATCTCCCACACATACATATAATCAGTGCTCAGTTTATATTAAGATAGCAAATCTTCATACTTCATTGGACAGGCTTCAATCTACTCCATCCTCCATTAAAGTATAAAAATTTGCTATCTTAATATAAACTGAGCACTGATTATATATATGTGAGAGAGATGATAATCTGGACTAACTGATGAGTGCTGGTTCAGCACGAAATATGGATATTGGTGATTATGTGATCATGTCTATCAGTGTTTTGAGATAGTGGGGATAGTTGAAAAGTGCTTGAAAGTCTGAGTTCAAATCCCCTATATTTACAATTAGGCTCCAGGTATGTGAAGAGTGCCTGTATTTCAAATAAAACAATATAATAAATAAAAAATAGTATGGATAAATACACAATAGTTAAATTTTTATAAGATAAATTTATTAGATTTTCCACTTCTACATAACTATTTGAAGTACTAGTAATTATTTTAAACATTTCAACTATTTTTACCAGGTATTTTTGATGTGTCATCTAAGGCTTATCAATAACAGCAAAAATAAAAAGCACATATTCTTTCTTCAATATTAATTAAAGAAAAATATTATATCAAATTTAGGCATTAAAAAGCTTAAAATAAATAACGTTAATGGATAGATAATTTATTTCCACGTATTTATAGGCATAAGTATGTGGAGAATGTGTTACAGGTAGATAATTATGAAAGGTGGGGGGGGGGGGAATTGATTAGAAAAAAAAAGTAGAATTGTAGAAAATTAATATGAATGTAAAAAAATCGTTTTGAATTAAGTAAGAATAAAAATTATACAAAATATGAAAGGATGTATGATTGTAGTACAGGACGCTTATAGTTTCACACCACTCATCAGCAACAGATCTCATTTGTATTCATCATCATCAGTAATATTCTATCCCATGGATAGGTCCAGAGAGTAGTCACATCACATTCATCCATTTTTCCATTCCATTCTCTTCACTGCCCAAATCTTCAATTCCATATAACTCTTCCAATCTTTTATATCATTCAACAATGTCAATCTTTTCTGTTCTTTCTTTTAGTTTTCACTCACCATTCTCTCCAAAATATTTTTTTATTAAACTATACTTTCTTAACAAATGTCCAATCCAGTTTCCTTTCTCTAATTTCCTCAATCAATCTTTTTTCATTTACTCTTTTCAAAACTTCCTCATTTATTTTTTTCATCCTACTGATTTTTTTCCATTCTTTTCTATGACTACAACTCAAAGACTTCCAATCTGTTGGTAATTTTATTACTCACTGTCCATGTTTCACAACCATATAGTAATATCAAGCAATCAAGATATCTTTAAAACACTCTTCAAAAACATTACCCTAAATTTGAGGTGGCAATAAGATGATCTACAATTATGTTTTTTTTTAAAAAAAAAACATTAAGCCATTTGCTTTAAATTTTAAAATGACATGGTTTTCAATAGTTTGTACTGCTTTTATATAAAATTATACATTTCCATGAATCTGAATTGCTTTTTCATAAAAATTATGTACTAAATTTTAAACTATATTCACATTAGTATGCATTCCCTTTTTTAAAAAATTTCACATTACATGTTAAAATTACATTCATATTGAAAAGTTAATATTGACAATGATGGATGCTAGTTCATCGAAATATTGTTATGTAATGAAAAATAATCCACAGTTCAACCCAAAAAATAATTTATCTACATTCATATTGGTGTACATAAAATTTCACCAGTTTTTGTTTGTTTTGAAAATGTTAACTTTATCGGTCAATCATCTTCATTAAGGCTTTGTTGGCTCTATTTAGTATATAATACATGTATCTGTAGATTGTAAAAGACCCAGAAAGAGACCACATGTGAGATGGATAGATGGAATAAAAAAGAGTGCAGGAGTGATATGAAGAAGCTAGAGATCGGAGAAGATGGACTGAACTTGGTGAGATGTATTAAACTTGGAGAGACTTTCATCCTACAGTGAATTTATAGTGGTTGATAATGATAATGATGATATGTATCTGTTACATAGAATGCCTGTGCAAACAGTACTTGTACTTATTTGGTATAGGGCAAGGGTTTCAGGTACCAGGAAAAGAAGACAAAAATAGAATAAGGATTTGAATTGTAGACATAATTCACATTGCAATAGAAAGAGAATATTTTTGAAGTTTAAAATGCTGAAAGATGATCAAAATAAATTGTATGGAAAATAGGAGACATTTAATGGCTGTTAGATCTCCAAAATTAAATTGGGAAATATGAGGATAGTTTATTAAATTACTGCGATACTCAAATCAACTTCCACAGAAAAGCCTATTCCGATAGAGCATCACATTAAATTCAGTATTCATGAATCTTAAGATCTCAGGTTTGATTTTCATGCTAGTATTGTCACTGGTCCGATCAGTAACAACCTGAAAGAGAGAATACTACTACTTGATAAGTTTTATTATATGCTAACCTGTGTGCTATTGCCAGCAGCTGCATGTATTTGAAAAGTTTAAATAAAGCTTGAATTTTCCTAAAGAAATTGAATATTGATTTTATATGACAAAAATCATCCAACATGTGTTGCAAGTAAATTACAGATATTCTGATTAACTTTTAAATTAAAATTACAAATTTATTCTTTGTAAAATTTGATTTTATAAAATCTGAAATAGAATTCTAAATTTTATTTAATTTAAAAAAAAAAAAAAGAATTTTATTTAATTTAAAAAAAAAAAAAAAAATAAATGAATTTTTTAAAAAAAAAAAAAACTAAATATAGAAATATATCTTAATATTCAGAAATCATTATTCTCATAATTACTTTTATACATATATAAATAACATTAAACTAAATAATCAAATGGTTTTATTACTTGGACATTCATAAGAAGTTTGTGTGCCGGTAGTACTGGAACTAGAATTGACCGAGAAGTGTATATTCCAGAAACTGATTCAATTTTTTCAAATAATTTTGCAATTATTTTTCATAAAATACTTTTTATGAATAGTAGTTCCACAAAAGGACCTTTTTTTAATTTAACTAAATTTATTTTAATAAGTCCATGAATACATTACTGCTATTAAATATGTATCATTGATAATATATGAAACAATTAAATCCATATATATGTTAATATAATAATTCACAAGTCAGATTCCAAAAAATAATTTATTTAACAAACTTGCAAATAATGTCCATTTAGTTGTACCATTACCAATCTATTAGTCAGACAAAGGATGGCCCTTTTTAAGTATCAATGTTCAATTTAATTATTACATAATAATGTGAAAGATAAAAGAGCTATGTTTTATTTGACCAAAAGATTGACAATGACACAAGAAAATGGGTATATTTATAAATTTGTTTTTAAAAATGGGCAATGATTTAGAATGTGCTCTTCACCATTTTGGTTTCTAAGGAGAGCCCCAAAACTATTGATGATCCAACCAAGTACTAAATGAAGTCAGATTAATACCCTACACTAGTGAAATTAAGTGTTCCAGTTATTTTATCCATTACAGTTAAATCGCAATTTCTATCAAAAATTAAAAAATAAACATGCAAAATTTTATAGAATTAATCTCAATCAAAAAAAAATTATTCTTTGAGAATCTGACTTGTGAATTATTGTAATAATGTAATCAAATTTAGTTGTTCCATGAATAAATCTTTTTTATTAATACTGTCACATATGTACACATGCTGATTTACTTCATGAGCAACTAACACAAGATAAAAGAGAAGTACAAATCACTTCCTTGCGACATTTCAACTAAACCAGTCTCTTTGGATGGCTTTGGTTCTTCACATTCACCCCATATCCTATTGCTATAGTTTCATTATCAACATTATTATATAAACATGAAAGTTTTAATCCCATATACATCACATGACCATCACCTCTTATGCTTGTGCATAACTGTTGTTAAAACAGGCAAAACTCACTATATATATTGCCACACACAACAAGCTAGAATAATCAATGGATGCCAGAAGGCTTGTGCATAAAATCCCCATCTAGTGCCTACTCATCCAATATCCCCAGACTAGTTTCTGGCTTATGGCCTTCATCAGTGAGTAGCCTTGGATCTGGAGCACTGCAACTAGATCTTAGGATCTAATGCAACCCTCCAGCAATCACTTTTTATCTCCATTTAACTACAAAACTATGAGTCTTAAACTTAAAACACCTTAATGTTTTCAATCCAAGCCCATCAGCTTTTATAGTCACATGGGTCTGAACCCAGTTCAGTACCCATACATTTTGGTGTCTTTGGTTCTTTAAGATCCATAGCCACCACTATCCTATTAGACAGGATTGGTTTTAAGCCAATATACATCACATGACCATCACCTCTTATGCTTGTGTGTGGCAATATATATAGTGAGTTTTGCCTGTTCTAATAACAGTTATACTCAAGCATAAGAGGTAATGATCACATGATGTATATTGGCTATGTGATGTATATTGGCTTAAAACCAATCCTGCCTAATAGGATAGTGGTGGCTATGGTTATTAAAGAACCAAAGACACCAAAATGTATGGGTACTGAACTGGGTTCAGACCCATATGACTATATAAGCTGATGGGTTTGGATTGTAAACATTAAGGTGTTTTCAGTTTAAGATTCATAGTTTTGTAGTTAAATGGAGATAAAAAGTGGTTGCTAGAGGGTTGCATTAGATCCTAAGATCTAGGTGCAGTGCTCTCAGATCCAAGGCTACTCACTGATGAAGGCCATAAGACAGAAACTAGTCTGGGGATATTGGATGAGTAGGCACTAGATGGGGATTTTATGCACAAGCCTTCTGGCATTCATTGATTACTCTAGCTTCTTGTGTGTGGCAATATAGATAGTGAGTTTTGCCTGTTTTAACAACATGAATGTTTGTTTGTGACTTTATATCTCAACAAATATTGTACCAATCTTGAAGAATCTTGCATGATTTTCATTTTTTTCTGTATAGAAATTTACTAACATATAATTTTTTGCTTTGATTGTTTTAAAAAAAAATTATAATTTGTAATATAAAAAATGCATGAAAAACTTATTATAATTGTTTTTTAATGACTTCATAAAAAAAACCAAAAATAGACAGCACTGATTAAAAGATTACAAAATTGGAAATTTTTTAAAATGAAAAATATAGTTTTTGCTAAAGAAAAACAAAATTTGAATTTGAAAATATTAATTAAATTGCATTTGTAACCACGTATTTAATTTATTATTTGAATAACGAGAATTTAGATCAGTTCTAATAATGAATTTCAGTTTAAATATATATATAATTTAACATGTGTTAAAACAAAATTTAAAATGGCATAGGTATATCAAGAGAAATACTACTGAATTTGATAAACTTTTACTATGAAATTAATAAACTTTTAGAATGTCAGTTTAAATACATTTAACACATGAAAAAGTAATTTTTAAAATGTCATAGGTATAGCAAGAAAAATATTGAATTTGATCAACTTTTAACATTTTCCTTTAAGTAAATTCTCATATGATAAAATATGATATTTTAGCCTGCGTATTGAAATACATATTAGAGAAATGAAGAGATATTAATTTTTGGTAATCTAGGTAAAATTTTATTGGATAAATATTTTTTAATTATTTAAACTTCATTTGAACCACATATTTAATTTCTCACTTGCACATATTACAATGATGTTAAAATGTTAGTCTTTTAAAAATCATCATATGAGAAATATAAAATAAAATATTTTAAAACTATTGTTTATTGTAAACAGTAAGGATTGCTAATTCCTCTACAAGCTTTATGATAAATGCTTAGCCAGAGCCAGCACTTAAAATATCTCTGTCAGGAACCCCTCCCCAAACCAAATGCTTAGCCAGAGCCAGCACTTAAAATATCTCTGTCAGGAACCCCTCCCCAACCATGGGGAGGGGTTCCTGACAGAGATATTTTAAGTGCTGGCTCTGGCTAAGCATTTATCATAAAGCTTGTAGAGGAATTGGCAATCCTCACTGTTTATAAATTACAAGCTTAAGAGATAGGGTCACGTGATCTATGAATTGATCTATGACTCTTATTTTGACTATTGTTTATTGTATTTACTAAAAATTATATTTTTTGCAATGTGGCTGTTAATAATTATTTCATGTAAATACTATGTAAATGCTAGAGAAATGGAGAGAATTAGCGAGTAAAAATTTTATTTGGTATTCTATACATCAAAAATCGAAAATATAATACAAAAATATATTTTAATTATCAAATTTTCTATTAATGTGAGGATATAGCTAGAGTTCGAAAGTGAAATATGTAAATATATTTTTAATTCTCAAACTTTGTAATAACAACATTGGTACAGCTTTAGAAATAAAGAGACCTAGCGCAAGAATTTTTTATATGATATTCAATACATCAGAAATCAAAAATAGAATTTAGATAATAAAACATTAAAAAATTTCTACTGTACAGAATATATCCTTATATATACGTAAATTAGAAATATAATTTAATAATCAATTGCATTATATTCTTTTATTTTTGTTATTATTCTACCAACACAAGCCAAGCCATGAGTTGACTTTGTTCACATCAATAAAATAAAATATTGCAATGTAGTTGACAATTAAAATATATTCAAAGAAATTTACATGGAATAATAATACCCGAGTTATTAACAGCAATTAAAATTACAACTGGTGTTGATATCTCATGTATTACTATTTCATGTAAATCTTATTTAAATATATTTTAATTATCAACTACATTATAATTTTTTAATAACGTAAGCAAAGTTGTAGATACAGCTAGTATATGAATAATATTACAACCACTTCAAATTATCAGCTTCAATTTTCAAATCTCTAGGTAACAACATAGGTCTTAATTAAAACAGGCAAAACTGTCCATACAGATGCCAGAAGGCTTGTGCATAAAATCCCTATCTAGTGCCTACTCATCCAATATCCCCAGACTAGTTTCTTGCTTGTGGCATTCTTCTGTGAGGAGCTTTGGATCTGAGAGCATTGCACCTAGATCTTAGGATCTAATGCAACTCTCCAGCAGCCACCTTTTATCTCTACTTAACTACAAAACTATGAGAATAAAATTGAAAATAGAATATTTTCAATCTAAGCTCAATAGCTTATATAGTCATATGGTCTGAACCCAGTTCAGTACCCATACATTTTGGTGTCTTTGGCTCTTTAACAACATAGCCACCACTATCCTATTAGGCAGGATTGGTGTTAAACCACTAAACATCACATGATCACTATTTCTTATGCTAGCACATTACTGTTATTAAAACAGGCAAAACTCTCCAGACAGTAGTGCCACTCAGTGCCAACCAGACCCATATGACTATATAAGTTATTGAGCTTAGATATGAAAATATTATTGTGTTTTCAAATTTTCTCATAGTTTTGTAGTTAAGTAGAGATAAAAGGTGGCTGCTGGAGGGTTGCATTAGATCCTAAGATCTAGGTGCAGTGCTCTCAGATCAAAAGCTCCTCACTGATGAAGGCCACAAGCCAGAAACTAGTCTGGGGATATTGGATGAGTAGGCATTAGATAGGTATTACATGCATAAGCCTTCTGGCATCCATTGATTACTCTGGTTGGCACTGAGTGGCACTACTATATGTAGAATTTTGCCTGTTTTAATAACAGTAATGTGTTAGCGTAAGAAATAGTAATCATGTGATGTTTATAGGTCTTAATTATTATACACAGAGGATGTTCTCTGCCAGAAGACAAGGGTAGTAACTAAACAATAATACTTGATGGTCTGTTGCCACCCATTTATAATTTAACAGCATTAGAAGCAGTAAGTTATTCTACTCTGGCTCTGTAAGCATGAGTAATTGATGGATACTACATTTAGTGCCAATCATATTTTCAAACTACTAATCTCTGACATTTCTTGATTATTTATGCTCACATGAATCACTTTACACTAAAGTGATATAATGTAGACAACTGTCTTTAATTTAGATATTAAAATTCTTTCTTTTAAAATATAGTTTATTCTAGCATTTCAAGATTATAGAATTAAGGAAAAAGCATCATTGGGATGGATAAAAGAATATAATTTTCCATTTTATCCCTTACAGTAGATAATTAATAATAAAAACTCTTTTCATTTGACAAAATATAAAATAAACCAAGAGGAACTCTCCACTTTAGCGCCATCTATAATAAACTTGAGCTTGATCATGCATTTTCTGAAATTGGTTTCTGGCTTTTGTCTCTGTCAGTGAGATTTAAAGTTGGGGGTTTAAAAGCTATATCATCTGGTTTCACTGATTCCTCAACCTTCCTACAGATGGCACTAGAATAGAGACCAATTCTTGTTTCTTTTATAATTGTCTGTATATATTACTAACTTTACTTTTATTCTCTTAAAGTCTAAAAACCCAAACACATTAATTACCTTGTCCAGTAAAAACTGGTTCACTTGAGGTACAAGCATAAATGCGGCAATAACGGTACCAATCAATAAAAATAGCGTATACATTATTCTCGTACTTGTGGATTCATTTATTCTTGGTAAACATTCGCAACACAGCCGACATGCTCTTCCGGCACAACAGCACGCCAACTAAAAACAAACAGTTTCATATAAATTTGAATACAGTGATTAGAAATACTTTTTTTAAAAAAATATAACTAAAATTATCAAATAATTTTTGTACAATTTTTTTTTTAATTTCCCATGATTATATATACTAAACTAAATAATAAATTAATGACTTAAATTCAGCTAATTTAATCTAAAATGGCTTACTGTATATTTAATATTCTTTCCGAGATTCATGAATCAAATAAAACAAAAACTTTTAACAAAATGTCGATGGCAAAACTGTTTGTTTACTAATTGAGATTTCTTATCTCGTTCTTGTGTATACTCAAGTAATGTAATTTTTGAAATAATTTTAATAGTCTAAATGTTTCCAATATTTAAAATTCTTTAATTACTTTGTAGTTATTTTTTATATAAACAACTACTTTTTTTGCACACGCTCGCAGATACATACACTTCTCTCTCATTAAAAATAATTCCTGCCACACAATTTTTTAATACCCAACACAGTTCCTTTTTGATATATAAATAAACATGCGCTTCACTTTTTGATATGATTATGTAATTCTTTTTCCCCATCCTGATGTGATGCACTGTGATTTCTTCTTATATGGAGTCAGGAATCTCTCAGTAACTATGCTCAGAGAAACCTGTTAGCCACTTTACCTTCCCTTTCCATTCTCCACCCTAAGTTTTCCCATAATCTGCTCCAGCCCATTTCCACAACATAATCTTTGTCAACTATATGACCTTCATATCTAAATCCCCCTTATCTTTTCTCAAACCCAGCATAAAAACCAATAACTAACTTTCTGTATAATCACTTTATTCATATTTATTCTTCCATAACTTCATTATTTGTACCTGTGATGTACTTGATTTAATGTTACTTACGAGAAACAACCAAATACACCTAATTCAAGTAACGATTACTCTCTTGCATAAAATTAAGATATCCCACTTAACAGATATAAGATTTTATTAGTATGAAAAATAACGATCATTTATAAACAGAATTATCATTAGTTCTACTAGCGCCTGTAAGGCTTACAAAAATAATAAGACAGGTATAGTCTGTATAATTACCCTCGGTCGGTCTTTGGTACCTTCAGATCAGAATATCTGGTTCTCCTCCCATCATTGGTCCTGTTCTGAATTTGCGCTACACTTTAGTCTCTCAGAAAATCAGGACTCACACTAATCTGTCCTTTCTCTGCTAGATTATATCTACTTTTTATTCTATTGTTTATTCCTTATCAATTTTAATCGCCAAATTATTCTGGGTTTATGAACTAATTAATTAAATTGTTCTTTACATTTTTAATCCTTCATTTAATTAATTATTTATTCGGATCTTCCATCTTGTTTTACACCTTGCTTTTTATAAAATATCTATATGAAAAACCATTTGTAATTTCTAATTTTCATTTTTATTAAATCTACTCGTTTACTTTCACATGTAATTATTTAACACTTTTAACTTCTGGAGTACACACAGTTTCAAACGTATTTTTTCTTAATATTAATCGTACTACAACATAACAATTCCTCCCCCACTCCAGAAGTTACAGTTTATCCATCTTATACATATTCTTTTAGGTACAAAGGTCTTCTTTTACATCGTATTGGTCTAGGTGATTTCCTCTTTTCAATCTATATTTTATCCTCTTCAACCGCATCTTCTTCGATGTCGGTCAGTATCATCTGTTTATCTGAATTCTTTTCATTTGCATGTTGGAACTGCTGGAACATATCTAGTTGTATGTCATCTTGTATGTCATCTTCATTTTTACGAATATGATTTTTGTGACGCTTATATATGTTTCCGTTTTCGCCTTTAATATCATAAATTTGCTTTGATCGTGCCCGTTCAATTTTTCCATTAACCCATTATTTACATAGTATATCTCTGAATATTACCACGTCTCCAATGTTAAAGTTTTTCACTGGGTCTTGGTTATATTTATATATATGTGTATCAGGCTGCAAAAAATCTAAATTAGTTTGTATTTTCCGACTGAATAACATTTCAGCTGGCAATTTTCCAGTTGTTGTTGATGGAGTTATATGTTGATACATCATGAATTCCAGTAAGACGTTTTTCATATCCGTATTTTTGTTTTTTCTTAAATATTTCTTCACTTGCCCTACCGCTTTGTCCACCAAACCATTTGATTCAGGGTGATAACGGGATGTAAATACATGTTTGATGTCCCATTTTCCAAATTGTATTTTTAATTCTTCACTCGCAAATCCAGTTCCGTTGTCAGAGACGATTACTTGTGGAAATCCATGTATATAAAATATGTCTGTTAAACATTTTATTGTTTCATTTGCACTAGTATTTTTAACCTCGTGACATTCTATCCATTTAGAGAAAGCATCGATTAAAATTAAATAATTTCTTCCTTCTATTAGACCCGTTTGGTCTATATGAAGTCTTTGCCATGGATATATTGGTTTAGGCCAAGAAGAATATTGTTTATTTGGCAGAGCTATTTCAGACTTACATTTATCACATTTCTTAATATACTTTTCAATGTCATTACTTATCTGCAGCCACCAAACATAACTCCGAGCTACAGCTTTAGCTCGCACGATACCTGGGTGCCCCTGATGCAAAAGTTCTAGAACTTTCATTCTCCCTATAGGAGGTATAAATACTCTGTCTCCCATATTAATAACCCTTTTACAGACCGACAATTGGTCTCTATTGACCCAAAACCCCATTGCTACATTTTCAGGTTTTTTATTAGGCCAACCTTTGCTTATCCATTTCCTAAGTAACGCATACCCGTCATTTTCATTTGTCCATGTCTGAACTACTTTACTATTTATGACTTGTGATTTCATATTGTCAATGTGATTAACTTCCACATCAGTTTCATAGTTGTCATTATTTCCGGGCACTCTAGATAGAGCGTCCACATGAGAAATTATCTTTCCTTTTTGATATTTTAGATTGAAATCATAAGCAGTAAGTGTATTATCCCATCTGAGCATGCATGGACTTAAATGCTCTGGCATCGGACGATCTTTTCCTATAATCCCTAACAAAGGTTTGTGACCTGTTACTAATTCAAATTTCTGTCCATATATAAACTGGTGAAATTTTTTCACAGCAAACATGACTGCCAAAGCTTCTTTGTCCAGCTGACTATAATTTTTTTCAGCTTTAGACAAAGTCCGAGAAGCATAAGCTACAAGATGTTCATGCCCATCTATTTGATGCACTAAAACTGCTCCAATTCTGTATTGTGATGCATCTGTAGTAATAGTGATGTCTTTTTCACTATCAAAATGCACTAATAAGCTATTAGAGGTTAACAATGCCTTAACTGCTTTAAACGCTTTTTTATGTTTGGTATTCCAAATCCATTTCTGATCTTTGTGTAGCAGTTCGTATAGAGGAGTTGCGACCATCACTTTGTTCTTTAGAAAAGGTTCAAAAAAATTAATCAAACCTAGAAAAGCTTGAAGTTGCCTGACATCTATTGGGCTTGGAACATCTTTGAACGGCTTATTCCAAAATAAGATGGCCTAAAAACTTTAATTCTTCCGTTTCCCAAACACATTTTTTAACATTTAATGTTACCCCTGCATTATTTAGTTTCTCACATACTTCCCGAATTTTACTTCTTAATTTTTCCGGTGACGTCACAGCAATCAAAATATCGTCATAATATGGTATCACTCCTTCCAAGCTTTGTAATATGGAATTTATTTTTGCTTGAAATATGTTTGGAGCTGATGTAATTCCAAAAGGGAGACGATTACATTTGAATAATACAAAAGGGGTCGTAATTGTTAATAACCGAGCTGTATCATCCGTAACTTTTAGTTGGTGATATGCCGAATTTAAATCCAATTTTGCAAAATTTTTTGCTTTAGCTAGATTATTGAGAATCTCACGTACATTTGGCCCCAAGTAAGCTCCTTTATTAAGATACTTATTTACTGTTGTTCTATAATTTCCACACAGCCTAATTTTTCCGTCTGGCTTTGTTAACACAACAATCGGCGTGGCCTAATCCGCCTCCTCGACTGGGGATAACACGTCTTTTTTAACTAATGCTTCTATTTTTTCCTCTACTAACTTCCTTTGTGCAAAAGGTATTTTTCTCGGTTTACAAATAACCGGTTTAGCATTTTCATTTAAGTGCAAGTCAATTGGCTTTCATTTTATCAAATCTAAATCTTCCGTAAATAAATTAGGATATAACTCTATCATTTCTTTTTCCACCGAGACCTTTTTAACTATATTAAATTTAATGCCTAAGTCTTTAAACCAGTTTCTTCCTATTAACGGACTAATATCTTTATCTACTATATATAAAAGTAATTTGTAGTTTTTAATTTTTAAAACCAACTATTACTTCGGATTTCCCAATTAGCTTGATCGGGTTCCCGTTGACATCTCTAACGTTAATGTTAGCTTTCTGTATTTTTCTCTGAGGGCTCTCTGTGGATATTTCATTCCACTTTTTCATAGATATTAATGAAATTCCTGAGCCACTATCTATTTCCATTTCTACTCTTGTGTTACTTAACTTAATCTCTAACATGAATTGATCCTGCTCATTTTTTAAGATGTTTTTTTTAATTACTGATTTCCACTGTTTCTAATCTTTACCATATTCAGATTTTCGTTGTAACATTTTTCATTCCTCCATTTACAGCTTTTAGACAAATGACCTACTTTACCACAACAAAAACATTTTATTTCGAAACTTTTCCCTTCTTTAGTACAATCCTTATCCTTTCTCTATTTTAAAAATAGTATTCCTAGAGTTTTCCTCCATTCTATTTGAAAAACTAAAGCTTGTTCTACCACTGATTCGTATACTATTCCTTTTTGAATAGCACCTTCATAAGTCATCTGAGTTTCAATTAATAACGATTGATGCAATTTATCGTCCTTCATTTCCCATAATAACTGGTCAATAAGAATTTGTTCCACAAAGTCGCCGTACTCGCAATTCTTTGCTATGGCATAGAACAATATCATATTCCTTTATCGATTCGAGTTTGTCTTCTTTGCGGTTCCTCAATTTTAACCTAGCTAAATACTTTGATGGTCTTGGGCTAAAATAATCTGTTAATCTTTGAACCAGGTCATTGTAGTTACTACTATCTGTAACTTGTCCATTATACAATTTGTTTACTATTTCAATAACTTTTCTACCTGACAAACATAATAATGCTGCTACTTTCCTGTCATTTTCAATAATACTATTTAACTTAAAATAATTTTGTAATTGAAGCACATAAAAGGGCCATTCGTGCGGATTATCTACCCCAATTTCCGATATATTAGCTTGTCCTATCGACATTTTAATTCTTTAACAACTCACCGACTTCTGAATTACTGTTCGGTGTATTTCTTTCATAAGCTTGAAAAACAGGTTTTCTACTGACTGCGCCAAAATTGTGATGTACTTGATTTAATGTTACTCATGAGAAACAACCAAATACACCTAATTCAAGTAACGATTACTCTCTTGCATAAAATTAAGATATCCCACTTAACAGATATAGTATGAAAAATAACAATCATTTATAAACAGAATTATCATTAGTTCTACTAGCGCCTGTAAGGCTTACAAAAATAATAATAAGACAGGTATAGTCTGTATAATTACCCTAGGTTGGTCTTTGGTACCTTCAGACCCGAATATCTGGTTCTCCTCCCATCGTTGGTCCTGTTCTGAATTTGCGCTACACTTTAGTCTCTCAGAAAATCAGGACTCACACTAATCTGTCCTTTCTCTGCTAGATTATACCTACTTTTTGTTCTATTGTTTATTCCTTATCAATTTTAATCATCAAATTATTCTGGGCTTATTTCTGAACTAATTAATTAAATTGTTCTTTACATTTTTAATCCTTCATTTAATTAATTATTTATTCGGATCTTCCATCTTGTTTTACACCTTGCTTTTTATAAAATATCTATATGAAAATCCATTTGTAATTTCTAATTTTCATTTTTATTAAATCTACTCGTTTACTTTCACATGTAATTATTTAACACTTTTAACTTCTGGAGTACACACAGTTTCAAACGTATTTTTTCTTAATATTAATCATACTACAACATAACAGTACCCTTTCTGCTTCCAAAAATTTATACTAAAGTAACATACCTAACATTTTCTATGCCTTCCTTACACAACTTGCAGACTAAATCACCCATATTTTTCCAGTTACGTGTATATTCCCTTGTTGCTAAAGATCCCGTTTGAGCCTTAAACAATAAACTACTTTCCTTACTATTATCATAAATTAACTCACACCAATTGTTCTGTTTACTTCTATATATATTTGAACTAGTTTTACTCTCCGTACTAGTTCTCCATCCCTCCAACTCCCTATTCTTTATTAATACATCTATTCTTCTATCCCACTCCTTACCACTATAACACTCAACAATCCTCCTAAGACAATCATCCTATCTTTGTATAAGTATACTGACATAAATTCTTTATCCAAATCTTCTGCATACCACATTACCTTTCTCAACCTTCTTGTTGCCTGCCCTTTACTTGTAGCCCAATTAAATACTATTTTGGCAATTTTTTTATTATCCATAAACTGCAATCTATCGAACATTTTCATTTTGCTTTTTGCATCCCTCATACTCTAGCATTTTTTGCACCTTTATGCCACCTATTGTAACCTTTAGTAACTAATAGATGCCAGATGGTGTTGCTTTATCCAATATCTCCAGACTAGTTTCAAGCTTATGGCTTTCATCAGTGAGAAGCTTTCGATCTTGAAGCAGTATACTTGAACCTAATCATTTACCCTTCTTTTTAACTACCAAGCTATCATCCCAAATTGAAAAGCATGTAAATGTCTCGATCTAAGCTAATTCTCTTGTACAGTCACGAAGACCTGAGCCTAGTTCAATATCTATATATAATAGTTTCCTTAGTTTTTTAGCAACTATAGCCACCTTTATCCTATGGCCAGAATTGGTATAAAAGTAATAAAATATATAAATCACATCATGTGATAAATTTGTATCATTTTTTCCCATTTAATCATTTCATTTTTATAATGTAATACTGAATTATAACATTATGATCTAACTATTTATATATCCTAGCTTCAAGCTGGATTGTTAAATCTTAAAAAATCCTGTATTTGGATTAAAACATTTTGATGAAGTATATACTGTATTTATTTTTTTTTACATAAACAAGTCCCACACTTGATCTAACATTAAATTGAAATGGAAATTGAAATTAAAAATATAAGACAGCAATATGAATTTTGAATAACGTAAATTATATAAAGACAGAAAGAAAAAAAAATCATCACGATTGAATGACAGAGTGTATCATACAAGTAGATGAAATGAAATTATAGAAAATATATAAAAATGATGACTTATATTAAAAATAATGTTTTTATTAAGTGAGATAAAGTGAGGAAACAATAAACTAATTAAAAATTTAATGCTATTATAAAACAACTCTTGTATGTCAAAATTACACAATGCAACTATAATATTTTTACTATACTCAGAACTCCCAAAAATAGCTAATAGTTTCAACTATCCAATAGTCTTCTTCAGAGTTGTAAAATATGCAAACAATACCAAACACTATTCTATGCCTTTAACACAATGGAAATATTTTTTTTTTAATCTTATAAAAATAGCTGATAGTTTTAACTATCTAACAGACATCTTCAGAAATCTTTTCACTAATCTACATATTTTACACAATATTTTATTATTCAATTGTCCAAAGATAGCTGACAGTTTCAACTGTCCGACAGATTTTTTCAGTTCTTTGCACCAATCTTTATGCATATGCAAATATATTTTATTATTCCAAACTTACAAAACTAATTGGGTCAAAACTAGTTAAAACAAATCTTGCATTAAGTACTTAATCTGATAAATAGTTGCACATATATTGTCAATACATTACAAATACCAGGTAAACTAAAACAGGCAAAACTCTCCATACAGTAGTGCCACTCAGTGCAAGCCAGAGTAATCAGTGGATGCCCAAAGGCTTGTGCATAAAATCCCTATCTTGTGCCTACTCATCCAATATCCCCAGACTAGTTTCTAACTTGTGGCCTTCATCAGTGAGGAGCCTTGGATCTGAGAGCACTATACCTAGATTTTAGGATCTAATGCAACCCTCCAGCAGCCATCTTTTATCTCTACTTAACTACAAAACTATGAGAATAAAATTTAAAACAATTTTCAATCTAAGCTCATTAACCTATATAGTCATATAGGTCTGAACTCAGTTCAGTACCCATACATTTTGATGTCTTTGGTGAGCAAGCATCAGAAATGACCATGTGATGTTTGGTGTTTAGTGGTGGCTATGGTTATTAAAGAACCAAGGGTACTGAACTGAGTTCAGACCTATATGACTATATAAGCTAATAAGCTTAGATTGAAAATATTGTGTTTTCAATTTTATTCTTATAGTTTTGTAGTTAAGTAGAGATAAAAGGTGGCTGCTAGAGGGTTGCATTAGATCCTAAGATCTAGGTACAATGCTGTCAGATCCAAGGCTCTCCACAAGCCAGAAATTAGTCTAGGATATTGGATGAGTAGGCACTAGATAGGGATTTTATGCACAAGCCTTCTGGCATCCATTGATTACTCTGGCTTATACTGAGTGGCACTACTGTATGGAGAGTTTTACCTGTTTTAATAAGTTATGAGCAAGCATAAGAAATGGTGATCATGTGATGTCAGGTAAACTAAATTAATTAATAAAAAGAAATAAATACAAAAGTGAGGTTTTTGGATTAGATAGATATACTGGAATGACTATGTAAAGTTAAATAGTTTTGAAGTCATCTGATCTTAAAATTTTACAAGAATAAAGTTTTAATAGAATGTCAACAAGATTCAATGGTAGTATATATATGCCCTCACAATCTCAACCTGTAGTCAAGGCACTCTCCTTAAACAAACAAGGTGGAACCACCTTTATCTATTGTCTGATATATTTATATGACACTAAAGATTGCAACTTGACCAAGGAGTGTGACATTAATAATGCAAAGAAGTTTAAACAAACCTCATTAATTAGGCAAATATAACCATTTCTGAAAGCAGACTAATAAATAGTCAATTATAACTTCCAAATACGACAATAAAGCCAATTACTTAAAACTTAATAATAGATTTATAAATGGAGATGATAATAATCAGCCCTTAAGTTATCATAATCGCAACCTACAGTACTTGGTCAATATATCAGACTATGTATAAAGATGGCGCCACTGTTATTGTTTAAGGAGGTTGCCTTGACTACAGGTTGAGATTGTTGATAGCTTAAGGGTTAATTGTTATCATCTATATTTACAAACATATTGTTTAAGGAGGTTGCCTTGACTACAGGTTGAGATTGTTGATAGCTTAAGAGTTGATTGTCATCATCTACATCTATATTTACAAACATATTGTTTAAGGAGGTTGCCTTGACTACAGGTTGAGATTGTTGATAGCTTAAGAGTTGATTGTCATCATCTACATCTATATTTACAAACATATTGTTTAAGGAGGTTGCCTTGACTACAGGTTGAGATTGTTGATAGCTTAAGAGTTGATTGTCATCATCTACATTTATAGACCTATTAAGCTCTAAGTATTTAGCTTTATTGTCTCAATTCATAAGCCTATAATAATTTTACAGGGATATAAATTTAACTCTTAAAGATAATATTATCGTATGAAGAGTTTTGTGCTAGGACCTGTAAGTGATAATGAAGGATAAGAACAAGTTATGGATGAATATCATTTGGAAGAAAGATGTGAATTTGGTCAAAGATTTCTAAAAAATGTTTTAGCATTCAATGTGATGATTTGAAACTAGCAATTCTAGAAGTAAATAACAGACAGAGATTGAATTGTAAAAAATGAAAGAAGATAACAAATTGTCAATATAAATAATTGTTTGTTTTTCAGAGAGTGTTTTGTGTCAGCTTCGAACAGAGTTTATTTATCAATCTAATACATTCAGGAATGAGATAGTTTAATACATAAAGTGATAAACAAAATTATAAAAAATCAAGTCAGATGTCACATGACCTAATTTTAATAAAGCTCGTATTTACAAATGTTATATATAGAACCCGCAAAAGGAGCTCTTGACAAGCTTTGAGAATATCCTCAACCCCAGATCGGTTTCTGCATCTAGTGTCATCAGTGAGGTGCCAGGATATTCATTAGATTAAAAATATGGCTATTTGAGTTAGATAGCTGGATTTTTAGACATATGGATGTCTGAAAGTTTCATATTTTCTTCTCAATAGTTATACATTAGATAAAGTGCTGGGCTTGTCCTAGTATTTTTAATTTAATGAATATCCTGGCACCTCACTGACAACGCTAGATGCAGAAACCGATATGGGGTTGAGGATATTCTCAAAGCTTGTTATGTGGGCTCTGCATATAAAAAAGTGGTAAACAATATGAATGCACAGACTAAATTTAATAAAATGAAAAAAATAAAAAAGCATAATTAATTTTAATAATAATATATATGATATATTTACAATTAATAATAATATCTCTGATTACAATACAGTATATACATTTATGTATCACATAATTTAACAATTCTAGTTAAGTTCATTTAACTACAATAGATAAGATTATAAAACTTTCAACTTACATATCCAATGCATTAGAGATTACTAAAGTCAATAAGACTAGTCATAAGTTTCCTAATCTGTTAGCTTAACCTTCAGGGACAGATCCCTTGACTCATACCCATCAACACTTCTCCTGCTTCCTGTTCTGTTCTGAACTCCAGCAACATATTAAAGATATTTCAATTTTATAATGTCTCTTCTCATGGCTGGCATCATGCATTGCATTCTGGAATATATTGGAACACTAGGATAGTATGTATCATAATTTAGTTCCGTTATATTTTTAATTGGATTGAATTATTTCTCACAAACATTTTTATTGGAGATCTGCAATTACAATAACATTTTTGTAAACCATAAACATTTATTATATGTTTTCTTTCTTTGGAAATTACTTATTTATTCCATTTGGAAAACATTCCAATTTTAATGAAAACATCATTTTACAGCTTATTAAATATGTAGTGTTACGAATACACCTGGGTCTCGTTTTATGCGGATTATTTTAATGTGATTTTGAAGTTATGTGATTCATGTTTTTTCTTAATATCTTTCATATTTCACTATATTTACTAGATATCAAGAAATTTTAATTATTAATAACTTATTTTGACTTGAAATACTTTTTTTTTCTTCAAAAATATAACATTATATTAGCAGCTGACGTGAATATGGCCTGAAGCTGTATTTAGAATCTTAGCTTCTATATAAATAACCTATTTATAATAATGAATAAATAATAATAATAATAGATTTATATTTACATATAAAAATATTGCAATAAATATTCAAAAATTTTAAACTTTTAAAAGGTATTTTGTTAATTATAACAGAAATAAATATTTTTTTAGATTTTTAAAATAAATAATAACGAAGATTTTATTGATTTTATAAAGTGAAAATAATCTTTCTAATGATAATGTATAATCTTTTTGTTTTGATTGCGATCTCATTTTTTTAATATAGAAACAAAAAACCATTAACACAGCTCGACTGAAAATGGCACTAGTTGTACATTATGTTACGAATCTGATTTCTTACTAGTTCACAAACGAACGCATATTGTCTAATAGTGGTAATGATTAAAATATGAAAAAATGTAAAATTAATACAGTAGTTAATAAAAAAAAGTAAAAAAGGTTTGTCTTGTATTAATTTTTTTCAAATATTTGAAATTTTTTATTAGTCATATTTTATTTCCTTAGTTTTTTAATGCGAATTTTAAAGTAATTTTTCCTTGATGCCTTGCTTTTATGTGACTTCTGAAAATGACAGAACCTATCCCCCACTTTTCAAGGTAAGTTAAGTCTATTTTTGTGCGATTTCTTTTGTGCGTGTTTTCTGAGGAACCTATCTACCGCATAAAATGAGACCCAGGTGTATAAATACATTTACAGAACAAGTCCCAATACATTACTAAGATATTCACAAGTTATATTCTCAAAGAATCATTTAAATGAACTTGTAAATAATTCCTAACTTTTGTTATATCATCTTTTATCTGATCAAATAGATTGGTTTTGATGTAACAAAAGGGGAGCATTGTTTACGAGTTCATTTAAACGATTATTTGGGAATCTAGCTTGTGAATTATTAGTAACATATTTGAATTTGTTTGTTCCATGAATAGGTTTCAATTTTACTTTTATAAATTCATTCCATTTAATACTTTAAAAAGCAATGATAATTTCATGCCTTAGCATCATAATTACAAGCTGAAGCATTAGAAAATAACTTTTTTGTGAAACTACAGGATCTGGCCAAGATACAGATGTAATATTTGAATCTTATAAAATAATTATAAATTAAATCATCACCTAAAGAGTTATCTATGATAATTCAAATGGAGGTGAGAGAATTCGAAAAGCAATTAGAAACTGATTAAAAACTGAAAAACACAAAGAAATCCGATCTCAGAAACATATTTGTCATTTATCTAGAAACATCATCAGGTAATGTCAAAATGTTCAGACTTGCCTAAAAATCATTAGATGATAAAAAATGGGGGGGGGGATATCAGTACATGAGAAGAAAATGAGATTAAAGGATGCAGATGATACAAAAATCTGAACGTGATAAAAAACACAAATCAATATAAGAAATTCCAACATGGAGGCAAACCACGTAGATTAATCACAATAAATAGCAAAAATATACAAATAATTTTAATCTCATGTAAATTTTACTGCTGATCAAATATGTAACGTTTATGAATATAAGTACGTCACAGAACAATTGCTCTGAATACGTAGCTAGGATAAATTACAAGCAGATTCTTCTTTTATCAGACAGAATAACATTAGAATTGATGTGTGAAAGGGTAATGTATTTGCAAGTTTATTTAAAAATGGTTCTTTAGAACCTGCTTGCAATTTGTCCTAGTAATGCATTTGGACGTGATTGTTCCGTGCAGTATTTATAGAAAAAACATAAATAATAGTGCTTAGGAAAAACATAACGAGAAGTCAAAACTCAATGGTATTAAACTACAATGTATATAAATCTTTCAACATCTTAAAAATGATATTAATAAACTCGATTGTTGAGGGGAAAAAATTATAACATAGCAAAAATATATTTACAAGCCATAGAAAGGATTTGAAAAATCAAAAGTATTACAATAGCAAAACAAATTTACTAGACACTTGCATAATTATAAATGTATTATATATTTGTGAAATATGTATGGAAATAAAAGATACAATAAGAAAAAAAATCTTGATATTTGAAAGAAAGTATTACATAAACATACTATAGAAAAGAAAATACTATCGAAAAATCAATCCAGGAATTTTTAGCATCTGAGTCCATCACTCTGCCATTGCTTTTTAAAATTGTTACTTGCTCAGGAGGTCAAGTGATATTTGAGCATTAGAAATGACAGGTTGAGATTTAATCCAGAAATCTTTAGCTTTTTAGTCTATCACTCTACCAGTTTTAAGAAATGCAGAGCAAACAAATATTTTAGTTGCTCAGCAGGTCATATGATATTTGAGTACCAGAAGCAACCACTTTGGATTCAATGTGAGAAATCTTCAGCTCTTAATACCATACCTCTACTACTGCACTAAAAACAGCCCAAGAAAAAAATAATTGAAAATGCTAAGTTAATTATCGACTAAGAAACCTTGGATTTTCAATTCTCAATTACATTAAACAACACGATGTTAAAATCTCCCATTACCAATTAATAATTATTGCCAACAATTAGTCTTTGAATATCAAAATTTCATTATTTTCTCATTTGAGCAGCAGAAATTTTAACTTAAAAATTCTACAATTTAATAATATTGAATAACATTAATTTAATTTGGGCCATTTAGAATAACTTTTTTTTTACAAGCTTTTAAATAGCAATGTTTGATGAAAAATCATTCTGAGCATGTTTCTGCCAAAAATTAACATCATCAGCAGCCTAGAAAACAGATGAAACCTCAATAAATATAGTGATTAAAGTTAGAACAAAATTTAGCAGTAATATATTATATTAACTTTATGTTATTAGTCAAAGTAAGACTTTTGACTTATAATGTAATCAAAATCTTAAAAATCAATAGGAAATTTTTTTTACATTCTTTTGTAAATGTAGTTTTAAAAAATCAACATAGGTCATTATTCCTGTAAAGTGATAAAATAGATTTCAGCGAGCTCTTTGCCAAAAAAATACATTGATAGTCAAGACAAAGTATCCCCAAATAGATTGTTTATTGAAGACTAGTGATCATAATTCTATTTTAATTTAAAAACATTCTTTATTGTAAAATTTAATATGTAAATGTTGTATATGTCCTTATATTAGGATTCTTAAAATTATTATATAATGTCATGGAGCTAGCTCAGCAGTAGAAAATTGCTTATTGGGGAGCAAAAGTTCCTCATTTAATTTTTCTCTGATGACATATAAATTTTTGCCAATTGAATGTAATTTCTGCATTCTGAATCCCAAATATTACAATCAATCAATAAATATAAATCCTAAACTGTTGCCTGACATGTTATGCAAATACATCTTTAAATATAGTTTAGCTACTAAATCTTTAACTTATTTCACTTAATTAATCACCTTATACTAAATTATAATTTTTTAAAAAAATGATATGATCTCGGTTTATACAATGCCTTTCAAAAGCAAACTGTATTACAGTTCTGCGATCTATTGCAAGCTTGAGAAATCAGTAGATGCTAGATGCCCTGTTGACATTCCCAGACTAATTTAATAATTTGTGATCTTTGACAATATGAAGTTTTGGATCTGAATCTAATATACCTGAACTTTCTGGATCTAATGCACCTTTCATTCAGTAGTCCTTTTGTATTCTTTATTTGTCCCATCAAGCTACTAACCTGAAATTCAAAGACATCTTAATATTTTGAATTTCAGACAACTTCCTTACATAGTTATAAATTATTAATAATTGAAAGGTTGCTAGTCTTTCACATGCGCCTACAGTTTTTCCTCAGACAGCCAATTTAGACAAATGTTATTTACATAGTTATGTAGATCTGAGACCAATTCGAAATCTGTGTTGTCAATAATTTTCTGTCCCCGTATGACAGGTGACCAGCAAACAAATATACAAAACTTGACAGAATAACAACACATATATATTTAGCAATAATAATTTATTAACAATTAGGAAAAAGAATTGCTATATTGATCTTTAACACAAATATAAAGTCTGCATGTGAGCGAGCTTAATTCACAGGTTAATTACTGAATAGCAAATAATGTTTAGGTAAGTTATTATTCACTTTACCTTCACTACTGTCTATCATCTTTATCGCACAACCCTCAAAGTCTCTTGAGGCATTCAAAATAATAATAAGACCTAGATGGTCTGTTAAAAGTATGAGTCAGCTTAGTGACCTACAGAAGCTGAGAACCTGGGAACAAAGTTCTCTGATTATGATCTACTACTCTACAACTCAAGGAACAGTGACAATAGCAGCAATCACAGAAAGAGTACAGTGGCCAGTCCTTTTTTCCTATCAATTTATAACCTCTCTCTACTTTTGCTTCCTTATCTTTTTCTGGAGTATTTTTAACTTTGGCTCTAATTAGTTTGTTTAATCAATTTACATATTATTTAAAGTTTGTTATTGTACAATGGAATTCATATTAACTTTTAATTACAAGTATAATTAATTACTCTCTTAGGAATTTATTTCCATATCTGTAAGGTTTTAGATCTATACAATTAATTAGTGTCTTAGGAATTCATTTCCATATAAGGTAATTTGTAAAGTCTATTCCATTAATATATACATGCGCCTATGTTTATTTAAAGTTAACTGAAATGTTTCTTTTCAACGATTTATCAGCATTCTTAAGTTTAAAATATTATTTAATATTTTGCACTGTTAATTATAAGTACATTTATCCTTTGATTTTATAAAAGAAAAATAATACACAACCCTAGTTTACAAAATTTTTTTCAGGAGCAAACTCTATTTATACTACTACAGTTCTGTCCTCTATAGTAGGCTTGGGTAATTAATAGATGCTCTAAAACACACACAAAAAATCAAATGTAACTCTTGGGTGAAATGTGAATTAGATTCTAAAGTTCGGTCTACCAATATAGATGCAAAACTCCATATTAATAAAAGTCATAAGCTAGAAACTAGTTTGGGGATATATGATAGCACTGCACGAAAATTTATTAATCATTACCATCTGTCCTCTATTATTTACTCCACCTTGCACTAGATGGCAGAATTGGAGGAGTAATAGGTTTGCTACATAAATCTATATTTTAGAAAAAATAAGGTGTTATTTTATGATCTAATAAAAATAAAAACAAATGTAAATTATTTTTAAAGTTTTGAAAAATAGAAACAAGCATATACTAAGCGTGACAATTTAATTTCCGGAACAGCCGAGTGGTGTCACTCATAACCTAATTGCATGGAAATTATACAAATATTCATGTTTGGATATGTTTAAGCCAACATACATAAATTTAAAGCTGATAGAGTTAGTTATTTATTGAGAAGATAATAAATATCTGTGCAAATGCTTTGGCATAAAAATTGGTCATAATATGCTCATTGTGCGAGACTTTTGAGCCAAACACTCAATTACACAACTAGGCCATCCTGCCTATTCACTTGACTTAGCTCCTAGTGATTTTTGGTTATTTCCAAAATTAAAAACTGCGCTGAAAAGACGAAGATTTTCTACTATAGGCGATATCCAAAAGAATGCGAGACAGTTGCTGAACAGTATTTGTGAAAATGAGTTCCAGGTGGGCTTCCAGAAATAGAAATGTTAAGTGTATAAATGCACAAGATGACTACTTTGAAGACGACAGTAGTCATTAGTTTTCACTTCCATATGTATATTTTATGAAAGTGCATTTCGGGAATTATATTGTCACACCTCGTAATTTATACGTGTTAATTCTTATAATTTATTATTATCAAGTTGTTTATTATTTAGCATCAAGATTCCTTTTTTTTATTATCATTAAGACAGTTTAATTATTAGCAAAATATAAATAATCTGTAAAGATTCCTTTCCAAACAGGAGATAGGATTAAATCCTTCATTTCTGAAGAAGGCACATAATTTATCAAGTTTATAAACTATTTAAACAAAAGCAATTATGTATAAATAGTGGAATTTTTAAAAAAATCATAAAAGATGATTAATGTAAGATATTACAATAAAATAAAGAAAATGGAAAAAAAAGTGTAAATTAAATTCAAAATATTTAAAATAAATGTCGAAATCACTAATAACGAGGAGATGAAATAAATGAGAATATTTAAAAATGTTCAATGGTCTACGAGGTCAAATACAATATATATAAAACATAAGAAAAAAAAGAAATTTGGGTCACTTAAATTTTTAAGATTATTAAACTGAAATTGTGAACAATTAAGAAAAAAAATTTTTAATTATGTACAATTAAAATATTTGCTTGACGATTAGAGAGATGTGAGTAATATAGTTTCGCTGTAAAATTAATGTATATTAAAAAAGCAGGGACTAATTGTGCTGAAATGGGGCTATTATTTGTGATAAATTTTTTAAAAATACAAACACCTACATTGCAAGTAGGGTAATCCAAATAACCTATCATTCAAAATTTTCTATTATCCAAATCCAATTTAAAGATGATCGTAATCCTTTTACAATAAATAAACTAGTTTGTGCTTCCATTTATAAATAATTTTAAAAAAGAAAAAAACAGTAAATACCTATAATAATAATAAAACTTCAAATTCTAGCTTAACCTTTTAAACATCACATGATTCACCATTTCTTAGGCTTGCTTATAACTGTTATTAAAACAGGCAAAACACAATATACGTATTGCCACACTCAAAGCTAGAGTAATCAATGGATGCCAGAAGGTTGTGCAATAAATCCCCATCTAGTGCCTTATGCACAACCTTATGGCATCCATTGATTACTCTAGTTTGCTGTGTGTGGCAATACGTATATTGGGTTTTTGCCTGTTTTAACTCTAGCTTAACATAGTATGTCAAGGGCAGGTCTCAAATCTAGAGCCATCTAGTGTAAGCTTAAATAATTGGTGATTATTCAATTATGTAAATTCCTATTCTTAGTATTAAAATCCCAAACCCCATTGATAAGGCAAAAACTAGCCTGAGGATGGACATTTAAGGATAGGGAAAATATTTGCATCCAGTAATCCTTCATGACTCAAAATTACACTAGAATGGAGCTTCTCGTGCCTTAAATACCTGTTAATTAATAAGCCTAATGGTAAAGTGATCAATCATGTTCTGGTTGAAGAGTTTTGTATTACCTTTTTAGTTGTACTTCTTTGACATGCATAGTCCAAAAGGACTTCTTTGGTTCTTGGTGCCAGTAATTTTAATTTCTTTTTTTTTTTGTTTTTATAATTTAAATTTAATTCCATTTCACTGCATTATAATAATCCATAGCTTAACACTATTTTTTAAATGACATATGAGTTTCAGTATTTCCATTGTTTTCCGTATTTTTTCATATTATTGCTGAATGTATATTCTTTATTTGTCCACAATAGTTTATGTTTTGTTTTTAAATTTGGTATATACATATAATTATTTAAATAGGTTAGTTTAAGAAAGATAAAGTGCTTTTGAATCATTTAATTTTTGTATTAAAATTTAAAACAATAGTAAACTCTCCCAGTGCAAATCTTAGTAATCAATGGATGCAAGGAATTTTGTACATAAAATATCTATCTAGAGCTGTCTCATTCAATATTTCCAGACTAGTTTGTAACTTGTGACTTTCATCAGTGAGAAGCCTCAGACCCGAGAGTACTGCACATAGACCTTAGGATCTAATGCAACCCTCCGGTAGACACCTTTTACCTATTTAGACTTTTCACTGATGAAAGACACAAGCTGGAGATTAGTCTTGTGATATTGAATGAGTGATGAGTAGATGCTAGGTAGGGATTTTATGCCCAAACCTTCTTGCATCCATCGATTACTAAGGCTTGCACTGGGTGACTCTATAGTATGGAGAGTTTACTAGTTTTAACAGCTTGTGTAAGCATAGTATACACAGTTATACTTAATTATCGTTGTGCTAAGTATCCGAAAAGTAAGTAAATCATGTGAAGTATTCAAAAGCAAATTCTGTGACTAATATTCTTACAATCTATCACTTAAGTTTTAATAAAAAAATAAAAAATGAAGTCAAATTGTTGAATTAATGATGCATAGAAAAACTAACGACAATTTAACAAAGTTGTTGAATCTGATGGCTTTACTAAATATTTAACGCCCATTTTTCAAGGTCTCGGTTATTCAAATTATTTTTGAATATTTATTATTAGCAACAAAGTCATTTTAAATAAAGATATATTTTGGATTTTTTTGTTTAATATTTAACTAAAAAAAATATTTATTATATGTTTTAAGAATTAAGAAAAGAAGGTTCAAAGAGACAAAAATCAATTTAATGTAAATTTAAAAAGACGTGTTTTTTTTTTTTTACTATTGCAATATTAGGAAAAATAATGATTCATTTGTGAAATGCACAATTTACAAAGAAATCAAGTCATATGTCACATGACCTAATTTAGCAAGCTTGTATTACAAATGTTATATATAGAGCTTGCAAATAAGCTCTTAACAAGCTTTGCAGAATATCCCCAACCCCAGACTGGTTTCCTCAGTGAGGTGCTAGGATATTCAAGCATTATAAAGGTACAATTTGTAAAACAGAATTTTTCCATAGCAGTGGGTTGAAGGGCTGCTATAATAAAGCAAATCAATATGAATAAAGATAAATAACATCTTGATATAGCAATATCAAGGTTGAAAGTAATAGAATTTATCAAACTTCCAAATTTTGCATTGGCTGAAAAACCATTAGCAATTATGGGAGATACTTTTTCTTTTTATATTATTAGCCATAACCCAAACTTTAAAAGTATGAATTGTATTATATTTGTGATGAAAAATTGTCACAAGATTTGCAAAATGTCAAGTATTGTTAACCGAGAGGTCAGCGCAGCGCCTTGCAAGCAAGCAGTTGGTTGCAGACGGTTGTTGCAAGTTCGCCTCCTGGCCAATGCTATGACATATGAAAAAAAAAAAAGAAGATTTCCATACACTGAACTACAAAGAAATAAAATATTTCAAAGATAGAAGTGAAGTTCAATTAATAATTTTAAATTTAGAATGTATTTTGGGAGTATCAGCAGAAATTTTGTCAAAGCATTTATTTCGAGTCTTCGATAAAAATAATCTTAATTCTAAAATTGTGACACTATCGTAGATAATACAAACATGAATTTTGGAAGATATAAATGGAGGAGTAGCCATAATTTACATACAAAATTTTAAAAATTATTGAAGAGAAATATATTAGGAATTGGCTGCAATACACATATATTATGAATGCTATAAATACAGCTTCCATTTCCATTCCAACTGACGCAGAGATTATAGTAATGGTGATATATTTAGCCATTTTACAGTTTGTGTGGCAAATTTAAAACAATTTTGTGAAGAGCCTAATATTGAAAAGAAAAGTTCAATTAGTCAAAAGTACAGCTGCTTACTTTGATACTAGCTCTAGAGCAGGAGTGTCCAACAAGTTGATTGTGATCCACCGGTCGATCTCAAAGCCATTTTTGGTCGATCGCGAGGCTAATCTGGCAAGAACTGTCGGGTAACGAGTGAAACAAATTTAGTCAAGATTACTCATGTTGCTTTAATTCCCCCAACATGAGTTTTTTGGCCTGTTAAATAATTATTATTTACTATGTAGATATATAAAAATGGTACTATTTCACACCTCCCTCCACTTAGACTATGCCTATGACGAGTTGATCACCTATGACAACAAGTCTGCAAAACATTTTTAAAATAAAAAGTACATCTTATGAACACAAAAGTTGGCCACCCCTGCTCTAGAGAACATTTTCAAAAATATGAACGATTTCGCTTGTATTTCAAGTTTAGACAAATCTTCTAAAATAGCCTGGAAATATTTTTTAATAGTGGATATTCTGAAATGATATTTCCTTTTGCACATAACAAGGTATGCAATTTTCACAAAGTTGTACAAGAAATAGAATCTGATATTTCAGCCACAGAGTTTAGCATTATTTTCAATGTTATTCTATAATATAAGGCAAGATTTTGAGAAAGTTTTCTATCAAATTATAAAAATTAACCTATTCATTCAGTATACTGAATGTTTACTATAGTAAATAGAGAGATTTGAACTTAGGATTTTCAGTCTAAATTCATCCCCCACTCCATCTCAAAAAAAAAAAATGACCACACACGTGAAAAAGATAAACGATCCCCAATATACATATTTCATGCAGAACTAGTACTCATCAGTTGGGGCAGATCATAATTACCTACACATAAGTACAATCATTGCTAGGCTTATATTAAGATAGCAATTCCTTAAACTTTGATGGACAGGCTTCAGTCTTCTCATCCTTGCAACTATTTAACCATCCATTTCATTGAAAAGCCCATGATGGAACAATGAAAGCCCTTGGTGGATTTGATAATATAGTCATACCCATGTAGACGTTACATCAATCTAACCACTACATTAAGTAATCATTTATATTAATAGGAGTGAGATGGGTTGGACTCATACTATGATGTAACCTATTTTCAAGACAATATGTACTTCACTTATTTATTCAGTATACTGAATGTTTACTATAGTGAGAGGGTTTGAACTTAGAATTTTCAATCTAAATTCATTTTCCACTCCAACTCAAACAACCCGATATACATGACAACACACGTGAAAAAGATAAATGATACCACACTATATCTATTTTATGCAGAACCAGCATTCATCAGTTGGCCAGATCAAATCTGATATGATCTAACCCAGGGGTCCCCAACCTTCTTGCACTTAAGAGCACATTCTATAATAACGGTCAGGTGGTGGGCACCATTTATTTTTTTCAACCAGATGGCGGGCACCATTTATGTTTTCAATGTAAATTTACAGTTGGATTTTGTTAATGATACACATAATATACAAAAAAATATTTATTTCAAAAATAAAATTTTAACATATAATTAACGTTTATATTTTTACATTGTAAAAGTATAGTATGCCCTACAATTTGATTACAATATAATACAATAATTTATAAAAAAATTTAAAAATTAAATTTATTTGTATCAGATAAATAATTTTTTATCGTGTTCGGATAGAGATGGGCACATGTAAAATGGTCTGTGGGCACCACGGTGCCCGCGGGCATAGGGTTGGGGACCCCTGAATTCTAACCCAACTGATGAGTGCTGATTATGCATAAATATGTATATTAAAAACATATTTTTCACATGGGTGGTCATATGTATCAGTTGTTTGAGATAGAGTGGAGGATAAATATAGACTGAAAATCCTAAGTTCAAATCCCTCTATTCAAATTATAAAAAATAAATTGTTAACAATGGAAGAATCCAATTTGGGTATAAAGAAAAAATTTCTTAAGGAAACATGATGTTTTTATAAGATATGTTTTCAATACATTGAAGAATGGACTGCTAGTTTAGTTGAAATGAATAGTTTCCAGTGGAATTCTTTTAAAAATTAAAGTAGAATGGATAGATGTTAGTATAACATGAGAACAAAAAAAATATTGTTATCGATGATAATTTTTTATTTGAAGAAATAAGAAGAATAAATATTTTTTTAATTACTGAAAAACAAAATGGGTGGATAAAAAAATTAACACTGGTAATGTGAACAGAAATATTTGCCCATTTTAAGGAATAATATATTTCTTATGAATATCTTATATATCAAACTGAATTATTATTGTGTTACTCTGACAAGAATGCTTCTGTTGAGTGTGTTTTTAATTGGAAATGACTACTGGAATAATGAAACATCGTAATTAATGGTAAAACCTTTACGTTCAGTCATATATTTAACTAGCATCATGTAAGAGATTAATGAATTGTTAGAAGGAAATGAATAATTACTAAAACAAATATATTAGTGGAAAATATAGATATTTAAAAAAAATTGTATTGTTTAATATTGTATTAAATAAATATTAAGTACATTGTCTTTAAAAATAGTATTTGTAATAATGTTAGTAAGAGTGTTTGTGTTTTGTAAGACTTTTTTTTTTTTACTTGCTATACTCCTTTTTCATTGGTCAACTTACTAATCGCCTGTTGTTTTTTTCTAGCTTGTCAGAGTTTCAGTTTATAATGAGGAAATAAAAAAAAGTATTTGTAACATTCAAAAAGTAGACAAATCTGGAACCAGATTTTGGATTAATGATGTTTTACTTACATAAGTTTACATTCAATCATCTATCCCAGGGATTGGTAAACTTTTCAACATGAAGGGTCATTTTTTTTACCTCTCCCTCTCTTAAATTGTCACAAAGAAAGTGATATCTTCCCCTGCCTCCATTGTGGAATATATTTTAACATTAATTTTAAACTATCAAACATCACATGATCACCATTCTTTAAGCTTATGCAAGCTGTTTTTCACAGAGGCAAAACTCTTCATACAGTAGTGCCACTCAGTGCAAGCCAGAGTAATCAATGGATGCAGGAAGGGATTTCATGCACAAACCTTCCTGCATCCATTGATTATTCTGGCTTGCACTAAGTGGTATTACTGTATGGATAGTTTTACTTCTGTGAAAAACAGCTTGTGCAAGCATAAAGAATGGTGATCATGTGATGCTTGATGGCTTAATGCCAATCCTGCCCAAAAGGATTATAGTGACTGTGGTTATTAAAGAACCAAAGACACTAAAAAGTATGGGTGCTGAATGGAGTTTCAGATCTATACAATGATATAAGCAATTGAGCTTAGCTTGAAAACATTATTGCGTTTTCATTTTGGACTCAAAGTTTTATAGTTAGATAAAAAAGTAAAAGATGGCTGCTGGAAGGTTGCATTAGATCCTAAGATCTAGGTGCAGTGTTTTAAGGCTCCTCACTGACGAAAGTCACAAGCAAAAAACTAGTCTGGGAATATTGGATGATTAGGCACTAGATAAGGATTTTATGCACAAACCTTCCTGCATCCATTGACTACTCTGGCTTGCACTGAGTGGCGCTACTGTATGGAGAGTTTTGACTCTGAAAAACATTTATTTTAGTAATAGAACATAATATAATCTGTATACATCCTAATGAAAATAAAAATTCTCTTACAAATAAATAAAAACAAAAAAAATATTTTGACAATTTGATTTATTATATTTAAATATTATCATATACAATAATTATTTTCAATAATTACAGTGAATTCGAGAAACAAATGGGATAATGTATATTTTTCCTCTCCTAGAGTTTTTAAAATATTTATTAACAAAGAGAAAATAAAAAATGTGTTTATATTTATCCTGATTTTTTAAAAAGAGCCTTAAGATTGGATTAAAGAGCACATTTAACTCGTGAGCCATAGTTTGCCAAATCCTGATCTCCCTGTCAGTTTGTTTGGCAGATCAAAAGAAAGTAACAGTTCCTTTTAAATAAACAGACTGATTCCTTGCCCTCTCCTTTTTTTTATCTTTTAATTTGGGAACTGAACTGGATACCTTTAGTTTGTGAGCCAACCACTTAATTAATTGCTTTGAATAACAGCTATAGCATAAATTTACTCAGCACATGAATAAAATAAAGTTATTTTACCTCCTGACCATTATGGATTGCTCACTTAAGCAGAGTTTGCTTAATTTAATTTATATCTTTACACTCCACACTATGAAAATATTTATATTGTTAGTAATCAATGGATAACTCAGGCAATAGATATGGAAATTAAATCTACATAGATGTATAATTAAATTGAGATACTGCAAAACCTTTTGCGCTTATTACTATAACAGCCAATCAGATCGTAAATACAAAACAGAGAATTTAACAAGAATAGGGCGGTCCACCCTAATCTTTACTTGTCTTTCTATATATCCAATTGCATTTAAACATACATATCTATAATTGAATATATTTTCTCCCTCAGATGTATGAACTTTTAACATACTCTGAAAAGAAATTATTAATCCACAAAATTTCCCACCCATTCAATATTGTGAAATGCATCGGGATTCAAAGTTCCATTGAAATCCCTAGCAATGAGTAGTGGACATAAATAAAAATACAGTAAATAAACATTTTTAGTGATTTATGTATCCCAAAGGAATGTACACAATGAGCTAGATTAACAAAAAATTGAGATTCATCTTGCTTAAAGTTATTAATATAAACAAACAAAAATAACACACTCTACTTCATTATCCCATACCTCCAACCATAGCTGACAGTTTTGACTCTCCAACAGACTTCTTCAGAGATGCAACATACACAATATATTGTGCCAGGCATTATCAAATGGCCTTGCACAAAATCTGCTGTAAAGAATATTACAGCAGATACATATATAGATTTGTACATATTAGGCACAACAAATATATAAATGTGCTATATTAATAATGGAAGTTGGTCTGAGCATTAAAATACCCACACACACCAATTTAAAGTAATATGAAATTGACATACAAAATATTGCATAATAAACTCATGTGTTTTTTTTTTTGTTTTTCCTTTTTGTATATTTTTTATGATATGTCATTATACGTATTTGCTTTTTTATTTTCCAACATACTTGTATATTTTTTTAATCATTTTTCTAAAGATTGTAATTTTATTCCATAAGCAAAAAAATGTTAATTGCTTTTGCAAAAATCTGATCAAAAGCAAAATGTTAGATAATGCTATAATTAAACTGTTATCTTTTTAAAAATTCTTTTGAATTGATTTTGTAAGCAAGTGGTCTGGGTTATTCAAGATGGAAACTAGTCATTGTATCAAACTTAAAATGTAGAGTTTGATCGGAAAAATTGTAAGGAATGTTATAATCTAAATGATAAGATAAATTGAAAGGATTGGCTGATTCACACTTCTCAGAGGGCTAGTGGGGGTGATATAGTTTAGTCAGTGCTGGGAGATTCATGCTTTTTTTGACTGTCGTTCGGGGCAAGTCATTCACTTGTTTGGCTCCAGAATTCTCCAAGCAACCAGCTACTTAGAGATTAATTTATGAATAGGACTACTGCTGACATTTTCTGAGAAATCTATTATACAGTTCTTTTAAGAACTAATGATTTCTTAAAGATTTAATGAACCAGTCAAATAGCAAATGAACATTTAATAAAAAATTATTACCATATACAAACAGAGGAAAATATAGGGCAATCTACCAGAGAGTCCAGTGAAATGACCGTGGGGTAGACAACCAGCCGGTACACTGCCCTTTCTCTGTCCCAAGCCACCAAGATGTGACCATGCCAGTTCCAGCCGCCCACGATGATGACAAACGCCACCTTGCTAAATAAATGAAATCCTCACTACACAGCCAGTTGATTTGAAGCCCACTCAGAGCCCAGAGGAGAAAAATGAAGATGCAGACATAAGTTTATTTTAAGATATTTTAGTAATATTGAAATAATTAACTTTGATATTACCGATTAAATATATTATTATTTTTTTATTATTATTAATCATTTAAAAGAGAGAGAGAGAGTCTCTTGCATATGTATATTGAATTTATGGTTATTCATCATCATCATCATCAACCATTATCAATCCACTGCAGGATGAAGGTCTCTCCAAGTTTAATCCATCTTCTCCGATCTTTAGCTTCTCTTCTCTCCAACACCCCTGCACATTTTCTTATTTCATCCATCCATCTCACATGTGGTCTCTTTCTAGGTCTTTTACAATCTCTTGGAATCCAGTTTAAAATTTCAATTGTCCATCTATTATCATCTCTTCTAGCAATATGTCCAGCCCAACTCCATTTCAATCTTTTAATTTTTTCAATAAGGTCAGTAACACCTGTTTGTTGTCTTACCCATACATTGCGTTTTCGATCTCTTCTTGTTACTCCCAACATACATCTCTCCATACTCCTTTGAGTGGTCTGAAGTCTCTGTATTGCTCTTCTATTAAGTGTCCAAGTCTCAGATCCATAAGTAAGAACTGGTAAAACACATTTGTTAAAAACCATCCTTTTCAAACACATAGGCATATTTCCTTTTAGTATCGAGTTATTTCTACCAAAAGCACTCCAACCAAGTTTAATTCTATGATTAATTTCCTCCATTATGTTTCCATCTGTATTAATAATCTGACCAAGGTATTTGTAACTGTTAACTTCTTCTAATTCTTCATAATCAATCTTTATTTTCATATTTTGAGCAAATCGATTAAACATTACTTTAGTCTTTTTAACATTTATCTTTAGTCCTACTTTTCTACTTTCATCATTACGGGCATATATATGATAAAGCTTTTACTTAAATCTTTTGAGTCAATTTTTCTATTTTAAATTCTAGTATTTTCAACAAAGATTGCAATGAGATTTTTTTTTGTTGTTGTTGCTATTCGTTTTGCTCTTGTTGTTATTCCTGAAATTCCCCATATATAAATATACATGTGTATATAAGCGTACATTCGCTTATAATATTCGGTAAATACGATATCTCATGTTGAATATCTAAAAAATGTATTTAACCGTATATCCTTTTTAAGTTATTTTTTTTGTCACTGCTGCACCTCATGATGGTGTAAGAAGGGATTGATCTATTATAGATTCCCTGTAAGCAAGTCCTCTAATAACTTTATATTTAAAATAGTAATAAGTGTATAATTGTGCCGCACGTATATACATGTATAGGAATTTATCTATAAAAAAAAAAAAAAAAAGTTTTAAAGTCATCAGTAAAAGCGTATACCTGTACCACCGAAAATCTCATATCTTTATATCAAATCACACACAGTAAAATTTATTTCTACTGGGTAAAAGGAGCTCAGACTACTTCCATTCTAATGAAATATCTTATTGTAAATAGCTTTAGGGGTTTACCTATTTTCGTAATCATTTAAATTGTATTTATATATCTAAAAGCATCAAATATATATATATATGGGTTTGTAATCATTAATTATTTAGTATTCTTTTTATTATATCATCATTAGTATGAAACGGTGATGGGTATTTGGGATTAAATAAATATTTAATCATAATATTAAACTTGTTTCGGTTTCGTATTATTATTTATATTGATAAAAATGTATTCTTTCCTTATCAACCACGTACCTGTAATAATCATTTAACTTACCCATTTGAAGACCCTAGATGTAGAGTGACCGAGCTAGCCACAAAGGGATATCGCTCTACCGGGGTGTTGAATCTTATTCTCATGCTTCGCTGGACATATGGTATTGCACAACCTTCTGGGAGGGGGGGAAATTCATTTTTATTCTTTTCTAGAAGTGGCGCGCAAAAGTCTATTTTGTAAATAGATTTTTCAAAGGTGTGTACTTGCCATTGTTCTAAATATTCGGGCATTTAAATAAGATATCAACTAAAGGGTGTTTTTAACTGGAAGAGTCCTGTCAATCCGCTCTTTCTATCAGTTTAGCTGGAAGTACCAATATACACGAGTACAGACAATCGGCTAAATTGGTATCCATTTCTTTTCCTGTTAAATCTTGTTCACTTTATGCTCAGTGCAAGATTAGGATTAGGAAATCCGCAGGGGAGTTTAGTCTGGTACAATATATAAATATGAACTTCCTTAAAATTACTAATATAACACAATACTATTCTATGTGTTTTACACAATGCAACTGCAATTATTTATTATTCTACATTTTCAAAAATAGTTGATAATTTTGATTGTTTGATATGTTTTTTCAGAGCTATAATATACATAAAAACAAAATCATATATATATAAATATGAACTTCCTTAAAATTACTAATATAACACAATACTATTCTATGTGTTTTACACAATGCAACTGCAATTATTTATTATTCTACATTTTCAAAAATAGTTGATAATTTTGATTGTTTGATGTTTTTTCAGAGCTATAATATACATAAAAACAAAATCATATATCACATGATTCAAATTTTAAGCTTGTAAATAAAAACTAAAGAGCTCTGCTAATTTGCTCTAACAAGCTTTATTAATAAATGCCAGCTAAACAAAACATTTAAAAATCTCTATCTTGAAAATCACTCCTTAGCCTCAGACCAATGGTTTCATGCTTTGCCACTCCTCAGTGAGGCGCTAAGATAGTTTCAGACACTAGATCTAAAAATACCAAGCCAAAGCCAGCACTGGCATAAAAGTTAACTATTAAAAATAAAATATGAAATTTTTAGATACCTAAATGCCTTCAAACTCAGCTATCTAACTTAAATAGCTATATGGGGCTGAGAGATCTTCAGCCTAACCATATATTAATAGCCTTAGCAATATAACATTGCATAAGACTTTGAAGCATAACTAATTATAAAGTATGTAACACTGATAATATAAAACCAGTCATGTAACAATTTAGTCTGAAAACATTACTATGATAATTCGTGTCAGCCCCCCCCCCCCAAAGAATCATTTCAATAAACTTGCAAATAAGACTACATTTCTTATATCAATGCCCATTTATTCATGAATAGATTTACAATGTCATCATCATTTTCAACCATTATCAATCCACTGCAAGTCCAATCCATCTTCTCTGATCTTTATTCTCTTTTCTACACACCATCCCAGCATACTTCTTTATTTCACCCATGTACCTCATATGTGGTCTCTTTCTTGGTCTTTAACAATCTCTTGAAATCCCATTTAAGATTTCAACTATCCATTCATCCATCTGACATGTAGTCTCTTTCTGGGTCTTTAATAATCTCTTGGAATCCAATTTAAGATTTCAATTGCACATCCATCTCACACATGGTCTTTTTCTAGATCTTTAATCTCTTGGAATCCAATTTAAGATTTCAACTGTCCATCTACTCTCATCCCTCTTCTAGCAATTAACATATTTTAATTTTTTGTAGCTTTTAATATGTATGAAAATTTTGTTTTTTATATTTAATTTGTTATGATAGTATATATAACAGACGTAATACGTGCACTTATGCGCATTAAAAGAGAAGTTTATTAGTTCTATAAAAATTATATGGTGCTTTCGAGAATTTATAACGTTCTCATGTTCATAGCAATATAATGCTGGAAAATAATGGAGAGGTGAGTGTGTATGTATATACAGTTGATGAAATTAAAATTTATTTAAATTACAATGTTAATTATTTAGATTAGAGCATCCATTTCTTGGAAAGGGGGAGAGACGAATCTTTGCGATTGATAGCATTATTATTGTTGTATATATAGCATGCTTCTGTGATTTTTCTCTTTGAGTCATTTCTATGTATTAAATAGTTGCAAAAGAATGAATAAATTGGTGCCCTGTTGTCTTTTGGTGTTCCAGGAAGACAGAGCTGTATTCTGGTTTGCCTGAGACTCTTTTGTATAGATATCGATGCTGTGTACGGCGTGTAGTTAAGGATGGGCGAGTTTCACCATTGGCAACCGGTTTGAGTACATTTAATTTTATAAACAGTGATAGGAGTGAGTTCAGATTCAAGTCTATCCTTGGGATTGTTGAATAATCTATTGATAAATGGGGGAGGTAATGTTTTGTTAAAAGTTTTTGTTAATTTTTATAGAACTAATAAACTTCTCTATAAGAGCACATATTACGTCTGTTGCATTTGATATATGAGAAATATAAACTATTAATTCTTCATAACATATACTTATATATATATATATGTTGTAAATCCTCTTATATTTACAATATATATATATAAGTATAATATCTAATAGATTAAATATATATAAAAAAAAATTCATATATATTAAAAGCTACAGAAAATGTAAATAAGTTAATCCGATTTTTTTATTTATATTATATTTCCTATGACTAAGCATTCAATTTTAATAGTATTGAATTTTAAAATTAATCAACCTTAAACACTTCTGCTGTAGACTGTATTTTGATAGCATTTATATACATATATTATTTTTTTGAAAAATATTACTTTAAAAATATTATATCTAACATTAAACTTTTTGGTATACCAACTTTTTAATATATTAGCCAAAAAATTTTAAAGTTTTTATAAAATAAATTTTGAACAATTAAAAAAGGAAGTTTGAGTCAGTCATACGTAATTAAAAATTATAATTAGTAGTGTAGCCATAATATTGATTATAGCAGCATTACATTCTCATTTTCTCAAAAAGATAATGAAAAATATTTATTTATGTACTTTTTCCTGTCTTATATATAAACTTATTGAATTTACTACGGAGATATTTCCAAAAGAAGTGTGGAAAAATATTTAAAACATTTATATGTAAATTACGCGACAGAAATATAAAGAGATATTGTTTTATCTCTAGTAGAGTATTATTCTCTCTTTCCACTACTCTTCTTCGAAAAGTAGGAAGACGGAAAGCAAAACAGCTTTGCTTTTAAATTATTTATTTTCAACATGAAAAAGATTTAAATTCTCGTATAGTGGATAAAAGAACGGAAGATTGCATTGTATTAAGGTTTTAAATAGACAATGAAATGCTGAATAAAAAGTAAGACGTTCATTATCTCCATCCTAATACAATTGTTGAATGTATAATTTCTCAACTCTTGTTAAAATATTAGCGTATAAAATACCGAAAATGGACCGCCAAAAGAAAAGAATAAGGATACAAACGCCTTTGATAAATACTTGAAAAGTATTCCTTCGAAATACTGAAGAGAAGAAATGCTTTATTTTTTAAGATTGCGATAAGACTATTTAAAAGTTTAAAACTTTTACAAATAAGTGAAGATATTCAACGAAGCTTTAAATTATTACAGAATAGAAAATTATTTTCGAACTTTTTTGAAATAATGCCCTTTTCTTTATTCATTAACGGATGATAGAAATATGTTACGGATATTTGAATTATTAGTGAAATAAACTACGTAGAAAGAATTATTTTTTGAAATTATTTGTGAAAAGCTACGAAATACTAGAAGCTAAGTTTAGCTACACAATAATTGACAGTTGGGGATCCCATGGAATCTAGTTAACTGCACAGGGGTAGACCGGCGCACACAAAAGCACAGGACTGAATACGACTAGGTCTCTTGTGTGGGCAAAGCATGCAGCGGGACACCTATGAATCCTTAATTTCAAGTAATTTATGTACCACAATTCATGTAGTTTTTCAAAGTAAATTTATTTCTTAATAAATAAATAAAAAGTTCTTTGTATATTAGAAATATCACCAGTTAAGAATTTTAAATAAAAGAAGATAGGCGAACTTTTATTAATGGTTTTCCAAAAGAACAGTACTTATGCAAGGAAATCATTAATTTAATTATTTTATTATATTTTTCATTAATAAATCGAATGCTTATTATTATAAATTTTATTTTTTCTCTCCCCTAACGTTAGTCTCTTTTCTCTTTCTTATTAATGTTCCATAAAATATTGTATACAAATGCATATATGCAAATAAAATGATTTAAAAAAGCACGTACACACGTAACCCGTAGACCCCCCCCTCCCCCATAGCTCTGAAAACATGTCTTCCCTATAGTTACGACTGGAATGTGCGGTACCTAAATACACAAATATTTTGAGTAGTAACGATTGCTGAATTCTAATTATTAATTCCGTTACATAAATTATATTTACATATAGTTAGCCGTACTTCAGCATTTATGTAACTATTACAGTAGATTGAAAAAAGGAAAAGACATTGGCAATGTAGATTCTCTGTAAAATTTGTTAACAAAGAGGGGTAGAGGCGATATACTATACAAGTGGGGCTAAAACAACAGATATACCACATTATCGGGTTGCTAAGACTGAAAAAAAAAACATGACCATAGCGACGGTCCATGATCTAAAAATGGTCGAGACATTAAGAAATAGAAAAGTAGTTATCAAGTTGCTTTTTTTTTAACTGTTGAGGGTAAAGAAACTCAAAGGCATTACGTTTCGTTAATGGTTTTATTAAAAGACACCATTAATAATTACCTATTGACATCATTCATAACAAAGAATAGAAGTAAAATGTATGTGCTATATTTATGATCGTAGCATATACTGTATATACATTCAATACTGAAAAAAAGTTTAAACAGCTGATTTTATTCCCTTTTTTCTTCTTATTCAAAAAAAAAAAAAAACAATGAAATATAAAAACTAACCTGTGTCGTAAACCAGCCGCTCATAATGAATAATCCTCGCAATAATTCGATTAAAAAAAAAAAAAATCTAAATATAAAGTATACAATAGACTATAATATTAATTAATCATTTCTGTCGATAACTCCGGACAAAAGAAAGACTAAATGAACCTCTTTCCACAGTAAGGCTCTCATGACAATGCTATTTCATGGTTGAGGTAATTGAATTCTAAACTTTACAATCACGTGAATATAACAAGAAAGTAATTTTCGCAAATACCGATATACATTTTGTGCACAATATATATATATTGAAGTGGAACGATACATTAAAGCCGTCTATTACATAGGTAGCGAGTCATTAGTATTTCACGGTTGTCACTAGAGGTCTCTTGCGTATTCGCTTTCACTTCGAGATTTTAAAAGAAGCGTTATTCGCCCTCTCCGAGTATGGAGATAAATTTAAAAACTCGTTTGATCTGGTAAATACAATGTTCCGTACTGTGTTCAAGCAAGTGAGGATAGGTATAATTGGGACTAAGCAATGCTTTTAATAATAAATAATTTAGATAAAGTGATAAACAGGTGGGGCCAAATTTGTTTTATTATTTTTTACAGCTGTATGTGCTTCGGTGTCAACTTTGAACGATTCTTCATAAAGTTACAATATGTTTTATATCTTACTTGTATGTAGTAATTTCTAAGTAGAAATAAAGTATATATGGTATCTGAATTAAATACTGTATCTTAATGGTTGATATAGCCATAAAATGTTACTTCTAAGTAAAACTGAGGGGGTGACCAAGTACCCATGTTAAGGGTAAAGTATTATCACTTGGTTGTTGTAATTGCATCCGATTACATAGATATCCCAATTCACTGGTCAGCCAATAACTATATCTTTTAGCGCCCTTCGTTCATTAACTGTTGAAATTCTCACAAGACTGGATGGAAGGCGAATAATGTGAATAATAATAATAATTACCATAGATGACACTAAAATATGTCCCTTTATTAAAGTTTATGCAGTTAATAAAGAAGGGGAGTACTAAAATATACAATTACAGACTTGGAGTCAAATCTATATAACTGTTCGGGCAAGTTGGTTTGGGTTCAAAAATGTTACAGTATTTTGAATTTCAGTTTTTTAATTTAAATAATAAAATAGAGTTAACAATGGTTGCTAGCTACCGTAACTGGATTGGTTGTAACTTTGAATCACAAGTGTCTCTGATAAACCAGAAATTCGAAACGGGGATTAGGGATTTTAATGCATTACTATTTGGTAATTATTTAAGAAGAAGCTACAGTACATCACTTCATCATGTAAAACAAAGAAAAGAATGGAAGTATATTAATAATTTTTAGTAGTCCTTCCCTAGAGATTATCCAATAATTACTATTTCTGTAGTGTAATTTTCACTACACTCACGCAAAAATCTGTGATGTTTTTATATAAATATAAGGTATGTGGAATTATTTGCTTTAACATTTGGAAATAATACATTTTGTATCCAAAGAGATTAAATTTTTTAGATAGAATACAAAAAGAAATAGGCAGATAGGTATTGGGTGGTAAATGTGGAGAGCAAATGAGGCTATCCAAAGCAAAATGAAATGGACTTCATTTTTAAAGAAGGAAATCAAAGTAAATTAGTAAATTTAAAAATGATTGAAGCTTTTTAAATATATGAATGAAAATTTATTAGTAAAAATAGTATTGAATGAATTATATAGAAAGAATAACAAATATATTGGCAAAAAAGATTTTATAACATGCAAAATTTATAGATAGACATGAGATCTCTCAAAATCTAATACAGTTTCTCTGTTTGCTAGACTCTCTTCTCCTTAACACACCAGCAAAGTTCCATTTCACCTGCAGTTTCTTTCTAGATCTTTACAATTTTATGTTCTGGTTTAATATTTCAACTGCCCATCTCTTATTATCTTTTCTAGCAATATGTCTAGTACAGCTTCATTTCTGTCTCTCGATTCTTTCAATGACATCAGTGATTTCTGATTATTCCGGTCCTTAACTATGTAATTTGTTGTCAGTCTCTTCTTGTTACTTCTAATATACATCTCTCCATATTTAGTTGAGAGATTTGAAGTCTTTGAATTTGTACTTTTGTTAAATATCCAAATCTCAGATCCATGAATAAGAAATGGCAAAACACTTTTATTAAAAACCTTTCTTTTCAAACACTTATGCATATTTTTCTTAAGTTATTTATATCAAAAAATGTCCTACCCAAGTTTAAATCTATAATTAATTTCATTAATAATCTGATCAAACTCTTTGCAGTTGTTAATTTCATGATTATTGTTCTTTATTTTCGTCTTTGAAAATCCATTAATCATTGCTTTAGTTTTTTTTTTTAGCATTTATTTTTACTTTCATCTGATAACTCTTGCAACATTTTCTGAATTATAGTTTGCAAGATCAAACACATCATCTACAAAATCTAAATGATCTAAATAATCTTCATTTACTTTTACTCCCTTAGCTTCCCATTTAAATGCATAAAATATTTCTTGTAAAATGTTTTGGAGATATAGAATCAAACTGATGTATATCTTTCTCAGTGTAAATCTTCTTAGCATCACTTTGTAATCTAAATCTTGCTATTGCATTTTGATACATATTCTTCAGAAATATGACAATATACCGGATCTATATTTTGATGATGCAATGCTATAATTACTGTAAAAATGCTTTTAGAATCAAATTCCTTTTAATAATCTGCAAATCCAAAGTATAATGACAATTCATATTCATTGATCCCTTATATAACTTTACTCAATACTTGGATGCGATCCATTGGGCTAAAGTCACTTGTAAATCAAGTTTGTTCTTGTAGTTAATTAAAATCCAAAGTTTATTATGAATGAGTCATACTTACGTTGATAAAGAGTTCGTAAAGAACTGATAAAGGACTTACATGACTGTAATTTTTAATATTTTATTACCCTTTTTAAATATCAATAATATTGCATATTTACAATCATTTGATAACATTTTTTATGATTTAATCATTTAATATTTACTTATGCCCAAGAATTTTTCTATTTATGACCTGCTTCTTTTAAAATATCTATTATAATTTTATCATTTCCTGGAACTGTTCCTTTCTTCATATATGAGGAATTACCAAAAAATAATCATAATCGTTTTCCATAGGGCTAGCATAATGTATACATGCTTCCACAACTAGATATCTTTTGTAGGGATCTCCCTACATCAATCTGCCAAATGTCATCATCAAGTGAAGTCGTGATGCCTCGTAGTAAATGATTTTGTTAATACATCTTGCTTAGTTGTCGATTTTTGTAATGGCTGAAAAGTTGAGACAATGTAAAATTATTTTTTCTCTTAGCGAAAATGGTAGAGAAAACAGTTGTAATACTTGAAATAGCTTACAAGCAAGCTAGCCTGGGGAAAAAGCAAGTTTGCAAGTGGTTTGGTGGAAGTATGAAATTCGCCACACCCCCAAAAAAAACATAACCGAGTAAAGTTCAATGTCAAGATGCGTTTTTTTTTTTTTATGCAAATAGCATTTTCAGTCAAAAATTTCACTTGTAATGATCAGATGTTTTACTCATAAATCCTGAAACATTTACATGATGTGGTTAAACAAAAACATCCCAATTTGGGTCAAAGTGGGGAGTGCAAGCTTTGTCACAACAATGCACACAAAACCTTAAGTGTGAAACAATTTTTAATTAAAATGGCATGACCCAGCATAAGATTATTCATCAGCCAAAAAAATGGGTGTGCGGACTTAGAAGTGGTGAAAAAAAAAAAGACGGATGCGTTAAAAGATGTCATTTTGCAAGAGTATCAGAACTATATCAAAGAATACAAAACGTGTTTAAACTGGTATATGGTGTGAAATAGACAGTACTTTGAAGGAGATTCAATTTGTAATACCTGAAAATAAAAACACAATTTTTTATTACAAAATTCCGGGGTCTTCCCCTCGTATTTAATTGCATGTCTCATTTCGTAAGTCAAAATGTTGGGTAATTCAGAAGATGTAATAACTGAAGGGGAAACTTTGTTTTCTTATTCTTATAATCGTCTAGAACCTTTCCATACATTTCATAATGTCATCTTTCATCTTAGTAAAATAACTTTCCTTCCAATACCAAGCTGTTGTTTTACACTTTTGAGACCTTTTATTTTCTTCTATCACTGTCTTTGCCAATTCACAATTATATTTTCTTCTATCATTGTTAATTCTTTTCCATACCATTACAAAATCTCAAAATGTTTTCTAATAGATCAATTTTATATACTTTCACACTCATTTATTAGTAAATTTATGCTTTTTTTTTTTTGGCAGCTATCTTCCTTGCAGTTTTTAATAGAGTATCTGTTATGAATATTATTTCATTCAAATCTGAACCATCTTCAAAATCTGTTAATATTTTAAAATAATTTGCAAATCTTAATTTAAATTCATTGGAGCCTTTCTGAAGATTTGGAATATCGACTGTGAATATTGTTTTTCTTAATAATTTTTGTCTCTCTAATTTTGCATTAACATGTATCTTATTTATCACTAAATGATGACCATTTCCTGTGTTGAATTTATTAAGAACATTGCAATCTTGAATTACATATTTTCTATTATCAAAATTTAATCCAATTTTGCTATACCATTATTTGGATGTTTCCATATCCATTTCCATTTAGCATTTTTCTCAAAGAATTTATAATATATAGTTTTTCCTTTTCTGTGAACTCCACAAGTCTAAGATCTTCCATTTTTATCATCCTAACCAAATTTACTGACAGCGTTTTCAACTTTCAATTATTTACCACTTCTAGCATTAGAGTCTCTCATGATCATTTAAGAAATATTGTTTGGTCTTATCAAAAACCTTTTGTACTTCTATTTAAAAATCCTCTACTTCTTCATCACAAGGAGAACATTTTGGGTATAAATCTGTCTGAAATATCATCAAACTCCACAATGATGTTCTTCCATAATGAATTCTCCACTTGTGCTTTCAATACTTGTTCTTTGTAGTAAAGATCATATTCAATTTTTAAATTGTCTCCACATTTTTTTTCAACTTTACAAGATCCAACAATATCCTATTTAATATTAGATAGTTTATCCAATTCTTTTTCCTTCAGTTGAAAATGATATGCAGATGTATCTGCATAAAAGATAATCATTGAATCACAGCCCGGGTTCTCAATCAGGGTTTCTTTTAGCAACCTCCCACTTCAGCTGCCGTTCACTATCTTGGAGCTGACTTTATAGCCTTCTGGAAATAAGGTTATAATTTATTTTGTTTGCCATGATTGTAAGTATCAAAACAAAAAAAATTTATTCACACACATTCATCTTGCCTTCAAGAAAACTCGGTTGATATTTCAGATAATAATTATCAGTCAAATGAAAAGAAAGATCTCATATGATCGCCATTGATTACAAATTCTTTTTGGTGGCATTACTGTAAGGAGAGTTTGGTACTCTTATGAAAAGAAAGACCATGAATGTTTTTGATCTTAAACTCAGGGATAAATAGAAGATAGATAATTAACTTCCGTATATTTATATAAAAAATAGAATAAATAAGTAGATAATATATTACAAGTGGAATATTATGAGGAGTGAGAAAAGAAGATAGATAAGTTGATTACAGAAAAAGTTGATTTATGTAAACAAATTTGAATAAAAAAAAATAATTTTGAAATAGAAGGTATGAAAAGACATATGAAAACAATAGAAGGAGTTTGTTGTCATTTGGTGCAAAGGCAGAAGCTTCATACAGCAGCGAAAGAATGCAAAAAAGGAATAACATTTTGATTCTAAATGTAGTTTATGTGGTGTTGGAAGAGAAAACATTGAACACTTACTGTTGGTATGTATATTGTTGAAAAGGGATTAGAATAGGATGTATGGAAAATGAGAGGAATTAAGAGGTAAAAAAGTGACTAAGATGGAGATTTTTTTTCTATAGGTCTTTATAATAAAGTCGTGGAATATGAGGACAGGATAATGGGATTATTGAAACAGATTTTATCAGGATAGGAGGGGAAAAAACAAATGAAGATGTAAATGAGTTTATTAAATATATAAGGAATTTGAAGAGAAGGAACTTTTAACCTAGCTAACCAGATCTATTCACAGAAACGTCAGGCTTTAAAGAAATGCCATTTTACATCATATCACATATTTTATTATTTTAAACAACTAATTTTAATTTTTTATAAGCAATAAAATCATAGTGATCCGTTTTTGATTGAAATGAAAATCTTTTCTTCCGAACTTTTGATATGTGTTTTAAGTATACTTAATTTTCCGTTCAAGTGCAAAATCCGAATTTTTCTTATCGCACTTACATTTCGTGTAAAGTCATGAATATATCTTTCATCATTTATTTCACTTATGCGCTAAAAAATTAATATTATATTACTAATACATAGAAATATCTATTTAGATCCGGTAATACCGGTTTGATAAATTTGGTCGATCAGCAAATTATTCTAGTTGAAATATCTTGAGACATAATCATAGTTTCTACATGTAGGACCCCTCTATATTATTTTAGTTACAAGTCTTTCAAACCTTTTTTAAATATTAATTGTTTTTTAATTTGTACTGATTCATCATCATGCTGTGTAATTTTTAATCACCGCAGTATCATCTGCGATATAGCGGTGAGGTAATCTTCAAATCCTCAACATATAACTTGATGTGTAAAAAAAATGTTATGTACCTTTATTTCTCATGTAGACTATGCGATTAGACAAATGATGGTTGCTTTGTATTCATTGCAAGATGCACAAGGTTATCAACAAAGTAGGTCAAAGGTCATAATGTATTTTTATATATTATCACTACAATTTCATGACTGTAAGAGATGACTTCAAAAACAAAAGTTATTGAAATATTCTTAATCATTCATCTGAAATGAAAACAATTCTTCAAAGTAGTATCCTTTGGGCCAAATTTCCCAAAGCACTTAACTTGATTAATGAGGGATTGAATAAAGATGACTATATTACAAGGGAAAAATTAAGTTATTTTTGACCACTATTCTCCGCTTCCTGCTCTAATGAACCAATTGACTACATAGTTTCTGGACTTAAAGTCCATGAATTGCAGCTCAGCCCTGTCACTTTGATCGCTCATACTTTTTATGAAATAAGAACCATTCAATTATCATTATTACTGTCAAAAATTTACCTGACCTTATTTGGAATTTAAATTTTATTTAAAATGTAGATCGACTTAAAAACTTGGAATCTTCTACAGCATGAGATGAATGAGAATATTTCTGCCTAATAGAGAAATATGTTGCCAGTGTTGTTGCTAGATAACTAAAAATTATTGCTAGCAGTGTTACGTAAATTAATTTGCTCTAGTAGCCCACAATCGCATACTTGTCTTTGAGTTTACTTTGGACCTTCTCTTGTTTCCAAGTAAACTTAAAGACAAAAAAGCTACTGCTAGCTATGAAAGTAAATTACTTCAGCTTGGAGTCCATCAATGGAAATTGATAGTTAACTAGAACCCACTGCTAACAAATTTCTTTAGTTTTTATAAGGAATATCTTCAATTATTTCTTCATTTACACACACACACACATATATATATATAAATAAAGCAAGTGTCTTAAATTTAAATAAATGTATTGTAATTGACATAATAATCACAATAAGTATGAGATGTGATGCACTGTGGCTTCTCCTTTTGTAGAATCAGGAATCTCTTGGTCACTATGCTCAGAGAAACCTGTTAGCCACCTTCCCTTTCCATTCTAACCCTAAGTTTTTCCTATATACTTTTCTGTCCTGCTTCATCCCATTTCCGCAACATAATCTTTGTCATCTCCTTGGCTTTTATATCTTAACTTCTCTTATCTTTGTCCAAACCCAGCAAAAGAACCAAGAACCCATATTCTGTATAATCACTTTGTTTATATTTATTCTCCCACAACTTCATTATTTGTATTCTTTCTGCTTGTAAGCATTTACATTCAATTAGCAGATGCCTAATATTTTCCATGCCTTCCTTATATAACTTGAGACTAAATCAGCCACATTCTTCCATTTATATATATATAATCCCTTGTTGCTAATGATTCTGTTTGAGTCTTAAACAGTAACCTACTTTCCTTGCTATTATCATAACTCACACCCAATATTCAGTTTACTTCTATATATATTTAAACTCTTTTTACTCTCCATATTAGTTTTCCAGTTCCCTACTTTTTTATTAATGCATCTATTCTTCTATCCCATTCCTTGCCAATATAACACTCAACAATTCTTCTAACACAATCATCCCACCTTTTTATAAATATACTGCCATAAATTCTTTATCCAAATTTTTTGCATATTGTACTATCATTTTCATCCATCTTGTTGCCTGTCCTTTACTCATAACCCAATTAAAAATTATTTTGGCTATTCTCTTATCCATAAACTGCAATCTACCAAATATTTTCATTTTGCTTTTTGCATCTCTCATATAAAACTTAACCATCCATTTCTACTTGAATTGCCTCCTAGCTGTCCACACATCTAGAAAATTGTCACTCCAGTGGTGTCACCCAGTGTAAGCCTTAGTAATCAGTGGATGCAAGAAAATATGTGTATGAAACCACTATATAGTGCTTACTCTTCCAATATCCCCAGATTAGCTTCTAGCTTGTGGCTTTCATCGGTGAGGATCCTTGGATCTGGGCACACTGCACAAGTAGATCGTAGGATCTAATGTAATCTTCCAGAAGATATCTTTTATCTTTTTAGTCAACTATAAAGGTAGGATTGAAAATACATTTTCAATCCGAGTTCATTTGCTTGTGGAATCATATAGATGTGAACCCATCAGTATCTATATTTTATTAAATTATCAAAAGTGATGCCCCAAGGAATTGCTTGCTGGTGAAAGTTGGTGGACTACAAAAGGTCTTTATATTGATATCTAATGGGAAAATATTTAAAAATCCTTATTTTGAGTGATTATGAACATTATGCATTATTTGTCATTGTGAGGCTCGATTATAATTATTTGTATGATTGTATAGATATGAAATTGATTATAATATAAAGAACAATAATATAGCAATACCCCATATTCATATCAATTGCCATTTGGTTCCAGCTTTGGCATAGTTATTTGAAACTGGATTGCAGTGAATTCTATACAGTCCCTCTTATCTTTATAAAGTCAAATCTTGCATTATGATTTGTAGAGGTCTCTCTTGCTAAAATTAAGCACTCAAGGCACATATACTGAGGTTTTAACCTTATATAAGTATTACGTGCTGACATCGCTTAATAAAAATTAATATTTATAACCACTTATGTATTTAATACATTGAGCTGTTTCTTATATTACAAGTATTAGGTGCCCTTTAGTATTTCATTTTTTAGCTAAGATGTTATATAGTAGATAAATTCTTAAATATGAACTGTGACAATACAAGGCTCTCAGCCAGTTTCAGGATAACTTTCTTCATTAGCTGTACCAAGTCTCTACATCACTAACTACAAATTAGAAGACTTGAATCTCATTACATGTGTCATTTTAACTTTTACCATTTACAATAAAGCAAGCAAATCTGTTTATAAGAAATTTCAGCCACTGTGTCCTAAAGAAAATAACGAAGTTACTTCAATTTTAGAAATAGCAATCAATCCAACTATCATGATCCATAGAATTTTAGCTCCAGAATCTGATATTATCACTGCATCAAATCATGCAAGGATCTGTCGTTAGGGATGTTGAGGGTTGTCATAAATGAAGAGGTTTATTTTGAAACTGTATTATATAATATCTTACATCTTAGTTAAATAATAAGCTAATAAAGGGTGTTTAAGTGCTTTTATTAATAATAATGTGTGTATATATATATGGACATACTTATAATACAATTTAATCTCAAAATTGTACTATTAACATGTCCCAATAACTGGTACTCTTTCCCAGCTGCTTGCAGTACCAAAATCAATGTGTACATAGTAACCTAAATCAGCTATACAAAAATTCTAAAGTGCTAGTATATCCGGATCATGAGTTATGATGTGAAATATGATGGCAGTATGTTTTATATCTTCATGGATTGTCTTCAATGCCCTCTCTGATGACATAAAACCTCGCAAACCATTTGGAAAACATTCTTGTGATTTATGACATCACTACCACATATGTCATATTGCAAAAACTATATAATGTATGTATTGACTCTGATATTGCTGTGGCAGGTTGTAAAAAGAAGCAATTACGTATTTACTAAAAAGACAAATTCAGAGATAGCATGCATTTATATATGTCCTATCTTATAAATTAGTGGTTTGTTCTTAACGAACATCTAGCTAAAAAGTTGTTTGATATACCATTGTACTACTAAGTCAATGATTTTTACTTTATCATACAATAGAAAGTACTAGATAGCTTACCGTAGCAGTGATGTTTTTACTTAGATAGCTCCTGTGATAATACAAAGATAACTGATTGAAAAATATTGGGGTGCGAAACACATTGGCAAGCATGGTCCAAAATTTAAGAATTTTCTAATTTATTTTTCTCAAACCAATACAAGCACAGAGTAAATAAATATAAACTATTCACTTATCATTATAACAAGTACATTTACAAATCAGATAAGGACGTAATGACTTTTACAAGTAAGTGTTTTGTTTATCACCGTTATCTCAGATGCAAGGCTGGTTTAAATTAAGCAGATTAATATAATTCTTTTACTGATAAACAACTTTATCAATTTATTTATTAATCATACACACTTATACTTAAGTGAATTAGCTGATAAAGTTATTTATCAGTTAAGAGTAGAATTATATATATAATACAGTTTTAAACCACTAAACATCACATGATCACCATTTCTTGTGCTTGCTCATAACTTATTAAAACAGGCAAAATTTCTCCATACAGTAGTGCCACTCAGTGCAAGCCAGAGTAATCAATGGATGCCAGAAGGCTTGTGCATAAACTTCCTGTCTAGTGCCTATTCATCTAATATCCCAGACTAGTTTCTAGCTTGTGGCTTTCATCAGTGAGGAGCCTTGAATCTGAGAGCACTGCACTTGTATGGTAAAAATATTTATAAGTAAATTGCGTTGCTTATTTTTCAGAAAGTTTAAAATTCAATACTCTTCATTGAGTTTATTAATCTTATTACGATTACATAAATGTTTTAAATTTGCATAAGCTTTTACTCCTATTCACAATTACATTTTATGTTTTCTGACGCAGGATTTACTGTATGAGAAATTAATTGTTGTGGTCACTGATAATAGACAAACCAAAACCCTGTTGTTTTTATGTGAGGAGATTCTCTAAGAATAAAAGTAATCGAAAGACATCTCAAATTGATTAAACAATAAATTTATTATCACTTTAAAAATAAAATTAATACTAAAAATTACAACTTAATGTTATAGAAAAATGTAAATCATTATTCTGTGTATATAAATAAATGTTGATTGATGATTGCTATCATCATCATCAACCATTATCAATCCACTACAGGATGAAGGTCTCTCCAAGTTTAATCCATCTTCTCCGATCTTTAGCTTCTCTTCTCCACAACACCCCTGCACATTTTCTTATTTCATCCATCCATCTCACATGTGGTCTCTTTCTGTGTCTTTTACAATCTCTTGGAATCCAGTTTAAAATTTCAATTGTCCATCTATTATCATCTCTTCTAGCAATATGTCCAGCCCAACTCCACTTCAATCTTTTAATTTTTTCAATAAAGGTCAGTAACACCTGTTTGTTGTCTTACCCATACATTGCGTTTTCGATCTCTTCTTGTTACTCCCAACATACATCTCTCCATACTCCTTTGAGTGGTCTGAAGTCTCTGTATTGCTCTTCTACTAAGTGTCCAAGTCTCAGATCCATAAGTAAGGACTGGTAAAACACATTTGTTAAAAACCATCCTTTTCAAACACATAGGCATATTTCCTTTTAGTATGAAGTTATTTCTACCAAAAGCACTCCAACCAAGTTTAATTCTATGATTAATTTCCTCCATTATGATTGCTATATAAGAGCAAAAATTCTAATATATAGTACATAAATAACGCTTTATTGATTAGTATCTGGTGTTTTCTTTTTAAATTTATCAAGAGATAATTGAATTGTACTCCTACTTTCTTTTCTTGATTAATATTTAAACAGCATTAAACTGTTGCACAGGCGCTTTGGATTTTAAATATAAAATGAATGAATACTAACACTTCAACCACATGATAAAGTCTTTGGAAAAGATAGAATGGCCATCTATCTTTTCGAACCCAAACGCTTTTGTTATGGGCGAATCTTAAATGTTTGAAAGTGAAAGCGTGAAGATATTAAATAATCACTTTAAATTACTTTTACATGCTTGAATGAATGACGCTGGTGAAATTTATTAGAATTTACGATAGTATTCATTCATTTTATATTTAAAATCCAAAGTGCATGTGCAACAATTTAATGCTGTTTAAATATTATAGTCTATAAAAAACATCGCGCTATATAAAATAATTGACTTAGTTTCTTGATTAAAAAAAAATCCACTGCCCTTGTACGAAATAGCGAATTGTACAAAAATAGAAGACCGCCTGTATATAAAACGTACTTTTAAGTAATAGTCATGTATTAATAAATTCACACAACAATATCACGATTGACACTCGTGTACTTCCAAGAGAACTTATCTTCATTCTACTTTACAGCCAAATAGTGCAATAGTTTCAGAATTGAATCCTAGCTTTCATGAATGAAAGCAAAAACCACAAACATTCCGGGAATGCTGTTGTATAGCAGTAATTCCATCTAGTGTCTTGATTACTTAAGCTTAGATGCCTCTAAATTAGGAGGAAGAAAACTAATAGATATATTTAATCTTTCATATAATATTAAAATATACATCTGTGTGAAACGAATATGAATAATTAACAAATTGTTTAAAGACAAGTGTTAATGCAAATTGTTTGTGAACTAGTTCTATTTAATGTCATTAAAATAATTTATTTTAACTTTAAAAAACATCTTTTTTAAAAAAGGCTCAAGTATCAGACAACTGAGAAAAAAGACTGGTGCTTCTTAATCTTAAACTCTGAAGTAAAATGTCATTCAACTCTTCACTTCATGCTGGCTAATGCATGATTAGTGAATAGTCCATACATGCTCATTTATTATTTGATTAATTACATATTCATAACAGCTGCAACAAGAAGAAGGTATGGAAATAATGTAATTTTCCTCTTCCTTTTCTTATATATTGATTTTTATTTATATATATACCATTTCCAGCTTTCTTATACACTTCAACAATACTATTTTTTATTAAAACTTTTTTCTTACAATTTTGACCATCCTGCAGTCATTATCAAAGCTCTTTAAATAAATAAAGAGCTCTGACGATGACAGCAGGATAGTCGAAACTGTGAGAAAACAGTTTTGTTAAAAAATAGTATTGTTGAAGTGTATAACATAGTTGGAAATGGTAAGAAGGTATGGAATGGGGCATTAGGAATATGTTCTGTTAAGTTGCTTTAAGGCTTCAAAGAGGTATAAATTGTCTCAGTTAACAGAAACTCCGAAATGAGTGTTAGGAATAACGAGAAATGAAATACATGGATTAGAGAACAAACAGGTACCTTTGAAAGAAGTGAGACTGAAATAGAGAAGAGACAAATATATTACAAAAGGTATGGTAATAGATGAACAGTTGAAGTTTTAAACTGGGTCCCAAGAGATTTAAAAGACCCAGAAAGTGATCGCATGTTAGGTGGATTGATGAAAAAAGGAAGTTTACTGGTACCCTGTGAAGAAGAAAGACTGCAGATTGGAAAACTTGGATTAAATGTGGAGAGATTTCCATCCTCCAGTAGATTGGTAATGATTGAAAATGATGATGATGATAAATATAAAAGTGTTGATCTTTTGCATTTTTGCTCTATACGTATATACTATGGAATAAGCAACTGGTCTTATCATTGGAAGTTTATAACAAGTTCAAGCATCAGAAATGAGTCTTGAGCCACGATTCAAAAACCTTGTACTCAAGAGTCCACCATTATATGAAACCATATAGAGACACAGAAGCAATGATCTAGAAATTGTTTAATTGTAATAAAATTATTAATGGGTCTTAATTCCAGCTTAAAATCTAGATTTCATGGATAAAGGCGAAAGCCAGAAACCAATCTGGAGATTAGGATTTTAACAATATTATACCATCTGATGGATACAAGTAAATCTATTCTTGGATTCACTAAAAAGAAGAATTATAAGTTAGGAGGAATGCCATCTGCTTAACAGAATAAAGCAGAAGTCCAATGATTGACAAGAAAGCTTGAAAATAGCAAAGAAGATACAGACATTTGCTTATCATGATCATTCCAGATATTTTTTTATATATGTCATAGCATCAGCCAGGAGGCAAACCTGCAACAACCGTCTGCAACTAATTGTTTGCTTGCAAGGCTGCTGTGCTGACCTCTCGGCATTGAAAATAACATAGATCTAAAAAAGTATCATAGTCCTATTAGATCCAGTAGTAGTACTTTCTAATGTGATGACAATATTTTGAACAGATGTAAAGAGTATTTTGATCATCTTTTGATTAATGATCCAAGAATTGAGAGGATGGTTTTTAATGGTATATTTATTTTTATCTAGTCATTTAGATTTAGACAAAGATATCCTAGCGTAATGAAGTCAAAACAGCTCTTTGTAATCTTAAAAATGGAAAAGATATAGGTTCTGGTGAAGTATCTGAAGAAGGTTTAAACTATGATGATGATATGCTAATTTCCAAAATTTTGGAATTTTTTAGGAATGTTTGGACCCATGAAATTATGATATCTGATCATAAGGATGCTTTTATTCTAATTTTTAAAAACAAAAGGAATAGACAAGATTGTGGTAATGATTATGGAATATTATTATCCATTGCAGCAAAAGTACTTTCAAGAATTTTATTGAATAGATTGCTTCCAGTTATAGGTGAATGTTTACCAAAGACTAATTGTGATTTCAGAGAATCAAGAAGTGCTATAGATAGGATTTTTGTTGCCAAGTAAATGCAAGAAAAATATTAGGAACAAAGGACTATGTTATATATTGATTTGAATGATTTGGTCATGGCATTCCGATTTAGTTAATAAAACAGGTCTATGGCATTGTTTGCAATTACTTAGTTGTTGACCAAAATTTATATTATACTGGTTCCATGTGATGGAATGAGAGGAAGTATTAATACTACAGGTGGAAAAGCTGATCATTTGAGATGAAAACTGGTGTTAGACAAGGATGTGTACTTTCTCCAACTTTGTTTTCAAGTTTTATGACATTGATCTTCGGATTTGTTTATAGGTGGCTTAATCAGATAAGGATCAAGATACAAGTTTGATAGTGGAATTTTTAATTTGAATCGATTAAAAACAAGAACTTTATTTTCTTTGATTCTGGATTTACTGTATGTTGATGATTGTTATTTTTGCCATTTCAAACGATGATTTACCGAATATTTTGAATGTAACTTATAACGATCTTGGTTTATTAATGTTTTTCAAAAGTCAAGTTCTTTATCAATCAGTAATAGAAGAAAAATCTTTAGCAACTTTTAGTTTAAATGGTTATCAATTTCAGAATGTAAAACAGTTTAAATATCTTGATAGCTTTATAAGTAGAAAGATAGGATTTGATGTTGAGGTTCAACACAGACACCAATCTGCTGCTATGGATTTTAATAAATTAAAAGAGTATTTCATCATTGGGAAATGACTAGTATAAATTAACTATATGGAGAGCTGCTATTTTGCATGACTTATTGTATGGATGTGAAACTTGGACACTGTCAGTGCATTGTTAAGGTATTAGCAAAGTTTCATTTAAGGATATTTCATAAAAATTTTAAAATGCAAGGACAATAAAGTAAAATCAATCTCCGTGTTCTTCAGCTTACTGAATATGATACTATTGAGTCCACTATTGCAAAATCACATCTTTGTTGGTTTGGACAAATAAAATGGGTGAACAATGGGAGACTTCATAAAAGGGTGTTTTATGGTGAACTTGAGCATGGATTTTATAGGAGAGGTAGACTCTGTTTACATTATAAGGATGATCTCATAATCATTCTAAAAAAAGTACCACATCAATTGTTTCTATTGGGTAGATATGGTGGAGAATAGAGTACATTGTATATCTAATGGTGCTGAAGTATTTTGAAAAGAATACTGTTCTGCTTGGAAACTAAAAGGCAAAATTGTAAAATATCAAGTAACGGAAAAATTGATCAGCATGTTCTTTATATGGATGTATTGTGGTTTGCAAATTGGGTTGTATAGTTATTGCAAAACTTATTTCTGAAATAATTTTTCTTATTTTTTTAAAAATTGGAATGGCTGTATTCATTTTTGAGTGTCTGTTTATTATTATTACCAACTAATGTTTGTTGATTACTCAAGCTTATAAAAAATGCTCTAGTTTGGGATGAAGACAATATTTAACGTTTAATATAACTTTAAAGTAGGTGCATGAAAGATTTCTAACTTAAAACTAATGTTAATAGTAAAGTTACTTAGAAACAACAATTATCTATTAATGCATACCAATAAAATGATGCTTATATTTCCAATTTATTTACTTTATCTCATTAAGATATTTCTAATATTAAAAAAAATGTTTTACTTTTTTTTTACTACATGCTTATATAGAATGAAATAAGCAAATCATCTTTTAGTTTGAAATTCAAGTATTGGAATTAACACAACTGGACTGCAACCCATGAACTTTTAGTTGCAGAGCTAACACTAGGCCAAGCCACATATAAATATGATAATCTTAACCTAGTAATTTTTAATTCTGACAAAATTGTTAATAGATCCTCAAATTTTTCCCATCTGATAGTCCTAGTTATTTTTTGCACGAGTATCTTGCATACATACTGTAAAAAAAAATACTTAAAATAAATAATTAACAGGTACACATTACGAAATAAAATTTATAATAAAATATTTTTGAAAAATTTAAAGAAACTTCTATTCGCGTAAATGCATAAAGAAGTTTAAAAATTTTTTTTTTTCAAATGTTGCAAATAAAAATATAGGGTGCTTATAAGATATATATATATATAATTTCTATAACCCTATTCACTGAAAAACTAAATCTAAAAATGTTACTACAATAATTCACAAATTAGATTCCCAAACAATTCTTTAAATAACTTGCAAATAATATCCACTTTCTTCAACACCACTTGTTTTGTTTTATAAAAAAAATTAGTTAAGATTTTTTTATTACGTCTCAGACTTTTATTAGTGAAAGCTGAAGAAAATTTAACTTTTTAATAAATTTATGTGAATAAAAGTATTTCTTTAATATTTTATATCTGCATCATTTAATTATAAATTACAAGAAGTTCCACCAGACACCGCTAGCATCAATGTTACATATAAATTTTAAAATTTTTGATTTTTTTTTTTTTGCTAAAATTATTTGCAAACTCTCAAAAAAATATATATATTGTCATTTTAAATATATATGTAAGAAAAAATTCAAATGAGATTTTATTCAAAGTAAGCTGAATGAAAGCATTTAAAATAAAACATCAATAATTATGTAATTGACGTCTGATTAACATCAGTAACAGTTTTTTCTAATTAACATCCTCTCTATTTAATTTATTACCTTTTTTAAAAAAAAATTGCTTCTGATAACTTTAATCACTAACTTTTTAAAAAACACTTAACTGTAATTGCCTATATATCAAGAAATGAGTTAAATGCTAATTGTCAGGTTTTGCCAGAAGGGAAAAATAATATTGCTAGTAAACTGAACCACTTTATGTGAAACTGAGGTGGTAGGAAATACTATAAAATGCTATACAAAAAAAAGTTAATCTATGGAACATGTTGTAAATATGATAACAGTAAGTTAAGCATCTTATTATTAAATTAATATTTAAATTTAATATTTGTTTAATTTTCCCAACTCTGTGTGGTCTTTAGAAATATGAATATAACAAGAAAGTAAGAGATACACAATTGAATTATTTTCTTTTATGTTATATAAAATTTTCTTTTATATTTCTTTATATGTATACAAAATCTTCTCAAGAGACCAGGAAACTAAGAATGCTGGATTAATAGCACTAAATATATATATATATTAACAAAATACTCTGGAATAAAATTTTCAATACAGCAATATTAAAAAAATCAATAATAGCTATATACAGCTTACTCAGGATGGTATATACGATTGTAAACCCTATATAGCTATTATTGTTTTTTTTTGTATATTGAATATTGTTGAGTTTATTCCAGAGTATTTTGATTATTATATTTATTTTATCTGATTTTATATATATATAATCAGAAACTTTGCTCTGCAAAATATTATATAATCAATAATTTTTATTAGTCATTCATTAGATTAGAGATTATCCACTTAATGAATAGTTCTGCAATGTAATTTTACACTTAGAAATATTATTAATTGGATAATCTCTAGTCTAATTATGAGTAATAAAAATTATTAATATACTTTCATTAAGTAGTTTGTGTCAAAGTTGTGAGGGCAGTAAGTTTGCCACTTCTCAATTAAACTGTAGTAATTGGCTATCTATATATACTGAACAATGATAAAGATATATGTAAGAGATGGTGATCTGGGCCACCTGATGAGTGCTGATTCAGCAAGAAATATACATCTTGGGAATCATACATCTTTATCACATATCTTTGATCATACGTTTATGATTACACCTCTCTATAAGGTGTTAACAGTGGATAGAAAACTACCTACCTTGTGTGAGAATGGTGTAATGGCAATTGCACTACAGAAGTATTTTTTATTATATAATCATATTTGGAGTGAAGATATTTCAAAGAGACGCATCTAAACATGTAAAGTCTTATGGCAGTAATATCAATATAGCATTTAAACATTACTGCAGTAAGATTTTACCATTATTTAGATATAGGATTTGAAATAGCTTTGCTCCAAACATTCTTATATATATTCAAAATAAGTCATAGATTACATGACCCTATTCTCTTAAGCTTGTAAGTTATAAACAATGAAGAAAAGAATAGGGTCATGTGATCTATGACTCTTATTTTGACTATTTATAGTCTCTGCCTTATGTCTCATGCGATGTTATATTGCGAAGACTATTAATATATGGTATGGCTGAAGATCTCTCAGCCCCATATAGCTATTTGAGTTGGATATCTGGGTTTGAAGACATGTAGATGTCTGAAAATTTCAGATTTTCCACTCAATAGATAACTTTTAGTTAAATGCTGACTTTGGGTTGGTATTTTTAGATCTAGTGTCTGAACCTACCCTAGCACCTCTCTGAGGAGTGCAAAAGCATGAAACCATAGTCAGAGGTTTGGGGGGGGGTCCTGACAGAGATATTTATCACAAAGTTTGTTGAGGAATTGGAAATCCTCATTGTTTATTCTTATATATATGTTTATCATAAATTTGTGATTACTAAGCTTCTATTTTAAGCATGCTCATATTAATCCTTAATTATCTCTCACAATTTACAGGTTATCTGGCAACAGTCTACGTATTATAATGACTAATCATATTTGATATTCTATTTCAAAATGAACATAGATAAACCAGTGACTAAACACTTTAATTTACCTGATCATAGGATGGTTTAAGAACAGTTACTTTACAAAAGCTTTCTTTCACAAGAGAGAAGGAACAGAATGCTTATTTATTCTCAAAACCTTACATCCATATGGAGTGAGTCTAAACAAAAACACTATACACATTTAAATTCCTAATACGTTTAATTTAAATAATTAATTATTTTATTCATATACATTTACATGTAGCATATTTGCACAAACATATATACTCATGCTATAGACTATATATCGACGTAGGAAAATTGTTCGTTGTTCACTCAATAGAATGAATACTTATTAAAGAGAAAGGTGAATAACTGTGTATGTTTAAAATTAAAAAAAAAATCAGATATATTAATCTTTAACTAAGGTTTAAAGTTTATATCTGTGCTAAAGATAATTTCTAGTTTAGAAAATGATTAGTAATAATCATTATTGTATTTATCTGAGGTGGATGGTGTCAAAGTTGTGAGTGGAATGAGTTTGACAATGGTAAATAAAAATGTAACAATTTACTATAGATAAAATACTCTTCATATAATGGAAATATATATGAGATAGTGATCTAGGCCAACTGATGAGTGCTGGTTCAGCACGAAATGCATCTGGGGGGGGGTCATTTGTTTTTATTGTATCTTTATTTATATGAATTTAAAAAGAATAGGGAAGTATGGAGGTTGTTTAATAAATGATCTATTTTTTTCATAGTTGCGATTCGTTGAAAATATATTCTACTTGAGCGTATATATTTATTTACATATTTTTATGTAGGCATGTGCATTTTTTTCTCTTTACAGTTCACATTTAATTATTAATTAGACTAATAGACACCTGTAACAACATTTTTTGTAGTCTATAGGAATTTTCAACGTAATTATTGTCAATGTAATTTTGTAAACTACCGTTCATAAATCCAGGACTCTAACTGAAATAATCAAATAACTTTATTTCTCGGTAGTTCATAAAAAATAGTCAAATTCTCTACTACTGAACTACTAAAGTATATAGATCATTGAAAACAGCATAGATGAAATTAATGCGGAAGTACTGAAAACTCCCAGCGAGCTAAGTGTAAACTAACTGTAAGTAACGTTTGTTGACAGTTTGAATTTTTAATATTTCCACATTAATTTAATCTCTATTGGAGTTATCAAAAAGTTATTTAAGTAATAAACTTTATATAACGCTATAAGTAATAAACTTTATTAAACAAACATGTAAATATGTACAGAAAATATCTACAAATTAGTTTTAATTCGCTTTATCCTTTACACCAAATTTATTAATCCTGTCCCCAAAGCACCATAATGCAAATCTATAAGTCTCATTGTTGAAATGTTAATATCTTTTTCAAATCCTAGAGTTAGGCCTTACAAATCGTTTTCCTAGTTTAAAACATGGAACCTTTCTTTTCTCTTGAGAGAGCCTTTATTTTACCACTACATACTTTTACTGTCTTATTTTTCTTTGTGTGTGTACTTTTACTCTCACATTTCACAAACTGTCATAGCATTCTCTCCCCATGCTATTTCCATAACCCTTTTCAGTCAATATTTCAAATGCCTAGCAAAATAGTTGTCCCAATCATTGTCAAATTTCTTCAACCAATTAAACTTTTTATTATCAAAGATTAAAGAACACCAGATTGTCCATATAGTTTTCAATGCATGTATTATCACCATTGTGTTATGAGGTTTGAATTTTATTACATTTTGCTTCAGTAGTATTTTAAGATTTATTATTGGGGTGTGGAAAACTCTATATCTTAGCCTCCCAAAAGCACTGCATTCTTCTAGTAAGTGTTGAAATGTTTCACATTTACTTTTACGAAATGAACAAGTTTCCTTAACGCTCATTCCCAATCTTTTATTAATGTATGTTGTGGTTGGTAAAATTCCATTGATCAACTTGAATAGATATGGCTGTGGTGTATAAATTGAATGGAATTTAACTAGGACCCCTTTCATTAAACAATTTATCCATGAATTTTCATGAGGTTTTACTCCCCTTCTTATGTCTTTATATCTAATTCCTTCCAAATTTTGCACATTTAGGTCATCTTGTAATATAAATAGCATATAATATATGAAGGAGTCTCATTTTTCATAAAGCTGCATATTAATAATGTTCTAAATCGCATAATCTCAATATGTAAATTAGTATACAAACAAAACACTCATATGGATAAGTCTAATTTAAATTTGTTTTATTATTTTTTTTTTTAAATGTATATTTCCTTTCATTAATTTAAATTTTATTGACACTGTGTAAATGTATACACACATGTGGACATCATATGTCTCGGTGAAAAGATGACTGACATCAATATGAAATATGTGTGTTTCATCCATTGTATTTATAATGTTTAGCGTTCTTCTTGACATCATGCAAACCATTTGTAAACATGCTTGCAATTCATCGCTTCATTGCCATACCTATTGTGAATGATTTCAAATCTTTCAGTAACAATTTTATCAATTTAAAACAAAATTAATCATTGGCATCTTATTCCATAGTGAATTAAGATATGATACTCACTGTCATATTTTTTTGTGACTCCTGATCCAGATATGCAAGAATGATAGCGAATAGTTAAACGGTGTCACTATAAAATGTATTGATCTAGAGATAGCACTGCAGACACCTTGGGGAGAACGCCAATCATCTTATGAGTATACTATATGTACATCAGGTGCCGAAATGAGAGTGTTTGAGGGTTTGTAAACTATTTAGATAATTAATTCTCCTCACCCTCAGATATATATTCATTAAAAAACATTTTGTAAAAATAAGAGTAATATATTTCAAGATATGTCTCAATTATCTAATAATATTACAAATACTATATTCCACATACTATTCCATTGCTAGAGTGACTTATCTCATAAATGCTTGTTTCTTAATGAAGTATTATAACTTATCTTTTTTTTGCTTGCTTTGCCAAATTTCTTTATAATATTAATATCATCTATGTTCATTATTACTTTTTACAATGCTTTTTTTACAACCTATTATTGACAGTTTCGACTGCCCCAACAATCTTCTTCAGAACTATAACAAACACATTAAAAATACATGAATATATAACTTTACATTTTATATAGTATAACGGTCGGAGAAAATGGAGTCTTACCGTATCTGCACTACAGGGCGCCACCAAGCTATTTGAACCTGGAAAATTTATATAGTAGGCAGAGAGGTACTGTTAAAATCTAATTTTTACATATATATTTTATTCCGACCATCAGCCCATGCCACTAGCTCGGTGAGACACAGAGATTTATAAAATATAAATTCTTATTTAAAAATATTTTCAATATTAAAAAAATAAAAGAAGCCACTGCCAGTAATAACACACACAAACATTTATTAAACATATATAAGATTTAGAATCATTTTAGTATCACTTTTACTTTAAAATTTAACTTACATTTTGATTTTGATTTTAGAATTTAAGTTACATTTTAACTTTTATTTTAGAAGTTCGCACAGATGAATTTAATATTTTATTAGAGTGTCGAGTATGAATAGACTACATAGATTGCATTTGAAAAGAAAATATTCTATCCCTGATTTAACCTTAGGCCAAAAGTTCGCAGTCAAACCAATGCCAATCTATCTGATATATTGATGTATTCAATGCAGCATGAATACTGTCAGCACCAATGCACATCTGAACAGCATGGTTATAATTGTCTCTCGTCCATTACAGGAATGTTACATCTGTCTGGCGAGAAGAACAATAATAAAAAAACTCCATAGGAAGGGATTGTGGTCATTTTTACCATCTTACTATCCCATTTCATAGGCTAAAGGGGTGATCCAAGGAGCAGGGAATACATCTGCTTCCGATGGTCAGTACGAAATGGGCCTTATTTTGCCCAAGTGTGGCATATGTGATCCTGCATGTAGCAGACCTTCATACTACATTTACTAATTACATCAATATATTCAATCATTTAACCCAATTTAACTACAAAACAAATAACCTAAGATTTACCCTCCCTTAAACTAACATAACTTTACGAATCTATGCAGCCATTCACGCCCGACTTAAATTTAACATTTATTAAAAGTTGTTTAACAAAAAAAAAAAAATCATAATAAAACCTTTAAAAAATGAAACAAATAACTTAATGGAAATGACTTTAAAAAAATACATCAAATAAAATTAGTTATTAATAATAATTTACGTTGGTCAGATAGGATTTTATTTCTATTAAATACTGAAAAGGTTTTGGAATTAAAGTATTTACTGTTTTGAAAATGTTCATTAGTTATATAGTTCTTACTGTTTTAGAAAAGTTCATCCTTTACAGTTCCTTGCAATTTGGGATCCAGCGTCAATTCTCCCGATGTCCTATGGTCTGCAATATAGGAAAATGATTGGTCATTTCTCTTTCTTTTTTTTTTTTAGCAAAACTGAAGGGATTGAAGAGTGGATCTTTTCAATCCCTTCTCCTTCAACTCTCTCCACACTAACACATATAGCACACCTCTGCTTTCACATCTCTATCTTTTTTTTAATTATTTCCAAACTTTTCCTTTTATTGTAAACTTTCAGATCCAGTGGACATTATGTCATGATGATGATGATCCTTTCATTGAGGTCCGTTTCCTGAGGGATTTCTTTTATTGGCTATTAGTTTCTATTGTTTTTTCTCTCCTATCTGACCTTTACTTATACATTTTGAAATGCCCAAGGGCTAGCTTACTTTTAACTAATTAAAATAATCATTTCCATTTTACACAATAGCATTAATTAATTTATTGTACATTCTTTTTATCTTTAAATCTTTTAAGTTTTTTTATTAATATTTAGTTTTAAAACTTTTTTTTTTTTTTAATAAAGTTTTTTTTAAATAATTTTTCATCTGTGTGGTTTTATATATATAAAGTTTAGATGACTTTTAACTTTCAATATTTATTTTTTAAAAAAAAAGTTTTTATTTGTGAACTTTTCTTTTTAATGTCTAATTTTTAAAATAAATAATGTAATGGCATGTGTGCCCATTACAATATGTATATATTGTAACGGTCAAGTTCATAAATAAAAACTAAAAGCTAAAAAAAATTAAAGAGTTGTTAAATGTACATATATTCGCACAGATGCAAAACTTTAAAAGTATTTTTTTTTAAATAAAAAAAAAGTATTTGAACGTACTTTTTTATAAAAAAAAATATAAAAGATCTAAATATAAAATATTTTAGAAAAAAGTAAAAATGGAAATGATTGTGTTATTAATTATCGAAAAGCAAATTAGCCCTGGGGGATCTTATATAATTAAGAAGTCAGATGAATGATATAGATAAAAATTAAAGATTGTTTTCTGTTCTGAAGCAGAATGTCCAATAGAAGCAGAAAACCAACACTCAGACCCTAATGAAAATGATTGATTGTTCAGTGAATCTGGACAATGTGTATAAAAAGAAAAATATTGAAATTAAGGGCAGTTCCAGCTTGATTTTTTTTAGAAGGGCGATAAGATGCACTTGTCACCCTCTCTTTTATTTCAAAGAAAATGACCATTGAATTATGAACGGTATTATTGCAGACCCCGAATCATCGGGGTTCTGCAATAAAATAATACCAGGATTGAACCAGCTAAGGCCACCTTCAGATAGACCGGTCTTCAAATAAAGACTTCATGGGAATTGACACCAGGAACCGAGACTCTTCTACTGTAAGATATGAACTGAAAAATTAAAAAAAAAAAAATTAAGAACTTTCAAGATTTGTCAAGGTAAACCTAATTTTTTAAAAATGAACTTTAATCTGACTTTTCAAATCAATTATTAATGTTTAATTTTTATACATTTGAGTTTGCTAATTTAATCATTTCCATTTTTTTATTATTAATATTTATTGAATAAATTATATAAATATTAAATTTAAGTTGGGCATAAATGGCTGCATAGATTTGTAAAGTTATATTAATTAATTAAGGGAGGGTTAATCTTAGGTTATTTGTTTCGTAGTTAAATTGGGTTAATCGATTGGATATATTGGTGTAATTAGTAAATATAGCGTGAGATTCGATACATGCAGGATCCTATTATATGCCGCACTTGGGCAAAATAAGTCCCATATCTCACTGACCATCAGAAGCAGATGGTATTCCCTGCTCCTTAGGTCACCCCTTTTAGCCTATGGAATGGAATAGTAAGACGGAAAATGCAGTCCCTTTCTATGGAGTTTTTTTTTTATTGTTCTTCTCGCCAAACAGATGTAGTATTCCTGTACTGGACAGAGTCAATGTCTTCTATAACCATACTGTTCAGATGTACATTCCTGACTGTATGGTATTTGTGCTGTCGTATTCATGCTGCATTGAATACATCGATGTATCAAATGGATTGACATTAGTTTGACTGCGAACTTTTGACCTAAGGTTAAATAAGGGATAGAATATTTTCTTTTCAAATGCTACCTATGTAGCTTATTCATACTCGACACTCTTAAAAATATTATTAAATTCATCTGTGCGGATTGTTTAAAATAAAAATTTAAATTTAAAAATTAATAACCAACCTAAATAATAAATTTTATTCCTCAATTTCATTTATATGTGCATTAATAAATGTTTGTGTGTTAATTACTGGCAGTGGCTTATTTCATTTTTTTTTAAATATTAATATAGTTCTTTTAAGCAAGTTTTATATTAAATCTGTGTCTCCATGAGCTAGTGACTAGGGCTGATGGTCGGAATAAAATATATATAAAAATTCTGAATCTTAACTTACGTATCTGCCTACTATATAAATTTTCCAGGTTCCAAATGCCTGGTGGCACCCTGTACGGCAGACACGGTAACACTCAAATATCCGACCATTATAATATATATATTCTATCTTATAATCATTATTTATGTACCAATATATATATTTATATACATCTCTATATAATGATTATTGACTTTTTATATATTATACATTTTACTCTTTTTTATATTCTACATTTATCAATTAATACTCCTATAATCATATATATATATATTGAACCGGGTCCGTTTAATAGAAGATGTTTAATTGGGATTCAATTTTATTTAACATAATATTATACTTTTAATATTAAAACAGGCAAAACTCACTATACGTATTGCCACACACAGCAAGCTAGAGTAATCAATGGATGCCAGAAGGCTTGTGCATAAAATCCCCTTTTAGTGCCTACTCATCCAATATCCCCAAACTAGTTTCTGGCTTGTGGCTTTGGATCTGAGAGCACTGCACCTAGACATAATACGATCACCTTTTCAGACTGAGATCTACCTCGACTATTAGATTCAAACCCCTGCCATCCAGAACATTTTATTTGTTTATAGGTAAACCTTGGGTGCCAGCTAATCATAATTCATAATTAGCATGCCTGGATGACAGGCCCACAATCCAGCACTTGAAATATTCTGTGACTAGCTCATACTCTGTCTCAGGGTCCAGCATATTTACTTAACATGTAAAATAACTGTACACTAATTTACTGGTGATGCAGAGACAACAGAGAAAGAAAAAATAGACAAAATAACAATTAAGCAAACATTAATATTTAATTATGCATGCACACATATATTTAGTATAATACAAAATAACATAATAAAAATGACTTTAGGCTATAGTTATAATAGTCTGTTAATTAAAGTTCACTCATTTAAAGAGTTTAGACTATGATCAGAATATATTTTAAAATATCTTTACCTAGGTTTTCATGATTTTCAATCTCCAAACAGCTTTTTGGTCTCCATTGATGGTTCCAGGGCTTGTTTTCCATTCTTTGTGTTGACAATGGGAGAGAGAGTTGTGGCAGCTTATAATCTAGGCATTGTTCTGGGTGTTGGTTCAGGCAAACATAGTTGATTGCTGAAGACTTGGGGCATGAAGCCCTGTCAGACACATCCATGGCTTATGTGGCTTCTCCATTAATATTGCTCACAGTAATTATTGACTGGCTTACTACTGCATTTACAATTTCCAAATATTCTGCATTCTTTAGAAAGAAACAACTCTGGACTAATAACAAATTGATGACTGGAATAACTTGATCACAAATAGCAGACCACATTGTATATCACAAACCAGATTGAAGAACAATAGAGAGCAACTTTATATACTTTTTTTCCTCCTATTGTTTTAATTTCTTAACGTTATTTTAATTTTGATCATAACTTGAAATCTGTCTTTTAATTAATTTTACATTTCTTCAATTAATTGATTTTTACATTTGTCTTAATTTTAATCCTTCAGATTCATCTAAACGATCTTGATAAGATAGTTTAATGTACTTTTTTAATTAATACAATTTAATCAGTAATCTTATAAACTAATTAATTACATTTTTCAAAGTTTTACAAACATTTTATTTTTACAGACTAAATTTTAGTCCAACTTCATATTGGCTTGTTTTATACATTATAAGAAAATTTTTTTACAAAGGGAGAGAGAGAAAAAATAGTTTTAATTTTTCTTTAATTCTATTATACATTTCTCCCCTCTCCTGCTAAGAAGTTTTATTCTAAAAGAAAAATATGATGCAGTATTTTTATTTTTAAAATGTTTGTTTTTAAAAAAATCTTTAAACCACTTATAATTTATTTTTATCTTAATTTTTTAATAAAAATTACAATGCTGTTCATTAGTGGTACAATACACTCCACTTTTTTTTTTAACACCAAGGGCATCAATAGGTCACTGTCGACCTAGAAATTTTTATTTCCGGTGATCAAAAAGTTAATGATGATAAATATAAATGCTGCCGTCTAGATTCAGGGAGAGAAAGAGATCTTAAACATTGTTCAGACAATTGAGGGACAGGACACAGAAACAAACATCAGCCAAAAACAAACATAATTAATAATTTTTAAGCTTTATTAAATTCAAAAAATATCCAAATTCCACATCCTTATTTGTCAGAGAGTGTGCGTGAATATTATGATCTACCAAAATTTTGGCAGATAATTTTGTTCTATCACCTAAGAATTAAAGGGAATTAGCATGATGTTTCTGCCAGCGATCTTGGATAGAAGTTAACGAACTGTGTGGAATGATCTTTCCATAACCTGATAAAACATCGGAACAAAACAAGGATGTCCTATGCTTCTTAAACACTGATAAGAGCATGTTTATTACAGCCCTTAAGGTTACCCTGTACCAGTAAAGGGACAAGATTACAATTTTACCTTATCTGATATATAAGAAAATAAAATCTCATACACTATATGGCATCAAAAAAAGAAAACAGAACTCACCAGCCAAAAGGGCCACCATGGTCTGCAGGAAACACAAACACACATTAAAACTAAATTAATTTCAATGAAAATAGGGAACAGGCAAGTAAAAAGAAAAACTATTGTTATCTGCCAAAGCTTTCAACAACTAATAATAATAAAGAAAAACAATGATTATAAAATATTAACTCACAATACTCTCACCGACAAAGCAATAAAATATCTTAAGCTAATTCTCTAGCCTTTATAGATTTCATAAAGAAAAATACATATAATAAGATAATTCTAAACTTAGATGACTAAACTTATACATTCTTTTTGTTATTTTAGCATCAAGCTTAGAGACTTAAGCTCTAGTTAAAATATAAAAATGTTCAGTTACATTCATTGCTTCAGTTTTTTTGTCTGATTGATTCCAGTGGTGGGCGCAAGGTTTTAGTTCCATCAAGAGTACATAGCTGGATTTTCAATCTCCATTAATATGGTTGTGGAGTACGAAGGCAATCTTCAAGATTAATTTTGAACTAGGCAATTAGGACATGTTCATGTTGGCACAATTTTGAGCTCCAGAGTTCATCTTGAAAGGATGTTAACACAGCATACTTTTAATACAGTTCTTTAAGGCTGGTAGATTCTGCATTGTCAATGTATGGACATTTTCTTTTTTTTTTCTCCTCGGATGGTTGCTTTAGCAAACTGCACTTAGCAATCTTCTATTAGCAGTTTTGACTTTACAATTAACAAAAAACTGCAATCAGCAATTTTTGATTCACAATTTCTAATATACAAATCTTAATTCGCAATTAGCAATTATAAGACATCAGCAGTTCATGATTAGCAAATATAAAATATATCTGAGAATCCAAAAAAACAGAACTTTTATATACTATTCTTATCTCCCACCAGATCTTAAGATCTAACCAGGACTAGTCTTTATCTCTGTCAGATCTTAATTAAAATTTCAACCAGGGTTATCTTTTACCTTATATTTTTACTTTACAAATACCAATTTTAATAAATTAGAAAATAAGTCTCAACTTCTAAAATAGATTAAAACGAAAAGAATTATCGCAATCAAAATCCTTTTAAAGTAAAATATTTTTATGATTTCCATTTATAATTGAGTTTGTGTGTGTCATCATTTTCTCTTCCCTTTTAAAATCTTTACTGATATACATTTTAGTTTTGATTTTAGAAATGATTTTTTGAAGTGGAGAAAGTATTCCATTCAATATATTATTTTTATTTCATTTACTTTATTTTACTCTTATTAATCTTTTTAATATTTAACTCTAACATTATTTATTCATACTTTTATATATTATTATTATTATTATTATTATTATTATTATTATTATTATTATTATTATTATTATTATTATTATTATTATTATTATTATTATTATTATTATTATTATTATTATTATTATTATTATTCATTATATTAACATATATATATAATATAAAATTATATGTTCATGTATATTTGTATTCGTGTATTGTATTGTGTTTATTATAGTTCTGAAGAAGATTGATTGCTGGGGCGCTCGAAACTGTCAATAATGGATTGTAAAAAAGCATTGTGAAAAGTAATAAAGAACGTAGATGATATTAATATTAAATGCTTGTTTATGTCATTAAGTCTGTAGTATACAAGAACTCATCTGCTTAACAGTTTTAACATTATCAATTGAAATTAAATTACAACTTTGTACTAATACCGACATCTATTTTCATAATAATAAAATTTTATTTACAGTACGTGTAGAATTTATTGCCATCGCCAAACTTCTGAGGAAGCTTGCTTAACTGCAGAAGAACAGTTTACATATTCAGTAAAGTACACCACAGACATATGAGTAAATCATATATAATTGAATCATAGATAATACAAACTGAAGTGATTGGACTGACAACTGTCTTGTTTTATTGTAAAAAGACGTTAAATTTGAAAAATTAATTCTGAATATTTGCAGTTTATAAAAATAATGAAATGAAGGTGTTCTGTATTAATGGGAATTTAGAATTGTTTCATATTATTATTGTGTTTATGAATTTTAATAGATTTACCTTGTGGATATATGTAATTGTGTAGATGTATGTATGTACATGTCTCGCATAGGTATATATATATTTGACTATATAAAAGATGCAATTTTAGTTTGTACGTGTGTGATATCATTCTCATACTCATCAAATTAAGCATGAATGGTGTTATGCTCAAGTAAATCAAAATATATGCAGATGAAGTAGATAATATTGAAATGGATGAATGGATAAAATGATATCAATTGTCAGACGACAATTCTTTATATGATAATAATTTAAATATTAAATCTAGCAGTGGGGGTTTAAACACATGTAATATATGTTCTTATCTAAGGATTAGGACTATGCTTTTTATTGGCTATTGGGACCATTTGATTGTTTTAGACTTATATAAGATGATTCTATCAACTTAAGCATAACTGTAATTATTATCTTGATTATTTTTCTCCTCAAGATGGGATGAATAACTCTGAACATTAATGTAAGTCATCAGTTTTACATATGGAACCACAGAAATATCCCTCATAGATAATCACTCTGGTCAAGATTGGGGCTAGATTAATTGTTCTATGACTTGTATGGCTTCATTATCATCTGTAACCACTGACCAGTAGGTATGACTATTCCAACTTCAAAGGCATGAGTTTTGTGATGATCACAAGCCAATATGTGAATTATAAATATGTCCATATATAGAACACACTGGTTCATTTTATTTATTTGATATTTTGCAAAAATTGTCTTTTGTAGAAAACATTTTCCTGAAAACTTCAATATTTTGTCTAATTGTGGCTTTCTAATGTATTCTATTGACTGCCACATCTTTCATATGAAAGCAATCAAGATTTCACTTCTTTAAAATGTCTGAAATAATCCGTTGTGTGCAAATGAGGTCTATATCTCCTAGGAAAATCATGTTTAAGTTCACTATAAAACATCCTTTTAGAAAGTCATTCCTCATCCATTCAAAGAAGATGTGATTTTACAATAATGGATTCTATAGTCTAGAAATACACTTATTTTAACTCATTCATGTTTTATGAAACTTCATTAAAAACATTACTCCGCTTAATGTAGAAGGCTACGATAACTATAGGTGGCATGCTAATTTTCTTAAATTAATTGATATACATCTTTATATTATTCCTTTATTACAGATTTTCCATCATTTTCATCTATTGAGAATATTCACTAAATGAGAAATATCGAAATTACAAACTCACGTTATCAACAATAAATATTAATATCAATTGCCAGTGGTAACATCTTACACATATATCAAAATCAGCTTTCAAAATATTCTAGTATTATTTCTCTTGGGACATGCAGATAAGAACTTTATGAAAACATTAACAATCAATGCATTTGCTTACTCAGGCAATAATAACAACAATAATCATCTAATCTAAACGTAGCCAAACCCACTGACTGTAAGCATAATAAATATTTATATTCCATGATTAATATATTCTATTTAACATGTATCTGCATCCAGTCTCACTCTTAAATACTTGTAAATATAGGGGATTTGAACAAATACTTTTAAGCACCCTTCAACTATCCATACTATCTTATACCATTGATACATGACCATACACATGTGTATCGGTGGTATGAGGTAGTGTGGATAGTTGAAGGATGCTTGAAAGTAGGTTCAAATCCCCTATATTTACAATTAAGCTCCAGGTATATTAAGAATGCCTGTATTTCAAATCTTAAATACTTGCTACATTTAAATTGACATATTACATTTTCTACTATTTGCATATTTCAATATATTATTCATGCCTTATTTCTGTCACCTCAAGCATTTAATTGTAAAACATATTTTGCATTTAAACACATAATTAATTCATCTTTTAAATATGCACATTATCTGTAAATTAAAACTTAGTTATTATAAATTAACTTGCAATCTTTTTATCACAGTAACAATTAACTCGAAGAATTTTAATTTCAGTAGCAATAATCGTAACCTTTTCTGAGGTGCTGAGATATATAAATTTAATTCTTTTGAGATTATAATAAATTTACTTCTAAATTTTCTCTGCATTGCATTAATAAATATATAAATATTAAATATGACCACTTGACAACTAACACATTCAGTAAAATAAAATTGGAAAAAACAAATTGTAGGCCCCTGAAAATGTATATTTAAAAAAATGGCTGACAAACTTGGTAAACCAGATAATGCACAAGTTCCCATTATTTTTAATGTTATTAAACTATAACAAAAATGTTTCTAATTCTATATTCTACAAATTTTATAAACTAAAATTTATCTGAATGAAATGAAACTTATAATAGTCACTTGGAAATGAGCATGGTCATTCTAACTCCAAAAAGAAAGAGATAATAAAAACTTATATATAGAGCTTGCAAATAAGCTCTTAACAAACTTTGTGGAATATCCCCAACCCCAGACCGGTTTCTGTTTGAATATCCTAGCACTGCACTGAGGATACCAGAAGCGGAAACCGTTCTGGGGTTGGGAAAATTCTGCAAAGCTTGTTAAGAGCTTATTTGCAAGCTCTATATATAAGATTTGTAATACAAGCTTATTAAATTAGTTCATGTGACATCTGACTTGATTTTTTTTATAATAATAAAAACTGTTCTATGGATAAATTTTGCATTGATTCCACAAATCAATCTGTGAAACACAAATATCCACATATAGAACATTCTACTCTATTTTTCAACAGATAACTTTCTGAAAAATTCAACACCTTGTCTATTTGTAGCTCTTCAATATATTCCCAATGAAACAATTGACACTGTACTTACTTTAGAATTGCTTTGAGATAATCCTTATAATGTAGTTAGGGATTGCTGCCCCCTAAAAAAACATGCTGAAGTTCTTTTGTTTTATGTATCCAGTTCAACAAAAGTACAATTTTACAATAATGGCATTTGTAATACCACATCCAGAAATTTGAAGAAAATATTAGTTGGTTTTATGATATTGTAATCCTATATATAGCCAAAATTATGAATGATGACTTGCAAATTTTCAATAAGTAATTCTTTTAATTAATAAAATAAAAGCTTATATAAATTAGTCAGAAGTGTATTCCCCCAAGTTCATGAAGATTATTTAATAATAATTGCAAAAGATAGAAGTATATAGTTTTTAACCATTTCTGGAGAATGTGATTACTTTGGTTTCAATGTATGAGATGTTTGGAAAAGTATGTATTCTTTGAAAAAGTAATTTCTTTTCACTGTGTTAGCAAATTTGAAACCTGGAAATTTGTTAATAAAAAATATATTTATATTTGAGGGAGTTGAAAATTTCAGCGTAACAAAAATTTAATTTTTAACGCTTCTTTAGAATGAACAGGTTGTATTAACAATAGAGCTTTGAAAGCACTAAGCTTTAAATAAATTATTGATATACACAACTTCTTTAATGAGCATTAGAAGTGCATAATTATTGATATAATATTAATACTGTTAAAATAAATTTACTTATTTTCCGATAGTTATGGATTTATTTTTATTCAATAATAAACTTTTTAGCACATACTTTTTCAGGTTTGGAACTGGCACAGATGTTCTATAATTGGCTTTACTTCTCACAGGCATTTACATGTTGCAATACCCATTTAGTGCCTGACCAATTACTGAATTAATTTTTCTCAACCTTATATAATTTCAATCATTCCTGGATGAACTGTAACCATGACAACTTCATTTACATTGATTACGATAATCTACTTGTTGCTTTTTACATAGGCAGATAAGTGTCAGATGGTAACTCATATTTTCATATAGCCAAAGTATTTTGCATGTTGATAGCACTGACGGTTTCATTCTTCTGCCACTATCTGTGCTATTTTTCCAGTTTTGCACTCATTTGACTTTGACACTGGAACTAAACTTTTTTTTTTATTACTTTTAGACAAAAATCTGAAGATGCAACTATTATACAAAGAAACTAAAGCAAATGAGCTGACAAAGTTACTGATTGGTAGATTCTTTGTTCTTGGACTTTGGGAATAATTGCAAACTCTTGTATTATATTTATTGATGGGAAAAAAAAGTATATATATTTAAATATGATTATTTTCACAAAATATTTGTATAATATTTATTTAAAAACAAACATATTTACAATTACACTTACATTTTATGCAAATATATTTTGTTTTAAAAAGGCAAGTAAAAAAACAACAACATACTAAATTGTTTAAAGAAAATTACGACCAGCCATGCTTTTCCAAACACTGTAGTATGGAATGTTTGATATTTTAATAATTATAAGTGCAATTTTACATTTTAGAACAGAATTTCATTGCTTTATGATAGGTTAAAATAATTTGTCCAGATTTTAATTAAATATTGCATTTTTTTTTAAATCAGCAAATATGGTAATCATCCAATATGAAAAAAATCCATTGATCTGATTACAAATTTCAGAGTTTTTTTTTTCTATATTGAAAAAGTTCAAATATTATTTTTAAAGATGTTTGTATATATATAAAATTATATTTCTAAAAAATCAAATTCAATTTATTGATTTATAATATAGAGTAAAAATTTAATATTAAAATTAAATGTTGAAGTTTACCCAAGCAGCCAATAGGGGAAGACAAAAGACAAATCTGTTAGTAAGATTATTATTTAAAGTAAAGGGTAGGGATCATAGAAAGTTGAATAATTATAGAGTGGTAGCAGTAAACATCAGTTTTATATAAAATTTTCTCATATATGGTGGTTAGAAGAATTGTAAAATGGATGGAAGGGAATAATGTAGTGAGCAAAATGCAAGGAGGTTTTAGATTAGATAGGCATATAGGAGATAGTTTATTTGTAGTTACACAACTTTTGGATATGAGTAGGAATTCAGGTAAACAGTTATATATGAGTTTTATAGATATAGATAAGGCATATGATAGAGTAAATAGAAATAGATTATGGATAAGTTTAGCAAATTTGGGAATGGATAAAGCTTTGATAAATATTATTAAAAAATTATATGAAAATAATTATTATATATATTGTAACGGTATATAATATGCCATTACATTATTTTAAAATGAAAATAAAAAGATCGTAAATAAAAATTGATTTATTAAAAAGAAAAAAAACTTAACTTAAAAACTGAAAATTAAAAGTTGTTTAACGTATATATAGTTCATACCGATGGAAAACTTAAAAGCATTTTTTTTTTTAAAAAAAGTATTTGAACATACTTTTTTATAAATAAAAAAAAAAGTAAAGATTGATATTTTTTAAAATAAAAGTAAATGATTTCTATCATGTTTAATCTTAGAAAATGGAAATGATTGTTTTATTAATTAAATGATTGTTCTAAAGCACACTAGCCCTTGGGGCACTTGAATAATTAAATGGTAAGAGAATAAAAAGAAACTAAATGACCAATGCAAGCATGAAATGACAGCACAGACCTAAAATGAAACAAGAGGATTAGTGATATCTTGCTCATTGAATCTGAAGATTTGATGATAAGAGGCTAATAAAAGTAAAAAACCTCAAATTTTTGAATTGAGGAGGATTATTATAATTGTTGTTGTCTTAGATGCTGACTATTAAGCTATATATATGAACTGTAGCTGTATTGCAGATTTCGCAATGTAGAAGTTTGCAATAAATTTAATTTCTGGATAACCAGCTGAGGCCTCTGGATGACAGTTCCTGACCAAATGCATGGCAAGTAGCAGTTTTGTTTCAAAGAAGGACAAACAACCTACGAATGTGATCATGAAGTGGTTTTGTTTCAAAGAAGGACAAACAACCTACGAATGATCATGAAGTTGGACCTCTAAATCTGCTCAATCCAATAAATATGAACTCCTGTGTTTATCTAATAGGAACTTTTCCTAAACTTGCAATTAATAGCTGAAAATAAGAACTATTATCTGGCCTAAAGAATTCAAAATCAATTATTAGTAATTTTTTTATGCATCTGTTTAAGCAATCATTTCCATTTCTCTTGTTGTGTGTTAAGTGTTAATTAAAATGTATCAAATTAAAGTTGGGTGTAGATAGCTGCATGAATAAAAATTAATAACTATGTTTAAATTCTTGATAAACAGAGCAAAACTCTCCATACAGTATTGCCACCTGTGCTAAACAGAGTAATCAATGGATGCCAGAAGGCTTGTGAATAAAATCCCTATCTAATGCCTACGCATCCAATATCCCCAGACTAGTTTCTGGATTGTGGTCTTCGTCAGTGAGGAGCTTTGGATCTGAGAGCACTGCATCTAGATCTTAGGATCTAATGCAACCCTCTAGCAACCACCTTTTATCTCTATTTAACTACAAAACTATGAGAATGAAATTGAAAATACAAAAAATATTTTCAATCTAAGCTTAATAGCTTATATAGTCATATGGGTCATTAGATTCTAAGATCTAGATGCAGTGCTCTCAGATCCAAAGCCCCTCACTGACGAAGACCACAAGCCAGAAACTAGTCTGGGGATATTGGATGAGTAGGCATTAGATAGGTATTTTATGCACAAGCCTTCTGGCATCCATTGATTACTCTGTTTAGCACAGGTGGCAATACTGTATGGAGAGTTTTGCTCTGTTTATCAACAATTAATGTGCTAGTATAGGAAATGTGATCATGTTATGTTTAAATTCATTTATGTTTATTTTAAAGAGTTAATTTCAGGCTATTTGTTTCATAGTTAGGACGATGCTTGTGGAGGGATATATGGGTGTTTATATCAATGTAATGTGAAGTGTGTTTAGCATACAGGGCAATGTGCTCAACTGAATGCATGACCCCAGAGAGGCAGTCAAATCGTTGCACTGGTCACAGACATTTCCTGCACCATTGACCCCTTCTAGCTCTATGGACAGGGATTTATAAGTTGGCAGAAAGACCACTCTTTCCCATACGTAGCACTCTTTAATTAATTTATATACATGATTCCTTTGCCAGATAGATGCACATTCCTGTACTGGCTGAGGATCATGTCCTTCAAATAATATCACGCTGTCAGATGCACATTCCTGTCAGCGTGATTTTATGCTAGCATCTTCATATTGCATTGGTTGCGACTATATATCTGGAAGCAGGTATTGGTTTGGCTACGAACTTTTAGTTTGAGATTGAATGAGTGTTTTGATAAGTTTTTTTTAGTGAGAAATCTATGTAGCCTATCTATACTCAACATGCTAAAATAAAATATTAAAAGATCTATCTGTGCGGACTATTTAAAATAGTAATTTAAATTTAAAAATTAATGTTAAAATCTGAATATAAATTTTATTCCTCAATTTTAAATATGCGTTAATAAAATCTGTTGTGTTATTAATACTGGCAGTGATCTAGTTTATTCTTTTTAATCTTTATTAAAAATATATTTTTATGTTTTAAACCTCTGCTACTCCATGAGCTAGTGGCAAGGGCTGATGGCCATGATATAATATCTATGTAAAAATTGGATCTTTAACAGCATGTATCTGCCTACTCTATAAATTTTCTAGGTTCGAGAAACCTAGTGGCACCCTGTAGTGCAGATACAGTAAGACTCGATTGATTCTCCTCGCCGACCATTATAATTGGACTCCCAACATGAGCCAATGTTTAATAAACCATGAGTATCCTGAGAATTTTAAAAATAAATCATGGCAGTAACATTTTTTTTTTAATAAATATATTTTTTGTATTATCGTAAAGTTATAGTTTGAATTTTGTTTTAAAAGTACTGCCAGTAAGAAAAATTGTGCATATGTAAAGATAAATGCGAGGAATAAAACGTAATAGCTAATATTTTTTTTTTTTAAAAAAGTCTTATTTAAAATCCAACCGTTTAACGTGCCTAAGTAATACTTAAAAGTAGAAGAAAAACTTGGAAGGGAGGGGCCAGAAATTTAGCTGGTAGTAAGGAATCAACAATTTTTTTTTTATCATTATATTCGTTTTTGTAATTACTAACCAAAGTTTTGTCCTTTTGAAATTTTCATATATAATCAATTTGTGTAACATAATTACTAACACTAAGTAAATTCTTTTTTTTTTTTATATTTTTGTTTTTTGAGGAAGTTTACTGACATGTAACAGTATATGCCATTACATTAATTTAAAATTAGAATAAAAACTTTTTTTTTTAAATTTGTAAATAAAAACTGAAAGCTAAAAAATTAAAAGTTGTTTAACGTATATAATATATCGCACAGATGGAATGAAAACTTTAAAAGTATTTTCTTTTTTAAAAAAAAATATTTGAACATACTTTTTTATAAAAAAAAGTACAAGATCTAATGATAAAATATTTTTGTAAATGGAAATGATTGTTTTATAAATTAAATGAAAAGCAAACTAGCCCTTGGGGCTCTTATATAAAAAAGTCAGATGAAAGATATAGATAAGAGAACAAAAAAAAATTAGATGTCCAATAGAAGCAGCAATGAAATCTCGGACTGTAATGAAAATTTGGATCAGGAAACCATTGTTTAGTGAATCTGGACGATCGGTATAAAAGGAAAAATATTGAAATTAAGAACAGTTCCAGCTTGATTGTTTTTGGGAGGCATGATGAGATGCACTTGTCACCCTCTCTCACTTATTTAAAAATGAAATGACTATTACCAGAACTGAACCAGCTAAGGCCATCTTCAGATAGACCGGTCTTCAAATAAAGACTTTGTGGGAATTGACACCAGGAACCGGGAGCTCTTCTACTGTAAGAGATATAACTGAAAAATTTTTAAAAAAATAATTAAGAACTTTCAAGATTTGATAAGCTCAACCTAATTTTTTTTTAAATGAACTTTAATCTGATTTTTCAAATCAATTATTAATAATTTTTTTTTAAATGAACTTTAATCTGATTTTTCAAATCAATTATTGTTTAATTTTTATACATTTGAGTTTGTTAAAAATCATTTTCCATTTTTTTATTTATTAATATTTATTGTATAAATTATTTAAATGCATTAAAATTAAGTTGGGTTGTTGGAATATATAGACATTTGGTAAATATGATATCTCATGTTGAATATCTAAAAAATGTATTTATTTGGGTGTCTTTTAAGTTATTGGTGTCATGTGGCATCTTATGATGAATGCCATTGGGTTTCTTGTAAATTTCCCTCTGCAATTCCATAAATGACTTTATATTTTGATCGTTTGTTTATTTTGAAACGTTTTTAACCATGTAATCTATCTATACTCAACATTATAAAACAAACTTTTATAAAATTCATCTGTGCGAACTTATATAAATGTTTAATTTAAGTCGGTGTGAATGGCTGCATAGATTTGTAAAGTTATATATGTTAGTTTAAGGGAGGATAATCTTAGGTTATTTGTTTTGTAGTTAAATTGGGTCAATGGATTGGATATATTGGTGTAATTAGTAAATGTAGTATGAAGTCCGCTACGTGCAGGATCGCATTATATGCTGCACACCCCCTTTTTGCCTATGGAATGGGATAGTAAGACAGAAAACGCAGCCCCTTCCTATGGAGTTTTTTTATATTGCTCTTCTAGTCAGACAGATGTAGTATTCCTTTCTGGACGAGAGTCAATGTCTTCTTTAACCATGCTGTTCAGATGTACATTCCTGACAGTATGGTAATTGTGCTGTCATATTCATGCTGCATTGAATACATCGATGTATCAGATGAATTGACGTTAGTTTGACTGCGAACTTTTGGCCTAAGGTTAAATAAGGGATAGAATATTTTCTTTTCAAATGCAATCTATGTAGTTTATTCATACTCGACACTCTTAAAAAATATTATTAAATTCATCTGGACGGATGGTTGAAAAGTTAAAATAATAATTTAAATTTGAAAGTTAATATTAAAATCTAAAAATAATAAATGTTATTCCTCAAATTTTAAATGTTTATATATGTGCGGTAATAAATGTTGTTTGTGTGTCAATTACTGGCAGTGGCTTCTTTTATTTAATTTTTTTTATATTGAAAATATATTTAAGTAATTTATATTTTATAAATCTCTGCCTTTCACTGAGCTTGTGGCATTGGGCTGATGGTCGGAATAAACCATACGTATGTAAAAGTTAGATCTTAGCAGCACATATCTGCCTACTCTATAAATTTTCTAGGTTCAAATAGCATAGTAGTGCTCTGTAGTGCAGATACGGTAAGACTGCAACTTCCACTTCTTTGCCGACCGTTATATATATATATCAATTATGGAATATAGAATCAGTTAAAGTTAAAAATGGGGTGGGACTAAGGCAAGAATGCCCTATGTCATCTATTTTGTTTGTGTTGTATTTGAGTGAAATGGAAAGAGCAATAGAAAGATTAGGAAGAGTGATAGAGATACCATTAATAGATATTAAGGTAGTATATATTTTGTCAGGTCTTTTTTTTGTGGATGGTATATTTTTGTGTGCAGAAAGAAGAGAAGATATGGAAGTTAAGCTGAGGACATGTGCAGGGGTGGGTAAAGAGATGGGATTAAATTTAGTGAAGAAAAATCATATCTAATGATGGTTAATACTGGGGAAAGAGAAAATGTAGAATTTTTATTGGGAGATATTAAGTGTGGTGAATAGATATAGTTATTTTGGGAATTATTTTAAGTAATCAGAAAAATTATTTGGATGAATGGGAGAAAAATTGATAAATGAAGTAAAGAAAAGAAAGGGATTGATAAAGAAATTAACAGTGTTTTTCATATAATAAATATGATGTAAGTAGAATTATATGGAAAGGAGTTGCAGTAGCAGGGTTACATATGGTAATGATGCATTATAGTTTAGTAAAGGGGTATTAAATTACTTAGAAAAAGTTCAAAGGGAAGTAGGAAGACATGCATTGGATGCAGATGTATGGACAGCAAGGGAGGCAATTCAAGGAGAAATGGAATGGTCAAGTTTTCATATGAGAGAGATGCAAAAAGTAAAATAAAAATGTTTGGTAGATTGCAGTTTAGGGATAATAAAAGAATAGCCAAAATAGTATTTAATTGGGTTATGAGTAAAGGGCAGGCAACAAGATGGGTGAGAAAGGTAATGTGGTATGCAAAAGATTTGGATAAAGAATTTATATCAGTATATTTGTACAAAAGATGGGATGATTGTGTTAGGAGGATTGTTGAGTGTTATAGTGGTAAGGAATGGGATAAAAGAATAGATTTATTAATAAAGAATAGGGAGATGGAGAACTAGTATGGAGAGTAAAAAGAGTTTAAATATATATATATAGAAATAAACAGAATATTAGGTGCAAGTTAATATATGATAATAGTAAGGAAAGTAGTTTATTGTTTAAGGCTCAAACAGGATCTTTAGCAACAAGAGAATATACATGTAAATGGAAAAATATGGGTGATTTAGTCTGTAAATTATGTAAGGAAGGAATAGAACATATTAGGCATCTGTTAATTGAATGTAAATGCTTGAAAACAGAAAGGGTACATATAATGAAGTTATGGAAGAATAAATATGAAAAAAGTGATTATACAGAAAGTGGATTATTGGTTTTTATGTTGGGTTTGGAAAAAGATAAGGGGGATTTAGATATAAAGGCCATAGAGTTGACAAAGATTATGTTATGGAAATGGGATGGAGCAGAATATGGGAAAACTTAGACTGGGGTATGTAAAATTAAGTAGCTAACAGGTTTCTCTGGGCATAATTGCAGAGAGATTCTTGACTTTGTTTAAGAAGAAGCTACAGTACATCACATCATTAAAGGGTTAATTAAATTAACAAGTAAGAAAACTTTTGCTATTTCAGGATTTTTTTTCCCCAAATTTTTTTTTTTTTAGATAAATTTTCAATTCTACAATTTTATTCTCTTATCTAACAAGTTATTTTACTTAACGCAATTTTACATAAAATATTTTGATTTAAATCTTCAATAGATAATGATTAATTTTTAACATACTTTTTGATACTTAACATTAACTATATGTAGACTTTGGTATTATACCTGCTATGGCATATTACTCTGATGATGTTTGCAACCAGTAATAATTATTCACAGTTTATGATGTCATCCAAGAATCCTCGCATGACTAATCCATGTGTTGCCAACTTTTCACATATATACCCATCACTAAATTGTAAAATATACTGACCTGTGTGATCTTTCCTTTCCATTTTGGAAGATATTAAATGGTTCCGTTTGCTCCAGTGAATCCTCCCCCACAGTTTTATATTTAAAAATACATTTACAGCTAAAACTATATATATTTGCATTGTGGTTTTTTTTTGCCAAAACTTAATATATATATATTTAAAACATAAGGTTAAACATAAGAGTTTGTCATTGTTTTTTTAGATATAAAAAAACCCTTAAAGCTAAAATCTTCCCTATTTAAAAAATGTTTCTGGGTTCTTTTTCATAATGAATATATCTCTCCATTATGGGAAATAAAATGTTTTTATTTTCATTTTTTAATTTGAAGTTTGGTATTATATGTCCTGGGTGTTTATGATGGCACAAAGTGCCTTTTTATGCTGGGAGGGGTGGGGATGTTTGCAACACACAAAATCCATTTTCTGCTAGTCATACTCCAATTTCTACTAGTCATAGACTAGTAGAAAATGGGGAATAGAGAGAAGTAGAAGAGAATAAGATCTGTTGAAGATTGCAAGGTACAGTTGAAACTGCAATTATAATAATAATGTTTTTGCTGAAAAAAGTTGCAATATTGTATATGAAGATAGCAGAAATAAAAGAAAGGAAGAAGGAAAGTGTTTAGAAGGATTATATATAAATATAACTTTAGGTAATGTATGAGAAACATAATTAACCATTAATACATTTCAATTTTAATTATTTATCTTTCCGATCATCTTATATACATTATATTGTTTCCCGGGTGTACCATATGGACAAATCATAACCTGAATTGTTTTAATTACTTGTCTTGTACTAATTAGCTTCAAATATCTTTTTTAAACTCGTTTATAAATGAGGTATTAATAATGTACACAAGCACAATTAACCTACACTATTTTTCTAAACTTTAATTTGAACTTGATGGCCAGTTAATTATACTTTTTACTAAATAACAAAAAGTTACAGACGAGTTCAAGATTTTTTTAGCAGGTATTTTAATTAAATCAATTTATGATAAATAATATTTATAAGCAGGTTTATGCTAATATATTGTTTTCAAAGAAATAAATATGATGTAACTATAACATCCAGTTGATGGAAGAATCGTATATTTCAGGCATGAGTTCACAATCTACATTACTAATCGAAATTAGAATTAAGAAGATAAAGTGAGCAGTTGCTTATAAATATTATTTATCATAAATTGATTTAATTGTTTGCATTAGAATAAGAAATTAGTGATCATAAACAATATTAAAAATAATATTAATTAAATTTTTAGCAATATCATTTTTAACCACTATCGATCCACTTCAGGATGGTCTCTCCAAGTTCAATTTATCTTTTCTGATCTCTAACCATTCTTTTCCACATTACTCCAACAACACTTTCTTATTTCATCCTCCATCTCATATGTGGTCTCTTTCTAGGTCTTTTATAAAATCTTAGAATTCTGTTTACGATTTCAACTGACGTATTATCATCTCTTCTAGAAATGTGCAACCAACTTCACTTTACTCTTAATTCTTTCAACAATGTCAGTAACACCTGTTTGTTCTTTCATCAATATAGTCATTTTCAATCTCTTATTATTATTCCTAATACGTATCATATACTTTGTTCAGTGATTTGAATTGCTCTTCTATTAACTATCTAGATTTAATGATTTGTTGCAGCATTTAATACAAATTTCTAAATATATCTATATTACTTCGAATACTTTTATACCATTTATAGTATCCCCTTTTGTTAATATTGTTTGCTTCATATTCCGCTATTCTTTCCTTTTTTTTTTCCAGCATTCTTTTCATTTTATGAATTCTACTTTCTCCTTTGTTCTTCATATATCTTATCCCTCTCCCTTTACCAGTATTTTTTCATTTCTTAATGAAATTCTGTCACATGATATTCCTCATGTCACTCATTTTGTGCAGATGATTCGACCACTTTTGCTTATATTTATCAATCTGCTTTCTACGTTAAAGTCTATTATCATTATTCCAGGTTTTATAGAAATTCAGATATTAGTCCAATAGATTCTCATGAAATCTGAGGATTTGTTATTTAAAGTTCATTGTCTTTCAGCTAAATAAAAATTATGAGAACTGCTTTGAAGTTTCTACAACATAGGCTAACAATGAATTGACTAACAAATGATCTACACAGTCGAATTATACTGTAAGAATATTCAAAAATATTTGTTTTCTATTTTTCATTGTTTGTAAAGTGATGTTCTATTATAATTAATTAAAAAAATAAAAAAAACTTTTTTATATTCACATTATTTATAAAAATAATTGTAAAAGACCATCGCTTACAAGTGAAGGCATTGTGTTTGTGTGATTGTGGTACACACAGGCTTGTAAAATACGCTTAAATATTTATTAATTAAAATCAATGTACAAATGCGTATTTACAATACATACAACTTGTTATACCTTTCATGTGAAACCACTGGCTTGGTATAGCATTTAGGTCCCTGTGCAACTATTTTTGTAAGGAACTTCAGGCACCCGTCTAGATTGGTCTATCACTTTCAGCTACACCATTGTTGAGTTTATAAGAACTACTAAAACATGACCTGATCATCATTTTCTATGCTTACCCAAGCTGTTAAGACAATAGCAAACTACATACAATAGCGCCACCTAATGTAAGCTTGAGTAATTAATGGATACAAGAAGGTTTATGAACAAAATTCTTATCTAGTGCTTACACATCTAATATCCCAAATTACTTTCTATCATGTGGATTTCATCAATAAGGAGCCCTGTACCCAAGAGCACTGCACCTAGATCTAAGGATCTAATGCAATCTCCAGCAGTCACATTTTACCTTTATAGTTACCTTAAAGCTATGAGCCCAAGATGAAAACTCCATATTTATGTTTTCAATCCAAGCTGATTCATTTGTATAAATACAGAGATCTGGACCCAGTTTAGTATCTATACCTTCTTGCATCCATTAATTAGTAAGGCTTGTGCTGGGTGACATTACTGTTTGGAGAGTTTGCTATTGTTTTTAAGTTTAAAGTGACTGAGCTGGGCTGCAATCTGTGGACCTTGAGTTCCAGTGTCTGCTACAGTACTACTGCAGCAATATATGCTGGGAACTTGGAAAAATTAATCGAGTGGTTTATTATTCAGAAGTTCAAACATCAGAAGTGAAAAGAGCTGTGCTGCAATCCATAGACCTTGAACTCCAGGGCTTGCTTATCTAACATTGGAGCAAAGCATGCTGGGAACCCAGAAAGAATATAGTCATTATCAAAAGTTCATTAGAAATTCAAAGAACCGGAAGTGGCGGGACTGGCCATGATCCACGGATCTTGAACTCTAGAGTCTGCCATTCTATCACTGCAGCAAAGCATACTGGGAAACTCAGGTAGAATATAATAATTAAATGGTATATTAAACAGAGCAAAACTCTCCATACAGTATTGCTACCTGTGCTAAACAGAGTAATCAATGGATGCCAGAAGGCTTGTGCATAAAATCCCTATCTAATGCCTACTCATCCAATATCCCCAGACTAGTTTCTGGCTTGTGGCCTTCGTCAGTGAGGAGCTTTGGATCTGAGAGCACTGCATCTAGATCTTAGGACCTAATTAGGTCCTAAGATCTAGATGCAGTGCTCTCAGATCCAAAGCTCCTCACTGACAAAGGCCACAAGCCAGAAACTAGTCTGGGGATATTGGATGAGTAGGCACTAGATAGGAATTTTATGCACAAGCCTTCTGGCATCCATTGATTACTCTGTTTAGCACAGGTGACAATACTGTATGGAGAGTTTTGCTCTGTTTATCAACAATTAATGTGCTAGTATAGGAAATGTGATCATGTGATGTTAAATGGTATATTATTCAGGAGTTCATAAGTTTAAGCATCAGAAGTGAAAACTGGGCTCGATCTATGGACCTTGAGCTTCACAGTCTGCGACTCTGTCATTGTACCAAACCACTTGATACTAAAAGGAAATATGCCTGTGTTTGAAAATGAAGGTTTTTAATAAATGTGTTTTACCAGTTTTTACTTATGGATCTGAGACTTGGACACTTAGTAGAAGAGCAATACAGAGACTTCAGACCACTCAAAGAAGTATGGAGAGATGCATGTTGGGAGTAACAAGAAGAGATCAAAAACACAATGTATGGGCAAGATAACAAACAGTTGTTACTGACCTCATTGAAAAAAGTAAAAGATTGAAGTGGAGTTGGGCTGGACATATTGCTAGAAGAGATGGTAATAGATGGACAATTGAAATATTAAACTGGATTCCAAGAGATAGACCCAGAAAGAGACCACATGTTAGATGGATGGATGAAATAAGAAAGTGTGCAGGGGTGATGTGGAGAAAAGAAGCTAAATACCAGAGAAGATGGATTGAACTTGGAGAGACCTTCATCCTGCAGTGGATTGATAATAGTTGATATGATTTAGTTTTATATATTTACGTGTTCCTTTTTAATGTGTTAGTAAGCGTGTACATAGTTTTATGGTTTATTAAATATGTAATGCTAGGAATATAAACCCATTCATTGAAGAAACATTTTTTATCGGAAAAAATAGATTGACATTGATGTAACAAAAGGTGGTAATTGTTTGCAGGTTCATTTACTTGATTATTTGGAATCAAGCTGAACAGCCTTGTGTGTTTGGACTTGTTTGTTCTGTGAGTGGATAAAGATGTTTCTTATATCACAGTTATTTTAGATATAACATTATTTTATATAATTTAAAATATTTTTATATAGAAGCACACTTATATGCAACAGATGAGCAATACAGAGATTTCACATCACTCTGTGAAGTTTGGATAAATATATGTTGGGAATAGCAAGAACATTCTTTTATATAATTTAAAATATTTTTATATAGAAGCACACCTATATGCAACAGAAGAGCAATACAGAGATTTCACATCACTCAGTGAAGTTTAGATAAATATATGTTGGGAATAGCAATAAAGGGACTGAAAGCAAATTGCATTGGTGAGATAGCCAATAGGCATCATTGTTATCACCGAAAGAATAAGACACTGAAATGGAGCTAGATTCAACATTTCTCTAGAAGAAATGATCATAGGTGAATAATTGAAATCTTAAACTATATCCCAAAAGATTGTAAAAAACCTAAAGTGAGATCAGGTGTCATTGTTATAAGATACTTCAATGGACAACCTCTCCATACAGCCAGAAACTAGTCTGGGGATATTGGATGAGTAGGCACTAGATAGGGATTTTAGGCACAAGCCTTCTGGCATCTATTGATTACTCTGGTTGGCACTGTGTGGCACTACTGTATGGAGAGTTTTGCCTTGTTTGATAATAATTGTGCTAGTATAAGAGATGGTGATCATGTGATGCTTAAATAGAGCTATTGCTCGAAGAGATTACTATACATTGGTAATTGAAGTCTTAAATTGTATTTCAAGAGATTGTAAATTATTTGGAATGAGACCACACATAAAATGGATTGATAAAATATATGGGAATTTTGTTATTATGATGTGGAGAAGAAAGATTATAGATGGAATAAACTGGATAAAACTTGATGCAAATGAAATGAAATTGCTCTTTAAAAAGACAAGGGATGAGTTATATTAAACGGAACAATAAAGATGTATCGAAAACATTGCGTCGGACATCACAACAATAAAGGTTTATAATTTTTGCAACAAGTTGATAATCTCAACCGAGTAGGAAAAAAATGAATAATATACAAACGAATATATATATCAAGTTTATTTCTGTTTGCTGAGGCATTAATTATAACAAAGACAATAAAATTTATATTACTGACAATAATTTATCCGGTTTACTTTTGGGAATTGCTAAGGAACATATTTAGTATTTATCTAGAGTAAATTGTTATATTTTCATTCATTATTATTTCACACACAGCTGGTAATTATACAGTTCATTAATCTACAAACAGCTTGTTTACTCATCTAATTAAAGTCTATGCAAGCTTCTTCCCATTTGAACTCTAATAGTAAGTAAATTTTCTAAAAACTAACTTCGTTCAGTATTATCTTTTCTCTCTTTCAAGTAATGCGTTGCTTTACTTTCAACAGCCATTTTCACCTCTTGACTGTGATTGGCTGCTTTTGACTCCTGCGCACTAAGAATCTCGTATTCTTCATTAGCTATATTAATTTACATAATTTTTAAAAGTTCTTTTTATGTTTTTTCTAGAGTAATCATTTTGGGGGAAAAAATAAAAATATTGCCGGTCCAATGTACATGATTTAAAATATTTGCAGTCAGTACACACACACCCCTCTAGAAAATTATCTCTATATTTGGCAGATTTTCTCTGACTCCTTGGATAAGTATTTCTATTCTCATTAGAATCGATGTATACATCAGTTGATGTTTCAGATTTAGGTAACTATTCATCTTTACTCGAGTCAACAACGACTTGATCCACCCCAACTTTATTTCTTGACTGATGCTCAATAGAGGAAAATTTTTCAAGTTCATTATTTATCAAAAATTCTAAGTGAGGATTAGCTGTTACAGGTCTTTTACTTATCATGATCGACGTATCAGAGAATCACCGACTTCCAGTTTAATTACTTGTATGACTTCAGATACTTTGTCAACTATGGTGCCAGGTATTTATTTCTTTTTTACTATGTCTTGAACCCATACAGTTTTACTGACCCTAAATTTCACGAAGTTTGAATAGTATGTATCTCAATTAGAAGTATTTTTTTCTGATTTCTTTTTTTACAGGTAAACGTTTAGATGAGTGTGACGCTTTCTACCAAATAGCAGCTCTGGGTGATAAAATACTGATAGAACATGATTTATGTCACTGCTTCTTCCATATTTGTAACTTTTACTTGTCTCAAGGCATATTTCAAACGGACTGCCTTTTCCGCAAGTTAGCTCAGAGGCATTGTGGTAGGCTGGAGTAAGAACAAGATGAATGTCTTTATGTGTTAAATAGTTTTCAAAATCTGCAGAAGTAAACCCTGTTCCATTATCAGATACCATAATCTCAGACTATTCATGAGTGGCAAACACTTCCTGTAGGGTTTTTATGGTACATTTAGTACTTATAGTTTTTGTGAACTTATACTTAGCCCATATGCTGTACATATTTATGATTATTAATACTAAATGTCCATTCAAATGTCCTGAATAATCTATATGGATACACGCCCATGGTTTTTTGGCCTCTATCCATAGTTAATAAACTTTCTTTGGTAAATCAGCTGCAGATTGGCAGTCATGGCAGATTTTTATTGTTTGTTCAATTTCGCTATTTATTTTAGGCCACCAAACATATGAAGGTGCCAGTACCTTCACATGACTCCTGTATGACCTTTATGTAATAATTAGCACTTGTTTCTATCCTTCACTGTTAAGAGTACTCGATCAGTCATCAGGATACAGCCACTACAGATTGACAAACTCTGACAAGCATTCCAAATCGTCATAGCAACAAAACTTGGACAACATTTTGGCCATTCTTCTTGGATCTGATTATTTAGCTTTCTATATCCAGAGTCTCTATTTGTCCATTCAGTAGCTTTAAAACTATTTAGATTTTCTATAATATTTATTGTGTCTATGATGTTTACTTCTGTAAACTTTCGCTGAACCCTGTCTTTCAGAGGTAGTTGTGATAATGCATCTGCATACATAATCTCTTTTCCTGACTTAAAAGCTAATTCATAGTCATAGGCAGCTAATATGTTAATCCACCTTAAAAGTCTCTGGCTTGCATATTCAAGCATTTTTTAATCCTTTCCAAAAATTCCAAGTAAAGGGTGATAATCCATACTGTAACCTAATAAAAGAACGTTCAAAAAAAAGATATTACCATACCTGAGTTGTCCATAGAATGATCATAAGTAAAGGAGTCCAAATATCAAAAATTATAAGCCATTGTATTATTAGCAAATTATTAATAACCAGTATTATATGGAAAGGTATATGAAAATCACGTGAAGTGAGTACACTAGTAATTCAATAAAATATAACTCAGGTATACAGGCAGTAGGTCTTATCCACTTTCATTCCTTGGTTTGATGTTAAGTGCATGTTTAAACAAATACTAAGTGAATATGGTCTAGCAGGGCGCCACTAGATTATCTGAATCTAGACACGGTTATATCTAATAACTTTTCACATGTACTGGGTTTGAATCCCTTTTGGTACTTTATTTCTAATAAAAAAATGAGAGATTTTGCTTTTTGAGCCATATCACTATAAGCACTAATAGTTAGGTAAAAGTAAAACATCTATAAACCAAAGTGGAGTATATTAGACATAAATCATTTCTCAGATCTTAGCATAACAAATGTGTTTCAATAGTTTTGTAAGTTTACTAGCTCAGATTATATATAACTAATTGAGGATGGCAAGTCACTCATCCTTGCATGAAATAGATGATGGGATGTGGTTATAATAATACTAAGAGATCACTAAATATTATAAAATCAATATTTATTTATGGCCTTTAAACAGTTAAACAGCTCATTAATTAAAATGTTGATGATGATGATGATGATGATAATAATAACAATAATGACCAGGGTTTCAATTACAGCTCTAGGACTAAGCCTAAACATAAAACTAAATTTTTATAAAGAAATTCATAATTATTGCTTAATTTTAGCATATTTACTTATATCTTAAATAACTAATATTCAACCATTGATGATGATGAATAATCACACTTAACCAAGACTACACTTAATGAAATATATACGCCTCGTTTAATAAAACAAACTAATATTTATTACTACAGTTCTAACATATACATAAAAATTTCTAGATAAATATGAAAATTGACATGAATAATAATAATAATAATTGATTATATAACACTCCTCAGATTAATTTTAAGTTCTTCCCCCTTTCCCTTCAAATGTATTTTGTATTAAGTTGGACGTCACATTGACCATGAAAAGTATTTCAAGACAAAAAATATTATCTGCTCATTAGCACACATACTTTAAAATCCAACATGTAAATAGAATGTAAAAAAAAAAAAAATGTTAGTAAAATTGAAAGAGCAAGTTTTAGAAAAGAGTTTTAAATTATTTTCTCCCCCCTCTCTTCTACCTCTGAAATGCTATACTTAATGAAACAAACTAATCTAATATTCTAACACTACTTGTTACTCCACATTCAATCGCAATTATACACATATAAAATATTATGTATGTGCGTGTTTTATCCCATGATAACAAAATATTATTTAAAACCAAAATAATAATATATTAGTTAAAACTAAAATCATAATACCATAAAAAAAATTGTTTTACACATTAATATTGTAAAATTAATAAACAAATAATTTTCATACATTCAAGATAATTTATGAAGCTCAAAGTTATTATTAGTAAGACATTCTTGTTTTTAATCGATCTGAATAGTCTTTAAAAGTTCTTTAAATAAAATATATCACTTTATTGCTAAAATGTTTATTAAGACTGATATCATAAAGAAAATAGATATAAAAAGTCATATTACCGATCTTTTGTTTGTGGCGAATTTCCAAGGGTTCAAACTTGTCTTGTATAATGTCTATATTCTGCAGCTATTATTTCCGTTTTATGTGGGAACAATCTCTTTCTTGAGGTGTATAACTATTTGATGATGATGACTCTATTGAGGTTATTTGCTTTAGTGGACAATTTGGAAATCATTATATTAATTTTTCTTCTCTTCCTGTCAAGCATGTGGATGAAATACAGCAGTTGTTTTCACATTTATAAATTTTCTTGAGTTTAAAATCAGTTGTTGTAACAATTAATTGGACTTGATGATTAATATTTATCAGTAGATTAATTCATCTTCTTTGAATGCAGGTGAATGCTTTCTTCCTTCTATTAAAAACATCTTATTTCTCTGGTCAGTTGAAAGGTGTAGAATATTATTTTAGACACAACATCTTTTCTTTCCTATGTGATGTGCAGCTTCCTCCAGATGGTCCGGCAAATGGAATATACATATAATTTTTCTAGCCCGCCATTTCTTATATTTTCAACATTCAAATTTGATAGTTTAATAATCTGAATCAATCACAATAATAATTCAAGACACCTTTTTATATCCAATTTTTAGCTACCTTAACCAATCAGAGATAGCATCACTTGCTATTTTTGGACAAATTTGTTTTAATTAGATCTCTAATTTATTTTCAACCAAAGTATTTTTTAACTGAAAAGTTTAATCCTTTTTTTCCAGACACTTTTGTTTAAAAAAAAAAATAGACTCAATTCTTATTTCCTTTCTTTTGTTTTTTCTTTTTCTTTTTAACATCCAGGTAACACTTCAAATCTTTGAGCTTCCTTCTTTAGATCTTGATAAGACAATTTCAAAAATTATAGTTCTGACCCATTATAAGCTTCCAAAGTGAAAAACAATTATTTACAAAAATAAAATTGCTACAAAGATTGATATCTGATTAAACAGATTTCCTCTTTTAACAAACAATTGTACAAAAAAAATAATTTAACAGATTTAATACTTCCTTTTCTTTCAATATTTAGGAAATGTAAAATTTTGTATGTAATGTACACACATCCTTCGTTCTTTCAAATCATTCATAAACTAACCTTAAATAATATAATTGCTAGCTTAGTAATTATAACCCAATTATTTAATTAAATCTGTAACTTTTAAATCCCACTTATAATTAAAGAAAAGCAAAATAGAAGTATAGAATAAAATGTTAGAATTGATCAAGCATAGCTTAGTTTTAAAGAAAGTTAAAATGTTGAATATTTGAAATATAAAACAAATAAATAATTTACACATACATTGCCTATATGTATGCATTATAACTTTGCTTTTTAACAGAAAATTTAAATATTAAATAGTTTAAATGTGTGTATTATCTTTCTATCAACACACAAACAAGTAAAGCATGTAATTGTTGACCCATTCTCTTTCTGTTTAAAGCTTTTGAAATTTTGATCTGGAAGGGTTTGAACTTGGATGCCCTACAGCTTCATTTATGATTATATAAAAATGTGATGATGATTTTTGGTTTACCTTTTCTACATGCACATTACTATAAATTTAGCTAGTGACTAAATTGTAATGGCACAATACATATTGTAAAACTACATCCATATATGTATTGATTGAATTTTTTATTGCAAATATTATAGCTAGAGTTTCCTTATCTTATTGACTATAGTTTTTTCAGCCAATTATAATGTTCTGGATACATAAGCAATTGGATGTTCACCTTCACCATACTGATATGAGGTGATAGCTCCAACTCCAAAATCTGAAGCATCTTCATTAATTGTCCCTTCCAGATCATTCCTATAATGCACTAAGAGTTTTCTGCCAATAATAAGTCCTTGGTTTTTTGGAATGCCATTTTATGCTCTTCATTCCATTTCTAATGTGTTCCCTTATGTAATAAATCATACAATGGTGTTAATACATATGATTTACCCTAAAAACTTTCATAAAAATTGAGCAATCACAGAAAAGCTGGTAAATCTTTTACATTCTTAGGAGTGACAGCTTCTTTTACAGCTCTCACTTTCTCAGTGTTGGGGTTACTTTCCATCGATTTCCAAAAGTTTCTCAAATGAACTTGGCAGCGTTTAATCTAGATCCCACTTTATTTCACTTTGAACACATTCCCATTACTTGTCTTTCCAACTCTTCTTCTGATTGGGCAGTAATAAGTATATCATCTAAGTAGGGAATAATTTGACCTATGTTTTGCAATAACTTGTCCATCTTCACTTGAAAGATGTTTGGGGCCACTGTTATCCCATAAGGCAATTTATTGCATTTAAACAGACTGACTTGGGTACGCAATGTTAACAATTCTGCATTTTTTTTTGCGAGCAGTATCTGGTGAAATTGGACTTTTAAATCTATCTTTGTGAAGAATGAGGCTTTCTGTAAAAATGCTAACACTTTGTGTTCACTTGGCATGGAATAAACACTTTTATTTATATACAGTAACTCAATAATCTCTGCAGATATGAATAGTTCCATCCAGTTTAACAATCACGATGCCAGTAGTATCCCATGACAAGTCTTCTACAGGTGATACTGTGCCCTTTTTTTTACCATATCTCCTATTGTCTCTTCAATCTTTGACAAGTCTTCTACAGGTGATACTGTGCTCTTTTTTTAACGTTTTTCCTATTGTCTCTTCAATCGTTGACAAGTCTTCTACAGGTGATACTGTGCCCTTTTTTTACCATATCTCCTATTGTCTCTTCAATCTTTGACTTCAGAGTATAGGTAACTTTCCATGGCTTACACTCTGCAGGTCGCACACCTTTAGCTAATTCCACATCTACTGGTCTCATTCTTGATTCAGTTATTACCTGTTTAAAGAGCTGAGAAAACTTTGTTCTAACTTCTGTTTTTAATGTAATCTTCTTAATAAATTTTAAGGCAGATTCCTAATGGATGGAACCAGTTTTGATCGAACAGTGGATTAATGTTTCTCTTTACAATAAACAATGGTAAAACTTAATTCTTGATTTTTTTTCACTGGAACAGAAGCTTTTTCACATATTTATATTCTGTTTTCATTTATATCCATGGCTATTGCATTTGTCTTATCCTAATTTCAGTTTCTGCTTGGATTTAACATTAATTTTATTCCATTCCTTCAGAGATAGTATCAGTAATCCAGCAGCACTGTCAAACTCCATATTGACTTCAATTTCACAAATGATTACATCCAAATTAATTTGACCATTGTTTGAATCATTTAATGACTTTACACCATCTACAAACTCTGCCTTCCCCTGATTTAACACCTGGGTGTGACCTGTCTTTTCATTTTTTTCTGCAAACAAGAGTTAAGTGTTCTTTAATACCACAAATACACCATTTTTCTGATTTAAATTTGCACACCCTTTTTGTTTCCCAATTCTGCAGCAATAGTACATTAATTCATTTTTTATGAATTTTTAGATGATTTATCCATTTTGATATTCAGACGCATTATCTGTTGTTAGCTCATGTGTTAAACATTTTGCAATAGCCATTCTGTATGTTATATTCACTTCACTTAGTAGAGTTTTCCTAAGATTGTGGACCAACATTCCATATAATAGTTGATCCTGGAGTATGTTCTCTAAATCCATCGTAAATTCCTAATGGCTGGCTGCCAGATTGTAATCTTAGTGACTCTCTTGAGGTAGTTTTCTCATTTGAAAATGCAAATGAGCTATCCTCTTCCTTACTGCTAGCTGAAAATATGTAATAAGATTTTCTATTATTTCACTATATGATACATGTTCTGGAGTCTTGGATCATGTAATTGCTTAGAAATTTATAGAACGTTGCTATTAGCAAAAAACAACAGAGATGAAACTTTAAGCCTGTCATCTTCAATTTTACTGATCCTCATAAAATGATCTATATGCTCCACATATATATTATACACAGGGATTACTGACATCAAATTCACACAAGTTATGAATGGGAATTAGCCACTTTTCCTCTTCCCTTTTTTTACACAATACGCTTCAATGTATAAAGACGAAATTACTAAATTTTAATATTGTCTAAGCATTTTCAGAGCCTGTGTAGTCTATATTCATAATCTTAATATGTATTAAACTCATTGTATGCAAATTTATGCAGAATAACTCAGACCATTCATTTTTTTAAAATTGCAAATGTGTCTTTTTTATTTATAGCATTTATGTCACTAGCAATGAAGTAAGCCTCCTTGACTTTCCTTTTGGCATCATTTCTCTCAGTACATACTATCTCAGCCCTGGAGAGTTCAAAATACATGATTAACTGCCTTTTGATGATCAACAAATGTAGAATTGGTTTTGTTTTTATTTAGCAATCTGTTCTATGCATACTTATGCTGAGACAATCTGTTACTGACTGGCTCAAGTTTCATCATAGTATATTGCATTGCATCCTGCTTTAGAGCATGCAATCTTGTATACCACCTGTGGCATTGATTCTAAGTTTATTTTATCCCTAGTGTTATTAATTATTCTGTTAGTGTTTGGCGGAGTTCTAAATCCTACTTTAAATTCATTGTGTAATTTTTTAACAAAGTTTTTCACCATGCTGGGAAATTAAGGTAAACTTAGGTGGTGTTCATCTTCTTTGTTGTTATTCTGGGTTAGGTTTTTGTAGAAGAGCTTGATTCTATTGGCAATTGAATCCTACACTTATCAAATCTCTGACATAGCAAGAGATGTTATTTTTTCTGTCAGCTTCAAATTTGCATAAGTAATGGTTTCGAAACAAGAATTATGAAAGACCCGCAAATTTGTATAAACTGGGAGATCTTGAGAATGGGTGGGTGTACCCTCTTATGTGCAGAGGTTTGATTGTCATGCAGTAGTTGAGTGCAGTGTGTTCTCTCTGAATTTTCAGATCCAGGTAATTTATTGCATGTTGTTTATTTTCATCGGTACAGTTAAAAATCAAACCTGTGAGTGTTGGTAGTTGATTTTGAATACCCATTATTATATTCTTCGGTGCCGCAACGAATATGTCATCAACCTATCTGGTATAAATTGTTCTCTGTGCTAGAGCTTGGAATCCTGGAATCACCTGCTATTCAAAATAGTTCAATACAATGCTGGATACAAATCCACTAATAGTAAGTCCCATAGGTCAACCATCATTCATTTAGAACCATTTGTCTTCAAATGTTGCTATTTCCATCCAGCCATTTTAAGAAATCTATAATAAAGTTTATCCGAGAAGATGGACAATCACTATTTCTAAATTATCCTAATCGACAGTTTTCTATTGATAGAACCATAAAGCTCTGCAATATCTACTGTTGCGATTTTAAATTTTTATATTGTAACGGTCAGAATCGTCTATCTCGCTAACACACTGCATAATTCAAACCCCAGACACTAAACTGAACATTCTAGGAGGGGTTGCCTTCTAGATATACTAAGTTCAAATCTAAAGTCCAAATTTCACAGCGCCACCTACGTGATAACGCATCTGATGCTACAACTAGTATAACCTTTTACCGGTGCCTGGTGGTCAGGGAGAAACAAAAGACTCTATACTAAGATAAGTTTGGGTGGCTAATTAACGTCTATGGATTTATAAAAGAAATGCAGAAAATATATATATATAGACCGAGACAGTGATAGGAATCAAATAAAATAAGAGATAAAATTTAGTTTTAAAGAATTTCACACAATTTATTTATATAAATATATAAAACGCCACTGTCTGCTTATATGAGACAGGGACGCGTATTAAATAATTGTTGGCATTTATATTTCAGTAATGACAAAAGGTTTTAAAACAGAGTGATATATTCTATTCCTCGGGCTAATAGCGTTACGATAATGTGCTTGACAAGAGAGGAACACGTGCGAGGTGCTTTGAGTAAATAGACAAGTTTAAGACAATATTTGAAATTAAATGTTCTAAAATATTTATTGATTTCGAGAATAGTACGGACTAAAGCTTACTAAGCAAACGTGGGAATGGGATCAAAGCATTTATTTGAGAATAATAATAGATTTGTATTGGGAGGTCAGTATTGCTGATAGTGAATTTATAAAGTTGGAGGGTGTGACTCGTTTAAGTCACAGATGCTTTGTAAAATAAATATAAAATGAAACAATATTGAAGATCCGGAATAATTACGGAGGGCATCTCGCCGCTAACCCGTAGGAAAGTATTTTGACGAACAGCCTAAACTTAGCGACTGTGTGACGATTGCGTTTAATTCCCAGGGGTGTCATTGGTGAGCACCCTCTGCCTGGAAACTTGCAATAAGCGAAAAGAACGGACTTTGCCGTGTAAAGAATCCTTGGAAAAATAAAACAAAGCGGTCTCAACAACCAATTCATGTACCAGCAATACGAGACTAGTGTATATAAAAACATACTAAATGGGTTTTACTTGGATTAAGAGAAATGCCCAATCAAATTCCCCGAAATTCATTTAAGAGGGTCCGCACATTCTCGATGTCAATGATGAACTTTATAATGAAAGTAGAACACGGTAATTAAAATAGGAAAATGCATGCTTGCGGGTTTGAAAAGTAAGTATAGATTTATATACGCAATCATGCATTTGGGGACACATTTAATCATTGACTTCGCACATACTCTTATATTAGATTAAAATCAATAACATGTAGATTTTAAACTATGTGATTATGTTACATTAAAGAAAAGAATCGCCCTCGAACGAGTGATTTGCAAGATAGTAAAATTGGAAAATTATAAATTTAAAATATGCCTTAATAGCGGCGTCTTACTTTCAATAGAGGGAATAGTTCACTCGGTCAAAGACGATTCTGACACATTATCATAATAAAATAAAAGAAAGCTTTATAAATAGAAAATATTAACCCAAGGATAGAGCAAAATGTTGAGTATATTTAAATACATGAAAGAAATACATAATGAAGTTGTGAAATATAAGAAAACAATGTTAAATAGCTATAGCATGTTAGTTAGTGATCACAAGAGCTCTTGGGTTAATTTAGGTTACCTCTGGAGAAGCATTTGCAGGTAGATGTTCGGCAGGTTTTATAATTCAGCAGCAAAATCTGGAATGTTCATATTTTGGCAGCGGCAGCAGCAGTTCCGGGATCCGTGTGATAATTTCTGATGGTATGGAGCAGCGGCTGGCTATTCCGAGGGGACATAGCCATCGTAAACGCCTCTACTCGGACATGTCAAGGTTAGCAAATTATTAGAATTTTAGAACAACTCAGAATTCTTTAGAAGCTTAGAAAGGAGAACAAAAGAAAAACATCCTTTTTATAGTAAAATTTAACAATAGATTTGTCCTGGAGCGTACAAAATTATTGGACTTATCTGCTGTAATTAAATCTATCCGAATGTCTAAAGGAATTCAACATTAATTAATTTCTTTTGTTAACTTCCCCGTCGACATTCGAATTACAAACTAGATTTAATTAAAATTACTGCTACTAATTAAAGAAAACTTAAGTGGACAGCTGCTGTTTTTAGATAAACTTATAATTAAACTATTGTCCCTCATTTATTTTAACAGAAATATTTGGGATGATTTTTATTAAATAAAACGAAAATTATTTTATTTTAAATCGTAATATTTGAATCTATCTACTAAACGAATATTTACTAAATGAATTTTATTTTAAATCAAAATATATTACGACGGTAATATATTTGTAAATAGATCCAAACAAAATAACTAACAATTTATAATTTTGATATGTTTTAAAATGGATATCATAGTGTGTGCGCAATTACGACTTATATAACTTACTTTTTAATAAATGTAAATTATGTGAACAAATACATAATTCATAATATTTTATTTTATTTGGGAATAAGTTATATATATCATACGAGCATTGTGCTCGTGGTTTAAAATTAGGTGGGATTTTCGGTATATAAGTGTATTGCAGACACACTACGATAGACTGGGGTTCAAACTAAGGTATGAGGGTAGGAAGTAGGTGAGAAAAGGTGAAACGAAGATCTGCAAAGCAGACCTTACTGTTTCAATATTTATTTCTGCACCTTTAATTTTATCAAATAATTCAAAAGATGACTTTATTGTGTAGGCGCCAAAACCCAAGGAGTCAATCAAACATTGATTCACCAATTTGGATGCATTAAAATAATGGATCCCGCAAAAATCCAGCATTAATCTTAAAGGCACTCCTTATTTATGTAGTTTTGCGTTCTCAAACATTCTTGGTTGTGTAATAGAAGACGGGTATATCTTAAAATATTCATCTCTGTTAATTTCTTTATGTTTATGTGCACATAAGATTGAGGTAATAAATTTCTCTCTATTAATTGTATTGTTAAAGTATGTAGTCAATTCAAGCTTCAATTTATGAATTTGCGTGGACATTTTGTATTTATAATCCACAGAGTTCGTCTTCTCGGATAGACTTTATCATAGATTTCTTAAAATGACTGGATGGAAATATTCTAGCAACATTTGAAGACAAATGGTTCAAAATGAATGATAGTTGGCCTATGGGTCTTCCTATTAGTGGAATTGTATCCAGCATTGTATTGAACTATTTTGAACAGCAGGTGATTCCAAGCTCTAGCACTGAGAATAATTTACACCAGATATGTTGACGACATATTCATTAATTTAACAATATAACAAGTACAATAAAATTATGTTACTGGCAATAACTTTTAGGAATTGCTATGGAATATATCTAGTGTGTGAGAATATTTTATTTTCTACCCAGCCGATAATTATACAGTTCATTAATCTCTAAATGGTTTATTTGTCAAATTAAAGTCTATGCTAACTTCTTTCCATTTGAACTCTAATAGCAAGTAATTTTCTAAAAACTAACTTCGTTCAGCATTATATTTTCTGCCTTTTAAGAAATGCAGTTTTATTTTCGACAGCTGTTTCTCTTCTTGACTGTGACTGACTGCTTTCGATTGCTGTGCATTAAGAATATCGGTCTCTTTTTATTATGTACACTAATTTACATAATTCATTTTAAAAGTTCTTTTTATAATGTTTTTTTCTAGAGTAATCATTCTGGGGGGAAATACAATGGTATATAATTTAATTAAAACTTTATTTACACACAATTTAAAATATTTGGACCATCAGTACACTGTTTACAAATAAAAACAATTGATCCAGATAAATTCTTTTTTATGTAGGATTTAAATTAATGATAAGAATGGTCAACTCAATAGCTAAAGGTTCCTGAAAAAATTTCTGGCTGAGAAAAGTAAACATATCTTAATTTGGCATTTGAATAGAACTATCACTCTTAACATGTTATTCGAAGTTCAAATGTCACATGACCTTCTGCGCAATTAACTATTCTAGTATTGTTATTGAATATAAAAAATCGTTAACATGGAACTCCTTACTATTAGGCTTTTCTGAATTAGCGATTTTTTTTGGTTTAAGCAATCATTGTCAAAATAATAATGCTATTTATTAAAAACTTGAGTAATCAGTAAAATGTTTAGATTAGTTTCTGTTTAAGGATAGGGATTTGGAGAGCTATTCTTTTATCATATTGTTTAAGCAGGGTTTTTAATGAAATGGCATGCTAATTAGCGATTTGTTGTTACTAATTATTTAATCAGTTGGGTTTTTTTTTATATCTCTTTTTAACTTGCAGCAATCCGCGGTGTTGGTACTATTTCTACTTTTTTATAATTCGTATACAGATAGATTGTCATTAATCTGAAATCTTTTATTTCCAGAACTTTTTTGGATTAGTGAATTTTTCGGATTTCAGCAGTACTGCCCCCCCCCCCCCCATTACAAAACTAAATTTTTCTGACAATTTAAATGATTCTTAATTTTACTATCAAAAGTTTTATGTAACTGAACAGGAAGTAGCTGGAACTTCCAATGAGTTAAATCACGTTTGCAGTCCTATCCCGGTTACATATAATCTGAGTTATTTACTTATCAAAAGTTTAGTATATTTTCAAATATTTATTGTATATTGCATAATTTTTTTTTATTAATAACAATATAATAGTTTAAAATACAAAATAAACTATATTTATATCAGCACTAAATTTTTATATAAATCAAAACAATACAGTACTGTATTTGAAATAATAAATCAAACCGTACTTTGTAATTATGTCAGAATAATAGAACTTTTGAATTAGCGGATGATTAAAAAATAATACAGTAATACATTTAATAACAAAAGCAAATTAGCCATAATGTAAGCACGCTTTGTTTTTTAAATGTAAATAAAACTTTAGATATTACTGTTTAAAAACAATATCACATGATTCCACCTAACACATTACGGTAGCAGCAACATACATTATTCTTTTATCACAGTTATATCACCTACTGCAAGCTTTAATAATTAATATATGCTAGATTATAGCACTTAATAAATTCCTATTCGTAACTGTCCTAACCAATATCCCTAAACTATTTTCAAGCTTATGGATTTCATTAGCCAAGCGCTTTGGATTGGAACAGTACCTCTATGATCTAATACACTTCCATTCTGTCAGCTACCATTTACCTCTTCCTTTTCAATTTGAGCTGATATCTTGATAGTATAACAGAGGTAAATGGTGGCTGTTATAAGAAGGGTGCATTAAATCCTAAAGGTTCATGTACATAGTCCCATGATCCAAAATGTCTTTCTAATGAAGCCCAGAAACTTAAAAACTACTTTGGAAATATCGGATAGAAAGCAAAGGATAGGGATTCATTAAGCATTCTCACTTGGCATCCTTTAGTTACTGAAGTTTACAATAGATGGTTTAGGCTTATACTTATAGTGAAAGGAAAAAATGTATTAGCATTTATAAGTAAACCAGGCTATTTGATTTTTTTTTTTTTGTTTTGAGATAATATTCATTGCCATTTAGCAAATTTAATCCATTATAAACTGCTGAAGACTCATATAAAGTTTGCTCTCAATAACAGACTAATCCAAGAGTTGGCAAACAATTTTAACATGATTCATTTCGTTTAAATCCCTCTTTTCCTATTAAAGAGTTGCAAGGAAAGTGGTATTTTCTTTGGCCCCATTCTCCATTAAAGAGCCACAAAGAAAAAGGTGAAAATATGTTCATGGAAAATTTTAATTTCTGAATGGTTATATACATATTTGAACATTTATTTTAGTAATAGAACATAGTAGATTCTGTATATTTCCTAATGAAAATAAAAATTCTATTAAAAACAAATAAAAACAAAAAAATTACTTTGATAGTTTGATTTATTCATAAATTTCTAATATTTAAATTTGCATCAATATACAATAATTACTATTCGATAATAAGGCTGAATTCAAGAAACAATGTTATAATACACATTTTATCTCTCCTAGAGCCATTAAAATATTTATTTAAAAATTTCTAAAGGAAATAAAAAATATGTTTATCATGATAATCAAGTCACTAAATCAGATTTATAATACAATATGGTTGACCAATGAAATAAACAGTCAATGGCACAAACAAGTTCATCAGGCAACTATCTGATATTGCTCACAATAAAGCATAGAAGCTGCCCATAAAGCTGATATCCATTTGAGAGAAGGTAAAACAGGTTCAATTCAATATGTGGAATTATTCTGACAGAAATCCATGTTATATGATATTTGTCAAACGCAGTGAAGCTATGAGCCAGAAGCAAGAAAAGTCAGATGGGCCTGGAAGTGTCAAGATTTATTAGAATGAGTCAGGGCCTTCTTCTAACTTAGCGTATTGCTATTAGCAACAACTACGCATTGCAATTTCATGAATTTTTGCAGGTGCCAACTTAAATAACTATTGTGTAAATATATTATTGTAGACAGCTTCAATAAATAATGTCTTATGTTAAGTTCATTTTATCACAGTTAAAAGCTGGAAAAAAATATTTTATTAATGTACAATATAGTCTCTTTGATAAATATTCTTTTAATTGTAAGTCGTCTGTAAGGGCCATTCTATGAGAATCATTGAATTATGCAGCAAACTAATCTATTACTTCATTATAAGATGTAGTTCCTTCATGTTTAGCCATCTCGCAAACTTTCATCAAAAAATGTGCTAAGCAGAGAAGGTCAACGTTATTATGGCAAATTATGGATTTAATTTTGAATTTAATGCCCGATTATAAAAATAAAATGTAAAACTAAACCTTGTAAAGTAATATTGTGTTTTAAAATTGTATCAATATTGTACTAAAAAAAAAATTATTATAACAAAAACTTTAATTCATCGAGTCGAACTATAAAAAAAAATTATTCAGCATCAATTCTATAAATAGAAGTTTTGCGCTTGTCTAATTTTGAGATTTAATCAGACACAATCAATAAATGTTTTTAACTTTCATTTTGTTATTGTTCATCCATTATAAACCTTGCAACCTGTTCTTTATGAAAATTATTTTCATCAATAAAATTAATATATATAAAAAAAGTTGTATCCAACTAATTCAGTACACTGTTACTTTTAATATCAAATTCTTCTCATGTCACAATTATACCAACTAGTGTGAGTTTTAGTAATCGATAGCTATTAGATGATAGTGTTAAATAAATATCCAGTGCTGGCATATCCAATATCCTTAGTCCTGGATAGAGATTTAAAAAACATTACCATCTGGCATCTTTTGATTACTAAAGTTTACACTAGATGGCGCAACTCTGATGAGAAAAAAAGGAATTTGCTTCTGAATAACATTATGTAAGCTGAAATCATAGGATGACTTGTTAAGAAATAGTTTATATTGTTCTGACTAAGTTTGTAATATAAATAAGGTAACAAATGTCTGATCATGTGCTTTTATGAATTTATTCACACTCACGTGTGAGCATCAGTTTAAAAAGCATAAGTAGATCGTGCTTTTTAAACTGATGGTCAAGGGTGAGTGCATGGAAATTCATAAAAGTTCATGGCAGGAGGCTTGTTAACTTTTTTTATATTACATACATAGTCAGCACAATATAAATAGACTATTTATTATAGTAAAATTCGCTATTAATTTCTAACTGCAGGTAGTTAAAAATGATATTCTATTTCTCTCCTGCTACAGAATGAATACGTTTGTACAATTCATTTATTAAGTCATAATTAAGGCATACAATTGGTTAAAACCCTGATCTCATGATTATGGACGATTACACATAAATACGTAAAAGGGTATAACCGGAGCTTTGTTTCCTTCTTTATATATTGTTTGTACTGTTTTTGATAACAAATTTAACTCCAAACACTAAAATTCTAATGAAAGCAGAACAGACTCTCAAATCTTATTAAAGTAATTGATATTTATTCTTCAAAAATTTTTTATACTATGTTATTATGTTACGAAAAAGATCTTAAATATTAATCACCTACAGCTTATTGTATTTTATACAAAAATTGAATAACATGTACCGCATATAAATTTATAGGGAAAAGAATTGATAAGTAGACTATAAAATGTTGACTACCTTTGGCTGTAAGACTTTATTTCCTTTGACATCTTAAATATTATATTTTTTAACAGAAAAATCAGCAACCAAACCATGTATGGGTTTTTGATTAGCATCAATGCCATCATACGGCTGACACGAGGGAATAGAAAACCGTATATTTTAATAATACTACTATAACATAATATTAATAACTTTACTAAACATATTTATGAAAACTACTTTTGGCAGGCCGTATTTTTGATAAATATACAGTTTTGAGGACCTATAATCTACCAAAGGTGTGTTAGTTGTTAAATTAAAATAAAATATCTTGATTGTTAAATTTAAAAAAAAAAAAGAAATAAATTCAGATAAATTTCATCAAGGTTTGTTTAATTTTTTTTTACTTATAACATGGGGAGCAAAAATACATTCTTAACCTTGTCGTTCTTTGGTTCAATTCAGCACATTTCTTTTTGTCAGCATTTTTTTTTTTGGTAAATTGTCATAATGATAAAAATTTGGGACTTTTCTATCACAGAAAGTAATGCCATGGACTATTTCCAAGGATATAGGATCCTACGCTCCCAAAAAGTGTGCATTAATGGTCATGATATGACTGCATTCTGCTGACGTGAATAAAGTATAAATAATATATTTATATATTTGTTTCACTTTTCTGTTAATAAGTTAATCCAAAATAATAATAAATTGTAAATATTGTAATTAATTTTTCCACAATGATTTTTTTATAATAAAAAAAATAAAATGTAAATATTAAATATGTTTCCTAGCAGATATTTTTTGTAAATATTTTTTGGGAGCTTCTGAAACTGTACATTTATCAAAAATATGGTCTGCCATCTTGGTTTATAGGAAAACTCACACGTACCATAATTTACTATCTACATTTACTGAACAATGATAAAGATATATGTAAAAGATTGTGATCTGGGCCAATGATGAGTCTCGTTCAGCATGAAATCTGCACATTGGAGAACATCCATCTTTTTCACATATTTTGTCATCCATAAGGTTTTAAAAATGGGTAGAAGCCAGTCCCTAACTTGCACGAGAGTGTTAGTATGAAAATTACACTACAAAAATATTATTCATTAAATCAAATCAATAGTTTGCAATTTTATTTGATATAATAGAGTGAATAAATTAGCGTTTGGTTTAATGATAGGTTACTTATAAATAAAATTATTTTCATTATAATGCTACACATACAGTCCAGAATATCTGTCCATTATTATAACCTCATTTTTTAACTTCTTTTTATATAATTTTAAATTAATCATAGCTCAATGTGTATATGTAAATTAAAGATAATAAATCACCATCCTTCAGGGTAGAAGTTAAAAATACTCCAAATGTTAAACAAAGTATCAAGAATAAAATGGATCACCTATTCATTCTAAACTTGATCCTTTGTTTAACATTTAAAGTTATTTTTATATAAGCTTTTTTTGCAAGAAAATGTTAATCCTCTTAAAAATTTGATTTCTAAAAATTCATTAAACAAGGTAAAACTCTCCATACAGAAGTGCCACCCTGTGCCAACCAGAGTAATCAATGGATGCCAGAAAGTCCGTGCATAAAATCCCTATCTAGTGCCTACTCATCCAATATTATTGTGTTTTCAATTTCATTCTCATAGTTTTGTAGTTAAGTAGAGATAAAAGGTGGCTGCTGGAGGGTTGCATTAGATCCTAAGATCTAGGTGCAGTACTCTCGGATCCAAGGCTCCTTACTGACGAAGGCCACAAGCCAGAAACTAGTCTGGGGATATTGATGAGATATTGATATTCAGTTGACATTTGGAGAGATGGAAATTAGAAACATGTCTATCAGACTACAACTAAATGAAAGAGAAATGATTTGTGGTCATGGATTTCGCGAATACATTCTCAAAAGACATATTCTGATAAACTATTGCATTTGATATGTACTCTGAATTCTATTCCCATTTGTTTAAGTGAATGTGAACACGGGTTTTCGCAAATGAATCTAATTATTATCCCAATAAGATCTTCATTAAAGATCAAAACAGTTTTGGCACTTTTGTTCATCAAACTCATCGGACCACCTTTGACACTTTTCTCTTCTTCAAAAATACATTGATATGTTTTCTCACTAATAAAAAACCCAAAACTACTGGGGGAAAAAAGGTGCAAGTTGATGTGTCTGAATCATCTCAAGCAGAGAATATCATTTGGCCATAGACACAAAGAAAATGAATCAAGACTATTTGTCAGACGAAAATTGGTCAAAACTTTGGAAATCATGACTTTTATTCAATTATAGAAAGTTTTACAATTTCATTTTATATTTAGTTATCAGTTGTATTTGTTTAACTTTAGATTTGCGTTAAAAAAAAAAAATGTTTTGTTCAATTTTTTTTTTTATTTGCTTCTTAGCATTGGTAAAGTTGCTTTAAATTTAATTTAAATGATATTTGAATATAATTTTCTTTAGCAAAAAGCTTGGCAATACGTGCGTTCCGGCATCTTTTTTTATTAAAAAAAAAAGCCCTGATTGTAAGCACAAATTAATGCACTATCATAATTAAGGATTCATTGAAGTCTGTGAGTGGTTTTAAAATTGAAATGCTAAATAAATTGTTAATAAAATTATCTAAAGGTTTATTGCTAGGAGATTCATACTAATTTCGAGCACTGGAAATAACGATCGGGGCTACGATCCGTGAACCTTGCGATCAATAAATTATTGAGGCTGTCGACCAGTGACAATTCTCGACGACAGTGATTAAGTGTTTTGCTGTAACTACATATGGCTTGACAAAAAATAATTATATTTCTCACATCGTTTATGAGCAGCGTTTGTTCACCTAACTTCATGAATACATTATCTTTTTTGTTAAAAAAAAAATCCCGTTAAGATAGAAATAACAAAAGTAAAAAAAAATCTAGACTTATTTAAATTTCAAGTAATTGACGTAAAAATAATTCAGTAACAAAAAAAAAGTACGCATTGGGGGGGGGGGGCAATTAAATGTGATGGGATTTACCTTCTGCATTAAAGTTACATGCAAGTAAACATAGCTACGAATTCTTTCTTCAATTAGCATGTTGTTGTTTTTTTTTTATATACCATTACTAAAAATATCTTCAAACTACTTCTATTTTTTATCCTCACTGTAAACAACATCCTGGTAAGTTTCCCACCGCAAATCTATTTATTTCTTGACTGCCAATATCATTTTTTTAAATTTTAGCTTATTAAAAATAGCAGTAGCTAAATACTGCTGCTTTTACAATTTAGTGTGTATTTTTTTTTTAGCCATGGAGAGGGGAAACGTCCGCTAAGACACCATCTTGGCAACAAGCATTTTTTAGCGCCAATTCCGTGGTCACATGATTCGAGAAAGAAAAAGAGAAAAGCTTACTGCGTTGTTCTCTCTGAACGTAGGATAAACGCAAACCAATCCGTGATGCATGCTCGCCGAACTCAATCAACTCCTTTAATTTACGATATCATGTAAGTATGTTGCGATAGGAAGAATACTAAAATACAAAAAATTGTAAAGAAATTAAGATAGTTGTTAAAAGGTTTGGAAATTATTATATTTTTTGAACTTGTAAAATAATCAAAGCCTTATATTGGAGGGCTTCAGGAACTAAAAATACTACATACTTTCATTTTTGAATTCTTTTGTCTTCCGCGCAATTTTTCAAAGGATTAATTTTTTTGCAGCTAATTTGGAAAACCGTAATTCTAATATATGCTTATCTTCAACCTTTAGTGTGGTTGCATCCAGTACCGAGCAAGATGAGAGTCGTAGGTTTTGAAAATCGTTATTTGAAATTAGTAAATCGTTATTATAGTCTGTGTATAAATGTATATTTTTTACGCACCATGTATTCGTTTTAAGAGGAATTTATGCAAGTGAAAAAAACAACAACAGATAAACATACTTGGTTAAACAAAATAAATGATTGAGATTACATCCTATATAGGTAAAAACATTTTCTTTAATTAGTAAAGGAATCTGAATGATTTAGTGACTACGATGAAAATAAGCATGTCTTTACAGCTTGGAAAGCTGTACGAGAGATCAAGATGCTGCGTATATATCTGATGGAAAGATTTTTTCTCTTGATTATTTCAATTTTTGAAATTATTTGAGTGTCTTCTGTTACTATTATAAATATGCACCTTGGACACCATAGTGCATAGAATATAAATATGCGATTTCTGCAATGTTTGCATTACCCATCTATTTTTCAAATTGTGCATTTCTTACTTTTCTTTACTTAATCAGTAATGAGCATATTTAAATTAAAACGCATTTTTTGATCTTTTCAAATCCTATTTAGAAATTCATAGTGGTAGAATATTCGATTTATTTTGGTAATTCTTGTAGGCGACATTTAAAAAAAGTTTTGTACTATTATTAAGAAAATTGTTTCCTTTAAAAATATGGCCTCAAATAATCGTTCATACACGAAAAATATTAATCTAAAATTCCTTTTTTAAGTTTTATTTCTATGAATTCGTATTTCAGTACTTCTATGACAAGGGTCTACATATACATAATTACAATATATATTCATAAAACTTCATATATCATTAGCATCTACATATATAGCTTTTGTATTACATAATATTTTTATATTATCATAATCCTCCTATTTTTTTATATTTTCCAACAATATTATATTTTCATATAATTTTATGAACTGCAAAAATCCTTTCTATAAATCAACAATACCAACCATTATTTCTGGCTATTTGTATAATGATACAGTTATCTATAATTAATTATTTGTTTTTCTTTGTTAATATTTGCAGAAAAATTTGGTATCGCAGCCGCCATGCAAGCAAGTAGTTGGTTGCAGACGGTTGTGGGTTCGCGTCCCGGCCGATGCTATGACATGAAAAAAAAAAAATTTAACATACCCTTTTTCATAATTACTTTCTCGAATGTGTAAATTGCTTAATACAATGAAAAATAAAAAAATTGAAAATATGAATGGAATTTATGTAATTAGATGTTTAGATTCCAAAGAAGATAAGAATGTAATCATAAATAGGTTCATTAAAAATTAACTAAGACCAAATGGAAGCATTTAAATGATAAATCAAAGCATAAAAATGTTGAAATAAACATGTTAGAGAATGTTAAAATATCTGAAGAAAGAATGTTATTAATCAAGAAGAACCAGTTTTAAATAGAACAAAGTATTAGATAATTATAGGTAATATGTAGGGAGAACCAAAAGAAGGTGGAATAGGGTTTGTATATGTAATCTCAAATGTTATCAATTGTTCACCTACTTTTGGTTCACCATGTATAAGTAAGCCAGATATAAGAATTATTGGTGTACCTGATTTGTAGATTTCATAAATTTATATGAAAAGATGCATATTTATTAACCACGTAATATGGTTACTTAGATGTTATATAGTTATAATCAATTCTCCATTGGACTTACAACTTTTTATTAAAAATACATTTAATTCTGTTCGAAAAAAAGATAAGCTTCTTGCATCCAAAGAAATCCACCTATCCACATGAACTGGCTCACAACGTTATGGTTCTTAGTACAACAAATTTATCAAAACACCCGGGAAGTTACTATTAAAAATGTAAATCAATTTATACTAGATTTTTTTGTTGTCTAAAGAAATTCATTTGTAACACTTTATATAAAATAAAAATATTTTTAAAAAAAATGTAATATCGTTGGAAAATAAGAAATGGGGAAGGTAAGTAATGATAATATAAAAATAGATAATAAAAATGAAATATATGTAGATGCTAAAGAGATGTTATTATATAAACTTTTTAAGAATGTATATAGTGATTGTAATTAAATGAAATATTGGGGTGGGGGGAACGTACCATTATTGAAAATATATATAAACCAATGTTTCGACCAGATCACTGGTCATCAATTGGGTAGTAAATATAAAATAATTGTGTGATCTGGTTGAAACATTGGTTTAAGTATTTTTTTTTCCAATAAATTATACATGGATGTACCCAGATCATATTTCATTTATTTCTATAGCTTGTGAAAATCTTTGATTTAGTAATTCTAATAATATTTGTATATTCATGACAGTGATAATAAGGAAGTAGTTGAAAGATTGGAAATACGGTATAAAAGAATTCGAATATATGGGCTTATTGAAATCAAAGTTATTAAAAAGAAAGATTTTTTGGTGAATATTTTTCTTGTATGAAAGCAGTCTGTTATTTTATTTAATCATTTGAATTACGTTTTTAATGTTAGAATTTATAAGAAATCAAGTATTGGAAGGTTGCAAAATTGTTCAGGTAGAAATAATTTTTTGAAAGAGGTTCTTAGGATAAAATAACAACAAAGCAATTTTTCTTTCGATTTCACATACTATCTAGTTTAAATGTTAGTAATCAGTAAATACCAAATGGTTGTTCTTAATAAATTTTTATCCAGTTCTATCCAAATACCCCAGAATAGTTTCTCGCCTATGACTTTAATCGCTGAGGACCTTTTGGATTTTTGAATCATGCATTTGGGTCTTTTTGGATCTAATGTACCTTTCTTCTAGCAGCCACTTTCAAGCTACCAACCCAAATTAAAAAATCTGTAAATTTTTCAATCCAAGCCAATTATCTTCCATAATAGTTTGGAATCTAGCAAGCAGATTTGGCTAGAATAAAATTTTATAGATTTTTTAATTTGGACTACTAACTTGATTAAAAAACAAAAAAAGTAGAAAGTGTTTTTTAGGGGAAAGGTGTACTAAATCCAGAAAACTCCAACTATATTATTCCAAATTCAAAAGTTCTTCCTGACAAAAGTCATAAGTTTGAACAGTAGTGTCCAACCTTTAACTTAGCTCAAGTCAATTTAAAAATTTTATGCTAGCTACAAATAAATTTTGCACTGTTAATATTTCAATTTTAAATGTATTTAATGCACATATAATTTGTAATATGATAAAGAAAATATGCAATTATATACGTTTATACTCTTGTTTGATATAGATTTAAATGCACATTTTAATGTGAAACCTGCTATTACATGTCTTGCACTAGTTTATTGCATTTTTGCAAATATATTATAGCCAAAGTCATGCACGCATTTGGATGTTCGTTTGTTACCCTGGGTCTGAATTTGATTTTAAAAAATTCATTGTTGAAAAACCACTTTCACAAAGGTAAGTTGACTTAAAAAACAGGAGTTTATTCATTGAAAAGTTTAAGAGTGAATATTTTTTTTATATCTACAAGCGTTTAAACATGTTGGATACTTTAATTTTTAATTGTAGATCAGATTGAAAATCAATTATTTCATTTCTAAATTAATGGCTTTTATTTATCTTCCTTGCAATTCGTTGTGATATTTCAGAAAATGAATGAAGCATTTGGCTGAGGTTTATGCAAATCAGAAAAACTTAATTTTGAAATTATTTTTAAATTCAGTGAGACTTTCATATTTTTCTGTTTTGATTTGCTTATATTTCTTAACATGGTTCTCCAAATTTGTAAAATGGCTAGAGTTGCATTCCTTTATTTGGGATATTCACAAGGGTAATTTTGATTTGAATGCATTTGCACTTCCTATTAATTGAATAATAGATTTTTTTTGTTGTCTCTGAAGTTCAACATTGAGTATATTGGGGGGGGGGGTATCTCTGCAAGAAAAGCTAAATCATAACCAGCTATGCTTACTAAGTTCTTCATAAGTTTCATTTCTGGATTCTACAAATATCTTTGGAAGAAGCTCTAACAATTATTGTACGACTTATCTTTTGCTAAGCAACAATCTTCAGAATATAACATTAAAGTTCCATATTCATCGTCAAGTTCATCAATCAGTAATCTGGTCTGAATGTAGCCTGGCACAAGGGGAATTTAATATTTAGAACAACTCTCGTGAAGTGTTTATAAGGCAGCACTTTCGTATGTAATGCTTGTTGACATATAATGCAATGGTAATGGAAAAAGTTTGGAAATTTGGCATCATTCTTACATAATGTGAAGCCAACACCAGAAACAATTTTGGCAGGTATGCTGTCTGTTGCTATGGATACAAGTTTTGAAACGGGAGACTAATTTCTTTAATGTGGTTTTTAATAACATGGTATATGCCCTCTCCACTTGTATTTTCGTTTACTGAGCAATTGTTATAAGATTATCCATAGTAAATATCTGTTGATTCATCATACTGTAAACCTAAAAAATGCACAGATCGTGTTTTACATGTGCTATTTTCAAATATTGCTTCTATTCTACGAGTGAATGAATTTCTTGGATAGCTTGTATAATTTCATTCTTATTTTTAATCTTGAAATAATATCTGATACAGCAAGCATTGCTCCTTCAATTATTTTCTGCTCCTCAAAAGGTTTTTTTTTGTGCATTGAAACTATTTGCAACCTTAAATGATGCAATTGTAGCAGCTTTCTTTTTTTTTTTCTTCATGGTCCCGGTAAACATTGATTATTGGACAACTAATATGTTTTTTAATTCTTTCGCTTTAGTTGTTCTTAAATTGCAGTTAGAAAGATATTCAGAATCATATTTTTCATGGTGTTGTAAAATTATAGATTCAGCCTGTATCCTGCCCATCCTCTTGTATATTTAAATGGATATGGTCCTGTACACATGGGGGCAGAGTGACTTAAAGTCAACATGGGCATCACAATAATATTGGCATCAACAAGGGATATAAATTTTCCATCATCAGATTTTCTTAATGATTACCGATGGAAAACCTTTTAATTTTTTGAAAGTCTTTGTTCAGTGTTGGCCTTTTTATTTAAATCACTAACTTTTGAATAAACTTTTTTTTTTGTTTCGATTTTTTATCTGCTCTTTGTGGTTCTTTGATTTTTATATTAAATATTTTCCAATTTGTGTAAGAGCAGAGGTGTATAAACACTTAGTTTGATTTTGCCTTATCACAAGAATATGTAAGAATGCTAATTTTTGTTTTTATTCTAATTCTATTGTGAATTTATTTGAAGATATGTTACTAATGTGTGTTTAGAAAATTTGTAATTCTGTATCGCCTGACTACAATAAATGTATTATCGACATTGTAAAATTTTGGTGAGAATGGAGTAGTTTTTATGACTGTGTTTTTCTTATGTTCTATGAAAATGTTGCTAGTCAGGGGTGGCAGTGTTGAATTCTTAACTATAACTTGATTTTATTCGAAGAATTCTGGATTGTATTGAAAATGTGTTGTTATGCAGAATATTAAAGTTCTATTACACTATCAATAGGAAGAATTGGTGTAGTTTATAGACCATCATCTTCATTTTAATTCTTTTTGGACACATTTGTGAATAAACTTTCCACAACAAAGCTTAACAAGGTAGCGTTTTTTTTCTATTTTCACGTTCTTGGTTAAATTCACAAAGTATTCAAAATCCTGCTAAAAACTATGACTTGTATGCCAAAGGATCCAGAATCTTGTGAAGAAATTTTGATACAACCATATCAAAATTTTGTTAAGATTTCTTTTTAAAATTCTTTTTTAAAAAACATTCCTTTGTCGGGGATTCTTTGTGAAGTTGAACAAGATCTTGGTAACTTGTCTATGTGAAGAGTTATCGTGAACGTGCTTTTTGGTGAAGCGTTGACTGTTATTAGAAAAACATTAATTAAATGATAACACTTCAACCAAAACAAATCTAGCTGTTGATAGTATAATGGAATTTTTACTATTCTGCAAAACAACTTATGGCTATGAGTTCTCAGCTGCAAATATTACTACATCCTTAATGTAACGATATATAAATATGTCGTTACATTTATTTAAAATAAAAACTTAAAAGTTCGCAAATAAAAGGAAAAAACTAAACGCTAAAATTAAAATGTTTGTTAAACATATATATTATATTCGCACAGATGCTAAACTTTAAAAATATTTTTTTCATAAACAAAAAAAAAAAGTATCTGAACGTATTTTTTTTAATAAAAAAAATACCAGATTGAAATATAAAAATATTTTAATAAAAAAAAAAACGTAAGTTAAGGTAAAAACAGGTATTAATTAATTCCTGTAATCTGTAAATGGAAATGATTGTTTATTAATTATCTAAAAGCTGTGTAATTAAAAAGTCAGATGAAAAGTTAGATAAGAGAAGAAAGAAATTTTAGCTTGACCAATGGAAGCACTAAGCCTTGGCTCGGACCCTAACGAAAGTGATAGACTAGTGACGTTTTGTTCATTGAATCCTTGTGGATAATATAAAAAGGGAAATACAGTTTTTTTCGGACATTTCCAGCGTTGTGTGTTGAGAGATGTGGTATGACGCATATACCACACTCTATAAAAAAAAAAAAAATGAAAAGACTGTGATACCTTGAACCAGCTATTGCCATCTCCAGAACATTACCTTCCAACGGAGGCGTCACGGGAATTGAAAGCAGAGGCCATAAGCTATATGAAATGAACAATTGTTAAAATCAATTAAGAACGTTCGTCAAGTTTTACAAATTGATAAACAAGCCAACTGAAATGTTAAAACGGACTCTTATCTGACTTTTGTAAGTTTTAAATCAAATTAATAATGTTTAATTTTATATGTTTTCCGAATGATAAACATCATTTCCATTTTTTTTTTTTTACTTATTGTAAAGATTATTTAAATGTATGAAATTTAAGTTGTTTATAGACGCTTGCATGGATTCGTTTGCGGTTAATTATATTTTGGTTTTCATATTTGATCAAAATATATAGACATTCGATAAATAATGATACCTTACAATGAGTATCTAAAATGTATTTATTCGGATGTCTTTTAAGTTATTGGTGACAACGCAAGTATCTTATGGTGAATACTATTGGGTTACTTATAAGTTTCCCTCTGCGATTGTCGGTATCAATAATTTTGTATTTTGATCGTTTATGTTTATTTTGAAATGTTTTTGACCGTGGAATCTATGTAATCGATCTATACCCAACATTTTTAAACAAATCTGTGCGAACGTAGTTTGTAAAGTTATATTAAGGGAGGGTAATCTTAGGTTATTCATTTCGTAGTTGAATTGGTTCAATGGATTGGATATATTTGTGTAATTAGTAGATGTAGTATGAGGTCCGCTACGGGCAGGATTATAGATATACGTCACACACCCTCTGTTTGCCTATGGATGGGTTTGTAAGTCGGCAGAAGACCGCAGTCCATTCCTATGGAGTTTTTTGTTTATTGATCTACTTGCCAACAGATGTCACATTCCTGTTGGTGGAGAGTCAATCTCTTCTCTATTTCTACTTATTGTTCAGATGTACATTCCTGACAATATAGTATTTTGTGTTGTCGTATCATGCTACATTGAATACATGAATGTATCAGATGGATTGGCGCCAGTTGATTGCGAAATTTGTTGCCTAAGGTTAAATCAGGGAAGAATATTTTCTTTTCAAATGCAGACCTATGTAGTCCATTCATACTCGACCCTCTAAATAAATAGTAAACTCATTATTTGCAATCTACTTAAATTTAGAATTAAAGATCAATATAAAATTATAAACGTTAAATTTATTCCTCAAAATTTAAATATTATTTTATATGTGCGTAAATAAATATTTTTATGTGTTAATTTCTGGCAGTGGCTTTTATTCTTTTATATTTAAGATATAAAATTTATAGATTTTTATCTCTGCGTCTCCGCTGAGCTAGTGACTTGGGCTAACGGTCGGAATATTTAAAGAAAGTGGAATCTTAACAGCGCGTATCTGCCTACTTTATAAATTTTTCTAGGCTCAAATGCCTAGATGGCGCCCCATAGTGCAGTCAACGTTAAGTCTCATTCCGATTGGTACATTAACAAAACTGTGTGATGATGATACATTTATTGTATGGTCATATAATAAAGCACAAAACTTGTTAAACACATTTCTTTCAATTAAATTTACAATGGAATTGGAAGTAGAATAAAAATTGGCACTCGTGTATGTTTTTATGACAAGATTGTTTCATGACAAAATCAAATACCATTTATAGAACCCTCCCACAAACACACACACATGAGAAAAAACTTAGTATGTACATGACAAAGACAAATAGCGGAATTATACTATCACAATGGAATAGAACTAAATTCAGAAGTCAGTAACTTGGAAAAAGAATATTGTTCAATATTGAAGAAATTCATGCAGAAGTGATCCATCATCTGTCATTAAGAAAACCTTAAGTAGATTAAAAAAACAACACTGATATCAATAATCTATGCAATACAGTATTAGAATAATTTTCCAAAATCAGGACACTGCAAGGAATTTTAACTCTACAAAATCTAAATTTGAAATACTAAAAAATAATTGTTTCTACATGAATGTGGAAAAACAGACATCAATATTATTAGCCACTCCTAAAAATGATTAAAAGAATACAATGGGGGAGCAAAAAGTAGATGTCGTAAGTAGTAATCTGCTGCAGTGAATATTCCATTGGAAAACAAATATTGAGCAGAGAGAAAATAATTTTTTTTTAAAGAAGCTGTTTTCATGACTATAGCAAATAACCCAATATGCTATTCATAAATCCAGAGCAGTTCAATTCTCGTGCTTGGTTTTTTATTGATCGGGCCCACAACAACTGAAAAAGATAGGCAAATATTGTACTTGAAAAATGTTGTGTACTAACCTGTTTGTTATTCTTAACACTTTAATATATTTGAAAAAGTATAGTTTGAATTTTTCCAAAAATATTAAGAACTTCAATTAATGATGAAAATAATCCAACATATAAAAAGTAAAATGTCAATATAAATTTTTGCTTAAATTATACAGGATATATATAATGAATTGGAAGAAGTTTGTTTAAAACTATCTCGGTCATAATGGATGGAATTAAATTTAAACAAAAATGTTTACCGTAGAAGTAAACATAAAAAAATGGAAAAGAAGGGGTTTTAACATGTTTATAGCAGTTCTTGCTTATAAATTTGAGGCTTTGATGCTTAATAGAAGAGTAGTCCAGAGACACTAGGTCACATTACAATACTGGCCTCTTCAGGTTTTTTCAAATCTTAAAGCATTATGGGAAAAATTATAAAATAAACTAGGTCATCGTTTACAATAACAATATGCTATTTTATAGCAGCAACACAATGACACTGTAGAAGTAAACAAGGAACATGCATGTGCAATTTTGATACCATCCACCTCAGATAAAAATATTGTAAACTTCAGTTAAAAATTAGTATATCTATTTTTTTAAATGCTTTTATTTAACTTGAAGATTTCTCCTTTTTTAAGGATCAGATCTTGATAACTGATTTTTGACTTCTGCTGCATGAATTTTCTGCACTCATTTGACTTCGTGACAATGCAATATTTCATGATTGTCCAGTGTTGGGAAACCACATTTCAAATCTGTTTAAGAAGTTATGATATGGTGCGATATTTTTTAAGGAGATACTTTCATTTAATTTGAGTAAGACATTAAAGAAATGAGTGGTGTAATCTTAATTTCCATTTGGATTGTTTACTGAAGTAAAGTCTTTTTTTTGTTTGTTTCTATTTTAAACTTACTAATATCAGATGGAAATGTTTTATACTTGCTTTTTTTTTTTTTTACAATTGAATGTTTATGATAAATGGTTTTCAAGAATTGAAGTGAGGTAGTTTTCTTAACAAAATGTCACTTGCAAATCGCCGAAATGCTAAAAAAATATATATATAAAAAATGTTTTTAAAAAATGCTTTTATTTAATTTGAAGCCTTAATATGTTAAAAAGCAACAATTTTTTTTTGGATCAAAATTTTGATTGTCATATATTTAATCATAGATTGTATTGCTTGAATTAATTTAGGGATGCCCTGTGCTTTTATTTAAAGTTACGTATAAAAAACAAAATTATGGACCAAGAAAGTTTTTTTTTTTTTTTTGCTTTATAATGCATTAGACCGCAAATTAAATAAAAGCATTTTAAATATATATGATTTAATTAAACAAACTCTGAATAATTCAACTTCTCTTTTTCCATATATAATTTTTTTTTTTGGTCGCATTTCTAGAGATCAATTATTTTATGTATTTGCGCTTAAAACAATAAAGTATCGTCTGACTTTGTCGCTTGATTTTATCCTACATATTGTTGTTATAGCAACATAATTTTTCCCCATCTCTATGCCATTATTGTAAGTTTTAATACGTAATAATAAATGCCAGATGGTAGTACTTATTAAATCCCCATCCTGTGCCATCCGATCCAATATTCCCAGACTGGTTTCAGGCTTATGGCTTTCATTAGTGAGAAGTTTAGGATCCTAAAGGTCCAGATGCAGTAATCCAAGATTCAAAGCTCATTATTGATGAACCTGAAAATAGTCTGGTAATATTGGATAGAATGGGACATGTTAGGGATTTAAAAAGCATCTGGCTTCTATTATTAGTAAATAAAGCTTATAGTTAATAGCCTAAAGATGTGGAAAAATTATGCTATTTGTATTTAATTAAAAAAATATATGTATTATTCTTTGTTTAAAGTTTATACTTGGGCTAGGAATGACACTATAATCTTTAACCTATTAAATTAGTATTAATATCTTTATCTGGAGTGGTTGGTGCCCAAGTTCTGTGTGCAGAATGCTTGTCATTTGTAAATCAAATTATAGTAATACATGGATCTGAAATATAATAATAATAAAAAAATGGATATCTGTTTTATATCACGATAATATATTTATCCTGACAATTCAAATTTATATTTCAATGATTTTTAACACTTCTGTAAATCTTAAGAGTAGTTTGATTATGGATTTTAGTAACTCCCGGAAGAAATTTTAAAATATAGTGCTATGTTAGTTTCAAAATTATTGGAGATTTTTAAGATATATGGACATGGAGTTATGTCACCTCTCAAGGATATGTTTGTGGTCCTAATTTATAAAAATAAAAGTGATGTCATTTTTATTTCTGCAAGAAAAGTACTTTCGAGGATTTTATTGAATAAATTGCTTCTGTAGTCATAGAGATGTGATTACTGGAGATTGATTAAGAAAACTAAGAAGTTCTAAAATTTTTGTTGTTAGACATACAAAAAAAGGAATTGATTTGAGCAAATGTGATTTATGTATATTGTTTTTATCTATTCTGCATTTGACTTCATTAATTGCAAAGTTGAAAAATGACCTTTTATTATATCATACTATTGTTGCATAATATGAGAGGAAGCATTATTACTGGTGATAAAAAATCTTAGTATTTGAAATTTGGTGTCGAATAAGGGTGTATCTTAGCATCAACTTTGGATCAGTCTTTGTTTGCGGCAAGTTTGGCAGATTTGAACTGATTAAATCCAAAACAATAATAACTTCAGATTTTTGGCATCTGAATTTTTAATAAATTGATTGCGCTATTTTTGCCAATGGAAAGCATTCTCCTTAGATTGCTAAAGATTTGAATGTAACCTATAAAGAGTTTGGTGTAGTAGTTAACATTTGTAAAAAAAAATGTCGATATTGTTCCTGTTAGAGATGGAAGAAAATCTTCAGCAATTTTTGGCATGGATGATTCTCAGTTTGAGACACCAAGTCAGGTTAAAATATGTTAGTTTTTAACATGAGGCTATTTTGGATGTGGAAGGAATAAGGCCGGTTTACAATGTACTGGGTATAAATACATCTTTGCTACATTGGGATATGTGAAATGAACAAAAAGTGGACTTTATAAAAAAATATTTTTGGTGCAAGATTCATGGGATTGGAAGAACCTGCTTAACGTTACAAGGATTATCTTGGATACAATGATTTTTCAAACAGAAAGTTCAGTTCAGAAGTTAATTAAAGGACTGGTATATAACATACGTGAACATGTTTATATTTCATAGATTGGTTTATCTTATGTGTTTGTCAAGCTGAAATGTAGAATCCTACGATCAGCTTTGGGATTTCTGTTGTTCAAACTTCTTATGAAATCTTGAACATAAAGCCATTCGAATATTTTTAATTGATTGTTTGTTTAGTAATTACCTAACTCATTTTTAATCTGAAGTTGGAATGATACATTTGTTTACAAATGTTTTCTAATACAAAGATAGAATGACTAACTTTTGATTTTCTCAGCGGTTCGATTCTTTGTTAGCAGTTGTTCTGAGCTTATTAAATTTATTAATCATTCAGAACAGAAAGATTTGAAGAAATTCTGTTAATATTTTTTCTCCAATATATCTGATTACATTGTTCCTGTTTAGCTTTTTTTTTATTATAAATTTCGCTTTTGATTGAGTAAATTATTTTACTGGATTTTTTGAAGAGGAAAGACCTACATAAAAAAGGTTCAAAGCAAAAACTGGTCTTCTGCTACCAATTGTAACCAAGATCTGAATGCTAAATACTTTATATATAGGAAGATATTTAACCCTGTTTTGTTTAATGTTTAAATGATTGTTACTCTTATAAGTGTCGTAGTAAACATTGGTGAACAGCATTTTTATATAAATGAAAATGAACTTAGACTAATTTGTTATAATTTGTAATATAAGAAGATAATTGCAATTAAAACTAAAGCAACATTTGTATTGGCAAGAGTGATAGTTGCTTTAGAAATAATAAAACAAATCGATGCTTTTTGCGAGTTAACATTTATGGACTAGTAATAAAAATACAATGAGAATCTCAAAGGCCAAAAAGCGATTAATAAGGTTAGGAAATTGTTATTCTTCATCTGTTTCAAATTAAAATTAAGAAAATAGAGTCTGCTAAATATTTTGTTTGGATAATTATTTTATATGGAGCCCAAATTTTGAAAAATTAGATAAAAACAAAAATAAAGATTAGAGATTTTCTAGGAATGTGAATTTTGAAGAAATAGAAACATGTTGGACAAGATTAGAGATTTAGAAGTGCTATATAGAATAGGTGGGGGCAAAAAGAGAAAGTTGAGAAATAGAAGTGGTACTGGAGTGATTATATATATGTATAGAGAGGTAGAGAAATTTTGGATATGGGACTGAAGATTGAAGCAAATGGTAGAATGTTTCAGGTTAAAGTGTAGGAGCTTTTTTTGTTTGGCAGGCAACTATGGTGATGATGTGTCTGGTATATTATAGGATCATCTTTGTTGAAATTTTAAATATATAACACATAGATCTTTCTTGAATTATTTGAAATTGTAGCAGTATCATGGGATTACCCAAATATTTTGATTTTTTTTTTTTTTAGAAATATATATCAACAATAAATAGTTTATAAAATTCAAATATTTATAAAATTTAGTGGATAATTTCTTCATAATAAAAATAACTCCTGTATAAACAGAGCAAAACTCTCCATACAGTATTGCCACCTGTGCTAAACAGTGTAATCAATGGATGCCAGAAGGCTTGTGCATAAAATCCCCATCTAATGCCTACTCATCCAATATCCCCAGACTAGTTTCTGGCTTGTGGCCTTCGTCAGTGAGGAGCTTTGGATCTGAGAGCACTGCTTCTAGATCTTAGGAGCTAATGCAACCCCCTAGTAGTCACCTTTTATCTCTACTTAACTACAAAACTGTGAGTCTTAAATTGAAAACTATATTTTCAATCCACGATCATCAGTTTCTATAGTCATATATATATAGTGTGTTTTGCCTGTTTTAATAAGTTATAAGCAAGCATAAGGAAAGATGATCATGTGATGTTTATTGGCTTAATAGGATAATGGTGGCCATGATGATTAAAGAGCCAAAGACACCAAAATGTATAGGTACTGAACTGAGTTCAGACCTATATGACTATATAAGCTGATGAGCTTGGATTGAAAATATTATAGTTTTCAATTTAAGACTCGTAGTTTTGTAGTTAAGTAGTGATAAAAGGTGGCTGCTGGAGGGTTGCATTAAATCCTAAGATCTAGGTGCAGTGCTCTCAGATTCAAGGCTCATCACTGAGAAGGCCACATGCAAGAAACTAGTCTGGGGATATTAGATGAGTAGGTATTAGATGGGGATTTTATGCACAAGCCTTCTGTCATCCATTGATTACTCTAGCTTGCAGTGAGTGGCAATACATATAATGAGTTTTGCCTGTTTTAATAACAGTTCTAAGTAAGCATAAGAAAAGGTGATCATGTGATGCTTGTTGAAAAAAATATCTTGCTAATATACAATAGTAGAATGTCGGATTGCGACTTCGTTTCATCACTTCTAGTGCTCGAGTTTCTTATATTCCTAAACAGTAATTTACTCATGCCTCAAAAAACCTTGCAATAAAAAAGAAAAAAAGTTCAAACTCAGCAAAATCATAGAATGAGAAGAGTTCACTGTAATATAACTTTTTCTATCTTTTGCATAATAAATGATTTATATTTAAAATATTTGTCTTATCGGTATTAAATATTACAGTATGTGTCAAATGTAAATAGAAGTTATTTTTTTAAAAAGCCATCAAATTGTGAAAGGCCGGAGGTGTTGATTATATTTGTCAAGAATATATTGAAAATCTATACCACAAAGACATCAATAAATTCACTATTTTGAAGAACTTTCAATAACTGAAGATGAAATTAGATTAACCCTGAAATCATTTTCGAAAGATAAGGTCCATTTTGTAGAAAACAGAAAAATCAATCCCATCAGTACCTTGAGATGTCACCGCTACTGTTGTGATGGTGCTGCGTTCACTTCACTGCGCGGCTTACAAGTGACAGGTTATTGTTTGTGATTGTATCGTCTTATTATACTAATTTAATCTGTAAAACTGGTCGGTGGTCTGCAGATTAGGAAAAATATACTTTATTTATATCCCCCAACAAAGAATCTGGACAAATATGAAAACTGTTCTACTATATTTTTTATACCACATTCAAATAAGATTAATTTGAAAATTATATCGCACAGATTAGAACCTTACAATAAAAGGATACATAACTTGGTTTCAGAAAATAGAACTAGAAACTTCATTGCCAAGAAGTGCATTAGATAATGGAAAGGATTGGAATAAATATATACAATGATTACAAAATAGATTCAGTTGATCATGCTAAATTATAGATAGCTCTCTGGGAAGTAGGAGTATCAGAACATTAAACAATTCAAAATACAGCAAAACTCTCCATATAGTAGTGCCATCTTGTGCTAACAAGAGCAATCAATGGATGCCAGAAGGCTTGTGCATAAAATCCCTATCTAGTGCCTACTCGTCCAATATCCCCAGACTAGTTTCTGGCTTGTGGCCTTCATCAGTGAGGAGCCTTGGATCTGAGAGCACTGCACCTAGATCTTAGGATCTAATACAACCCTCCAGCACCCACCTTTTAACTCTATTTAACTACAAAACTATGAGAATGAAATTGAAAACACTATTAATACTTTCAACCCAAGCTCAATAGCTTATATAGTCATATGGGCCTGAACTCAATTCAGTACCCATACATTTTGGTGTCTTTGGTTCTTTAACAACCATAGCTACCACTATCCTATTAGGCAGGATTGGTGTTAAACCACTAAACATCACATGATCATGTGATGTTTAGTGGTTTAGTATCAGAACATTTGACAAATCTCTGATCTTTTGTGATGCAGTGTGGTTAACATCAGCAAGAGTTAGGAAGATTCCATACTATCACTCTATTTAACATATAATGGAAGCTGGATTATACAAAAATTATGGTTTCAAAATTAATGGAAGAATCATCAACCTGAGACATCACACATAAAGCAGAAAATATAAAAGACTATGGTTGAATCAAATCAAATTTAAAAAATGATATTAAGACAGTTTATGATGATAGAATATGTGACATTTTAAATTGATAATGAAGATCTAGAAGTGGTTGTGTTTTTTTTTTAATGGATCATTCCAACATCAAAGAATTCATCCTGGATCAATGCTCGCCAGACTTGCAATGGCATACCTAGGAATATGTCTTTAAAAATAAAGAATTGTTCAAGCTATAGTGTTTTATGTGATTGTACAGATGTAAAAATTGGGTGCTAAAAAAAAAGGAAGAGCTACAACGCCAAAAAGGATTTTGAAATTCTGCAAATGTTAAAGAAAATGGAACATTTGGATGCATGATTGGATTAGACCCGAACTTTTATTTGAAGACCAAATGACTGAATATTATTCTGTTTCGATTTATGTGAAATGGTCAAATTCATTAAAAAGCGAAAGGTGATAGGTGTTGGCATTGAAAGATATGTTTTGTACCTGGTCATGTGCTTTTGAACAGCCTTAAAAAAATGTCATTTTGAACAAATATTACTTATGTGCTCCTTAGGAGTTAATATTGGCTTAATGGCACTTAATAATGTTACTTATATTCATTACTCTACCATTTTTTTCTAGTTATTTTAAATATGTATTTAAAATATATCAAGATTTTATCTTTCTATCAAAATACATTGTTTTTGAACGCCCATCTCATTTTGATAATTATTAACTTTTGATGATTTAAAAATTTATTTTTATCACAAAAACGCATGTTTAGTATCATCTTTAATATTAATTATAAATTACGGAATATTTTAATTGTACGAATTATATGTTGGATTATGTCAATCATAATAATGTTTCGAATGATCTTATACTTTTTTCTTCAGCTGTTGCTGCCCTGATCAGTGACAAAACTAAAATGGGAATCAAACCTGGAGTTTTATATTCATGAATATTGAATATAAGGCAAAGCTTAACCAGTTAGGCTATTTTGTTAGTTAGAACATCACCTTAAATTCTGCATTCATGAATCTAAAGATTCGGGTTTGATTTCCATGTTAGTGCTATCATTGATCAGGCCAGTATCATCTGAAGAAGAAAAGATAATACCACTAGCAGCAAGGTCTATATTAAAAACTGTTTACTATTACTAATAGTTGAATGTAATTCCGAAGTTTGAATTTTCTAAAATTATTTTACAATTAATATTAGATTATGGAAATAATCCAACGTATAATTACTACTAAAATGCTGTCATCGTAAACTTTCGTATGAACATCTAACTATATCTATTTGTTTGTCAATCATAAATGTATTTATGTTAGAAGATAATTAGTGCCCAAAATTTATCATTATACTAAACATATTCATGGTACTTTTCCTGTGTTAATTAAATGTGCAAGTGTACAAATTAAAAAGAACAACTAGCTAAATTTTAAACTCTCTCTATATCTAAATTTATGTATAAACTTATGGGAATTTCAATGATAATGTAAATTTTTAACGTCGTTTTATACAAAAATAGTTGTCTATCTTCACTGCATATAAAAACCCCGTGCACTGAGATAAAAATATGATTTATCTTTTACTTCAATAAAAATTCAGACAAAAGTTACAATCTCATGGTCAACTTGGGACTAATGTTAATTAGTAACATCATTTGTCGGATGCTTTAATTATATGCAGATTTATTTTTTTGTATATGTAATTAATTGATTGGTACATGATAAATATATGTAACAAATCAAATCTTTTAGATATGTTGGACACAAACCCTGACTGATTGATTATTTTATATAAAAAAAAGTCTTCCAGACTGATCTTTATATAAATGCATTTCATGTAACAAATCCATTCTTATCAGAGGAATGCATGGGAAATTTGGAAGATTTGATTGGTTTATAGATATTTATCAAATGCTCTAGTCCATTAATTACACATATTTATACCAACATATTTCTGATTTGATGGATGTTTTGATGTGGATATAAATTATCCTCAGCTGTTATGGAATTTGAGTACCAAAGAATTGGCAACCTGAATACTCTTTTTTTTATGTATAGTCAATTCTAAAAACAATAAAGATTCAAAGACAAATTGTCCATAATTGAGACAAATGAATAGAAAATTGATCATGTTTCATGAAAATTCAAGAATTTCAAATCTCCACTTTATCTAAAGAGCATAGGTTTGTTATGTGAAGTACATGTCCAGTGAGGGAGATGGTTTTTCACAACTGTTCAGGACTTGTCTCAAGGTTTAGAAATGTATGGCAAATCTGGAAGATTTGATTGGCTATAGATGTATATATATGTAATAATTTACGGTCTTGAATTTTAGTCTAATAAACTGATTTTTTACAATTTCATTAGTTCTTTGTATAGTAATTTTCTGCCTTTGCACTGCCTTAAACATCTTTTTTTTTAAGGTGACCTTACCCTTCTGTTAATATGAGGACCTTTTCTTTCATACCATTTTGTGAAACAACAAATATCGCACTGGAAAGTAGAAATAATAAAAACAGTATTCTGTAATTCATTACTAGCGCTATAAATGCAAAGTTTAAAATTAAGTTCGTAAAAACAGTAATATATATGTGGCCAATCAAAAATCAGTTTTTAGCACCATTTTTGTACAAGTTAGATGTCCATGTTAAAACATCTTACGAAACAATAAATTCTGCACTACATGGAATATATAAAGTTATTAATGATTTGTACTTTCAATTTAGAGCAATATATCATATTAATGGAATATGATTGTGCAGAAGTGAGAGATAGCAAAAGCGTAAAAATCGATTTATTTTACTACTCTTAGAAAGCTCCTAAATGTCATATGCATATAAATAGCTGTTTTATGTATGTGTTATCACCTAAAATGTTTTGATGTGGAAAGAAATGTCCCCACCTTATGTGAAATTTGCACTGGTTGGTATATCAAAGGATTAAACACAAAAAAAAGAAGTATAATGGCAAATAAATTCAGGTTTTAAATTAAAATAGGTTATACCTACAATATATCCATATATCAAGATCACCTGATGATCAAATGTTATGGAAATGCATTATGGTAAGAAAGGATGATCAGAAACCTTGATAATGAGTGAATACTTACTAAAATATTTGGTAACTTTGATTACATACATTTGTACAGAACACGTTCAAATTATTATATAAACTCCCTATAAATCTTTTTTTTTTGTGTTTCAAAATATTTGTTGTGTGAATGTAATTATATTTTATACTCTGGCTCAATGGTTAGCTTATTCGTCTACCATATTCATGCTCAGGAGTTTGAAATCCTACATAATAACTTTATCTTTCTTATTGCTTTGCCAAATCCTTATAATATTAGTATCATCTATATTATTTATTAGTTAAGATTTGGAAATATAAATAGAAGTTCTGAAAAAGATTGCTAGAGCAATCGAAACTGTCAATAGTGAAAAAAAGCATTGTAAAAAGTAATAAAGAACATAGATGATATTAATATACCTACATAATATATATATTAATTTGTTATCCTTTTTGTTCTTGTTTTTAATAAATTGACCAAAATGTTTCGAAAGTTCGCCAAAGAAAAGGTTTATTATATATATTTTTTATTAAACGTAGCTCAGCATGCTTTCGGTTTGGAAAACCACATTCGTAGCACTAGTGGGTTTGCATGGAACAATATCACAGAAAAAGAAAAGTGAAAGTCCTGGTTTGTTACTAACAACAATTACATCATTAACAAAAAAGAAAACAGTATTTAATTCTTAAACAAGTGGAATATTTAAATAGCTAAATTTAAATAATTAGTACTTCATCAATAAATACTGCAGCATACCCAGCCAAACCATGAATGCTACGAATCTAATTTTCCAAACCGAAAGCGCGCTCAGCTATGTTTAATAAAAATATGTATATACAATTACTCTTTGCATTAGTAAATGGAAATGTTTCGGCCAATTTTGTAATATATAATACACAGTTCAGCTATTCTCAGGCTGCCAAACAAAAATTTAATAAATATATCAAAGCTGTATTTTCTGTGTGATTAATTCAGTTCTCAAAAACGTTTGATCATAGTAGTATTAGAAGTAATTTTTTTTTTTTTAAATATTAATAATAAAAACACTATTAATAACAAATATTTACAATTTATACAAATAGCTAGACAAATAATAACCAAAACACTAAGAAATTGAAATATTTCACTATTAAGACAAAAAGGCTCCAGGCCATTAAACAGTTAATTCCTACTCAAGGAGGTTGACCCGTAACAATGCAATAGAAAGAGAGTCTTATGACATCAAGCAAATGCAACTCAAAAGGGTGAAGCATGTAACAAAATGTTTGATTAGCCTCAGGAATAAGCGACCTAGTAGAATTCTAACTTTTACTCAAAACAAATGTTTATCAAATTATCTCACATAGAGTTATTCCAGGGCCACCCCAGATTTGAGCCATCATCTTTCTAGGCAAGTATCTCTGACACTGATTGAAATAAGTTTCCCAATCACTGTAGAGTTTTCTCAGCCAGTTGAATTTTTTATTGTCAAATATCATAGTACATCTAAGATACCATATTGTCTTAAGGGTATGCACCATTACGATTGCATTATGGGGGTTAAATTTCTTAAAATATTGACTAAATAAAAGTTTTAAGTTGATGATTAGTCTGTGGAATATTCTAGCTCTTATCTGTCCAAATGCTGAACATTCTTCAAATAGATGCTGGAAAGTTTCATCACCAGATTTGCATAGTAGACGGATCGGATCCAAGTTCATACGTAGCCTTTCATTTAGAACCTTAGCTGTTGGAAACAAGATATTCATCAGTTTGAAAACAAATTTCAGGTAGGATTGAGGTGCATATATAGAGTGGAACTTTTTCAACACATTTTTTATTGATATATCCAACCATGCATTATCATGACTTTTAAAATGATTCTCTAAGTCTTTATATTTAATACCTTCCAAACTGGGCAAATTCAGATCATCCTGGAGATTCCTATAAGCAATGAACAGGTCAGTTATATAAGATCTTCCTTTACATCCAATTTCATTAAAGGAGCTAGCATGATCAAAAGGTTCAAGAAATTGACTTTTAAATGTTAATAAATATGTACTTGCCTTGATGTAAGATATATATAGCCCAGGATCAATCAAGCCAAGACCCATTTTCTATTGGCATTTGCAAGGTTGATATTGGGATCCATCTTGAAGTTCTACCTCAGACATATTTCTTTGCAATCTGGTTTATTCGGAATTTTGTTTTGTTATCTGGTGATATATTCTAATTTTTCTTTTTAATGACTACAATAAAAATAAATAGGTTTATCTAATTTTTATATTTAAAATTTAATTTGTAGTTGCTGTTTTTATATCTATAATTGTATATATATATATTTTTAGGGCCAATCAGATGAACAGTCTTCATAACTATAACCATTGCAATACTTACAGTGATGAAGAAAACACGTTCCTATTCACATCTGAATCGGTAGCAGAGGGACACCCTGATAAATTGTGTGACCAAATCAGTGACGCTATTCTGGATGCTTATCTTAGATTAGATCCGTTTGCCAAAGTTGCTTGTGAAACTGTTACAAAAACAGGAATGGTTATGGTGTTTGGGGAAATTAATTCAACTGCTTACGTTGATTGCCAAAAAGTAGTTAGAGAAACTGTTAAACAGATAGGATACGATTCATCTTTAAAGGGCTTTGATTATCTCACATGTAATGTTTTAGTTGCATTAGAACAGCAAAGTCCAGAAATTGCACAAGGGGTTCATGTTAATAGAGAAGAAGTAAATGTTGGAGCCGGAGACCAAGGAATTATGTTTGGATATGCTACTGATGAAACAGACGAAGCTATGCCGTTAACAGCTATTTTAGCTCACCGTTTAGTTGAAAAGTATTCAAATTTGAGGCGAAGTGGAGCACTCTGGTGGGGAAGGCCTGATGCAAAATCGCAGATTACTGTTGAGTATAAATTTGATCATGGAGCCTGTGTACCACTACGTATACATACAGTAGTTATGTCAGTACAACATGATCCAGATATAAAATTAGACTTGTTGCGTAAGGAAATATTAGAAAAGGTTATTAATTGTGTAATTCCCAATAAATATTTAGATGATAAAACCATATATCACATTAATCCATGTGGAACATTCATAATGGGTGGACCAATGGGAGATGCTGGGTTGACTGGTAGAAAAATTATTGTTGATACTTATGGTGGGTGGGGAGCCCAAGGCGGTGGAGCTTTCTCGGGTAAAGATTTTACTAAGGTTGATCGTTCAGCTGCTTATGCTGCTCGATGGGTTGCAAAGTCTTTAGTAAAAGCAGGTTTATGTCGAAGATGTCTTGTTCAATTATCATACGCTATCGGTATCGCAGAACCGATTTCTATTGCTGTGTTTTCTTATGGTACATCAGAAAAGTCTGAAAAAGAATTGCTGTCTATTGTCAAAGAAAATTTTGATCTAAGACCAGGGAAAATTGTATCAGAATTGAAGTTACGTAATCCTATTTATCAGCGTACTAGTGTATATGGGCACTTCGGTCGGCCTGACTTTACTTGGGAAATTCCTAAAAGACTTGTTTTCTAATAGAATTTTATTATTAATTTAAATCTAGTGAACTTGTTTTGAGTATTTCTTTTTTTCTCTTTAAAATACAGTTAACTTATTATAATCGTCTGAAGGAATCTCAGTAGGTTTAAACTTTCAACGATCTGAATATGCAAACATGTATTTGTATACCTGATATATATATACACACACATGTACATAAAATATATGGCTTGGTTGTGTGTGTATACATATATTCTAAGCTACATATACTTCATGCTTGAACTGAAATATGTAGAATAACTTTCTTACTGAAAAATCATAAAAACAACTTATTTGAAGGCAGTTTATGAGGCGATGTGTACGTATTTGTAGGTACATGGAAATTAGTTTTCTATATTGTACACCTTTTTTTTTTTTTAGATACCTGATCTTATTCAAAACTTTTTTTTTTCTGTTATAAACATTGTTAACATTTTCATGCCTTTTTTAAAAATATATATATATAAATAAAGCTTAATGCACCAGATACAGAGCAGCTTTCATGTCTTATTAGTACGAGGTTTTCAATTTTGCAATTTTATTATGAAAATACTAGATATATATCCCTCAGAAATGATGGAATTAAAAATTAAGCCCTTTAAATAAATGCTACTTAAATATTTAAATCCACAAACTTAGAAATAAAAATTAAACTAGTTCCTGTAGAGAAAAAAACCAGAAATTATGAAGATTGATAACTAACAGATAAAGAAAATATTATAATTATAATAATTAATAAATGCAATAATTATTAGGTTAATTTGAAATTCTATATTTAAAAAGAATTTTGAGTACCTATTTGAATATTAGAATATCACTATAATTTGTATGGTGACGATTACTTGAATGATATTTTTGGAAATAGTTTTTATAATTATCATGAAGGCATTACGATAGAGCGAAAAATACATTTGATTATTATCTTGAGATGTGTCTTAATGCCTTTTTTATGCAGTTTGAAATGACGTTTGCTATCGTCATCATCCCACATCACTATTATCCAATATAATTATTAATATGAAGCAAAACAAATAGAAAAAGGCAAGGTGAAATATAAGAAAAATAATAAATATTGAAAAAAGAAAAAAAACCTTTTGAAGAGTTGTCATAGAAATGTGAAATCGGTACTGTAATAAAGGGTAAAAATTATAATCAATAGATACATTAAAACTCATACATAATGTAATCAAGATAAGTGGAGGGTTGGATTATAATAGTAAAATTTATAATAATTTTCTTGCAGTTACTAAGACCCAACATGTAGCATTAAACCATTTGCTGTTTTTAACTGATTCTAAATAATAGATTTTGTTAAAAAGTGTTTATGAATATCTATTTCAAAGATGTTTAATTTGAATTCAGATGTATTACAATTCAACATTAGTAGATGAAATTCATCTTGGTTTTAATTATTTCCCAACTTACCTATTTTACTATCAACCTCTTATATGAGACCTTATTAAAGCTTTTAATGTAGCTCTTAATAACAATGGTAAATTAAAACTGTTAAGACAGCAAGCAACGTCAAAGTATTGCAGTTAATGATATTATGGACATGACCAGAAGCTTAATATTAAATCTGCTTCTTGTCATAACGGTATGAAGAAATAAAATCTGGATATTTAATGTTAGTGGTAATGAGTTATAATCCAATTTATACGATTTTAAATTTATATTTTAATTTTTAAAAAAAAAAAAAACATAGTGCCTTTTGTGCATTTAAGCATTTAATTTATGAGTATGGCAGCAACCATTTACCCTCTCACTTCAAGTACTGTGTGTGTGATTTAGTTTTTGTTAAGTATATACTTAATATATCCTAGTTAAGTGTGGTTATTGGAATTTGTTTTTATTATAGAGTTCAATGTCAAGAAAAACGTATAGAAATTTATAGAAAATGTTTCTGTAAAAGTAATAAATGTGTATTTTTATTTTAATATGTCTACTTATTTATTTTATAAATATTACTTGATTGTTAGAAGTAAAGTTAAAAACATTTGTATAGTTTATTTCAATTAGAAAAAATATGTAGTTTTCACACGTAAGTGCACCGAAGCAATAAGTTTGAATGTGTTTATTTCTTATTCGTGAATTTTAACGAGCATTCTACATACTTAATAACTATTACATTATGAAATAATAATAAATCCCTGTTTTATGTGGAAACAATATTCATGCAGCTAAAAATTCCTTAAACGATAGCTTTGTTTCTCGTTTTCCAAGATGCTTACGATCCAGTAAATAACAATTCTGTAATCGTTCTTTTCGACTATTATTAAAATGAAATGAATACAATCTTATTATTTCTTGAGATAAGATTATTTTTTTTGCTTAATAAAATTTGAATGCAGAGACTAAAACTTAAAATATCTTTCAAAGATATCGCAATTTTAAATTCAGTCCTAGTTTTACAAATATCAAAACTTAAGTCTACAGTTTTCGATCAGATTCATATTAAAGTGGGAAATGAGATGCCGAAGTTATCAAAAGATTACGTGCAACAAATTCTGCTTGTTGCAATTTTATCCATGTGAAAAGCACGGTGACGCAAACCAATGCATTCTTCCTTTCCTCCTAATTATTTTGCCATTATAATGTTTTTATCACTGGCTGAATTTTGTAAAAGGCATTTCTTGGGATTAATTACTGAAGTATTAAATGCTTGAGTAATGCCCTGTAATTCCTTGGGAAAGAAAAATACATTTTCTTACTGTTACTTGATATAGTTATACTCGTATAATGTACCGACTTTTCATTGCAACACACTTAAAGTACAAAACACTCATTTGCTTATAATAGAACTTATTTGTTTTGATATCCTGCATAGTTTGATGTGGACTGGAGCTCTGGGTTCACAAATTGTGACGCAGATCTGTTATTTCCAATGAATGAACTTCTTAAGAACTCCCACCAAAGCCAATTATAAACCCTTTCTTATCTTTATATATTAAGTCTTATAGGATTAAGTCTGATTTGACGATCTTTCCTGCAATGTAGTCATAAAAAAATAATCAAATGGTTTTGTTACTCAAGTGATTCATAAGTTTGAATGCTGGAAATTGTGACCTATGCATCTTGTGCACCAGTCAGGTACTCGTCCATGCGCCAAAACATACATAGCATTATATATATGTCCTAGTTAATCGGGAAGATTAGTATTTCAGGAAAAGTTTCATAAAACAAAAATTAGAAATTATTTACAAATTTTAGAGGAAGCATAAATGAGAAGAAAATATACTAAATTTTAATGGGAAAGCTATACTAGTATAGTCACAAATTAAGCATGCCATTCAGAAAATCGTAAATATTGCCAGTTTAAGCTGCGGATAAGCAATCTAAAAACTCCCAAATTTACATAGGAATTTTTCAGTTACTTGGAAAAAATTATAGCTGCATAACCGACTTGTAATTCAGATAAAAGAGCATTTCAGGCTGGTGCAGTACAGAAGGATCCCTTTAACTACAATACTTCATTCCCGTCCTTGTCGATGACATGAAATCATGGAAAACATTTTATGCCCATTAATATATATTGTAATAATAAGAGATAGGTTGTCTACAGGGTATTGTGAGGTACTATTCAAGCCACCCATTAGTTTTGTTTGTAACAGCACAAATGTCGGGTGGACAGAAGTGAAGGAAATCCTCAAAACCACAATGAGCCAGAGCAAAAATCAGCACAGGAAGCTATTGTACATAATATTAAGTTATAAATGTGTAATATATGACATCACTAACAGCCAATCAAAAATCATTTGTAAAAAGGATTTAAAAGAGGTGCATTATCAAAAATTAATTCCATACTGAAGATGTAATATCAATATTTTATTTACATACACTTAATTGCTAAAATTGCAATATATTCTATATCAAAAATGCTGGGATCCTCGTATCATTCCTCTGGACCATCTGACACCTTGAGTTACTGGCCATCAATATATTAGTTATAAAATCTATAAAGTGAAGTACATAGACCAAAAGTGGCTTATATATAACCTTAGTGCAATCCAAATAATTATACAGAGAACCATCTGATGTTCACACAGGCATTGAGATTACCATTCTCAAATGCTTGGAATTGCAAGGACTGAACAAGAGAAAATATACATACTTAATACCTATAAATTCCTTTTAAGTCTTTAATTCCCAAGGAGTTTCCATATTGCATATTTTTTCCCATTTAGGTAACAATTTTCATAACATCCTGCTTTCTTTACGCAAATATATACTGCTATTAAAGTAACGTAAAACAATGCAATAAACCTAAGGATAATTAATATAGAATAAATTAAACATTTTAAAAATTATTTATATTTGTAAACAACAAATTTTGATAGATAAACCTTTAAATTTCTGATAATTTTATTACATTCTCCATAGAATTAAAATTAACTATACAAAGTCTTGGGTATGCTACTTCATGTTATCACAAATCTAAAAATAAAAACACATTCTCACACTTCAGTTGCTTAAAAAATACATTGGGTATACGAGACCATAGGTAAAGAAACCCAGAATTGTTTTCTGTTGGTAATGTATGTTTCTGCAGCTAGATATCTCATTTCAGGACCTTTTGATTCTGCTGACCAGCTTCATCAAATGAAGTGTTTTCCTTATTTGTCATTTTATGTGGAGACTGAAAAGCTGGAACAACATGAAATTCTGTTTTCTATTAGAGAAAACAGCAGGGGAAACTTGTAATAGTTGAAACAGCTTACAAGCAAGCTACTCTGGAGTAAACATTTATGAATGGTTTAATGGAAGAATTCAAATTCACCATGTTATAAAATGCAAGTGATGTCCAGTGTCAAGATGATACTAGGTTTTTTTTTATGCATATGGTATTAATCTATTCATTTGTGATGGTCAGGCATTTTACCTACAAGTTCAAATGCTAGATGATGCTGTAAAACAAGAATTTGCCAGATTTGTGACAAAGTGAGGAATGACAATGTGCCAAAGAATTTTTAATCAAAAACAGCATGACTCCGTTTGGTGAAGAAAAAACATGCATCAAAAAGCATCGCTTTGCAAGAGTTTCAGGAGTGCTTTGAAAAATGGAAACATTTTTTAGACTGGTGCATTTTATCAAATGGATAGTACTTTGATAGATTCAATTTGTAACATCTAAAAATAGATACACAATTTTTTATTATAAAATTTACAGGTTTATTGGGTACCCTCTCGTATGTTAAGATTTATTGCTTTCCCCAACAAAAAACAAAAGCATTTGAAGACAAATTATTGTATGTGCGTTAAAAATGAATATTGATAAGTTACCAGTATTAAGAATAAACAATTCATATATATATACATGTGAGTAAAAGCACAGACTGCTGGCAAGATTGTAAGTTGTTTTTTTTTAATCATGGCAATTATTTTTTTATCTAATAAAAATTAGTTTTAAAATAAAGTAATGTACAGTATAAATTTTCTAGTATTAAAGTTAACTATTTGCAATTTATGTATAAAGATATACTAACTATGTGTATAATTAGGCATTTGCAATAATATAGAAAATTTGTTTAAATGTTCAAACTGCAAATATCAATATGTATTTATATAAATATATTGTACTGGATAGTCTTCACCTAATATTTTTCAACTAAGGGTGCTACTATGCCTCTAACCTAGAATATTTATAATTGGTCGAGTTGGATATTACAAGTGTCTACAACAATTGTCGCTTCAGATACAGGTAAAGTATTGCCATTAGATCATGGAGAGCAAAGATTCTTGTTCAAATAAACAATTGGCAGGTCAGACAAGTGCAAAACAAAAATTAATGTTTATTAATCATTAAATAATATAAAAAACATATAATGGTAACTTAAATTAGTATTGGCTCCGAAAAATTGGGTGTTGATTTAGAGTGCATTCACCGCCATTTTGAATTCTAAGGACCAACCAAAATCACCGCTGATATTAAATAATCAGGATTGTTTTGGATGTGTCAGCAGTATTGGGCGGTCCTTAGAATTCAAAATGGCAGTGAGCGCAGTCTAAATACTAAACGCTTATAACTGCTGAAATATGCAGAGAAGGGGAAGATTGTTTTCAACAAAATGCAGTAGTGTGATCAAACCAATCATAATTTTGAAAATTTAAAAGTTTACAACTTCTAAAATACAAATTTTACTACGATATATATCTTTAACTACATATTGAAATAAAATTGATCAAACCAAGCATATAATTTTGAAATACTAAAAGCTTATAACTTTTAAAATACATAATAACAGCTTGAAGCAGCAAAGTATGTGATGATGTTTTTGACAATATAAAGTATTGTCCAAGAAATGCAGAAGTCTGGAATCTGGTTTATAATTTTGAAATACTGAAAGCTTGTGTAATTTCTAAAACATGAATTTTATTACAATATATGCCAGTAAGAATATGAAATAAAGCATTAATTTTACAATCAGATTTTTTCTTACGAGAGAGAAATTGATGTCGCATGCTTCCTTTGTTCCATGTAGTTAGAAAATAAGGGGAAAAAATAGCATTCACATTTGATCTGACATGGATATCGGATCCAGCGATCACATGAGGTCCTTACAATGTCGGAAATGAAGCACATAATTACTTGTTCTGGTAAGAAAAAAATCTGATTTATTACTTATAAAATTAATATTTAGATAACCTTAAGTTATTTTCAGCATAGTTATAGGCCTATATTTGAATAAAATTTGTATTTTAGAAGTTATAAGCTTTTAGTATTTTGAAATAGCTTGATTTGATCAGTTTTATGTTTATTGAACATGTAGGTTTTTAATTAATATGTCCATTATTTTTGTCATTTTTTGTGTTTTAAGTATTTTAAATTTGTATTTTAGAAATTATAAGCTAGTATTTTGAGTTTTATTTGTTTCTCCCATTTTTTATTTTTTAATTACTGATGTAAATTGTGATTTTGTAATGAATGGTCATATCGTGACGATGTGTGGATTATTTGATGTCATTTATTACGTGAATGTGTCAGCGGTGGTATTGGGTGGTCCTTAGAATTCAAAATGGCCACGAGTGCACTTTAAATTATTTCCGAAAATTGAGTATAACCCTTTTTAAAGTAATTAATGAATTTGACAGTTGATTGTTTCTATTCTCCCCTTTGAATTAACTTTATTCATTAAAATAATTGAGAACTACTATAACAACTTTTTATATACTTTACAAAATTTAGATGTGAGCACAAATCTTTGTAATAACATTAAATTATAATTAAACATTGGCAGACTACTAAACAAGCTTATGTGCTGATTTTACTAATAGTTCATGTGCAAGACCCAGGAAACAATACTAATAAAGGCTCTTCAGTAACCCATGGTAAAAGTGAAAAATAAATGAATGCATGGGTAGATTTGCTATTCTTTACCCAATGCAAACAACGGCTGGAAATTTCAAGCAGTAAATTAACAGTTAAAACTGCTAAAAATATATAAATCGGCTGAACCCGATGCTAAATCAAAATTCACATATCTAGCAGTAAGCATGGAAATAACAGCCAAATAGATAAACCTGGTTTCTATAAAGGGATCATTTATATGCACACAACCAAGCCAGCCAACATATTTCAATCATGCATGATATAATAAATCACTAGAAAAGAAAACTGCCAATAATTTAAATGGTAATGCTTATAAAATTATACACGTCCATGTACATCAAGTTCTAAAGCACTTAATTAAAACGAATATTTTAAAAAATATCAGATTTTATTTTTTATAATTTCGGGAATTATTATTTTTTACAAAGTGTAAAGACTAGATAGTTTAGATCAGGACAAAATTAGAATGGGGGAAGAATGTGGCTAAGATTCTTTTAAATAACTTGAGAAAAAACTAATTTAGAAAATATTGTGGGTTTATAAACTCAAATTCTAAAGAAATAAAAGGATCTAGCCAAAATATTCAAATAATTATATAACATTGACATCTGCAGAATTAGTTCAATTAAATATATAACATTGACATCTGCAGAACAGTTCATCTAAAGATTTTACCTTCAGGTCATAATTATGTGGCTACAGGGCTCTGTACAAATTGTCTAAATGTGTATGTATACTTGGAATGTCAATATACTTTACAGTCATTTCTTGGTTGTTGAGGTGTTGATATGGGCTCTAAGATGTTAACAGGTGAATTTGATATAAGGCTATATGTTTATGTTGGAGAGGAGTGTTTGGATGCTTTAGCAGCACAGATATGTTAACGAGAGTTCTAAGTTCATTTCCAAGACAGGCACATATACATGTGGCAGGATTAAAACAAGATCCACAGATACCATGTGTGTGATCAGGTGAATTCACAATATGAGATGGCATGGAGAGTTGAGGGTCATGTGAAAGTCTTAGTTCAAATCCCTTATACATGTCTGTTCAGTGTTAAATTAATATTGAAAGTTTTACGATCTTTTTATTATTAGTTTGTGCATATATACACAATACAGCACTTACAAAAACAAGTTAAAAACCAACTGAAATCAAGTTTGCTTAGCCAATATATAAATTAATATTGAGATAGGCAAAGCATCTCGATATGTATGCAAATATAAATAACTGAATTGTATCTATATGAAATATGTGTATTATATCTACACTGATATATAAATTTTTTTCTAAAAATGAAAAATATATAAAATAATTTATTTTCATCTTTTCAAAAGTATTTTGATTTTCTTTCAAAATCGATAACTTATCATTGGAAACAATGGAGAAAGTTGAAATAAAAGTCATGTTTTATATGCATTTTTTGCACAAAAGCTACAAGTCTCATTTTGCACTTGAATGGCATTATATGATCTCATAGCTCAAATTAGTTGGCAGAAAATTTGAAGTTTCTACGGAGAGTTTCAAAAAAGGGGAAGCAGAGATGAATTGTCATGACCTCTATTCGTACTAAAAAATTTTAGCAAAAAAAATCCAATTATTTGTACTTTGTAATGTTTTACTATAATGATAATAAAACAAAAGCATTTCTAATCCTTTTTAAAATTGTATTATTATTTTTTTATTTGTAATTTAAAATTTCCATAAACTTGTTCTATTGAAAAAAGGATTGAATGGTGTATAACATTTTATATTTTTAGTTTTTCCGCAAATTGTAATGGAAATTCTTAAAATGTGCAACAGACTGCATTAATCAAAGTACAACTATGATGTAATCAGTCACACACACATAATTCAGAGCAGCTAGAAGAATAAAGACATCAAAAAATAACTTTCATAGGTTATTTTTAAAACAACTGAATAAAGTTAACCAATAAAAAATTTAGAAAATGTGACAACCCAAAATTAGCATAACTTTATATGCTTTTATATTAACTTCCCCCGTCTGTAGAAGTTGGAATGTCCATATTTTTGAATTTTTAATAAAAAAAATTCATTTAGAACTCTTACTCATATCCTTGTGCTTCCCAGAAAAATGCTTATCAAGTGAGCCAATAACGTTTATAGAGTAAAATTTTGTTAATATTCATTAAACTTGTATTTAATTCAAAGTGAGTATTTCTACTAAAATATGAATTATTCTGAAATAATATTTTGTGAAAAAAATAATGTTAAAAAAAGGTTAGAGAATTAAAAACCAATACATAAATATTTTTATATAGTAAACGATATATTTAAAAATTTTTTTTTTTTTTTTTTCACATAATTTTTGTCAAATTTTTTTGTAGTTTTATCCATTTTTAAAAATAATATCTAAGCATAACTAAAGAGTAAAAAAATAATATGTAAAAAAACTAAATAATGCTTTTATGTAAATAGCCAACTAAAAAATACTAATTTTCCATTCTTGGAAAATATCAAAGAGAGAATTTAAACTTGTTATAAAACAATTGGAAATTGCAGGAATATCATCATTTCATAAAAGCATTTGAGGCCTTTTTGATTTTTATGATTTGAGTCTCGTGCTTTTATGAAACGACAATATTTCTGCAATTTCCAATTTGAATTAAAAATACGAAATAAAGTAATATATTTTTTTAAATTTTTTTTCTTTTGAAAATGAGAATGTTCTCATACAATTGGACTCAAATAATAAAAGTTTCAACAAATTTTAAATGATATTCAATTATTTTTACAAAGAAATTGTAATGTATTATGTATATACATAATGCCATATATACTATGGATTTTTTTTCAGTTCTTTAGTAGTTGCATAGTTCAGTGTCTACTGGTACATTTTGCAGGTAGAAAGTTTGGTCAATCTTTTGGTTCTAGGTTTTTTTTTAATAATAGCTTTCTCGGAGGTTATTTTCATTGAAATTTTTTTTTGTGATTCCAGGTTTATTTAATAATTATTCCATTTTTCTGTAGCTTCAGAGTTCCAGTTTAATTATTTTCATTTCAGGTTAACAAGTTTATACAGCCGTGATTTTGGATGAATTAATACACAAGACTAGTTGAAAGTTTTTGTAGGGGTATTTTTCCTTTTTTAACACTCATTTTAGTGAAATTAATTACAAATTTGGGTCAGTAATAATCAGATTTTAACAACTTAGCATATAATTTATGTAAACTATAATACACTTTTCAAAAATCTCATTTTTTACTAGAAATGGGATTATTTTAATATCAGACTACAGTGCTAAGCTTCTAACTGCTCATTCACTACTGGTGAACTGCTGAATTCTGCTTTATTTTGTTTTTCAGAAAGACCCTCATATCAATCTCCATCCAATCACATAATTACCTCAGAAATTAATGCATTATGCCTTGACCAATTGATTTTTTAAAAAAAAAATTTTTTTTTACACCTAATTGAAAAATAATTTTCATTTATTCAGAAACATTCCAGTACCTTGTTACTTTTATTTAATGAATAAACAACTTTTAAAGATCTTGATCTCTGGTTTTTAAAACTAATTGATGAACATCTTTTTAAAAATTCTTATCTTTTTTTTTTTTTAAAAAAAAAAATGAATGAAACTAACTACATAAAAAAATCTTTTTTTAATTTAACAATTATATCCAATAAAAACGTCAAGCATTGTTAGCCGAGAGGTCATCGCAGCAGCCTTGCAAGCAAGTACTTGGTTGCAGACGGTTGTGGGTTTGCATCCCGGCTGATGCTATGACATGGAAAAAATAAATAAATATTAAAATGTTTAAATTTATCATATGATTGCTTCATGCATGTTAAATCTTTTTCTAAGTTTAACTTAGCCAAATTTCTATTTGATAAGTAGGTTATTTGAAACTAATGTGAGAATAAATAATTATCAATATATGCAGAGTCTAATTTACTTATAATATTTAATTAAAAAATATAGAATATTTTCCAATAACTGAGCAATCTGCTTTTTTATAATATTTCTAAATATTTTTAAAAAATTGTAAAAGTATTCAAATATTCTAGATCTTTTTTTATTTTTTGGCAAAAAAAATTAATGAACGTATATATTGATAATCAAAAGTATGGTAAACATAAACTTACTAGGTCACGACAATATTCGAATTTTTGTTTCAAATCTTTCTCACCAGAGTGTTTCTTGTCAAATTACTGTCCATTGTAGTTTTCACTTATACAAAAGATAAAATTCGCAAATTCAGGATTGGAATAAGGTATTGCTGGTAGTGTGGAAAATATGTGGATGAGAGCTAAATGCAAGATTTATTAAAAGTTTTGACTGATCTACAATCTTCATCAGAACTTTTAACATTTGTGCAAACCAATGAAAATTTACGATTAGTAGCTTTTCTATTAGATTCCATAAGTTGTAGAATGTAATGCTTTCAGCCATTTTAATTTTTTTCCAATGAAATATTTTTTATAATAAGAATACTGTATCAATGGGGACAAAAGTTTCTGATAGATGGTAAATGTATTACATCGCCCAATTCTCCAAATAAAGAAACAACAAACTAGTTAGTTATATCTTTAAATAGGGGAAGATCTAGTCAAACTGGCATGTGTGATTGTAAATTGTGGTGACCGAAACATGCAAATGAAACAATATGTACAAATACCTAATATATATTTATGTGGATACATATATGGATGAATAAACTTATAAAGCAAATCAAATAAAACATTCAAGATCTATCAAAAAAGTCACGGTTAATATGAGCACAAAACTTCAATTCCTTAACGAACTTGTTGATAGCTTTTTATAATATTTTCTGCATTACATTTTCCTGGTATGCAATGTTTTGTAAAAGGCTTTTACAGTGTCTTAATTCTTGTATAAGCTTTATCCCTGAAAAATGGCCAATGTTTATTTCGGAGTTGGTGGTTATACACTTGGGTAGTCATTGGCTTGTATGCTGGCTTCTTCTAACATACCGTCAGATTTCCTTTATATGGAAATAAGTTTAGAAAGATTCTATACTGAGTAATAATGCTATAAAAATTTGTAAATTAAAAAAAAACACAAGTTCTACTTTTGGTTTTTTATATATAAGTTTGGGTTGAATAAATATTTAGATTTTTTTTTCAGGTAGACGGATTTAGGTGTTTTTTTATGTAGTCAAACCAGCTGATTACTTCATTATTAACGGTTAACTAATAATAATAATCTAGCTCACAAAGGTCAGCTTAAAGGGAGTGATAAAACATTGACTAAATCAATTATAATGTTTTGTCTTGTATTGGAAATGTATTGATCGTATTTGGAATCACTGAAAACATTCTGTTCTTTTAAAATAGATTTTTAGTTTTCTAACTGTGAAAATAGTAGCATTTGTCAATGAATATTTCCAAAACATTTATAAAATTCCTCTTATACCTCCAAATATGGAACAGCTGATTAAAAAAAACCCACAGTGCCAAAGTATTGTACTTACACCTTATTTGTGTTATATAAATCTATCAAACTTCTACAAGTTGTATTTATCTTGCAATTATGTAGTCCAGTCATAAGAAAAAGTACATTGTAAATTATTACAGTATGTCAAAAACTATTGTGAGACAGCCGAGAACACAACAACTATGATTTACGTAGCACTTTAATTTGCTCATATTAACATCTGCAAATACAGATTATGTATAACATTTCTGTAGTAAAACTTTCACTACACCAATCTCGCACAACATAGGGGCTGGTTTTTATCCTTTTAACATCTTGTGGGTGAATGTAATGGCCAAAGTCATTTAAAAATATGATTCCTAAAATGCACATTTTGCACTAAAACAGCACTCGTCAGTTAGCCTAGATCACCTCTTAAATATATATATTTCATTGTTTCATATATATGGATAACAAATTACTACAGTTTAATTGATAAGTATCAGATTTGCTGCCCTCACAACTTTGACATCAGCTACTTAATAGAAGTACATTAATAATATTTTATTAGTCATTCATTAGACTGGAGATTATCCTATAGGGAATAATATTTCTGTAGTGTAACTTTCACTACACCACTCGTGCAAGGTAGGGACTGGTTTCTATTATTCATTATTGGATAATCTCTAGTCTAATGAATGACTAACAAAAAATATTAATGTACTTTTTTTAAGTAGTTGGTGTCAAAGTTACGAGAGCAGTAAGTTTGACTCATCAATTGAACTGTAGTAATTTGTTATCCATATATTTTGAACAATGATAAAGAAAGATATGTGTAAGAGACTGTGGTCTAGGCCAACTGCTTCAGCATGAAATCGGCATCTTAGGGATCATAGAACCCTCCACAAGGTGTTAAAAGTGGATAGAACATGTCCCTACCTTGCATGAGAGTGATGTAGTAAAAATTACACTACTAAAATATTTGGTGTGTTACAGATTATGTAGTCTTGAGAGTTACTTGTAACATCATATGTCCAGTGGAATTATTCGAGAGAGGTCATGGTTGCTCATTTAATGTCAGTTGTGAAAAACAATCTCATTTTTCTCAATCACATATAATTCTGTGCGAACCTATCATTTTGATGAGCAAACATAACATTATTTCAAACAATCCATCAATGTAATTCTAACAACACAGTTGTACATAATTTGGAGTGTAATAAAATACAGGGCATAAATTATATAGAATCTTTTTAAGCAATCACAGAATTATGAGTTAAATAAATAATGGTCTTATAACAGTCCAAGCACCCCCCCCCCAATCAAACAATAAAGCCAATTGGATTTGATCTTTCTTTTGACATAAGTAGAATCTAATCAAAAGATTCAGAATAACCTACAATTGTTATGCTCATAAATGGAATTTAATCGCTACTGACCATGTAGATGTTGACAAACCTAACCATATCATTAATGAATATCAAGTGACAGATTTGAAGGATTTAATAAAGATACCAATGAATTTATTTCCTGACTGGAATCTCTACATCAGGAGTGTCCAATCTAAACATCACATGATCACGATTCTTTATGCTTACACAAGCTGTTTACACAGACTAAACTGTCTATACAGTAGCGCCACTCAGTGCAAACCAAAGTAATCAATGGATGCAGGAAGGTTTGTGTGTAAAATCCCTATCTAGTACCTAATCCAATATCCCCAGACTAGTTTCTAGCTTGTGGCTTTCATCAGTGAGAAGCCTTGGATAGGCGCAATGCTTGCAGATCCAAGGCTCCTCACAGATGAAAGCCACAAGTTAGAAACTAGTCTGGGGATATTGAATGAGTAGGCACTAGATAGGGATTTTGTGTGCAAACCTTCCTGCATCCATTGATTACTCTGGTTTGCACTGAGTGTCACCACTGTATGGAAAGTTTAAAACCTCTGTTGAGTGTCCAATCTTTTGGCATATTGGGAAAAGAAGAGTTGCCATGGGCAACCCATTAAATATATAAACATTATAGGAAGTTGATAAGCAACAAAAAAGATTTATGCATAATTTTTGTGATATCCACCATCATAGATGAGCAAAAAAAGTCCTTAAATAATAATGCTAATTATGCAGCGATCCATTCAGAGACTCAAAATCATCAAGCAAGTTCCAAGTTTGTGATCACTAATAAAGAAAACCCACATATTTAAGTAATAAACATCACTGATGTTTATATATATATATTTAATATAAAAGTTAAAAAAAAAAAACACAACTGGTTGGATATTTGATGCTGTATTTGAACAGTAGCCTTAGTAATCAGTAGATGTAAGAAGGTTTGTGCATAAAATATTTAGTGCCTACTCATCCAATATCTTCAGAATAATTTCTAGCTTGTGGCTTTTATCAGTGAAGAACCTTGGATCTGAGAGCCCTGGATCTAGATCTTAGGATCTAATGCAAACCGCCAGCAGCCACCTTTTATCTATTTAGTTAACTATAAAGCTATGAACTCAAGTTGAAAATAAAATAAGGTTTTTAATCCAAGCTCATTTACTTAGATAGTCTTATAGATCTGGATTCAGTTTAGTATCTATACATTTTGGTGTCTTGGATTTTGTGTAAGCAGAGCAAATAGTGATCATGTGACATATTCAAGTGTATATATACGTTCATTTTAATCACATTGACGCATAATCACAAAAAATTCTCAATGTTTTAAATAAGTTTATGATTTGGGTTTACATGTGGCCCTTGGGCTACGCATTGGACACACCTGCTGCACGTCTTTATAATGTTTTATTAATAATTAAGCTATCTTTAAAAAAAAAAATCTGTAATTTAATAAATAACAGATTATTTAATAATTTATTTAGTGAGCAAACCAAAAATGAATTGAGTATAATTTATTAACAAATAAGCAATATAAATATATTTTATGAAAACTTTAAAATCTGAAGAATCTCCCCCACCTCCAGAAAATTTAAAGCATTTTTATTACAATAGTTTTTAATTGTATAGCCTAGAACTAAATTTCGCATTAAAATGTGTTTATTACACTTTTGAAATAAATTTGTAAAACTCTTTTTTAATAGTTTTTACTAGATTCAATCTAAATATTTCTCTTACAATTGATTCTGGATTTTCGCCAGATCTTTCTGGATTGCGAAAGGACTTTTAAAAAACCAAGATGAATATTACATCTATCATTCATTTTTAAACTAGACTTTTCATGTATTCAAAAAGTATGTGCATGATTCGTTTACCGCTAGAAATAATTGCTAAATTATAAGCATGTTGCAGATATAAAATTGGTAATATTGTTGAACTCTGTTTCTGAAATTCATTTCTTGATTGGTAAAAATTATTGCATTGGAATAAATTGATTAACTGTGCGTGCAGATATGCAAGATAAAACAGCTATTGCAGAGCCATCTTCAGGACAAACTTCACAACAACTTCTCAAAGAGAAGGCTATACAGTACTTATTAGTATTTCCAATTGCCCACAGATAAAAGTTTGAGTATTTTCCCATTCTTGTTTTACCTTTTAGTTGAAAATATCTAGAGAAGATACCCATTTACTGATCAATATTGAGTGATTATGTAGGTTCTTTATGGATATGCTATGTGAAAGAAAAACATTAATCTGACGAACTATATTCCTTTTTACTCGATCCTGATTTGAACACAGGTCATGAACGTGGTGGCCGATATGTATGGAGAGATAGGATAACCCTAAGAAAAATAAATATAAGACAATATTTTGCCTTCAATCAACGTTCATGTTTGAGAAAGATTACTTTCAACCAAATTACATTTTAACACATTCTGTGTTTCCTTATACGGATCCTTAGTTATAAAACAAACAAAAAAATACACCTTCTATTGTGAAAAATAGATATGAGAGAAAATATTTTACCACACTTTAAAAATAAATTACAAGCCAATAAAAGCTTTATTCTCATCCTGCTTTTTGTTGGCCTGAATAATAATAATTACATTGCCTTGAAAAATGAAATAGCCTTAAAATTAAATTCCATCTTCAATACTATACATCCTGGCCCCCATATAATTTCAAAATATATATTTATGTAATATTAATATCATTTACATTCTTTATTACTTTTACAATGCTTTTTTCAACCCACTATTGACGGTTTCAATTGCCCCAGCAATCTTCTTCAGAACTATAACAAACACAATACAAATACATGAATACAAATTTACATGAACATATAATTTATCTTCATTAATCACCTTACTATTTCCACACTCTATAATATACCTAACAATATTTTCACCCAGAGTTGTAAAATCGATCAATTGTATCTGCTATATTTTGTAGAAAATATATTAGGCTTTAGTAACTCGAAAGCTATAAGTTATAAAGCTAAGTTTTACTTCGGAGAAAAAACAGTAATGAAATGTAAAAAGCAGTAAAAAGATCATTAATGAAAACGTAAATAGATATGTAAGTTTTAAAAAGTAATGAAAAATAAATTCTGTAAAAATAAAGGACATTTTATTTTGATAATTTGAGTTTAAGTCTAATTCAATGAAGAAAGATTGGTTTGCAGATAAATTAGACTTAAACAGATAAAGATTGTATGTTAAAAGATTGCCGAAAGATAATGCAAATGATTATTTTCAAGGCCAGTATTGTTAAAATCAAACTATTTTAGTAGAAAACAAATGGAATACATATTTGAAGCTAATTACTAAGAAATGAAAACGGATGTAATTAGAAGTCGAATCCTTATTGTCATTGTAAAAATGCATCAATTAAATGGATTTACATTGGAATGATAGGAATTTATCAATGAATTCAAGCAAGGAGAAAACAGTATAAATAGTGCACGCAACAAGAGCATGTCATCAGCTTTCCTCCACTCATCGTGTACTGTTATTGCTGTCATAAGGACTTTTGAGAAAAGTTGAGGTAGAAGTGGCCCTACTTTTCTGCAACAATGGAAGGGTCCCAGAGTCCATGCCTCTGAAGATGAAGGATAGCTGGCTAGGGAAAATGTTTATAGACCTAATTGGTCTTTTATTATTTTGTACACCTCAGAAGGCCCAATTAGGATTGTGTTTTAAGTACTGTGAGTATAACTTTTAGTAGACACTTAGGTTCACCACTATGGTAGTGGCAGTATTTGTCTGTTGGTGATTATAGCATTGAAGATTGAGAACTTTAATTCAAGGACTATTTGTTAATGTGTGTATAAAGTAACGATATAATGTTATTTAGTTAAATCTTAATTGATGTGTATATATATAATATTTAAATAAATGTATTTATTCTTATTTGGGTAACTATTTTAAGATTCTTCATTTCAATGACACCGATACTTATTAAAGCAATAGAATCTCTGATAAAGGACAAAATTCAATCTATCCTTAATTAAGTCAGTATTGGACTTTCAGTTTGCTAAAAAAGGTTCTTCCACTATTACAGCAGTCCATTTTTTCAGATAGATCGAGCTTGTCTAGAAGGGCTGGTCCTGTTGCAATCCAGTTAGATATCTCTTCAGGTTCTGATTTAGTTCCAATAGATAAATTTCTACAAGTTCCAATAGATAAATTTCTACAACTTTAAAAATGGGCTTAATATTACCTTTCCATTGTTATACATTATTGCCAATTTGTTCACAAAGAAGGAAATTTCATTACCTTCAATGGCAAAAGATCACCTGACTTTTATTTTCATAACTCTATATCTTGGAAATTTTTTCAGTTACTTCTTCCACAATTGGTAAAATGATGGGTTGAAATATTCTAACCATCTACAGATACTGCAAAAATTATTACTGAGACATTGTATTTCTGACTCATTGCTGCATTTCAGAATCTACTATGAGCTTTCACTTAAAAGTCTATAACTTTATTCCTTCTGATATATCACATATCTAAATTCACATCTCTAAAGTTTTCAGTATTTTCCTGCAATTTTTTATCTCCCAAATGTAAAACTACAATCTGAATATGAGGCTTAACAAGCTTTTTTTTTTTGAATCTAATTTAATCGCAGAGTTGCCGCTTACCTTTTATAAAAGCTTCTACGGGTACTGCTATTTTCATTCTGTCTGCTTTATTACTTATTCAATAATTATATGACTTGTTTATAATCTACTGACCCTTTCAGATCTACTATTCTTTAAATCTTTCACAGAGGCAAAACTCTCCATACAGTAGCGCCAGTTAGTGCAAGCCAGAGTAATCAATGGATGCAGGAAGGTTTGTGTATGGCACTAGATAGGGATTTTATGTACAAACCTTCCTGCATCCATGATTAGTTTGACTTGCATTGAGTGGTGCTACTGTATGGAGAGTTTTGTCTCCGTGAAGAACAGCTCGTCTAAGCATAAAGAATGGTGATCATGTGATCTTTAAAATTTTCACTCACATTTATGGATTTAGTTTTTCAAATTATATTTAACCATTATAACAAAAGAACACTTGCAATACCATAAAAAGAAAATAGAATTAAATCAAAGAAATAGATTACTTTAAAAAGAAAAAGATTATCTAATAGAAAAAATACTTGAGTACAACAGAGTATGTCCACAGAGGCATTTAAAAAAGGGGGGAAATTACTCACTTTTATTTAAGTTAACTTTCGAAGATAAATTGTAAACTAGAAAGGATAGGAAAATTGGACAAACTTATAAGTAAATAAAAGGTTGTCCTCAAATGGCAATTTGGTTCTACAATATGGATTATCTTAGCACCTTCCCTTTTGGTCGCCAGCTTCCTTGGCTTGGCGATTTTACAGCCCTCTGGGAATAAGGGTTATGATTTAGTTTTGTCATGATTTTGAATATCTAATTAAAGATGGTAATTTAAGTTAATTAATTTTTAATTCACGTTGAACTATTTTGCTTATATATTTATTTATAATATTTTTTTTAGTTATTTATTTACATATAGGAATGTGAATTTGTAAAAAAAAACAATTTAAAAAGCATATTGATTAAATTTTAAGAAAAACAATTTAAAAAGCATATTGATTAAATTTTAGGAAAATTTGGTAGAGGCAGCACATTCCAAAACGTACAAAGATTATGTGGAAATGGAATGGAGCAGAATATGGGGAAATTTAGAGTGGAAAATGGAGTGGCTAACAGGTTTATCTGGGCATAATTGCTGAGATATTCTTGACTTCGTTTAAGGAGAAGCCACAGTACATCACATCAGTAAATTATGTAAGGAAGGAATAGGAAATATTAGGCAGTTGTTATTTGAATGTAAATGTTTGAAAACAGAAAGATTACATATAATGAAGTTATGGAAGAATAAATATGAAAAAAGTGATTATACAGAAAAGTGGATTATTGGTTTTTATGCTGGGTTTGGGAAGAGATAAGGGGCATTTAGTTATAAAGGCCATAGAGTTGACAAAGATTACGTTGTGGAAATGGAATGGAGCAGAGTATGGGAAAATTTAGAGTGGGGAATGGAAAATAAAGTGGCTAACAGGTTTATCTGAGTATAATTGCTGAGAGATTCTTGACTTCGTTTAAGGAAAAGCCACAGTACATCACATCACATCGGTAAATTATGTAAGGAAGGAATAGAAAATATTAGGCATTTGTTAATTGAATGTAAATGCTTGAAAAATGAAGTTATGGAAGAATAAATATGAAAAAAGTGATTGTACAGAAAGTGAATTATTGGTTTTTATGCTGGGTTTGGGAAAACATGAGGAGGATTTAGATATAAAGGCCATAGAGTTGACAAAGATTATGTTGTGGAAATGGGATGGAGCAGAATATGGGAAAACTTAGACTGGGAATATTTATTTTTATAAAGCGCAAACAGTATTGAAATTAAATTGAGATACTGTAAACCTCTCATGCTCATCACTGTCTAACAGCCAATCAGATCGTAAATACAAGACAGAGAATTTAATAAGAACAGGTCGGTCCACCTGTTCTTATTAAATACTCTGTCTTGTATTTACAATCTTATTGGCTGTTAGATAGTGATGAGCGTGAGAGGTTTGCAGTCTCTCAATTTAATTTTAGACTGGGAATGGAAAATAAAGTGGCTAACAGGTTTCTCTGGGCATAATTATTGAGAGATTCTTTACTCCGTTTAAGGAGAAGCTACAGTACATCACATCGGTAGCCAGATCTAATACTATTTAATATCAAGAAATACAATTGTATTTTTTTGTGTGTATGTTACTTAAAGAAGCAGTGATTGATTAACAAATAAGGAGATGAATGAATGAGGAGTGCTGAAAAAAATTTAAATAGTCGTTTTTATAAATTTGGGCAAAAAATGAATAGTGAAAAGTTTAATTTGGAGTTTAGTATGTAACTCACTATTGGATAGTAAAAGGCAAAAAAAAAAAAAAAAGGATTTGGTTGTTTTTAAAAATAAATATATTGAAGAATAAAAATAATGTGGAAAGATAAAAACGAAAACCCTGAGGCATTCATAAAAATGAGTGAACTGTTCTAAGGTCAAAAGCTCATCATTAATGAAAGCCACAAGCTTGGAACTAGTCTGGGGATATTGGATAGAATAACACTGGATAGGGATTTATTAAGCAATATAAAGCTTACTGTAGATGGTAAGTAACTGTCATGAAAGACAGTGTGGAATCTAGAGTTGGCAAATTTATAGCATGGATTATGCATAATATTATGGAATGTCTAAGCTTGAATATGTTACCATAATTAGCAAACTAACTTGTAAATAAGGTTTATTTTCTCCTATTGATATTAATTTATCCGTTAGACAAAAGATAGACAATAATAGTCACTTTTACCTAAACTATCATGTTACCTTAGCATTGACATGAGAAAATATATATTATTTTACAATTTTAAAAAACTACACAGAGGCAAAACTCTCCATACTGTAGCGCCATTCAGTGCAAGCCAGCGTAATCAATGGTGCAGGACGATTTGTGCATAAAATCCTTATCTAGTATCTAGTCATCCAATATTACCAATCCAATATCCAAGGCTCCTCATTGATGAAAGCCACAAGCTAGAAATTAATATGGAGATATTGTATGAGTAGGCACTAGATAGGGAGTTTATGCACAAACCTTCTTACATCCATTGATTACTCTGGCTTGCACTGAATGGTGCTACTGTATGGAGTTTTACCTCTGTGTAAACAGCTTGTGTAAGCATAAAGAATGATGATAATGTGACGTTTAGTGGTTTAAATAACTACCTAAGTTTGATTTGTAAAATTGTTATGGTAGCGTAATTGAAATTAGTTGTTCCGTGGATAAGAGAAAAAGGTGGAAAAGCCTTTAAATATCCCATTGCAAGATAATTTATTGAAGTAGATAGCATTACACACCTGACTTGCTGATTCCTAAGAATAGCCAGATATTCTTAAAACTAATATTGGATCGTAGATTGAATTGCCTATGGGCCAGTTATTTAAAAGAAAAATCACAAGTCTTAAAAAAAATCAACTTTACTTGATCTGGATTTGGACCAAGTCATATATATAGCAGATGCACTGCCATTGGTCCATTAGATCTTCTATATATATTGAACTGGATGCTCTATCCGATTCAAATGTCCCTTTACAAAATTAATACTTAGTTTTATTTTTATAAAGTTATTTAAAAGTTTATGGGATATAGCACACATACAGAGCTATATTTTAAAATTTGGTGGTTTTAAATTTTGTTTTCAACAAGTTTTATTTGTTAATTTAAAACAAATTTCTTCTGACACTTTTTTTAAAAAAAATCAAATTGCAAAAACATTCCAAGTTAAAAGTTTTAATCTTTGTTTTTTTTTTTTTTGAGAAAGCTTTTAATTTTGGAAAGTTAATTACATTCCTGTTTCTTTTATTTTAATTACAATCCATTTTTAGTTTAATTTTAAAAGCGGAGATTTAATTTTGTATTGTTTTTTTCCTATAAGATAATCCTGGTTAGAATTCTTAATTAAGGTTGAAAGAGAGATAGAGATTTGCCCTGAGCTAAGTCTTATAATTGAAAACAAGAAAGATTACATGGGAGATAGAGAGAGGATATAAATAACCCCAAAAATTTTGGACATTTTTATTCTTGGCTTGATCTAGCTAATTCTGCTTGAAAGTGATTGATTCAGCTTCTTATAATTCTACTATTTGTTATCGCACATTTATATTAACCTGCTGAGATTCATACTGTTGGCAGCCCAGACATTTTTTTTAAAATTTGCTGTACACATTCTCGGAACACTGTTAATAAAATATTATATTCAGCTGCCTGTCGTTAAGTAGACTTCATATTATTGCCTTTCACAAGGTGACTAAATTACTGCTATGAGTATTCAAACCTACAACATGCCTTGTTAACTTACCTAAGGATTGACTCCTGATTCCAAGCTGTTCTTCCAGTCATGCCATGAAAGTCTGAATTAGAAATGATCCCAAAATAAGTCTCTTTACTTGTCGCCATGAAGAAATGAAACAACCTGAAAGTTAAACTCAAAATAAAGTGAGTACTCTTTGAAAAACTCCATGGACTCCACTTTACCGTAAGGTAAAAATATTTCTTATTCTTTCCAGAGTATACAAATCTTTAGTTAAATCTCCGTTCAATCTGAAAAGAAATCTGTCATTTTAATAATTATTTAATCTCATAATTATATGTATTTGCTTTTTTTTGTATTTATAGTGTGTCTTGGAATCTTAGTTTTAAGATTCTAAGTTCATTTTCAATTTTATTTATTGGGGAGTGTATTATGAGATTATATTTTATATGCTTATAATGCCTTCTTTGTTAGTACTAACTCTTGCTAAATGCTTTGGCAGATCTTCATAATTTCATTTTGCTCCTCTTTCTGATTTTTATTGTAATGAAATTAATTTTAAAAACCATAAATTTTTTGGCTGGCGGTTTGTTGTGTTTTGTTATTCTAGTTTTTCTGTAGTTGGAGGTTTTGTGTTTTTCCAGATTATGTAAGATCGTAATCATATTTTTTTTGTCTTGTATGTGAAATCAACTATGAATTGCTTTAAACATGGTTTATCATGAGCTGTCCTACTGGCAAATGATCTTGACACATTATTCCGGGCCAAGAAATGCTCACCGGTGATGTTTCGTTGATTTCCTACAAGATACTATTGTTTTTATATCTCTGAATTAGGAAGCTAGAATTAGTTTTTATAAATCACCAGTGGAAGATACTTTTAATTCCCTTTTAAATTGTAGGTGAGAGAATGAACCTTTCTGCTAAAGTGTTTCATGTTTCATATTTTCAGAACTCATATACACTCTCTGATGAATAAGCTTATAAAAATCTAGGTCAAACTTTCATATTCTGTTTGCTAGATTTACTTTATTTTGTCTATTCAATTTAATAAAATTTTCAAATTAGTTTAAATTATTTAGCTGACACTTGTCTGTGTGTTTCATTTTCTCAATTGTCTGAACAATAGTTAAGATCTCTTGCTATCTCCCTGAGTTTAGTTGGTGCAAATCTTCACCATCTTTAACTTTTGATCACGTAAATAAATTTTCCGGTACTTAGTGACTTGGTGGCGACCTCTGTGATCAAAAGGAATTAGTAACTGACTGTTACAATATATATGAAAAAAGGTTTATAAAAATGAATTTGCAGCATGCTTAAATCAATTCTTTATTATATAATTCACACATATAAAATAACATTAAAAAACCAATATTGATTGGACAATTTTCAATATTAGTAGCTCTGTGATATTGTTCAGAAACTCAGTTATTTAAATAGCTAGTTGTTAGCAGGGAAAACTGGGGAAGGCTGCTGTAGATAGAAAATCTATTCTCTTGTTTCTACTAGAAAAGCTAAACGTCTCTGATAAAAAGCATAAATTAAAACATGAAGCAAAAAGCTGACCATGATAAAGTTCTAATCAGAAAAAATTTAAATTTGAAGATACTACAAGATAGAAGAGTCAAGTGAAGAAGCACAACCAGTCAGAAGGTGTGAAAATTGCATGACTCAGGACATGAGAAAGAAAATATAGCAGACTAATGAATCTTCCTAAATAGATGAAGACATTCCATATTCTGTTTTGGTAGAAATGACTTCTAACAAATATCTGAGGTAGCTACAGCTAGTTCAAAAGCACAGCCCTTCCTCGTCCACAGAGGATATTGCAAAAAGTTTAGATACAGCCTAAATTTGGTACTGATTGCATAATAGTCAACAAACAACTCTTCATTGCTTATAGAGACACCAATAGTGGTCAAGATCACATGTATTTGTGCATACTACTATCATAAAGAATTCTACAGACATCCAAAATATTTGAATAGCTTTATTTTTTGGAAGTTCCTAAGTTCAAGAACCAGAATATCCATTTGGAATTGCTCTGAGGAAGTTGCATTCAAGAGTCTGACTTCTACCACTGCATTTCTATCTAAATAGGCATTCTTCAGTAGGCCAAGGCCATAGCATCTAATGTCTTCATTATCTTTGTTCAAAATGTATCAGTACCAAACCTACAATTCTACAATTTAGTCTCTAAGCATGAAATGTCTTTTATTCTGTCATTTGACAACATCTTTGCATCTAAATTTAAAATTAAGACATTTATTCTTATTAAACATAATTATATGACATCAATAGGCCAATTCCATCTCTTATTGTAGATGTACTTAAAACTTCTATTCCACTATATATATATATATAAAATACATATTTTGCGGGTTCATCCCTTTTCTTGATGTTCTAGTCACCAGAACACCAAATAGTTTATCTTTTTCTATTTACAGAAAGGATACACACACAGACAGATATTTACATTTCCATTCTCATCATCACCCAACTCAGATAGTTTCTGTAGCCAAAACTCTTTTAAATAGAGCAATTAACCTTTCAGATGACACATCTGAAAGAAGAAATAAATCATATTAATAGTGTTTTATTAGCAAATAGTTATAATTACAAATTTATAAAAAAAGCCTTATTTCAAGCCCAAAATAGACAAAATAGGAAACAAAAAGATGATAAGTCAGCTATTAGGATTTGTGTTCCATATGTAAAAGGAACTACAGACAGTATCGGACGTATATTAAAACGCTATAATATAGATACAGCATTTTCTGCTCATCAAAAGATCAGCAATATAATAACCAAGCCTAAGGATTCAATCCCTCTTGAATCTCATGATGTCTATCAAATCTCATGAAAAATTGTAAAGCTTCTTACATAGGTATGAGTAATTGTTGCATCAGTGTTAGGAGAGATGAGCATGCTAATGCAGTTAAACAACACTCATCATCATCAGCACTCTCACTCCATACTATAGATTCAGGTCATAAAATAGATTTTTCTAGTACCAGGATCATATCCAGATGTGATAATCTCTACCAATGCAAAATCAGAGAAGCCATTGAGATACTTAAAAGGCCAGATTGTATCAATAAGCGAGATGATACGTGCAAACTTCCTCCTATTTGGAAAGATTTCTTTAAAAAACATTCTTAAATTTAACATTTTTGCTATTGGTGGGATTTTTAATGTTTTATTCAAACCAGTGATTGTAGCGCCTCTACAACCGTCTTTCTACCTTTTTATAACTCTGTGGATGGCTTGTGTGACCAAGTCGAAACGTCAGTATATTGATATTAAAAGTTTTTAACACGGATGAACCCGCAAAATATGTATTTTATATATTTAACCCGTGCAAATCTTCATTTTAACATATATATATATATATATCAGATATTTTGAAAAGTCAAATGATTACCATGATGCATTTCTGGATAAACCAGCACATTTTAGCTAGCCTACATCACAACATCACATGCCTTCGTCGTTTTTGGTTAGAATTTATCAATATAAAATTATTACACTTTTATTTCTAAGTTTCAATCATTCTGCCCTCACACATTTGATAATATCCTTTTTTAGATACACACATTTATTATCATTATAAATCATTAATTTTACTAGAGATTATCATATTTTGAGTTCAGATATAAATTTTAAAGTTAATTAAAGATTAAGAGATTCTTATTAAAAAGTAATTTAATTTAATTTATGCTATCAAAGATTACACAAGTTGAAATTATGTAAAAAAACAAATTAATTGTTTTTCAAAAACTAGATGTAAAATAATGCAAAATCTTATTGTTGTGTTTATGTGCGATTATAAACACAGATTCATATAAATATGATTGCATATTTATTTTACATGCATATACAATATTTACAAAACTTCAATCTTTTGGCGCATACTATATAGAGCGTGTGGACAATAATGTTTGCTATATCATTGGCTTAGGCATATGTTTACTTGCAGCAACTACTAATGTAAAGGGATATCAGGTGCCCATATAGGTTTATCTCACACTTCTAGTTGTACCATGACAGCTTGCCTCATGTGGAAGTACGATAACATTCCTGCTGATCTGTGATATCTTGCTTTGTGTCTGATTTTAAGTTCTAGCAATTCCAGTTCTAACATGAACTTGCTTCATTGCTTTAGCCATATAGTGGACGTGTGTACTGCCATTCAGATTCTGACAATAAATTGTCTTCTTTTACCTCCTAGTCGGACTGACTAGTTATTTCCAAATCCTCATCCATAATCAGGGCAATCAAATTTGTTTGAGAATTATTGCCCAATGGCCTGTTTCTGCTTTTGGATATATATTATCTATTTATATAACTATTTGTCTGTGGCAATGGATGCTCTATCTGATCAAGATGAGATGGATACTCAATTAGCTCAGTAGTTAAAGGTAAGTTGAGATATAACAATTATATACTTAGGAATTCAAATGCATTCAATTGATTAATATCATAATTTATATACACACTCTATAGAAAATTATGATCTTATATACAGCAACATTTGATGGAAAAAATCAACTAATGTCTCCAAAGCATGTTTCTGTCAATCAAAACTGATGTCATCAGCTGCTCAAAAGACTAGTTGAAATCACATAAAATATACCAATTCAATATCTATTTAAATAAATGTGCACATGAATTTGATCAATAATATAAAAATATATAGTGCAATATTTTTAGAAAACAATTATTTGCAACAAATACTCTTCAATAAATAGATAAATGACTGCTGACGCCGTGTGTGGTTTGGTGCAGTGGCAGTCTCTGGAGTTCAAGATCCATAAATAGCAGCCCAGTTCCATTTCACTTCTGGTGTTTGATCTTCTTATGTTCTCTTGAACAATGAAGCCATTCAATTGTTTATTTATTACTAATGACTTTTTGGTACCTTTTTTAAAAACTTAAATGTAGACTACATCTTTAAAAAGATCAAACATATCTGCATAAATAAGACCCTTTTTGTTACTCTTCTACTGCTATTGATTGCATGCTTAGTTACTAATGGTTATCAGAAGGAAGTGCAATATAATCTCAATCCCAGGTTAGTTTCTGGGGTTGTTTTTTATTAATGAGGAAATGGAATTTAAAACTGGAATCAATACATCTGAAAAGGATCTTTAACTACTGGAATAAAGTCTCCTGATCCAAAAAACAAAAGACTTTCTTGATAAATAACTGCATCGGTTTAAGCTTTAAATCCCAAATCCTCTTCAATAAATATAAAATACAGAATTTCTTTTGGGGATGCAGATTAATTTGCACTACCATTTGGAACAATTAATTATACATAAAAAACATGTTTTTCTATATATAACAATAAAACTAATAAAAATAACAGTAATTAACTATTATATACAGTCTTTCAATCCACAGAAGTACGTTCAATTAATTCCTTAACCCTTCTTGACTGCCGTTAAATTCAAAAAGCAAAATGGAAGCGAACACCAACTCAAATCCAATGAATCTCCAATTTTAATGTTAGCAACTTGTACATTAATAGACAAGCTGCTAATCTTAAAATTCAGGATTCACAGGATTTGAATTGATGTTTGCTTCCATTTTGTTTTTTTTTTGAATTTAATGGCAATCTCTTTTGAAGATGATTGTAATTTTGTCTTTGAATCAAAGCATGTGGTACATAGTGACAGTTTAACTACACAAAAAATTTAAGGTATTCACATATCTGGACCTTGAAATGACCTATGGCAGGGTAGTTTCTATCTTAATCCTCATTATACAAACATACTAACATAAAATTTTGTTTTAAATTGGGATAAATTACTGAAATATTAAAACTATATATGGCAATGAAGCCATGAGTCACAGTAATGTTTTCAAGTGGTTTATAAGATTTTATGATGGCAGAAAGAAAATGAAAATACACTTCTGAATTAGGGTAAAACTTGTAATACAGTCATGCTAACATCTTAATTTTTTGTGCTTCAAAATATACGTTGATTCAGAAATGGGGTGCAGAAATCTTGGAAAATTAGTCATCTTTTAGTAGGTCACACAGTATACATATATTGAGACCATTATGTGTTTCATGGCATATAACAACATAGTAGGATGTGTGCACATATATATAAAGTTGAAAGGAAAATGAGAAATAAACACAAAATTTTTTGTAGATATTTTCTATATTACACTAAAATACCAGTTAAAGATTAAATAATTTTAAATTTAATATTTTTCTATTATAAATTAAACTTTTAAAAAGGTCTAATTAATATTTTATTAATTTTGATTTTGAAATTAAAACAAGCATGTTTTTATGTTACAATAGATATACTGATAATTATAAAATTCCACTATCTATTTTGATTAGAAATTTTTTTGTAATTAATGCTTGTATAACATATTTTGATAGAATCCTATAAAGTTGTTTTTCAAACACTTAAGGTAGATTGAAAAGAGACACTAACTTGTTTCAATCAAGATAAAGAAAGCATTTTAATTACTGTATTCTTTTCCCACCTGACTATAAAAAGGTTTAAAAAAATATTAGGGAGTCCTTACAGTTTTACAGATAATGACAATAAGATTATTACTACCATGAAGTGATAACTGAAGGCAAGAGAGTGCAAGTCCAGCTGCTGCTACTAGTTCACTATGGTAATGTTTGGATTCACATGGAAGTAAGATCCAGATTTTATCTGTTCTCCATAGCACATATTGTCTACAGATGGTCTGCCTGCAGCCTGTCAAATTCTAGACTAAAGAGAGCTCACTGCAGACCAACAGTTACCTGGGTTGTAACCTTTTTTTAAAATGATAATAAGTTAGTCTATTGTTTAGAAGAGATGCCCACAGATTGCTGAATTAGGCTATTTATATGCAAAGAATCACAGATGAATGTCACATGTATATAAGTGCCACGGTGAGATATTTTAAATAATTTCTTTAGTGAAAATGACATTTAAAATCCATAATTTAAAAGTAAAATATGTAAATAATTATTGCTTGAATGAAAAGTCTAAAAAAACAAATAATGATTGATTTATAGACAAAAAAAGTTTTTTTTTAAAAAAAAAAACAACTTGCTGGAGTATTTTTTAAAACTATTTTAAGGTCTTTTGGTGCCATATTGAATTTTTAAAAAACTGACTTGGGATACAATTTTAATAATGTTAGAGTAAAAAGCTTCACATTGTTAGCAACTAGAAAAACTAAGGAAAACAATAAGACAAAGACAAATAGTGATTACTTTGTCAAAAACAAGGAAAAAAGAAATTTCAACATCTGAAATAATTATTACTTTATTGTTTATTCAGAATTTTTAATTTATCATTAATTAAGTATAAATTATACCTTGATAATTTCTTTGTATTTCTCACAAAATTCTCATTCAAACCATATATAATACTTCTTAGTTGAGATAATCGATAGCACCAGAATCTACAAAACCAGTTGCATAAGAATTCTTTATTTTTATACTGTACCCCAAAAGTTAACAAATCTTCAAGGCATCTATAAGAAAAAGACTCATCCAAATAAAAGATATAAAACAAATCATTTCCAGAAGGTGAATATGCATTTGTCATCACAGCAATTGGCTTCTTACCTATCTAAAACTAGAAATTGTAGGCTACTGTCTGTATCAATGATAAAATGAGTTTCATCACACCAGCGATGTTTATATTTTTTACGCATGCCACTGTTGCTATCTTGTTATATTTATTGTCCCAAAAAGATATAATTTATTTGCATATAACTCATTTGCTAGCTATAAACTTGAAAATAATATGATATAAGAGGTGGCAATACTACTAATTCAATAGCATGAGTACCAAGACATAGTCAAGAATCAGAATTTCATTATTTGCCTACATACAATTCCATGTGGTATATACATAACCATTGTGACTGTCACCACACACACATTAAATTTCTCTCCTTATTGGTTTTAAGTGTTTGTATTTTCACATGGTACTATGCCCAGTAAATTTTGTGATTGCTTTATCAACTGCAACCGTTTTGTACATCTTATAATCAGCCTTAACATTTACATTGTACTACTCTATAATTTTTATATTAAAAAATCATTACTGGTTATACAAACACAGATATGCAAGAACAAACACAAACTCATTGATACAAATATAAACACACTAATAAATTATTAAACCTTTTGAAAATCATTATGTCTATAAAATAAGATTGCTTTAAATTTGGATCAGAACGCCAAAATTATATTGTACATAAACCACTTATTATATTTGAATACAAATATAATTTATATATTGTATAATTTATATACTACACAGATACACCAATACAAATGCAAAAACATTAATAAAGTATACCATTTACTAAATAATTTAAAAAAATAAAAGTACTCAAATAATTAAAAAATTAAAATTGGCTACTTATGACATATTCTGATTACATTTTTATCAGAATGAAGGCCTTGAAATGCAAATCATTGGTGCATTTTTAAACCATTTTAGTAACAAGTTTGGCCAATAAAGAAATTCTGTCTTTGTCTTTTTCATGTAATCTAGTAAACTGAGCAGAAAAGAAAACTAAATGAACCTATTAATAAAATATTAATAAAAAATTCAAATTTTGTCCAATTTCATTTGATACACCATTTTAAAGAGGAAGTCAAAAAGCAGCAAGCAACTTATAGAATTTTTGTAAATATGCCTATATTTTTCCTGCAATTTTAAAAAGAACAAAACTTCAACAAATCAGCTAGTGGTTATCATGCTAGAATCGCTCAACCCATTAAAAGATATTTATAATTAATCAACACTAACCTGTCAAAGATGTGATATTACTTTTTTTAAAAAAGAAAACTTTTATAAAGGGCCATCAAAGAATTTTTTTTAAAAAAAATAAACAAGGAAAGAAAATAATAAATGACATTTGTATCTAGAAGATTATTTGTTCCTGATATTGTTTATCTGCTTTGGCTCTTCAGGTGTGTATCCCATGCATCTTATTTGATAGGTTGAAATATTTTCTTTTTTTTACTGATGTAAAAACTATAAGCATGATGTCTACCAAAATATGGGCATTTGATAGATCTCTGACATAGCTTTCTAAAGATGTCTTTCACAAAAAAATCCGATAAAATTTGGATTTTTTTTTTTTCATAACCGGTACATTTAAATTTTTCTTTGGGATCAATTTTGTAATTTCCACGAAGTGATAAAGACAGAAAATACTCATCGGCATTCAAATATGTTTTTATCAGAATAAAAATACCCTGATTCACAAACAAGACCTTCAATTGAGTCTCAATGTAAGCAGAATATCAGGCTCGTAAGTGTACAATTTTAATTTTTTGAATATTTTAATTTTTTTTTAATTAATTGAAAAAATGATTTCATTTTTATTAATTTGAGTTTGCAGTGGTGTGTGTCTATATCAATTATATATTTATTTATGCTCGTATAGAATTCATATCTACAGTAATTTTCTAAGTTCTAATCCACTTATTTTATAAAAATAAACTTATTTTATAAAAATAATTATTCTCAAAAAATTTAATAATTTATTATTTATTATTGTAATGATTTACAAAACTAATAATCAAATATACAGAAATATTGCATGCACAGGCAAATAATTAAGTTCTGATTCTTACCTATACCTTGATACTCATGCTTTGGAGTCACTCTGGTTTTGCTATATGTTTCATCATATTATTTTCAAGTCTATAGCTAACAAATGGATTATATGCAAGTAAATTATATCTATGTGATACAATAAATGTAACAGATAGCATCACTGGTGTGCATAAAGAATATAAACATCACTGATATACACAAAAAATATAATATGAAGAGATAGAACTCATTTTATCAGTGATACAGACAGTAGCCTACAATTTCTAGTTATAGACAAAAAGCCAATTGCTATGATGACAAATGCATATCTATCTTCTGGAAATGATTTGTTTTATATCTTTTATTAGGAGGAATCTGTTTCTTATAGATGTCTTTGACATTTGCTAACTTCTGGGGTACAAGATAAAAATGGAGAATTCTTATGTAAATACTTTTGGAGATTCTGAAGATATGGATTATCTCAGGTAAGACATATTATATATGGTTTGAAAAATAATTTTGTGAGGAATACAAAGAAATTACCACTGAAGATGTAATTTAAACTTAGTTAATGATGAATTAGAAATTATGAACAAACAATAAAGTAATAATTATTTCGGATGTTGAAATTTCTTTTTTCCATTATTTTTTAAATGGTGATTGTGCTCCTTATTTTTTTCTAGTTTCTGTTAATGTAATTTTTTTGCTGTAACATAATTAAAACTGGAGTTATTGTGAAAATTGTGTCTCAGGCCAAGTTCAATATGGTGCCTGGGGAACAAAGCTATAAAAAGAAAAAAGTGGAAATCTCAAAATATTTTATTTTAAAAATATTGAAAATGAGGCCAGAAGGAGGTGAATTTTAAATGAAACTTTCCAAACAATAATAGTTTTTTTTTTCTTTTTTAAAAGAAAAACTTTTACTTACCATAAAAAAAAGAGGCTAATTAATAGGTTAAAATCATATCATCTATTATATATATATATATGCACACATCATATGTGTGCATTTATGTATTATTAAAAACAAATTGATTTTTTTATAAGTCTATGACAATTTGAACATGTTAATTTTTAAATTATTATACTGCACATCTGTGTGCTAATATATATTTATATATGTTTTATATAAACCTATTATGAGTTATTTGTAAATCACAATATGATAGCTAATTGTATTAATCAAAATCAGAATGCCAAATTTGTATTTATGGCATACTCAGCAGATCTTAATTTCATTTTAATAGTGATTAATACATTTATATTTCATTGTTAAAATTATTCCAGTGAATTTATTTCATGCTAAAATGTTATAAATTATTATATGTTGTATTATATCTCTTGTTCACAATAAGTTATTCTGAGCTAGATTCATACATAATGGTCTGTTATATATAAGGGGGTTATATTTAGTGTTTATGAACTTCCAGTTGATGATGACTCTGGGTCAGCACAAAGGGGATATCTTTTTAAGTCCTTGCATTACATTTTATTTGGCTTAGTATTTATTAGAAATTAAATTTCTAATTGGCCAGTGCATTAATGCTACTAAGTGGCCAGAGCATTGATGATGATCAGCATGTTTTAGTATTCCAGCATTATTGTTATATATTTTTATGGATTAGCTCTATCCAAATTAGTGTTTAATTATATTTCTGTCTCAAGCTAGCAATGGCTAAATAATTAGCTTGGTCTATAGTAGACCCATTTCAAATCCATTCACTAGATTGTCTGTTGATTTTATTGTTGTCATTCATGATGGTGAATGATTGTTACTTTTGGGTAATGCTGGTGAACGTATACTTATTTATAGTGTTGATCTCTCAGGCTCATTATATTCATTCCTCATATTCATTTGTATTTAATTTTATATTTTGTTTACTCAGGGATGATGATGATGATTTTCCATCACACACTCCCTGTTTGATTCCATACCGTTACAATATATATATATTAAAATATGTTGAAACAGTTTCACCCTCCTTTTCCCTTCACTTAATATAATATAATTTAAAACAATACTCTTAAAACGAATATGGCTAAATCTTGTTTATATTTAATGACTGCTGATAACCCAAACTTATAATAGATTTCCTAAAGAGAAAGAGAAAAATACCATTATATATATGTTATTGATATTGTGTATGTTCCACATAATTGATTGTAGAAATGTGTGGTCATTTCTATCCTTTAGCAGTATCCATTTTTAAATGAATGCACCATGACTTGACGCTTTAGCTTGGAGAAGAGCAGTAATGGAATAAGTTATATTCACACACACACATCTGTTTAATACATTAAAAAATATACACTGCTATAAACTTACAAAACTAACATTTATATTGAATTATATAAGGGACAATAATTAGACTAAAAGATAAGTAATGAACGAAATGGAAAAGAGACTTTTTTTTTTCGAAACTTGGTGGTCGAGAGGTCAGCACAGCTGCCTTATAAGCAGTTGTACCGGATTAGCGGGTTCACTTCCTGGCCAATGAGAAAAAAGAAATTAATTAACAAAACTAATTAGTTATTTCTAAGGCAGCAGTTATAAACATTGTTGGACAGAGAGAGATAATTCCAGAGAAGTATTAAAAAGGGGATCAAACCATGAACCAAAAAAAAAGACCAGCATACCAAGCTATAAAAAACACCTGGAGGAATAAGAACTGGGAGCTTCCTTGTAATAAAAATATAATAGCTAAATAGCTGATATTTCAATATAATAATAAGTACTTTCATCAGAGCTATTTGATTGGAGAACGATCTAAGGAAAGTACTTGTTATTGTGCTGAAACGTCAGCTATTATATTTTTATTACATGGAAGCTCCCAGAAATAATACTATGAATTGATCATTTATCTGTGAGAATATATATAAACATTAAAAGCATAAAGCTAAACTAGTCAATAAATAATCAAAATTATCCCAAATTCACAACTCAACCAGACTAGCCAAGAAAATAAACTCTAAAACACTACAAATTGTTTCATTGCTACAAGCAGAATTCTCAAAAATTTATGATTTTGAAGCAATTAACTTATTTAAAAGTTCTTTTAATATTAAGGATGGGAAGTAAGTGGAATTGTGGGTAATGTTTAGTTTAAATATGTTGTTATTTTGTAGTTCTTTACACTTGAGAAGTCTGCTTGTAGCAGTGAAACCATTGGTAGTGTTTTAGAGTTTATTTTCTTGGCTAGTCTGGTTGAATTGTGAATTTGGGGTAATTTTGATCATATATATGTATATATATTGTAATGGTATACATATACTATTACATTCTTTTAAAATTAAAATAAAAACGGATCGTAAATAAAAATTAATTTTGTTAAAAACTAAAAGCCAAAATTAAAAGAGTTGTGTTTAACTTATATAGATCAGACAAATGGAAAACTTTAAAAACTATTTTAAAAATAAAAGTATTTGAAAGTATTTTTTTTTGTAAAATAAAAAATAAAGATTGATATTTTTAAAATAGAAATAAATGATTTCTATCATGTTTAATCTTAGAAAATGGAAATGATTGGTTTTTTTTTAATTAAATTATTGTTTTAAAGCAAACTAGCCCTTGGGGCAGTTAAAATAATTAAAAAGGTCAGACAATGAAACAGTAAGATTCGTATTTGAATCTTAAGTTTCACCTTTTTCTGTCGTCTCTCACTGACCGGTCTATCCTACCCAAATTTAAACTTTTTGGTATCGAATTGTGTGTGTAGCAATATTAAAAATGTATAAATATATGTAGAATTCAGCATAAACACGCACACATTTCGATCTCAAATTAAAGGCAATAAATAGGGATAAAATAATATAATTTAGATTTCTTTTAGTTATATAATTTTGTATAATTTTAATCATTTATTTTGGATTATAAAGTTCATATTTATTGCTTTGTTTAAATTTCGTTTAATAATAATTCTAAAAAAATCTGATGTAATATTTAATTAAAAGTTAAAATAATCTTATGTTCCCTTTTTGTCTTTGAAATTTAAAAGCATCGGTCAGTGATAGATAATAGATTAATTAAAGAAAAATTCCCCAAAATGTAATTAGTAAATGTAAAATGTAAACAATAGAATGGCAGCTTTCTTTATAATTAAAACCAACACAATGCATTGATTATCCTCAGGGCAGATGAAGTAGAACCTAAAAATACCTTAACAAAAATGTGAGAGATCAAGATAAGAAAAGAGGCCATCTTAGACTTGCTGGAGACATTCACTTAAACTTTAGCTTTGCTCTCGATCACTGAGAGTCTCCAAAATATAAAAATAAATTGTTCCTGCCAAGGTATGACCGAGTAAAAGCACCTAGATTATTCTCCATCGGGAGATGGCCTATCGGATGCCAAACTTTCCATTGCCCATCATAAATTCACCATGAAGATCTGCTGCCTGAAATAAATGAGAAAGCTGCTGCTGCTGTTAAAGTAAATGAAACATCTAAATACAAGAAAGAATTGCCACTCATGAACTATTTGCTACTAAACCAATGGACTCGGAAAACTTCTTATAAAACAGGTACCTGTCTGTGTTCAAACTCTAGAGTACTCTAATAATATGCTATAGCTCTTCTTCATACTACTTATCTAAATTATGAAATGTAAAAACTACCATATGTATAACTAAAACTGAATAATTAACTTAATGTGTAAATTTCTCTAATAATCTAGCTTACCTCATTCTATCTTTCTTGGGTGCGTATTTCTAAAATCTACATTTTATCTATATTTATTATTTAATTATTGCATGCTCATAATTGTCTTTATTTTCAAAGTTTAAATCTAGGATCGCTTGAAACAATGAATGCGTGTCAAATTTTCATTAATATTTACTTTCCTAAATAACTTAACTTTCATATAAATCAACACGCATTCAATGCATCATTTATTGTAATGCAGGGTCTACTACTTTGCAAATGGCTGGCATATTAGTTGTAATAACTCCCAGTTTATATATGTTTTGTATTTATTAAATCTAATGAATAATTCTAGAAAATTACATTTCTTTGAGAGTCGCCAGAGTTCTTTATTAAATGTTGATAATGTAGGGCCGAGTTAGAAATCTATTTAAAATCTCATCATAATCGTTTATACATTATACATGTGTTACGTTTTAGAGATGCGATGACCCATTCCGCCGTGAAATTTCCGGATTCTTCAGGGTTGAAATTAACCCCAGTCGTCCTACACAAGCGGACATAATAAATGTTCCTGTAGGACTTGACGACGTCATGCAGCCAGCCAGCAAACTGCGACACGGACCGCTTGTCCCTGGTTATGCTTATGTGACACCTTACTTCATCAGGCCGATGGCAGAGACCAGCCCGACATTCTCATAAACTCATTCACGGCATTGCAGTTTCAATATACTGCCATTCCATATCGCCTTTCTAAAGCGTACCACGTGTTCCTTTACTTAATTTTATTATTCTATATATCACTCCACCTCTGCATTATCTTCATAATTCACTCTCAAATAAATGTCTGCCCTTAGTGATAAATAAATATTTTAATTAAATAAATATATGTCCGCCGCTACTCTTAAATCTTACTTTAGACTCTTGCATTGCAAAGGTATAAATTCCTCAAGGCATGCATTAGAAATACTTACTCGAGAATTTTAGGTAGCTAGATTACACCTTCAAATAAATGAATTCCTTTTGTAAACATTACAGTATCGGAAATACCGTTACTGAGGTCCTCAATATAAAATAATGTCTAAATAAATAAATGTATTTTTTAAAATATAATAGTATTGCAAATCCTGCTAATGAAGCTTTGAATCCATAAAATATTATTAGTAAATGATTTTCTTATTAAAATGTGTTAATAAATAATTTTAAACTATACGTCTGCAGTTACGTTTCATTTGTTCGATACCCATTCTATGTAATATTTCCTCGATTATGTAAATATGAATGTTTAATTAATATTAGTTTGATTATTGGCTAACTCGAGAATAAAATCATGAATCTCTTGCATATCCCTGACCACCGTGCCTAAAGAAATATTTACTAATGTCGCATCAGATGCATTGTTTCGTGGATTGTATTGTGGAACCGATAAACTATGTTCGAACTCCATACCACGGGTGGCTTCGCTACCTCGATGGTGCTGCTGTTCTGTGTGGTGGTCGAGTTCTGCACTATGTTTACGAGTCACAGGTTTTCTGACTGTTACAATAAGAGAATAAAAAAAATTAGATTGACCAATGCTAGCATGAAGACAGTATGGACCATAAATGGAGCATAAGGATTTAGTGACAGATCGATCCGGTGGATTGCTGATAAGAAGCTAAAAAAGTATAAAAGGCAAAATAATTGTTGTTGTGGGACTGACTATTAATCTATCTATAAACTGTAGTTGTATTGTGGATTCCAAAATGTAGGAGTCTGCAGTAGATTTAATTTCCAGACAACCAGCTGAGGCCTCCAGATGATGGTTCTTGACCAACTGAATGGCAAGTAGAGGCTCCATTTCAAAGGACAGTCTACAAGAGTGATTACGAAAATGGACAAAACAGACTCCAGGCAATCTACCATGGAAAGTATGAACTTTTGTCATTATAGGCAGTTCCAATATGTCTTCTATAAGCAAAATAAGTTAAACTTAACTTTAAAAGAACTTATCTGACTTGAAGAAAAATTTTAAATTAAATTTATGTATAAATTGGCTAAGTTAATAATCATTTCCATTTTTCTTTCTTTAATAATTTCATATTAATTAAATTATTTGATTGTATTTAAATTTAAGTTGGGTGTGGATAGCTATATAGATTCATTAAATTTATGTTAGTTTAAGAGAGGGTTAACCTTTGTTTAGTTGTTTCACAGTTAAATTGGGTTAATGGATTGGATATATTGGTGTAATAAGTAAATTTAGTATGAAGATCGGCTATGTGCAGGATGACCTTTACGCTGCACTTGAGAAAAGTAATCCCATTCTTATCGACCATCGGAAGCAGATGTATTCCCTGCTACTTGGATCACCCCTTTAGCCTATGGAATGGGATAATAAGTCAGCAAAAAGAACCGCAATCTCTTCCTATGGAGTTTTCTATTTACTTATTTTATTGTTCTTCTTGCCAGACAGGTATAACATTCCTGTACTGGACAAGAGACAATTTCTTCTATATAACCATGCTGGTCAGAGGTGTATTCCTGACAGTATGGTGCTGTGCTTCATATTTATGCTGCATTGAATGCATAGATATATTAGATAGATTGGCATTAGTTTAACTGTGAACTTTTGGCCTAGAGTTAAATAAGGGTTATAGAATATTTTCTTTTTCGAATGAATCTGTGTAGCGTATCTGTACTCAATATTCTAAAGAAAAATTTATTAAAATGTCCATCTGTGTGAACTTTCTTAAATAATAATTTAAATTTAACAAAATAATAAATTTAAATGTAATAGTAAAATCTAAATTTATTCCTCAATTTTAAATATTTATGTATGTGCGTTAATAAATGCTTTTTGTGTCTTATTACTGGTAGTGGCTTATTTTTTTTTTTATATTAAAAATATATTTTAGAAATTTAAATCTTTTCTTTATTTAAAATGTTTCTAAGCAAGTTTTATTACAAATCTCTGCATCTCCATGGGCTAGTGGCATGGGCTAACAGACAATATAAAAAAGGTTGGATCTTAACTTGTGTATCTGCCTACTATATACATTTTGCAGGTTCAAATGGCCTGATGGTGCCCTTGTATGGAAGATACAGTAAGACTCCAATACAAATTCATCCTGACCATTATAATATATATATATATAATAAAACAATTTACAAATTGTGCAACTTGGCTTTAAGCTTGAGCTAAGATGTTTACTAGATGGAGCTTACCACTAGCTCCAAACAAGCTTTAATAATAAGTAACAACAGAGAAAGAATTCAAAATCTTTATTGTACTATCCTCATCTCCAGACCAATTGGTTTCAAGTTTAATGGCTCACCTCAGTGAAGAGTTAGGACTTCAGAAACTACATCTAAAACTCCAACTCAGACCACTTATTTAATATGTTACTATCAGTTTGAAAACTCGAATTTTTCAGAAACGAAATTGGTCTGGGGATGAGGATAATACGATAGAGATTTTGAATTCTTTCTCTGTTGGCACTTATTATTTAAGCTTGTTTAGAGCTACTGGTAAGCTCCATCTAGTGAACATTTTAGCAGAAGCTTAAAGGCAAGTTGCACAATTTGTGACTCATTTTATTAATTATTATAAGTGTACCTTTGAAGGCTTTTGCAATGTAATATTGCTTTAGCTATTAATATATGGTGAAACTGAACTGAGTTCAGACCCATATAGCTATCTGGTTTGTAAAGCTAGATATGAAGAAATTTACATTTCTGAAAAATTCAAGTTTTCAAACTGCTAGTAACATATTAAATAAGTGGTCTGAGTTGGAGTTTTAGATGTAGTTTCTGAAATCCTAACTCTTCACTGAGGTGAGCCATCAAGCTCAAAACCAATTGGTCTGGAGATAAGGATAGTATGATTAGAGATTTTGAATTCTTTCTCTGTTGGCACTTATTATTAAAGCTTGTTTGGAGCTAATGGTAAGCTCCATCTAGTGAATATATATATATATTGTACCGTTTATTTATATATCGGTGCAAATATATTGGCATTTGGTAAAAGCTAAAAAAATAAAACTAAATTTAGATTTTTTTTTTGAGTACAATTTATTTTTTTAAAAAAAAAAAAAAACGTACAATGAAAGTTAAATTATTCTTTCAATATTTTTTTTTAAGTAATTAAAAATAAAAGTAGAATTGGAGAGAACAAAAGAATTCCAAAAAGTAAAAAGATAAGCTAAAAGAAAAATATTTTAGCTAATTAAAATGGCTGAAAGAATTGCTAAAAAAAGAGAACTTTGTAACGTAAATTTTATAAGGAATTACCAGATTAATTATCAGCGTATATTTTTTTGATAAACAAAAGGATGCGCAGAAGTCTGAAAACTGGGCCTCTAGTATAAAAGGCAGAGACCAGTTTGAAAAACATCTTGTTTTGTTTGTTTCTCTAGTTAGTCCTGGATAACAATAATATATCCAGGATCGCTTCGCTGAAATAATTCAGCATGTCGGAGTGAATCGGAGCTTCTGCAGACATCGTGTCTGAAGATGTACACCAGAAAAGCTTTCATGACCAACTAGGAGAATGGACCACAAGATCAAATAATAACCAAAAAGCCGAGCTCATTCTACCCAAAAAACTATGCATAGTTATCTACTACTGAATTCACTAAACTTAGCAGTAAGTTATGCTTCATTATTCCTGATTGTGACAAATTTAACCATTTTACAAACAACTCGTAAAAATAAGCTTATAATAGGATCCTGATATAGACTTTCATGTTATTGTTCAAGAGACTCTTGTTTACCCCAGAACTGTTTAATTAATTATTTAACTGTTGTTTTTTTTTATTAATGTTTCACGTCTGAATTAATGTGTTCTTTCCAATTTATTTAATTAGCAACTAGTGAAATATTTTAGTTTGTAAGAATAAAAATATTTCTAATATCAATTTTCATTTGTACGTTATTAATAATAGTTATTATTTTTTATTATTAAATTTATTATTAGTTTAATAAGATTTAAGAATGTAATTTACCTTTGCCAATATGTTTGAATAAGCCCAGGAATAATAATCTCAAAAAAATAATTCTCGTTACGGTATGATGTAATACCGATTAGTTTAAAAGTATTTTTCTTTTTTGTGAGATGTTATATGACGATTTCAGCGGATTCTTTAAAATAAAAGGATCGTGGCACCCATATCAAATAAATTAAAAGCTGATTTCATCAATAGCACAATTCTCAACAATTACTAGGCCGAGTTGATCAGGAAATATAGTTATGTTTTTAGAAATAAAAATACAACTTTTTTCTTTTTGACATAACTTGATCAACTCGTGCGCAGTTTATGTTGTGTGTAGAGGCCTAGCAAAACGGAAAACGTTATAATATATATATATACATTCCATTGTAATCAAAACTTATCAACAAAACATGTGTTATATATGTGATGTACAATATGTGTAAGTGGACTAGGAATAAAATATAGTGGAGACCATGAATACATTATACAATATTATTTTGAAAGTATTCTTTTTAATTGGAAGTATGATACAAAAAAAAAATAGTTCATTTGGAAAAAAAGAAATGACAAAAAATAAATATACTGAATGTATTTATCAACTTTTATAAATAAATATATGATTTTTTTAATATATATTCTTTTTAAACCAATAATATTAACAAATATTCAGCTTATACAAAATAAATCAAAAGCTGTTCTCCCCATTACTGCCATCTAGTGTAAGCTTAAATAATCAGAGATATATGAATTCTTTCCAAATTTGAAACCATAGCTTTACTGATAAGGGCAAAAAAGTTTGCAGATGGGGGTTCAAATACTAAGGATATGAATTTTATATGCATTTGGCAATCACTGATAAGCCATGCTTATACTAGACAGTGCTAGAGTAGATAGCTGCTTTTGTTTAAATCAAGAAATGATTGTCTCTGCATGCATATAGCTATTAGAAGCAATTTTCTTATTCTACTCTAGTGACATCTATTGAAAGCTTAAGTGATTAATGGATATTAAATATTATAAATATAACCAATTGATTTGAATTCAAAACATTAAGTATTTTTTGAATTTCATGTAATTAGCACACTAATAAGAAAACAAAAGGGGTTGCTAGATGAAAGGTATTTTAGAATACATCGATTACTCAAAACTACAATAGATGGCTCTGGAGTGTAATGAAGGTAATGACTTCCAACAACTAATTGTTTTTAATATTTTAGTTTGTCTTTATGGATATTGATTACATAGAATTGCAGATCAAAGAAGAAAAAGCTTTAGCGGACTTGTGATATGCAAAATAATGCATAACAGTTTTTATTGTGTGTAAATATTAAAACAGAACATGTGAAAAATTAGGCACATAGTGTCCATAATTCCCTAGTTATATATAAAAAGAAAATTAAATAATTGTCTTTGATATGGAACATATTTTTACAATACCATATTTTAAGTACATACATTTGGGAATGTTTTGAAGATTCAAACCTACAATTTATGGTTGCACATAACTATTAAAGCAGTCTAACTGTCTTTGAAGTGTAAAGTCAACAGTATTATTATAGTTTTGTATTAATGTATTTACTTTATGCAAAAGATATGCATAGTCAGTAGCAGGTAATGGGTATTTCTCTTCAGGATCTGTTAGAACGTTAAAGATTAAAGGAGGACTGTGATCTTTAATATAATCACCTTTGCAGCCTCGTGTGAGGATAAAGAATGACTTTGGTGAACCTTTAAAACAGTTTTGGTCATAATATGCCTCGTTGAGAAGTTGATGTGTTTTAAAGTGAATTTTATATGATTTATATCGAACAGCAAACAAAAAATTACTGCAGTAGAAAAAGAGAATTTTGTGCGGTGAAACATTGCTCTGGGACAAGATCACATCTTTAAGACTTCTCCCATCAATTTGACGATCCACTGGAATGAGATCTGGATCAACAAGGTCAAGAAATGTAGCAAAAATATCCATTGTGGAAAGTAGGACTGGTGAAACTTGTCCGGGTAAGATTTTGGATGGCCACCAAGCAATAGCTGGAGATTTTATTCCGCCTTCATAGAAGTTTGTTTTTCCTCCTAAAATGGACAAGACTTCATTAATATTTCTATTAAAGTTATATGTAATATTACAATTTGATATACAAAATCTCTTTCTCTCTCTCTCTCTCTCTCTCTCTATATATATATATATATATATATATATGCACACACATTAGATCTTTCCATTTGTTTGTATTTCTAATTTAAATTTGCATATATTTATTCGTCAAAATGATTCCTATCTTCTTTATAAACTAAAGCTAAGTGCATTTTTGATGAAGGTCACCATAGTAACAGGTATTTCAGCATTAAGTTATAAAGAATGAAACCAATTCATTATGCAGACAAGCAAAGGTATGCACATTGGGTGAATGTATATATGTATTCACAATGAAATTGTTAATAAGTACAGCACTTTCAAATTAAATGTAAGCCTGTTGGAAGACCTTTTCCATATGCTTTTCTTCTTTGCCAGAATGCCTGGACGATAAAACAATTATTTAAACCTAGGTATACATAGTGGGGTCCTGGGAAAAGGTGGCTGATATGTAGCAACACAAAAATTTTAAAGTACTATTATGTCTGGATCATAAGTTATAACATGATATATGATAGTGTGTGTTCAATGTTCTCCCTGCCAATATGAAATCTTGAAAATATGTTCTTTATAAATATATGCACTATCGTAAGAAAAGCTATTAATAACTGCATATTGATTGAAGCTTAGCACTTTCAAGGGTGATATATGGTTTTCATGGATGCGCACACACACACACACACACACATATATATATATATATATATATGGTGAGTTTATGTAAATTATATGGCCCATTTCTGCTTTCCCCTGTCTAAGAAATGGGCCATATAATTTACATATATTTACATAAATATATTGCATATATATATGCACATCCACTCATGAAAATCTCATGCTATGAATAAGAGACCATACGTTGTCTCTGAAAATGCTAAGCTTTAGTAAATACACAGTTATTAATGAATTTTGTTACAGTGGTATAAGAAAAGTTCATTACATTTTGAATTGAGCATGATCTTGTGATTCAGTTTTATTACCATACATAGTTATAATCATTTTCTGTTTCTCAAACATAGTAATATTAGTTAATAATATTTCCAAACATAACACTTCCAAATTAAATATAATAGAATTTCTTTACCAGATTAAAACAAGAGATTGTTTATTCTTGCAATTCTAGATCTTATAAGATTACTTTCTGATGAAAATGTAATTTGGCTTCAAATTTAAATTCATTATCATATATAAATTTGTATTAATTATACATTGATTGGTATTAACCCACCAAGCATCATGTGATCATCATTCTTTATGCTTACAAAGAGGCAAAATTCCATAAGTAGCACCACTCAGTGCAAGTCAGAATAAACAATGGATGCAGGAAGGTTTGTGGTTAAAATCCTTATCTAATGCCTACTCATCCAATATCCCCAGACTAGTTTCTAGCTTGTGGCTTTCATCATTGGGAGCCTTGGATCAGAAAACACTGCACTTACTGTACGGAGTATTTCACCTCTGTGTAAGCAGCTTATGTAAGCATAAAGAATGGTATGATGTTTGTTTGGTGGTTTAATACAAATCATGTCCCAATAAAATCATGGTGAATTTGATTATTAAAGAATCAACTATACCAAAAAGTATGGACACTGATGCGAATTCAGATCTATACTACTATATAAGCTAATGAACTTGAATTGAAAACATTATTGTGTTTTCAAAGCTTTATAGTTAGCTAATAAGGTAAAAGGTGGTTGCTGAAGGGTTCATTAGATTCTAGGATCTAGGTGCAGTACTCTCTGATCCAAGGTTCCTCACTGATGAAAGCCACAAGCCAGAAACTAGTCTGGAGATATTGGATGAGTAGGCACTAGATAGAGATTTTATGCACAAACATTCCTGCACCCATTAAGTACTCTGGCTTGCACTGAGTGGCACTATTGTGTGGAGGATTTTGCCTCGTGTGTGCACAAATATATATACAGTATATGGAATTAAAAGGAAAAGTAGAAATAAACACAGACATAAATTTTTGTAGATATTTTCTACATTTCAGTTGGAATAATAATGACTGTAAAGGGCTAAACAATTCTGAATTTAAAACAGAATTTTATTATAAATTAAAACATTTAAAATAATCTGAATAAATATTAATACTGTATTTTTAAAATAAGCATGTTTTCGGATAATTATAAAAATATCTATTTTGAAATCTTTTTAATTTGGAAAATCTCTATCCAAGTAAAAACGTGTAGATCACACCTTTGGTAAAATTTCAAAGTTGTTTTCGACAATTGCTTTTAATTAAAAGGCAAAGATTTCAAGGAAAACAGTTTTCAATTAAATGTGTTTTTATCATACCACTAGCTGACTGTATAAAGGGTTTGAAAAAAAAAAGATTATTTTAGTTTGATTTTTAGTTTTTGAGAAGCAGTTGGCAGGGCTGGAGAGTTGATTTCCAGAATTGTTCAAATAATCACTTTGGATCAGAATGGTCTACTGTTTACTATGATGAAGTTGATTCACATGAAGTTCAGGTCAATTTCTAATGAATCTAGTCTTCTTAAATGTGTTCTAGAAGACAGCTTAACTCAAGTCTGCAATTCTGGGACAGAAGGGAAAACTGATTCACTGCCATCATTTACCTGATTATGTCTTCCTGATGATGACAATACCTGAATTATGCTTTTCCCAATGTGACTATAAACCAATCTCACCCAGACTAGCAAGCCCCTCAAGAGACACACTCATCTGATGAAGAAGTAATTATATGTATGCTATATAAATGTGTTTGAAAAGAAAGGTTTTTAACAAATGTGTTTTACCAGTTCTTACTTATGGATCTGAGACTTGGACACTTAATAGAAGATCAATACAGAGACTTCAGACCACTCAAAGAAGTATGGAGAGATGTATGTTGGGAGTAACAAGAAGAGATCGAAAACGCAATGTATGGGTAAGAGAACAAACAGGTGTTACTGACCTCATTGAAAAAATTAAAAGATTGAAGTGGAGTTGGGCTGGACATATTGCTAGAAGAGATGATAATAGATGGACAATTGAAATTTTAAACTGGATTCCAAGAGATTGTAAAAGACCCAGAAGGAGACTACATGTAAGATAGATGGATGAAATAAGAAAATGTGTAGGGGTGATGTGGAGAAGAGAAGCTAAAGATTGGAGAAGATGGATTAAACTTGGAGAGACCTTCATCCTGCAGTGGATTGATAATGGTTGATAATGATGATGATGATGATATAAATTATATGTAGAGAAGTACAGATAAATGTATATACAATGGTGAAGGGCACTATGCACTGAACGTAATGATATGAAATGAAAGATTAAGGAGGCATGCTTTATTGCAAATGACAACTGTGCAATAAACTGAAAAGAATCATGCTTTGCAATCTCCAGAAAATGGTCATTATGAAAATTTGCATAAATTTTGCATAAATCACCGCTAAACTTCAACTAAAGTAGGCTATGAATACGGAGACTTAAGTTCTCTGAAAGCGCTTAGCCATATAACTCTTTAATAATATTTTAAACAAGCTTCACTTTTTTGCGTAAAGCACAGTTTAAATTACTTATTACTCAAAGGTGAAGTAGAAAACTAGTATTATATATATATAACGTGAACAAAATTTTAAATACGTTTTTTTTAAAATAATTTATTTTTGAAATGACATTCTACAGTGAGATATATATATATGACAATTTTGTTTAAAATCATTTATTAAGAAAACAAAAAGACATTTTGAAATTTATATATTTAATTTAGTAATCATTATAATTAATTAACAATGGTCTGTTAAAGGCTGAATGTATTTTAAAAAATAATAATTAAATAATGAAATGTATCTTCTGGAGGATTTAACTTTTATCAGCAGTCAAGAAATTCATATTTTAATAATAAAAAAAGATATTAAATTGTTATAAAAGAATTGAACAACATTTTTTTTATATACTGTCAATATTGGATTAATTATGAAAATATAATATTATGACAAATTAAAATGTATAAAACATCTATGTGCATATACATTTGATATGCACGAACATATATATTAATTATGTGGTATAAAAAATTAATAATTTTATTATTTTGACAAATTTAAATATATTTATGTAATAGTAAAACGAATGGCTGTGCGCATATATATGTGTGTTCTATGTAAAAAGTTTAATCTTGTATTATTGTATAACAATTTAAATATGTCCATTCCATACTCTATGTGTGTATATATATCAAGGAATGTCAACTAGACACATATGTAAATTTTAATCTTATTTTTTTTATTATTATTAAATGTCAATTCAAACATGTTCATTTTATATCAAACCACATGCCTGTGTGCTGAATGGGTTTTAAATAAACCTAATGTAAATCATAATGTAATAAAATATATTAATCAAAATCAGAAGGTTTCATTGATAT